>JARBWK010000001.1:92787683-93387683 GCA_030556195.1 Anolis apletophallus | reverse complement strand
GAACATGCAGGCTATTAGAGTTTGGGCAAAGAAGGCACTGACCCATCCTTACTGTCCCTCTATGTCACTGGTTCTTAACCTGTGGGCCGCAGACCACCAGTGGGCTGCGAGGATGAAAATCTGGTCCGCGAGCCTCTTTCCTCTTTATTTATTTATTTTATTTCCACTCCTTTCACGCCGCCTGCTACTCCTTCCCTGTTGTTGACCATGGCATATGTTTTGTATCAGAAACTAGAGCTGATGTGGTCAATTCAATGCAATTTTCTGAATCACCACCCCAAACCAAATCTAAAGTTGACCAAAAACTGATTTGTAAGTAATTTGGTACTAATGTTGAAGAGTGGTCCCTGGTCAAAGTGGTCCCTGTTCAAGTGGTCCCTGGTCAAAAAGATAAGGTGGGGAACTCCTTTATGTGCTACCACTAAATACATGAAAGTTTGGAGTAGAGAGAAAAGATTATTTATTTATTTATTTTAATCCTGCTTTTTCCCATGGGTGGAACTGAAAGTGTCAATCTCTTGTGGTGACATTTGGACAGGGCTGGTCCAAATATCCCCTCAACTGTCTATATACTATGTGATTTTTACAAGTTCAAGAGTAATTTCTACAAATAATAGCAATGATGGGCATCAGCCTTTGATTGACCCTGTTTGGCATTTCAAGATGGCCACTGTGAGAACAGTTTTTTTTCTTGGTGATCCACATGTTCTTGGGAGAAACATTTTGTGATCATAAACACACAAATTCAATTCATTGTGCCTTTTGTATACTGACGTTGTACTGCTTGGCCTGTTTTGTGTAACTGTCTGCTTAATTTCTCACTGGCTGCCAGCTTCTAATATCCCGTCTATCTGCCTCTTGAGTTATTATTTTGTAATTGAAACAGGAATTAGAATAAAAAGTAAAAGTGTTCATTCCCAATTATTTGGGGGATCATTAAGGCCTGGCATGTTTTATTCCTTGTGCGCAAGAGACTTTTTATTTCCTGTGAAACTTTTATGGTGTTATGTTTTATGTTTTATGTCTTACAGTAGGTAATAGGTTTTATCATGTATTGTTCATTTTTTCGAATGTTGTGATCCACCCCGAGCCTGCAGGGAGGAGCGGAATTTAAGATTGAATAAATAAATAAATAAATCAGGGTGCCATGTCGTTTTCATCCTCTAGTAAACACTTCAAAATGAAACTTTCTTTAATTAAAGGTATGTGATTTCTGTCTCTGACCTTTCAAAAAGAACGTTGTCAAAAGAATTACTGCATGTCCCCATCCAAGGATGTGTATTTATTTTTCATGTGATGACAAATAGCATTTGGCCAGAAACAGAATGACATATAACCCAACGGCGTAATAATTTTGGATAACACTATGTAACAAAATTTGTTTTTTAAAATTCCTGATTGGAAAGTGTTATTTTCTGTTTTATTGTGCAGTACTTGTTTGAAAGTAGTTGTTGTACTACAGAAACTTCATTTTTGTGACTGCCACAAACTATATTGAATTAATTGAGAGACTAGTATCTACCTCATCACTTTGAGAGGAGACACTATGGGTGACTACCCTTTAAAAGGAGAGAATCAACCCTCTTATAACATCAGAAGCCCTGCTTCATGTTCTGCCTCCCCATCACACTCACACGTGGAAACTTAAGAACTGGCAATACATTCATCTTACAGTCATCGCAAGGTCAGAATTACTTTTTTTGTTTTTAATTAGGGGAAACAACAATATCCAAAAGCCAAAAGACCCCTTACTCTTCCCAAAGCCGCTTTCCATGGGATCATATGGTTTTGCATCAAACCCTATAGGATATAAGAGACTGCTGATGGTTGGGCAATAAAACACAATGGAAATTTTTTGATAGTTCCCATCACACCTGTTTTTCAGTACTAAACATGGGAATAAAGTGCAATAGGAGGTAGGAGCTCTGAACACATTGTAGACCCATGTTCAGAGTTCCCTCCTTTGAGAACATTTCTGCCTCTTTACACCCTGGAACATTTGATGAGCTCCATGCCTCTCCATGCTGGAAAAGAGGTTTAAGTGTCCTATGAGGGGAAAATTTCTCAATGTGATAAGGTTTATTGCTGGAATTTCCTCCTTTCAGAACATCTATTGTCTCTTTTCAACCATGTAGAGATATGCATGACTGCCAAAAGTAGTTTAACTCATGTGATGAGCTCAGTGCCTCTCCATGCTTGAAAAGAAGCTGAAGTGTCCTACGACTGGGAAATTTCTCAATGTGATAAGGTGGCATGAGGTATTAATTGAAAAATGATCGCAAAATGAGCTGCAGGATGTCCCCCAGTTTAATAACTCTTTCCTGTGTTTTTGTGATAGAATCAATTAGGAAGTGAGACTTATAACCCAGGAACAAAAAAAAGTTACATAGTGTAATTGGATGTTCAAATAAGTAGGGGTTTTCATTGCTATTCCACAGATGTCTCTGTAAAAAAAAAGAAGCCATGACATAATTTTCTCTATAAGCTAATTCTTATATGAATTGCAGAATGCAAGAATAGGGCAATGTTCTTTTAGAAACAGAACCCAATGTTCTGTAGGGTACATTTTCCTTCATAATAATGTCTAGCTGAGCAAAAACGTATTGCGAAAAAAGTTTATAAATGTATATATAATTATGGAAATTCCATAATTTTACCATGATAGCCCCCATCTTAAAAGCTCAAATGCAAAAGTGTACTTGAAAAATGTTTAAAGCAAGATAAATATCTAGTTCAAGGGAAGTCCATGAAGAGAGAAAATGAGCAAAAAGAACTTATATTTTCCAAAATAATACTCGGTAATTCAAACACACACATATACACCTCTTCAGGATTTTGGAAACATAAAAAGTAAAGAATCACTAAGAGACAAGATGATAAACATGAAAATACATGAGCAACTCTTGTTCAGAAGTTCAGTGAAGAAAAACTACCAGTAATCCAAACAGTAGGAACAAGGAGAAGACCCCATGACTCTTGCAATATATTGTAGACAAAAGAGCTATGTAGCCTTTGAGGAATTCATTCAGCCTTAACCTTTCCCCTCTGTAAGAACTTTGTGAACAGATAGTGGATAGATAGAAAATGGCTCAGAAGAGAGAGAATACATCCCACTGCAGGTATGAAATAAATGAGAGGCCCTAAACCCACGAAGTGCTTGAGCTGACTCATGTTAGAAAGATTGACCCTTGGCTTCTTTCAACTGTATACTTGTTTCTGTCCCTGAGGTTTGGTTTTCTTCATTCTTATTTATTTATTTATTTATTTATTTATGGCAAACAACCACATCAAAATATCTTCAAACAACCACCTTTATTTCCCCACTCTGATTGAGGAGATTTATATTAGGACCGGATCTCTTTCTTTACTTTTGAAAGCCTCAAGCAAAGTATTGAGGATTGCTGTATGAACCATCAAGATGTTTAATATCATCCAGAGAGGCCCTGCTCTCGGTCCCACCTTCTTCGCAGGCGCGATTGGCAGGGACGAGAGACAGGGCCTTTTCAGTGGTGGCTCCTCGGCTTTGGAACGCCCTCCCTAATGACATCGGCTCGCCCCCCTCCCTCCTGACATTTCAGAAGAAAGTCAAGACCTGGCTGTTTGAGCAGGCATTTGCTGATGAAATATAACGATTTAATTAGATATATCGAATGACGACAATGTGACGGTAAGTGATTTCAACGTGACTCTGAGACTGTAATCGTATGTTTTAATTGCTAATAGTTGTGTTATATGATTATTGTTTGGTTTGTTTTACTCGTGGTTTGATTGGAGGGCAGAGGCTGCCCTGTGTAAACTGCCCCGAGTCGCCTTCAGGCTGAGAGGGGTGGTATAGAAATGTGATAAATAAATATAGTATGAAAGAGCAACACAAAAGTTGTAGCGCAGTCCCCACATGTTCATCATGCAGTATCAAACATATTAATGGAATTGATCTCATTTGGTTTCCGGCACATCAAAATATTGTAAGCAACACGTTGAATAATCATAGCATTGAAGTCTGCCTTATGGTTGCCAAGAACAGAACCTTTTAGTTTTCCAGCTCTTGCTCTGTAGATATCTTCCTATTAATCTTAAGGAAGTGCAAACAATATTGATTTCTAGGCATTTGTCACCTGTACCTCTTCACTGTTATCTTCCCTAATGTGTGATGCAGCTACATTGGTTTTATTGGCCATCTGGCTATTACATCTTGTCATGTTACTATTTTTTTATCCCCCCACCTCCCATGAGTAAGAGACCCTAAATCTCACTCATAGGAGAAAGGCAATATATATATATATATATATATATATATATATATATATATATATATAGTGTATATATATATATATATGCGCACAATGGAACTTTTTTGTTGCATAACCCAACATATATAAGGTCGGTAGGCCCATACTTACCAACTATACCCACATTTTCTGTGCCTCTTCTGGGTCTATCATATATTCAGCAGGACATCTAAAATAGAAAACCTTCTGTCTCAGTAGAAACTCATCTACCTACATTCCAATTTACTTGTAGAGTTTATGAGCACAGCTATCATGGGGTGTGAACATTTGGGCAGGAGCCCCTGGTGGCACAATGGGTTAAACCCTTGTGCCAGCAGGACTGATGACCAACAGGTCAGTGGTCCAAATCCAGGGAGAGTGGGTTGAGCTCCCTTTGTCAATTCCAACTCCCTATCCGGGGACATAAGAGAAGCCTCCCACAAAGATGGTAAAACCTCAAGCATCCAGGCATCTCCTGGGCAATGTCTCTGCAGATCACCAATTCCCTCACACCAGAAGTGACTTACAATTTCTCAAGTCACTCCTGACATAAAAAGGGCAGTCCTGATTCTTGTTTTTATAAGTGAAAGAAGTGTGTTTCCACTTAGGGCTTCCTGAGATTCTTAGGGCTTCCTGCGATGTTCTTCTGCACAATCAGAAATGAATTGTAAGTAAAATATAGATATGAGGGAGTAACTAAAATATAAAGTTTACGTTGTTTAAGTGGACATACTATATCTAAAAAGAAAGTGTTTCTACTTCTTTAATATCTTAGATGTTGGTTGTTGTACAATATTGGAAATGCCTCCAGGAGGGCTAGAACCTACTAACAGTTCCCTGATTCTACCAGCTTTGTTATTAGTGTATCTTACTGCAGGAATATGAATCTCCCTGTGGTCTGTTGAAGATGTAATTTGAATTATTGTATAAACAACTAGTAATAAGCTGAAACAGTTGTTTCCCCACACAGCAGTACATTTTTCTGTCAACTGTGCTGAGTGAGCTTGTGGGTGGGCTTTGCCATTTCCTGCTTCTCAAATCAGTTTGCTAATCATCATCACTTACATTGGGCAGACTGTACTCTGAGCATCGTTGCAGATGCTTGTGTTGGATGATGCTGATCTGATTATGCATGTATGATGAACACGTATATGTTATGCAACAAGAGCCTCATTAATTCTGAGAAATGCAAACAATGATCATATGCCAGAGAGTTGGTGTGTGCGTTTTTTTAAACTCTTGTAATGTGTTCTGGAAGAGCTTCCTAAAATGAATTTGACAAATGATTGTAATCAATATGCAAGATTGGAATAAAGGGAGGCTTTTGAATACCATCTTAACACAAACTGAAATGAGAGCCAACCAAATTTTACACTTGCAATATGTCACTTCTCTATGCAGCATATATTCCAGATTTCTAGCAGAAAAGATATTCAGAATTGCTAGCCTCAAAAAATGAAGCATCGAAAATTCTATTCAGTATGCCAGCTCTATTCAATATGTACTGCTACGTTATTGTAGAACTGTGAAAAATACTCAATTCAAGCCAAAGTGACTGCACATAGCCCATCTCAAGAGGAGGGGTGGGAGCATGGCTCTTTAAGTGTTGCTGAACTGCCAGTCTCTTCAAGCCTAGCTGGTATAGCTGGAAGTTGCATTCATATAAATAATGTTTCTGGCTCTAAGATTTCTGCATGGACCAGATCAAGGTAGTAGACTGTTATCTTCTACCCTGGAGTATATTTGGGTGTAGGAAAAGTTCCCATGTATTGCTACTGGGTAATTCAAAAATCTAACTAAATATAATGTCTTCCTCCAAAGCCTTGTTGAATAATTACAGATCCTTCTTTGTGGCCTTGAAGAATTTGGAAAGTGTCCCTTCAAAAAGTCACCCTTTGTCAGATGAAGGCAAGATTGTGTCCCCTTCCATGTCTCAGGAATTTTTTTTAACTAAACAAAACCCTTTCAATATTTAAGACTGAACATGAGCTGTTATCCATTTTTTTTGGACCAACTGCGACTACAAAGTCAGCTGTCCCAGCTATATGTCATTTAGAGAGTGTGAATGCTGATTTCCTCACATATCTTACAATGAAAATATATATGGATCTATCAATATAAAGAATTATTTAAAGCTACACCAGATTTTTGGCAGGTTACATAACCAGCAGAAAGAACCTGCAAAATACTGATATATGCACAGTAACATTCATCCTTTGCTTTTAGGTTAATGGTAGTTATCAGTGATATCTTTTTAAAAGAGGAATAAATTTGCAATCAGGTTTTGTTCCTCTCCTAGGAACTTGGAAGCAAAATCAGTTATTAAAAATGCCATTGAAATTCCTGGTGTGGTCACTAGGGATCAATTGATGTAATATTGTGTAAAGGTAACCACATTGCAGAATGACTGCAATCTGATCTCCCTTTTTCCCAACTGCCTCTCGAATTTCCCCAATAATATTGTCTTTTTTTAGTGAAACACATTGACTCATAATATTTCCAATGTATGACAACCTCTGTTTACTAGTTATTTTCACTTCTAGCCAGAACCCATTAATTTTTTCAAAATACACAAATTTCAAATACATTCTAAAACATTACTTTCCAATGCTTTTTATTTAAGCTTTTAATTTTATTATTTACAATTGATTTCATCTGGTGCATATACACATAAAATCAAATCAAATCTTTATTTATGGTCAGCAACTAGTACAGAATCCCACTTTACAATCATCCATTCACATTAATGTGGTGTTTATATTAGGTTAGGATATAAATTAAATTTAGCATCATTTTAAAAGTTATTTCTAAGATCTTACTCTGACTATAGGTTTCAAAAAGATAACCTAGACGTTAAAACTATATCATGTTAAAAACATATTGTCCTGTACTATCTGACTTCTGGTTGTCACTTTTTATTTTTACAAAATGATACATAGGAGTGGGCCATTAATTCTGAGGTCACTGCCCATTAACACATAGTCCAACATATCTTTAACTTTTGAGCCAGACAGGACTACCGGCACTTGACTGATGATTCCCTTATAGGGCTTTTCATAAATAGGGCATCTAAAAAGCATATGCTCTAGGGCAGGGGTGGGCAATTACCAGCCCTTCAGGTGTTTTGGACTTCAACTCCCAGAAATTCTAGCCAGTTTACCGGCTGTTAGGATTTCTGGGAGTTGAAGTCCAAAACACCAGGAGGGCCGGTAATTGCCCACCCCTGCTCTAGGGCAGGGGTTCTCAAACATTTAAAGGTGTGGTGCCCTTTTTGAAGGAAAGGTTTTTCATGGAGCTGCAAGAAACTTTCCTTTTTTAAAATTTTAAAATAGATTTTATTCACAAAGCAAAACAATAATAACGAACATTACACACACAAAGTGGGGGGGGTATGACTTTGGGGAACATTAAAAACAGCGAACATAGAGGGTATACATTGTTGTACATTGATGTTAACTTCACATCTCAGAGTACTTGCAATAAGTCTTAGTCTATTTTACTTCAGCTTTTTTACCCCCTGGGTGGGGTTTTACAGTTTCAGACCTTTCAGATCTAAATTCTTTCTCTTCTTTATGTAATCAATGACGGGTTGCCACACTTGGAGGAATCTTTTTGTAGAGCTGTCTCGGAGTAGCTGGGTGAGTTTATCCATCTCCATAACTTCATAAACCTTGTTGAGCCATTCCTCCTCATCTGGAACTTTAGATGTTCTCCAATGTCTAGCCAGAGTAATTCGCGCTGCCGCTGTCAAATATGTTAGAAGTTTTTCGGCATCTCTATTCAGATCTTGTCCTGCAATATTTAATAGGTATAATTCTGGTTTCTTTCCCCCCTTCAGATTCAATATTTCAGATACCATTTTATGAATCATATTCCAATAATTACCAACCACTTTACAGCTCCATATTTGATGGTAGTATGTCCCCTTTTCAGTATTACATTTCCAGCATCGATTATTACCACTCTTATTTATTTTTTCCAATTGACTGGGGGTCAGGTACCATCTATATATCGTTTTATATGTATTTTCCTTAATGCTATACGCATAGGTATAGTTTTGTTTAACTTTCCATATTTTGTCCCATTCCTCCTGAGGAATTTTATAACCGAAATTGGTTTCCCATTTTGTCTTATATTCTTGTTCCTGTCACAATCGCCGACTTAGAACTGCCCCTTTAACACACACACGGAGACGTAGCAAAGGCTAACTACTTTATTGAGTATATAAAAACAGTTCCAAAGAGTAAATAGTCCAATAATAAGCAAGTAGTCCAAAGTAACGTAGCAATTAGCTTGAAGCGTGGCAAGGTTTCGCAAACCAATGCGATTCAGGAAACAGGGCAAGGTTTCGCAAACCAATGCGAATCAGGAAACAGGGCAAGGTGCCGCAATCCACTGCGGCTCAAGAAACAAGGCAAAGGCAAGGCAAGGCTTGATGACCACTGTTGGCTTGTGGTTCCACTCTGCTTCGCGCCTATTCAGTAAAGACGTGGCCGGAGAACTGACGATCAGTTCCCACGGGGCCGTTCTTAATCCCTCGGCCTGGAACCCCGACGATCTAGGGCCCGGCGTCTCCAGTCTCTACTTTCCGAACGGTGACGGTCTAGGGACAGATGCCAGCTCCTCCTGCCCTCCTCTATGTCCCTGCGCCTGTTGTGAGAACGGCCCCGCTCTTCCAGCCTAGTATCGCTATCTTCCTGAGAAGCAGCCTCCCCCGGAGTTTCCCAGCCGCTAGCCTCCATCTGCTGCTCGGCCAGCTCTTGGGAACCTCGGCCATTTGGGAATTCATAACTATCTCCGCTATCTGCTTCGCTGCCTCCCATCTCCACCTGGTCCGCTCCTTCCCCGGGAGAATGCTCCCACCGAGATCCCAGGCTAAACTCTCTACAGGTGAACTGGGCAAAGGTACGGCTGACCAATCTTGCTCTGGGCCTTCCAACTCATCCTCCAAGTCCCTTTCAGCCTGTGCGGGTCCCAATGCCAACGGGACCCCCGGTGCGTCACCCCTCCCCCGTGGCACGGACGGGCCCATGGGTGCTACAGTTCCGGTTTACTTTCTCTCTCTCCGTCCAATAGGAGGTTATATAGGGCCCTCACCGTTTTCTTTTCCGATTGAAGCCAAAGTTTTTCCCCTCTAGATGGTACCCAGTCCCACCCTATCTTTCCATCCAGTTTAGACCTTTTTTCCAGCTGGTTATATTGGAACCAATTTAAGTTGAGGGGATATAGTTCTTCTTGTTCTCTTAAAACTATATTTCCTCCAGTTTTTTTTAACAGGTCCTTATATTTTGGGCAGTTTTCGTTCTCTAGACTTTTCATCTGGAAAGCCTCCACGGGAGATATCCAGAGCGGGATTTTAGTGCAGAGATGCTTCCTTGTTTTATTCCAAATTTTAAGTAGCGTAGATCTTATGACATGGTTATTAAAGCCCCTATCTTGCTTAATTTTGTTATACATTAAGTAGCTGTGCCAGCCAAATTTTTTCCCGGCACCCTCCAAGTTTAATAGGAGCTACAAGAAACTTTTCAACACAGCGGCTGCATTGTATTTTAAACTTTGACTGAAGGCCAGTGGCAGATAAATTAGGGTTGCCATATGTCCCGTATTATACGGGACGTCCCGTATTTTGGCCGTTTTGGGGTGTCCCGTATTTACATGTGCTGTCCTTTATTTTTCGCTTCTCATTATTTACTTGTATCTTCAGTCCAAAGAAAGACAGGCGAGGGAACCAAGCAGGCTTTAGGACCATGAGGATTCCATGAAACTACCTCCCTCCTCCCCTCCTCCTCCCCCCCACCTTCTTTCGCTTGCGATTCTCCAGCGCGTGCGGTGCTACCCTCAAAACAACGTCAGCAAAGTCTCTCTCTGTCTGTTGCTCATGCGTGCGCGCTCTCTCTCGAGCCTCTCTGTGTCAGACGCGTCATCGGCGAGTGCCAGCGGTTGTTAGGGAAACTCTTGCGAGACTTCGGGCTGAGGGCATCGCTTTCTGTGGCTCAGAACAGAAAGTGATACCCTGTGAGTGGCGAAGTGAGTGGAGCAAGGAGTTGAGGTGCTTGGAGCGCCCGGCGGAGGGAGAAAAAGAGAGAGAGGAGCCAAAGAAAAGGGGGGGGGAAACAACAAAATTTCAAAAACATGGTAAGGATTTTGTGGGGATTTGACTGAGTGAGTGCTGCTGGTCGGGACAGGCCGAGAGAAGAGGTACTGGAAGAAACAACAATGTTTGTGTATGTCGTGTGTTGGTGTGAGGGCGTGAAGCCTCCAAGGCCTAAGCCCTCCGTATGTTGTATTGTGTAGATCATATCAGCCCTCCTTATCTATTATATTGTGTATACCATGCATGGGCAAACTCGAGGTGTTTTGGACTTCAACTCCCACCATTCCTAATGGCCTCAGCCCAGACCCACTCCCTTCTGCCAGGAAGGAGGAGCACCACCTAATCCCTCCCAGCAGGTGGCCAGCCAGCCTCTGCATTATTATTATTGTTTTATTTTTATTATTTTATTATTTTATTATTATTGGCACCCAAGGGCCACCCAGGCTCACTCCTTTCTGCCAGGAAGGAGGAGCACCAATTAATCCCTCCCAGCAGATGGCCAGCCAGCCTCTGTATTATTATTTTTATTATTATATTATTATATTATTATTATTGAAACCCAAGGGCCACCCATTCACCACCTAATCCCTCCCAGCAGGTAACCAGCCTTTTAAACCAGAATATCAAGGCAGAATAACCCACAATATCTGCTTTGAACTGGAATTTTATTTATTTATATCCCACTTTATCTCTCCATATGAAAACTCAAAGTGGCTCACAATCAAAAACATTACAAACATACAATAATAAAGGAGTATATCATATATGATCAGTAGTAATTCTATTTAATATACTAGTATTACTATATTATTATATTTTAGTATTGGTATTATATTGTATTACATTATAATATTATCAAAGGTCATCTAGTCCGGTCCCTTCCATGTGGAGTCAGAGGGGACTCGAAAGGTCATTTAGTCCAAACCCTTAAATGTGGAATGGACTGCTAGGCTGTGAGGAATTGTGGGAGCTGAAATCCAAAACACTTGGAGGGCCAAAGTTTGCCCATACCTGTTCTATAGAAACCGAGAGAGTTGCCAGCTATAGATTCAGATGTGTTTATTTTTTGTAAACTACAACTTCCAAAATCCCTCAGCCAACATTATGGGAGTTGTAGTTGAAAATTTTTTCTATACTCTAGATCAGAATAATAATAATATCTACTGAAATAATACGAAATAATATACTGAAATAATAATAGACAAATATCGATTGAAATATTACAACAATAAAGGCCTCCAAAGCCTTAGTTCATTCCCTTTCCATGTAGAGTCTGGGGACTCCAAAGGTCATCTAGTCCAGCCTCTTCCATGTAGTGTCGGAGCCACTCTAGATCAGGCCTGGGCAAACTTCAGCCCTCCAGATGTTTTGGACTCCAACTCCCACAGTGGAGTCGTAGTTTGGTGACTTGGCAGAGAAGGCCTTGTAGAACTACAAATCCGATGTTTACACAGCATTGGGTCATGGCAGTTCAAACTGCATCAATTCTACAGTGTAGAACAGGCATGGGCGGATTTGGGCCTTCCTGGTGTTTGATTTTGATTTTCAAGTTTTTATTAAGTGTCCCTTATTTTAATGGAGAATGTTTGTATGCACTAAATGAAAAAACATGAACAAATTCCTATGCACATTGCACATATCTTGTTTGTAGTGCGAAAGAAAGAAAGAGCAACACAATATTTAAAATGAAGAAATTTTTTAACCAAAATAAACTTTAAAATATTTTAATGGAAGATCCCAGGGCCATCCAGTTCAACTCCCTTCTGCCACGCAGGAAAAACACAGTCAAAGTACCCCACACCCAAGAGATGGCCACCCAGCCATTGGATGATGATGACGATGATAGGAGAAGAAGGAGCAACCTGGTAGCTGGTCCAACCTTCAGTTCAACCCCCAACAAATGGACATCCAGCCTTTGCCTTGCAGGAAAGGAGCTACAAGTCAAACGGCTTGTGGAGAGGCCTAGTAGGCCACAGCAGCAGGGTTCCACAGGCTGTGTGTTTCCTAGGAAGGGGGCAGTGGGGGTCCCCGGGGGTCCCCTTGGAGCTCCTGTCTGTGCTTCATGGAGCCCTAATTCCCCACAGAGCACCGTTTGAGAACCGCTGCTCTAGAGAATCTATTTCAACAAGTGGGAAGGGGAAAGCCTCTTTTAAAGTGGAATTTTCTTATGTTTTCCCTCTAATACCTTGAAGGGAAGAGTGTTATATCTGGCCAAAGTGAATAATTGTCTCAGGATGCTGTTATCAAAGAAGTAAAAATAAGATGCTATAATTACTTGCCATCTTAAATGTTCTGGTGCTAGAAATTTGCCTTCCTATATCAAAACTCCATTTGGCTAGTGCATGGGCCCTATCATCTCCCATAGGTAGAAGAGATTGATTGGAAAGCTCCATCTGTTGTAGGGCTCTTAAAACTCCCCTGAGCCAGCTGATTCTGATGTTGTCATGAAGAATAAGGAGAATAATGCCTTGTGGATTATGGTAACAACTTAACTTTTAAAAAAACTTAAAACTGATCAGAGCTTCCACCTTTAGCATACTCGTTTGAAGCCAAAACCACAAATTAGAAACATTATTGGGAACCTGTATAAGTGATGTAAGAATTTTAGATTGTACTTTTTCTAGTGGGGCAAATAAATGATAAAGAAGTAGATCCCAGAAAAGAACAATGAACTAAGTGTGGGATAGTTTTTGCTTAAAACAATTTCAACTTTATGGGACATATAAACCTCCTATGGTTTTATAGAACTTTAGGATATTATTAACAGACCTCTCACCTATGCTTGCTATTTGGGTATAGTGAACAGATTTAGTACCCAAGGCTTGGAGTATCACTTCTAGGTACTTAGAACTACAAACCTGCTCAATCTTTGTTCCTAGTAGCTACCAGTTTCTGGATCTGGGATGATTGTCAAAAGCAAGAATCTTGGTTTTCTGGAAATTAATTGTAAAATGCTCTTGCTGGCAATAATTAGCAAATCTACTTAAGCCTTGTCTTAGGCCGATAGGTGTCCTTGAGAGAATTACAGCATCAAATAGAAAAACTATTAAGGTAGAACAATGATTACAGTAAGCAGTAGTATATCAAACCACTGTTAGATAAACCACTGGTAGATAACACCAAAACAGTTATCGTACATCTAATAACATGCATAATAGCACATGTGCTATTATGCATGTTACTAGATGTACGATAACTGTTTTGGTGTACTCTACCAGTGGTTTATCCACCTGTACCCCTACTATTGTACTTAACTCACCCCATTGTGGTATATGAAATGTTTACTATACAAATGTGAATATATTTTGAGATTTTGATATACTACTGCTTACTGTAATCATTGTTCTACCTTAATAGTTTTTCTATTTGATCCACCACTGTGTTGCCCCCTGTTTTGAGTAGAATTACAGCATCATCAGCATATAGTGGTATGGAGATATGCTGGTCTGTCAGTTTTAGGGAATGAAACCTTACATATTCCAGATAAGAAGCAAAGTCATTTAAATAACAAATGAATAACTTTGGAGTGTGTAAGCAACCCTGTCTCACCTTCTTGAAGGTTTTAATAAGTTAAAATCCATTTTAGTTAACTTACTCTTAGAAAAGTGTTACTGTGCATAAATTGGATGAGAACCAATAGTCTATAGTAGCAGTCTGCAATTTGTGCTGGTTGCCCTAAATAACAATTAAAAAGCTGCTTTTAGGTCTATAACTGCAGCATAAGAAATGTCTTTTCAGATGTATATTTCTCTATCAGGTTCTAAATTACTAAGTAGTGGTCTAGCGTAGATTGCACATCCCTGGGACTAGCCCACTACATGGTTCAGATATGTGGATGACACCTTCACTATTTGGAGCCATGGAGAAGAAGAGCGTCCACGTAAACATCCAATTCCCTGTGGAAAAAGAAAATAAAGGAAAACCGCTATTTCTAGATGTCCTAGTCATCCACAAATTAGATCAACAATTGGGGCACACAGTTAACAGAAAACCTACACACATGGATAGATACCTACATAAAAAATCTAAACATCACCCAAGTAAAAAAGAAGCACTATTAAAGCCCTGGCAGACCATTCAAAAAGAATCTGCGAATCTCACATCCTCCAAGATGAACTGAACAACCTAAACTGGGCTTTACAGGCCAATGGATACTCCACCACAGAATCAGAAGAACTGCAAGACCAAGAAAAGGCCATGAGAATAAAGACAAAGATCCACCCAGATGACAAGTATTCTTGCCATACATTAAAATAACCACTGACCGCATAGAGAAACTGATGAGGAAACACAACATACAAACAATCTATAGACCCACTAATAAAATCCAACAAATGCTACGTTCAGCAAAGGACAAGAGGGATCCTCTCACCTCTGCAGGAGTCTACTGTATACCATGCAGCTGTGGACAAGTCTACATAGGGACCACCAAACGCAGCAATGCCCAAACACGAATCAAGGAACATAAAAGGCATTGCACACTACTTCAACCAGAGAACTCAGTCATAGCAGAACACCTGATGAACCGACCTGGACACAGCATATTATTTGAGAACACAGAAGTGCTGGACCACTCTAACAACTACCATGTCAGACTACACAGAGAAGCCATTGAAATCCATAAGCATGTGGACAGTTTCAACAGAAAGGAAGAAACCATAAAAATTAACAAAATCTGGCTAGCAATATTTAAAAAAAACTCTAAAATAGTAACAGTAAATAAGGAACAACATTCAAAAACCGGGGAACTCCAGACAAGAAACAATCAGGAACAACTAATCACCTCTCAACAAAGGATTCCCCCAGGCAGTAAGTAACCACATCTGTTGCTGCTCTGTTGTATTAGTGCCTTTCTTGTATTGTTTTAATTGTTCAATTGTTTTATGTTTTAATCCTGTTTTTATGCCTCTGGCTCTGTAAGCCGCCGCGAGCCTTCGGGAGTCGGCGGCATAGAAGCCGCAATAATAAATAAATAAATAAATAAATAAAACTGCTAGGCCATTAAATGCTAATCAAGGTGGCCAATTGAAACATTCACACCTACCTCCAACAGACAAGAGTTCTTTCTCCCACCCTGGACATTCCACAGATATATAAACCCAATTTTCCTACTTTCCAACAGACCTCACAACCTCTGAGGATGCCTACCATAGATACAGACAAAACATCAGGAGAGAATGCTTCTGGAACATGACCATACAGCCTGAAAAACTCACAACAACCCAGCGATTCCGGCCATGAAAACCTTAGGCAATGAATTAATTTGCTTTTTGTATGGTTGCTGACATATATTTTCTTTTTTTGTACATAAGGCAGAGTCCTTCTAATTTTCCCCATCATTTAAAAAAGTGAATGCCTTTTAAGATCCAGCAAAGATCTTACTTGCCCAATTCAGAATTATCAGTGAATAATTTGAAATACAAATTAGTAGTAGTGAGGGACAACGCCTCTTTATTTCAGATGACATTAGCAGGCCAACAATGGTAGAATTGGCAAATAATTAATAATGTTTTGTTAATATTATATGATATCATAATATTCTAGTTATGATGGTCATTTATGCTTTTCATAGCTTTCTCACACAATGTAATCAGATTATATCACACACACACAGAGAGAGAGAGAGAGAGAGAGAGAGAGAGAGAGAGAGATTCTGCCAGTAGATCCCTCTCTTATACCAGCAAGGTATTATGTCAACCTAAAGACATTCCTGTAAAAGAAGGACAATCCAGTATGTAAAAGGGTTCCTGCCTATTCCTGCTCCTATTCTCATCGCACATCCCATGCTGACAGTTAGAAGCCATGCAATGAATTTCCAGAAGACACAATCGGGATATCTCCAGCAAAGAATACTAATAAATTTGACTAAAAACAAAGCTCAGAAGTGAGGAATATTTCTGAGAGTACCCTCCTCAGCCTGGGATGAGCATCAACAGTGAATGTATTTGCATAAATATGAATAAGCACTTAGCATACATAACAATGATGAATAATCTTCTTTCCATTTCCCCTTCTGAGCAATTAAATCCCCATGGATGTGTGAAGCAGCAAGAGAGATGCCCTCAGCATTGTATCTTTGCACAAATATGGAAGAGCTGCAGCAGAGGTCTTTCAGCATTGCTTTAATTGGGATTCATTTGCGTCTCTTCCCTGCTCTCATAAGGCTGTTGCAATTATTTCAGGGGAGAAAACAAACCTTTCTTAGCAACTTCAATGAAATTAAATTTATCCATTTTAATTATTTTTAAAAATAATACTGTAACCAGACAACTGAAAAACAGAAGAAGGGATAGAGTAGAGGTGGGAGAATGGACAAAGGATGCCTTATTTCTGCAGTTTCCACAAAAGATACAAATTGCTGGCTGAAACTTAAGATAAACAGGGACAAAATGTGTTAAAGGGGATGAACTCAGGAGGTGTGGTATAAAAATATAATATAGAATAATTTTGATTTATTTTAAAGTGAAAATCAATTAGGGTTATTTGCCCTTGAGAGCTAGCAGTACTGATGCTTCAGCAATTAGCCTTGACAATTGGTGGATAGTTGTGTATTGAGAGAATCACAACATCAGAGAAACAATTAATATTCCTCTGAGCACTGATTCACATGGCAATTTTGTGGTGTTGGGGGACCTTGAGCAGACAAGATGTAAATTAAGTCCGATTGCCATAATCTGGCTTCTCAACATCGTTTTATGTTTTAGGAGTGATGTCTATTTATTGTTTAGATTGTTGTAGTGTACTAAAGTCAGAGTGTGTTGTTGTGTCATGATATCTGCTGCTGATTTGTCAATGTGTTTTGACATATCTAGGAAGGACACAGAAAAAGGGCTTTTAAATCTCTACTTTAGACATGGTATGCAACCGAATATCTACATAAATTTTATTTCCTTCACTATATAGGCACTTAATATTTGGTCGGCAAGTAGGCATGTGGATCTACAATGTCAATAGTATATAATGAAATTATTTGCATTAACTGACCTTGCCCTTGAAAGCAAGGGTAGAACAAGGTTTCCTCCTTTGACTTGGCAGTGCTACCAGCCCAAGAGATATCCTCAATAAAAGTATTAATGGCCCGATGGAAGGGTAGATACTAGGCATGGTTTAGAACCCAAAAATAGGGAATTGAAAATCTAATGGGGGGAGGTTTTTTTTATTAGTAATAGAAAGACTTACAAAAAATTTTCCAAAAATTCTAAAATGTAACATAATTACTAACAAAATTCGTTAGTAGTTCGTATGCCAGTGCATGTGCATTCCAGATGGTTTTGGCCTACAACTCCCAGAAATCCTAACAGCTGGTAAACTGGCTGGGATTTCTGGGAGCTGTAGGCCAAAACTTGAATAAATCACACTGAATTCTAGATGGGAATCTCCAAATAGGAAGGAGGGAGGGAAGGAGGGAGGGAAGGAGGGAGGGAAGGAGGGAGGGATGGGAGTATTCTATTCTTGGAAGCAGCAAAAAAAAGGAGGACCCCCCCTCGTTCCTCGCTGCCTCTCTCTCACCCCGATCCTGAGGGAGCGAGGGCCCAAGTTTGCCCAGGCTGAGAGGAAAAGGAAGAGGCCTGAGGCTGTGAGGAATGGTGGGAGTTGAAGTCCAAAACACCTGGAGGGCTGAAGTTGGCCCGTCATGAAGCCTCTTCAAGGCTTTAGATCCTGGCAGGCAGAAGGGGCAGGGAGGGCCCGTCCACTCCTCCCCCTGCCAGGATCTAAAGCGCATCAAGGCTTGGCATGCTTTAGATCCTGTGAGAAACCAACCTAATGTATAATAGAATGAATGCTAACTTATAGAGTAAGTGCCTAAATATTATAAGTAATCCAACTGGTCATATACCTACATTCCATGCACATGCAATAATACAGCAGTAATAACAATGGGTATAAGAAGAGGTAAAATTCAAACCAAAGTATTCTGACTGGTCCCTCCTCAAGCGGTGCAAACGGGCTCTTCTCTATGAGCCCGGGATTCTGCAGCAAGCAACGCTGTGCCTGGGCTTTTGGCGTGTCCCGGGAGAGGCTGCCTCCCGGGCTCATAGAGATGAGCCGTTTGCAGTTTGCACCGCTTGAGGAGGGACCACAGTCAGAATACTTGGTTTGAATTTTACCTCTTCTTATACCCATTGTTATTACTGCTATTATTGCATGTGCATGGAATGTAGGTATATGACCAGTTGGATTACTTATTTCTTCTCTTCGTGTGGTCTGTGAAATGCACTCAAGTGGGTTTACTCCCGCGCATGCGCAGAATCTCGGACATACTAGCTAAAATTAAAGATTTACATATGCCCCTCCCACTCCCCGCCCCCTCATCCCCCAATGTAGCTACCCAGGCAGTTCCTTTTCCGCCTAGCCAGCGAAAGGATCTCTGACTGCTAGCTCCTGTTAGAAGTCCACGGATTGCCTCGACTATCAGATAAGATGTCTTCTCTGTCTTTCAAAAGGTGCTCCGATTGTGGAGCAACCTTGCCCCAAGAGGATAGACATCCTAAATGTCTCCTCTGCTTGGGAGAATCCCACATTCCCCAGTCCTGCAAAATATGCAGGACCTTTTCTAATAGAACCCTGAAGAACAGGGATTCTAAGCTCAAAGCCACCCTTTTTGAACAGGCTTTGCTCTCCTCAGAGACTGGGCTCTCTCGCTCCATGAGCCAGCCCTCTCTGCCCACTGGGACTCAGAATCCCAGCCCCTTGAGTGCTGTGACTGAGGGTGCCATCCGTGAGTTGGCCTCTGACTCTGCCATAGAGCCACTCCGGAAGAAAAAGCAAAAAGCTGCCAAAACTGGCAAATTGAAAGAAAAATCTAAGGAGCCTCTGGCTCAAAAAACTCCAAGGCTCCTGGTTGGTCCTGTGCCCTCCAGTCCTGGTGTTATGGCACAAAATACTGAGAGGCTCCTGGCTGGCTCTGTGCCCCCCAGTCTTCCTATTCCTCTATGTGCAGCTGAAACGCTGCAATTGCTTGATGAAGAGAGCACTCATTTTTCGGGGGTGGAAATTCCCCCCAACTCCTCCCCAGCCTGCTTCTTTCCGCGGTCCCCGAGCCTGAGCTTCCCTCACCTCCTCTCCAGCTCGCTCAGGCACCCCCCCACTTTCTTTCTCCCCGGAGACCAAGAGGGCGCGCCACGTGGAGGCCAGCACCACGCGGCCTCCCTCGCCTTTCCTTCAAGCTGCTGCTGCTTTCCCGCCGTTCTGCGGGGACGCACGGTGCTCCCCTCTTCGCTTCACTTTGGAAGAGCATGCTCGGTCACGGAGCCCTCTTAAGGAGGGCCTCGGTGACCGAGCTCTCCCTTGGGAACCACCTTATGGGTATCCTTATGGATACCCCCCTCCTTATCCCCCTCCTTTCTCTTACTATGGCCATTACTTTCCCCCTGAACCTTTCCCTCCTCCAGAGGCCTACCGGTATCCGTGGCCTCCCTCCTATGCCCCGCAATCCGTGGCACCTCCTCCTCCTTCAGCCCCTCCAGCCCCTCCCACTCAAGCCCCTGCTCTCCCAGTTGCTCCTCCTGCCCAATCTCCCCCCCACCTTCCAGATGATGAAAATGACATGGATATAGAGACTGCTTCTGATGCTACTCCCATTCCCCCTTTGCCTGAGCCTGAGGCTGATCCTCAGCAGGCAGAAGAATACAAGAAATTTTCTGCACTTCTGATCAGACTGGCCAGGTCCTTAGGTGTCCAGCCCCCTCAGTCTGAAGATGTGGTCCAAGACCCTTACTTTACCTCTGCTGAGCAGCAGGTTCAGCAATCTACCATGCTGCCTACCATTCCTTATCTGGTCAAACTATTAAAGGTCTCTGGGGTTGCCCCGGCCTCCGTTCCCAGCACGTCCAAGCGGGCAGAGAACCTATATCGGATTGATCTGTCCACCACTCCGTGGTTGGCCAGACTTCCGAAAGTTAACTCAATTGTGACCGACGCTCAGCCTAAGCCGATCCTAGGTAACCAGACCGCTCCTTCTGACAAAGAAGGTAGAAAGCTTGACGCTATGGCCAAAAAATTCTATTCCTCAGCATGTCTGTCAGGAAGAATGGCACATTACGGCGTCTATATGAGCGTCTATCAGTCATACCTCTGGAATAAGATAGGCCCATATCTGGACCTCCTTCCAGCATCTGAGCAACCCATGGCGAAGGCCTTCCATCAGGAAGCCCTCACTCTGGCCACCCTACAGAAGGATTTGGCCAAACACGGCGCTGACACCTCAGGCAAACTGATCGCCGGGTCAGTTGCCCTTAGGAGACATGCCTGGCTGAGATCCGCAGCATTGTCATCCAATCAACGCTCCCTGATTGAAAATCTCCCCATGGATGAGGCTGGCCTTTTTAATCCTGAGACAGACTCTCAGTTGGAACATTCCCACAAAATGAAACAAACGCTCAACAAATATGGCCAACAGCCCAGCTATCCCTATCAATCATACAGACAGCGTTGGCGTCCCTACTACCACCACCAGTCCTTTCGTGGTTACTACAACTCCGCTCCTTACAGAGGAGGACAGCGACCGCAGTTCCCCTCACAGGGATACAAGCGTCCAGGTGCTCCGTTCAGGGGTCAGTACCGAGGTGGTAGATCCTCAAACAATAAGACACGCCGTTTCTAACCTGTTTCTTGACAGGTTACGACCCTTCCTTTCAATTTGGCAGTCCATCACCACCGATAAGTGGGTTCTGGACATTGTCCACCGAGGTTATGCCATAGAGTTTCAATCCCTTCCACCTCCAGGCAAACCTGTTTTTACTCAAACTTCCCCTGCTTTATTGCAGGAAATTGACACCCTACTCCTTAGGGAGCCATCTCTCCGACCCCATCCCACCAACTCAATTTTGCTTTTTCTAGATACTTCCTTGTAGACAAAGGGATGGTGGCCTCCGGCCATTTTGGACCTCCGGGAAGTTAACCAATTCATCAGACCATGCAAATTTAGGATGGTCACTCTCCCCTCCATCCTCCCTTTCATCCCGAAGGGAGCATGGATGGCTACTGTTGACCTTAAGGACGCCTACTTCCATATCTCAATTAGGCAGTCCTACAGGAAATACCTCACCTTTATGGTGGACGGTGCCCCATATTCTTTCAATGTCCTTCCCTTTGGCCTCTCCACGGCCCCGAGGACTTTTACCAAGTGTATGGCGGTTGTCGCCTCCCACCTTCGTCAACAGGGCATCACTGTATTTCCTTATCTGGACGACTGGCTTTTTTGTGCTGCGTCATGTGAACAGCTGTCGTCTGATATTAGTTATGCCTTATCTCTTTTGCAGAACCTGGGACTGGTTGTCAACCACGAGAAATCTCACCTCTCACCTGCCCGGATGGTGCAATTTATAGGTGCTGTCATAGACTCTGTGTCCCAGAGGGCCTACCTCCCAGAGGATCACTTCCTCAATCTATGCCGTTCCATCCAGGCCATCCAAACCACCCATCGGTGCTCCGCCTGGACCGTCCAGTCTATCCTTGGTCATATGGCTTCCACCACGAACGTCACCGCGTTCGCCCGCCTCCACCCCCTCCAGGCTTGGTTTCTCTCTGTGTTCCAGCCAGGACTGGACAACCAGAACATGACTCTCCACCCTCCCGCCCATGTCCTACAGTCCCTGTCATGGTGGACAGACAGATTCAATGTGTGCTCGGGCCTTCCCTTCTCACCTCCTCAGCCATCTCTGTCCCTGATGACAGATGCGTCATCCACGGGGTGGGGTGCTCACCTCCAGGATCTGACCATCAGCGGTCATTGGTCTCCCCACGAGAAGAGACTTCACATAAATGCCCTAGAACTCACGGCAGTGGAGAAGGCCCTTCGGTCGTTTGTGACCGTAGTTTCCAACCAGGTGATTCAAGTCCTCACGGACAACACCTCGGTGAAATGTTACATCAACAGACAAGGGGGCACCCGTTCTCCCACTCTCCTCTCCATATCCCTTCGGATATGGGAATGGTGCATCCTCCACAACACATTCCTCCAAGCCATCCACCTCCCGGGCCTACAGAACACCTTAGCCGACTCGCTGAGCAGGACGTCGTCCACCACTCACGAGTGGCAACTCAGTCCCCACCACTTCCTCTCACTGATCAGGCGTTGGGACACCCCCCAAATAGACCTGTTTGCGTCACACCTCAATACCCACTGCCGCAGATATTGCGCGAGACTCCAACCTCACACATCCCCAGACTGTCTAGGAGACGCATTCCTATACCACTGGTCCCCAGGTCTCCTGTATGCATTTCCTCCACTTCCACTCCTGCCCAGGGTGGTCGCCAAGTTGCTGTCCGATGACTCGGACTGTGTCCTGATAGCCCCTTGGTGGCCGCGTCAACCGTGGTTCACACCCCTTCTTCAGGCCTCTCAGGGAGACTTCCTCCGTCTACCTTTAGATCCCGACCTCCTCTCCCTTCAACAAGGTCTTGTCCTACACCCGGACCTTCCATCTCTCCACCTTACAGCGTGGAGGATCAGGCTCTGTCCAATCTCTCTGACCCTGTCCGCCTGATAATCCAGGCAGCTCAGAAGGTTTCCACCAGAAAAGCATACACCTATAAATGGGACAAGTTCCGTGCGTTTGCCCAGCCATTGGGCCATTTGCCACAGTCGGCCCCCACGTCAGTTGTTTCAGATTTCCTCGTCCACCTTTCCACGAAAGATTTTTCCCTCTCTTCCATTAAATGGTATTTAGCATCCCTTTCCTGGTACAGGAAAAAATTTGGCCTCCCGTCCCTTTTTCAAGATCCCATGGTGGGCATGTTTCTACAGGGTTATAAAAAGTCTTTCCCTCCTGTCTCTCCTCCGCCTCCATCTTGGAGTTTGGAACTCGTCCTCTCCCAACTTTCCAAGCCTCCTTTCGAACCTATGGCAACCTGCCACATCCCCCATTTGTCCTGGAAGACTGCCTTTCTCGTGGCCATTACCTCGGCCAGAAGAGCCAGTGAGATCACAGCACTCAGCTCTGATCCTCCCTTCATTCGATTCCATGAAGATAAAATGGTCCTCCGGATGGATGTCACTTTTCTTCCCAAAGTTGTTTCCCATTTCCATATGACTCAGGACATTGTCCTCCCGGCCTTTTTTCCTAAACCCTCATCTCCCCTGGAGGTTGCCCTCCACTCCCTTGATGTTAAGAGAGCCTTGTCCTTCTATTTACATAGGACTGCCCCTTACAGGAAATTCCCCAAGTTGTTTCTCAAATATAGGGAAGATTCCTGGGACTTCCCCTTACCTCTCAATGTTTGGCTTCTTGGATAGTCCTGGCAATCCGATTGGCTTATCAGTTAGCCCATAAGGAATTGCCTGTTGGTGTTAAAGCCCATTCCACAAGGGCCGTTTCTACATCCCAAGCGTTTTTGCGGGGTGTTTCTGTTGATCAAATTTGCAAGGCTGCTACCTGGGTGAACCCTCGACGTTTGCAGCTCACTACAAGCTCGACGTTCTCGCGAAGAAGGATGCATCCTTTGGCAGAGCCGTCCTGTTTTCCTGTGTGGCATGACCCACCTCCAAGGTACATAAGCTTGTTAAGTCACCCACTTGTGTGCATTTCACAGACCACACGAAGAAGAAGGTTAGGTTGCTTACCTGTAACCGTGTTTCTTTGAGTGTAAGGTCTGTGAAATTCACACAGAACCCACCCATCCTCCCCTCTGATGTCATGCCTAGGTTCCTGCTGCTGTCTGGCGGTAAGGAACTGCCTGGGTATCTACATTGGGGATGAGGGCGGGAAATGGGAGGGGCATATGTAAATCTTTAATTTTAGCCAGTATGTCTGAGATTCTGCGCATGCGCGGGAGTAAACCCACTTGTGTGAATTTCACAGACCTTACACTCGAAGAAACATGGTTACAGGTAAGCAACCTAACCATATGTTGTGTCCAACTACCCCAATACTCTTTGATGCTTTAGATCCTGGCAGGCAGGAGGGGCAGGGAAGCCTGGAAAAATGTAAACAGAGAGGTTTACTCAGAAGTAAATCCACAAAGGAGGGCACTTCATCCAAAGTGCCCTCTTTTGCGGATTTACTCATGAGTAAACCTCTCTGTTTACTTCCTTTGCATATTTACTTCTGAGTAAACCTCTCTGTTTACATTTTTCTAGGCTTCCAGCCGAAAGAGGGCGAGTTTAGGGCTTGCCTTGCCATAATACTTATTGGCAAGGGAGGCGGGAGGGTGGTGAGAGAGAAGGAGGTGCCCCCTTACGACCTAATAACGATACTTAAGAAAATCCTGGCCCCGAAGTTCTATAAAGAAAGTCCACTTCCTGGTTGGCGTTCCAGATGCGGAAATACTCAAAAGTAGCATTTCTTACGAATTTCTTCTGAATCATTTAATTTTCATAACTTTTTTCTCATGCCTAGTAGATAGTCATTCCCCTTGTCTGTTTCCCTGCTGGCATCTGGATTGCCAGGAGTCGAATGTGAAAATAAGGGACGCAATAACAGTAATGCCAAAGTTGAGATTGCTAAGATGAAGAATAAAATGATAATAAAATCACATTCAAAATAGTGTTTTAGCTTAGATGTCACATACATTTTGATAAACAATGAAATTATAAAACAGGCTAGACAGTTTTTAATCATTAATTAAAATAATTTTACTTTTCATTACTGCTTAGAGCTTTCAACAGTTTCATATTACTTTTTACTTCATTATAAAGTTCTTTTTATAAAATTCATAGTTCACTGAAATAAGTAGCTCATTGCTTACTAAATTAGACAGACATCTGTTTCTGACATCAGTCCACTTCAAGTTAATATGTGAAAACACACTTTCCACAAAAGCATTAGAACTATGCTCAAACAAAAGTAACCAATTAAGAACATTTGGTACTCCAGTCTGTACATTTCTGAAAACGGCAACCTATTTGTATTGTTGTGGAATCAGTGGGGTATTGCGTGGTTTCTGGGCTGTATGGCAATGTTCTAGCTGCATTTTTGCCTTATTTTTCACCTTTATCTGTGGCTGGCATCTCGAGAGGATCTGGTGGCAGTAAAGCAAGAGAAGTAGAACCATTGTTACTAGGGTTGGTTTAGAATCCTAAAATCGGGATTCTAAAATCAAATGGGGGGGGGGGGATTTTTTTTGATTAGTATATCAAAGACTTACAAAAAATTTTTCCAAAAGTGCTAAAATGTAACTTAAGTACTAACGAAATTCTAAAGTGGTTCTAAAGTAGGAAAAGCAGGGAAACAGTTAAAAATCAAGGGGGGAACATTCCCCTTCACCTCTGCAGTGCAATTAAGTGGAGCTGTAATGTATAACATAAATATAAGAGCTAGTAGCTAGTAGCTACTAGCTCTCAGGACAATAATGAAAGTGAAGTACGATTCTCTCCCCCGCCCTTATTATTTCCCCTTTCCCTCCTTTCTTCCTTCTCTACCCTCTTCTTTCATTCCTTCTTTTGCTCTTTGGTTCCCCATCCCTTCTTTTCTCTTCTTCGCCCCTCTTCCCCCGCTCGCCGGTGCCCTCGCTCACCCCCTCGCCTCTCTCTAGCCTCGATCCATGGATCGAGGCTAGAGAGAGGCAGAGAGGCGGGGCCCCTTCCAGCTAAAATATTTCCGGCCCAAGCCTGGGTGGCTTATATTTTGGCTGGAAAAGGCCCTCTTTCCTCTCTGCTTCTCTCTAGCCTGGATCAAGGCTAGAGAGAAGCAGAGGGGCACGCGAGGCCTTTCCAGCTAAAATATAAGCCGACCCAAGCCTGGGTCGAGCTTATATTTTAGCTGGAAAGCTCCCGCGCCTCTCCGCCTCTCTAGCCTGGATCCAGGCTAGAGAAGAAGAGGCGCGGGGGCGCCTTTTCAGCTAAAATATAAGCCGGCCAGGCTTGGGTCGGCTTATATTTTAGCTGGAAAAAACTCCCGCGCACCCTTTGCTTCTCTCTAGCCTGGGTCAGGCTAGAGAGAGGCGGAGAGGCGCCGTGGCACCCAACAAAATATAAGCCGGCCCAAGCCTGGGTCGGCTTATATTTTAGCTGGCCCCCGCGCGCCTCTCCGCCTCTCTCGAGCCTGGATCCAGGCTAGAGAGAAGCAGAGGGGTGCGCGGAGTGCCTTTCCAGCTAAAATATAAGCCGACCCAAGCCTGGGTCGGCTTATTTTAGCTGAAGCATCCGCAAGACCCCTCTGCTTCTCTGTAGCCTGGATCGAGGCTAGAGAGAGGCAGAGAGGCGCCAGGGGCCTTTCTCCTCAGCCAATGACAAAAAACGCTTAATAAGGGCAACGAAGCCATACGAATGCTTTACGGCCCAGATACAAAAATGGCGCCGCGAAGTGTCGTAAAAGGAAGTCTACTTCCGGGTTCACGACAGCGAGCCGTAAACAACAAAAGTCCCATTAATTACGAATTTCTAACGAAAGAATTAGTTTTCCGTTTCAATTTTAGCATGCCTAATTGTTACACTAGTCTGTTAAGTGAAAATCTTTTTTTTTTTAGCAATTGCTTCCAAAATACACACATTCTTTTGGAATTATTTTTATCGGATGCTTGTAGTTTATGCTTTCTTGCATGAACAAAGAACTCACTTACTGAGAAGAAATTGGGAAGGAAACAATGGAGTGTGAGTATAGATGAAGATCATAATCTAGAACAGTGGTCCCCAGATGTTTTGGCCTTCAACTCCGATAAATCCTAACAGCTGGTAAACTGGCTGGGATTTATGGGAGTTGTAGGCCAAAACACCTGGAGACCCACAGGTTGATAACCACAGGTCTAGAATGAAGTGAAATGATCCAGAGGCATGGGGTGGAATCAGAACTGTAAACATTCACATAATACACCCGTGAAAGGATGTACTACCCATTTCCTCGGTATAGCGGCTATTTTGAAATGTGGATATTGGATGCAGTCAATGGCAAAATTTAGTTTTGAAATAAGTAATGGGACAATTGACATCCAATGAAAGGCATTTACTTTGTGTGGGACATTTTAGTCAAATACTGTCTCTTAAAATCAAGGATGCCTGGGAAGCCAGGCTGGCATGACCAAGGCCAGAATCTCAGAAACAGTTCCACCCAACTTTGAATTTTCTACAGTAGGGAAATAAAGACAGCATGAAGAATTAAATACAACAAATCCCTGAGAACTGCACAGAAAGAGAGATCTGCAGTCACCCTTCACAGGAGTTTTTCTCTCTTAACAGCATAACAGTCCAATGAATTTGTGTGAACATATCTTTGTCTGCCTCTCTGTCTATCTGTACTTATGTGGATGGGTCCAATGCCAGCAGCACCATAGGCCAACTACCTTCTAGAAATGCTGGTACATTGCTCATCTGCACTACTAATATTCCAGTTTTACTTGCAAGATGTCAAGAGTACTGACCAAGACTTAGTCTCATTACTAAAAGCATCTATCTGTTTCTTCTTTTCGTTTTCAGGTATTGTTGTTGGGACTTATCCTACAATGTATTCCAGCACATTAGGACTGCAGTTTTATTCTAGGTACCTATTGAGAAAACCTATGAAAGCTTTTCAAGCTTCTCTACATTCCAAAATAAACAATTTATTTGTTATTGTTCTATTGGGATTGTGTTGTTTGTTACAGACTAGTTTCAGTCTAAGGTTTTGAGCAATGCTTTGAAAAACATGTAACACATCTAGGGCCCCTTCCACACAGCTGAATAAAATCCCACATTATCTGCTTTGAACTCAAATATATGGCAGTATGGACTCATAGTCAGAGAAGGGCAACAGGTATGAAAACCAAGTCCTGTCAGGAAAGAGACAGTAAATTTAGTCTGAAGAAATTAACAGAAGACGTGATAGTGGTCTTCAACGATCTAAAGATGTTCAGCAGAAACTGTTGCTTCAAGAGGAGAGAACTACTACTAGCAGGTAAATTTCAGCTACACATTAAAATAAAGCTTAAACTGTGCAAGCTGCTTGGCAGTGTTTGTGGAGGTGATAGTATATATCCCATGGTGATTAAGCCGAGTGGCCACCAGTCAGGGATGTTACAGTTGCCACTTGCATTGCAGGTCCTGTATTGAGCAATCTCTTCCAGAACTCTAAAGTAAAGCATTTGGGAAGGGTGTGTGTATGCTTACATAACTCTTGCTGCAACCCACTGTTGTTACTGTTGTTATTAGTCTGTGTTGCTTTAAAAAAACCCCCAAAACTGTAAATTCTGTGAAAACGAAGACAGTTTTGGTTATATTTTCTTTCTTCGTCAGACGTGATCTAATCTGACTAGAGGAAAAGGTGCACAACATGGACTTTGTAACAGCCACTATCTTCCTGACTGTAGTTTTACTGACAAAGGTAGAAAGCAATTGGAAAGCAAAAATAGTCTGCCAATTGTCCATTGTGTCAACAAATCGGTGCAGATCTGCTCAGTGACCTGAATTACCAGCTGGTGATCTGGCACTTTGCATCAGAGTGCTTTTTAGCACAAATACATAAGATGTTAAGAGATGCAACCAAACACTCTGGAACATGTAGCCTTTCATTTTTTTTTTCCTTTTGCCCCCTTTATCACCCCAGGTAACATCAACCTCTGTCTTACCAGCAAGGCTTTTTCAACTTGAATTAAAATGAACCCTTAACCTGACATTCACGGGTATTTTTCCGCACATTCTTCATATTTGATATGTAGTTTTGATGTATCATTCTCTTCAGTATTCCTCTGTATTTAGTCTCTTTGTTTGACTGTGGAGAGCAAAAACCCAAAGGATTTTCACCTGTCAATCATTCACAGATTTGTAAGGCAGTTCAAACAGTGCTGAGAAGAATACTATTTTTGTGTGGGTATGTTTGTGCAAACACAGACTTATGAATTAATTTCATAGGACTCTGTCTTCATTGTGTTACCCAGGCTATTTCATCTTGAATATGTGAGATCTGTTTTTTAAATAGTACCTGTGCAAAGTAATACTCCAGAAGGTGCAACACACTCAGAAATGAATACATACTCAGGAATAAATGTGCCTACCTCTTCTAGACTCTTGCTCTAGGTTTACACCTGTACATTTACTGCAATCTGATTTACATTTTTAATGCTTGTTATCAATTGCACCTGGAAGATGGAGCATTATGGATCTTCTTCAGAGGGAGATTGAACACACACACACACACACACACACACACACACACTATCCCTCAACAGGAGGTTAGATACAGGATTTGTTTTCCATGGTTGCAAGAGCTACATTCATAAGGGATGCCCCCCCCCCCCCCGGTTTAGGGTGAGATTCTACTTTTCCTCCTTTTTCCCCAGTATGCTCCACGGAGCAGTGTCATCCCACAACTATCTGTGCAGAATTTTCAGGGGGATTGGGGGGAATATTAAAGGGAAGAATGTGATGAGGAACTCCCTTTCTAGTTGCAGTTTCCTAAATCCAAGACAATGGGATGAAAGCTATGTGGTATTAGATTATGTGCTTTGTCCTTCAGTGTTTTTTTAAAATAGATGTCTATACAACCCCATTTCACTAAGTAGGATGAACCTGTGTGTCATCCATATTGCCCATTGTGAATTAAGACCTGGATGCCAATTTCCTTACTTTTTCATTATATTTTACTGACTAAACATACCTAAATATGGAATTATTATTATTTTTTATTTCTGAAAATTCATCAAAGTTATTATTTAAAGGAAAAGTACATTACTAAGCATCTCTATGGCAAAGATTACCCTTTTAATTGTGCTCTCAGTTTGGATATTTTATTTTTATTGGCATATTTATTTTGGTGAAAACAAAGCAATCTATAATAACTTGTGTTTCGCCAATAAATGATAGCTTTATTTTTCTCATAACCCCACAGCATTATCCTTTGTCTCTTTAGAATTTGTTCTAGTTTTCTATTTAAACCAGAGGATTAAATAGAAATAGAAAATTGGGTCCCATTTTATCTATGAGATTTCAAGTTTTTTTCCTCTCTGAATTGATTAGAAATTGGATTTAGTTGTAGTTACTTTTCCATGTTTTTCTCTCAAGAGTCAGAGCCAAATCTGCCTTAGAGTTCTAGCTGAACACAAACCTGGCTTTAATAATTATTTTGCACTAATTTTTCTAAAAGAATGCATTTGAAAAGTTCAGTTTTAGCCATTGAAGAACTGTTTTAGTTATTGTTTGCTAGATAGCCAGAAATCAGTTGATAGTTACAACATAAGGATCTCAGCAGAATGTACTATTGAGTTATTTAAAAACAACAACACTGTTTGACTGATCAATTAAATACGATTACTGCATATACTCATTGATTAGTCAACATGTATAAGTTAAGCATAGAGTTCGGGGTCAAAATTATGCATTTGTTATGGCATGACTCATGGATCAGTCAAATGTCTTTCTATAGAGAGAGAGAAAGTGCTTGGGGCCAGCTACTGCTGTCTGCTGCCATCACTTCCCTGCCCAGGCCAGAAGCAGAGCCATGGCTGAGAGATTTAAAGAGATTGGTGCTTCTTTTAGGTTCTTCTAAAACAGATTAAGCTCTGGCCTCTTGCCCCTCTACTCAGAGAAGAAGATGCTTTCTTTTTCTTTTTCTTTTCTTTTTTATATAAATCTTAAGGTACAGTACTCACATTGACCTATGCATATGGTAAGTTAACCAATGGTTTTTTTAGTTGATTTTTTTGGACTAAAATTTCTAGAATTAAACATGAGAGGTACTTTGAACTGTGAGTAGCCCCAATAGAGTGATAAAAGGCCAACACTTAGTCCAGCCAGAGAAAACCTAAAAGAAGCACCAGACTCTGCAAACCATTGTATCACATTAATCTTTGAACAGTTTTGAAAGTTGAACCATACAAATCAGGGGTACCTGCATTTGAGAGTGACCAAAAAAATTGATTAACTTGGCATGCATGGAAAACAGAAGTGAACTGCATAGAATCAACCAATTTTCTCAGAATTTTTATTTTTCTGATTTTTTTACCATAATAAAGATAAGAAACATTGAATTATTAATGATGCATGTTTGTAGAATTCCTCTTGGGGATGATGATTTCCTAGTTCCTTCAGCAAGGATGAACAAGTTATGCAGCATGGAGAGGTGTTTTCCTTTCTATCTTTATTTTCAACTAAGGTTCTAGCAACTTGCTGTCCAACTTTCTTCTTGTACCTCAGGAGAAGGGTTTTACTGTGGAGAAAGTAACCGAGTTCAGATGAGAGCTAATGAGTGTTGCTGACAGAAGTGAGGAGGGAAGGAAAAGCCCAAGCTTTGGATCATACATTTTTAGTTCTTCAATTCTGTGATAACCTTGCCCTGCATTTTTCAATGTATTATAGGGGCTTTTTTGTATTCTTTATCATATTTACTCCATATGTTTTTGTTTGTCCAATACATTTATAAGTGGTTCTGAAGAAATTAGATAGGCCACTATGTATTCAGTAGAACCAGGTGGTTCCCAAGTTGGGTAGTGATATGGTTCTAGGTTTGAGTCTGAAATTTAAAAGCCTTGACTGCATTGAAGGGCACATAGCCATCATCTTTTCAAAAGTCTCTGGGAATGAATTGTATGGACAAGAATTCTCTAAAATATTCACTGATAAATAATAGGTGATTGATAACGTGATAGGATTCAGAAACTCTTAAGTGACTAGATAAGTATTAAGAGGATCTTCTGCAGCAGGTGATGTTCTTTGCTGTTGCTCTCTGTGTGAAAAGAAAAAGGAGACTGTAAATTCCTAGAACCATGCAAGAAGATCACAACTTAATGTGGTGTACAGTGTGGTAAAATTGGCTTATTTGTGATTATGGCACCAGCTCAAAGTGCTGGGCCCATTTTACTGGCTAATGTTAAGACACTACTCATATTTTCTTCAGCTTCTGTCTTCCAAAAGAACCAAGAACCACTTCATGCCATTCAAATAAGAGCCAAACCAATCTAATTATCATACTGTTTACATGTATCCAGAAATAACTCATAACTTAATAGTGGAAAAACCTGCCAACTGTATCCCACAGTCAGCACATTTTATGCAGCCAGATAAACTTATGTTATGCCCTAATGTTTAAATGATGGATGGGCTCTGTTCCGGGCAGTAATTCTACTGATATTCTTATTTTCCTCTTGCTTAAGAAGTTTATATTTAGATGATAAAATGAAGATGTTTCAATAGCAATTTAAAATCTTTGTAAAGAGAAATAAGGACCCCTTGGAATATTTCCAGCTACAAATCAGAACATTTGTTTGGCCATCAGTAAAAATGTGAGTTTAGAGATAGAAAAAGTTTGTACATATTGAGTACCCCTTACCTGAAAGTGTTTTGGATTTTGGATTTGTAAAGGTTTTGAAATACTAGCTTTTTTATACATGAACATAATGAAATATCAATGAGATGGAACTAAAATCTAAATGTGAAATACATATTTTTTATAAATACAGGCAGTCCCCAAGTTACAAACAAGATAGTTTATGTTGGTTTGTTCTTAAGTTGAATTTGTATGTAAGTCAAAAAGGTACTTTTTAAGTGTAACTCCTGCCAAATATATCTTTTTGAGCTTTGAATAGCACATGAAAGAGTTAACCCCCTCATGTGGTTTGTTTTGCTGTTTATGACCCTGTTTAAAAGATTTCACCTCACTTTAAGTCTGACTGATCTCTTAACGTCTAACTCTTTGCTCATTGTCTACTTGCTCATTAATTTTTGTAGCTGGGCAAGTTGCCAAGCTATTTTCATGTTCTCTCCCATGTTTATTCTCTGATAACAATTCAGAAAGCACACCATCATCCCCACACCCCCCAGGGACATTCTCATGGGAAACTACAGGGATCTCCTGGCCATTCTCTGCATCAATATCCCTGACCAAACCATTGACATCTTGAAACTCATCTTGAACCTCATTACCATCACTCCTCACATCCAAAGTACCCTGATCCTGAAACACAATCACAGACTGAGCTCCAACACTATCATTTATCACAATGTGTTATATAATATTTAGTGTGGAGTAGGCTAGCAAACTGTTCAAAGCCACATATATGAAAAATGTATGACAATGTGTCTGTGAGGGTCTAATCTCTGGTTGGGTTAGAATTCTATCCTGTGTCTGTGGGCTGAAAAGAAGGGATAGTGAAGGTAAAACTGAGTCAGTTGTGACTCGGGCTTCTTTTACATGAAAGCATTATTTCCCTATTACAGGGGAAACCAGCTGATTCCTAACTCATTTAATACACAGACATGTGCTTTTCATCTTAAGAACAGACAAGCATCCCAAGCTCTGAGGATTACCTGGGAAGGAATCCCACTGGAGCATTGCAGCACACCCAAATACCTGGGAGTTACCCTGGACTGTGCTCTGACCTACAAGAAGCACTGCCTGAATATTAAGCAAAAAGTGGATGCTAGAAACAATATCATATGAAAGCTGACTGGCACAACCTAGGGATCACAACCAGATACAGTGATGATATCTGCCCTTGCACTATGATACTCTGCTGCTGCATATGCATGCCCAGTGTGGAACACATCTCACCACGCTAAAACAGTGGACGTGGCTCTTAATGAGACATGCCGCATTATCACGGGGTGTCTGCACCCTATACCACTGGATAAATTACAGTTTAGCTGGCCTTGCACCACCTGACATACTCCGGGAAGTAGCAACCAATAGTGAAAGGACCAAGGCATTGACATATCTGGCCCATCCCCTGTTTGAGTATCAGCCAGCACGCCAATGACTTAAATCAAGAAATAGTTTTCTAAGATCTACAGACACTCACTGGAACACCTTAGCAAGTGAGAGTCCAAAAGTGGCAGGCTAGAGGCAGAACCTCAATCAATGGCTGACACCAAAAGAGAGACTCCCTCCTGGGCACCCAGAAAACTGGGCGACTTGGAAGGCGCTGAACAGACTGTGCTCTGGCACCAAGAGATGCAGAGCCAACCTTAAGAAATGGGGCTACAAGGTGGAATCCATGACATGCGAGTGTGGAGAAGAGCAAACCACAGACCACCTACTAGAATGCAACCTGAGCCCTGCCACATGCTCAGTGGAGGACCTCCTTATGGCAACACCAGAGGCACTCCAAGTGGCCAGCTACTGGTCAAACAACATTTAATGGAATACAAAGTCTGCAAACTTTGTGTTTTATTTGTTTTTAATGGAATACAACTGTTTGGTTTGCTCCTGACATGATAAATAAATAAATATTATTGGATTTAGAGCATAGTGAACACATGTACAACTGGGGCTTTCTTCCCTCCTACTGAAGTCTTCTGAGGTGCCAAAACCCGCACTCCAAAGGGGCTTGTAGTCTTCTGTGATACATTTTACAGTATATGTCAGGTTATGAGAAGGATTGTCACAGATTCTGATGGAAGCAGCAGGATTTTGGGAAAGCACCATTTGATCCTGGCTACAAATTAATGGACACTAGTGAGTACTATAAGATGGTAAGTGATAAGCAAAATTTATAATGTAAAGCTTTTATAGATCCAGATGCAATCTAAAGGCATGAATGACAAGAAAGTTAAAACAAAGAATGCAATTTCTCAGCACTAGCAATGAAGTTACAACAATTCCAGATAGCTTGGTAATGGACAAGTTCATATCTACTCTTCAAATTTCCTCAGAAAAAATGGCATACCCTTTCCCACCATCCTCTCTCATGTATATGGTCTGATTCTTCAGCACATATCAAGCTCTTGCATTTTGAGATAAAATCCAACAAAGTGTCAGCAAGCATTGTGAAACAAGTTATTTTCTGTCCAGTTTTTGATGTGGCATCTTTCTGTGTAAATTGACTGTGTGCGTGTGGATTTATTTTAAAGCAGTTATGTTTAGTGTTGCAAATTTGTTGTGCTCAATGCATGAGTCACAATGTGCAATATTATGTAGTATTTTGTATGGTTAACCTCGTTCATAGTGTTGGGTTTGTTTTTGGAGGGGGGATTGGGGGGGATTTAGTAGTAATTTTCTCTCTAAGCCAGTTGTGTAACTTCTTAGAAATAATTATCTGGAAAAGTATTGATTTTATGTGAGCCGATTTTTGGTATGGTGACCAGGGACGTCATCAGACAGGTTTTTAAAGCAATTTTACACTGGTCTATGCTTCATTTATCCAATTTTATGGTCACTGACATGCCCCTTCACGTGACGCAGTGGCTGGTCATGCCCCCTTTCATCATGTTGCAGCATCCCGCATCAGTTCTCACAAATTTCTACATCACAGGCAGTGCCTGTGGCAGTGCCTGTGATATAGGTATATTTCTTGCAATTTTCACTTTTTTAGTACTATGTTTGTGCTTCCTCCACCCTTTTCTTCCCATCACACTGGAAGGAAGAGGGTGGGTGCGCAGCTCACAGGATGACTTGAGTTGCTCCATGGCCTTCCTCTAGCCCCAAAATGTTACTGGGGGGAGCATAGTGTGATGTGGTTCCAGAGCACTTACTGTAATGTATTGATGTTTGTCTACTTCCCTTATCTATTTATTTGTTTTCCTTCTTCACGTTTATCTATATCTCAGGAATATTTTCTTTGGATGCTTGTGCTCCAAAGTTCTTAAGCTCCTTTGCAATCTTCAGACACTTACCTATGGCTAATCTCTTTGCTTCTTCTCTCTTCCTTTCTTTTCAAGATCTTAAGCCTTCAAATACTGAGGTTATGAAGGTCATGTTCTCTGTTTAAAATTAGCAGTTGCCAGTTGCTTCTGCATTTTGAATAAACAGAAAGGAATTTAGACAGTTCAGCTTAGATGGAATTCACTGTAGGGATTTCTCAAAGAGACTCCATGTCAAATAATATAAACATCTAATATTAATTATAGATCTTTTAATATTAATTATAGTTCACACCTTTACTAGCCACTGAATTTCAGATGAAGCATCTGATGAAACAAAACAATAGTAGAAATGTTTCACAAAATTACATTTCTAAGAAAAGTTCTCCTCCTCCTCCATAGTTATAATCAAATTGACTTCTGTCATTAATAGCATGCACAGTCCCAGCTTCTTTCCAGGTTATGTGTATAGATTGATCTAAGAATATAGGAAGAGTCCTGCTGTGTCATGTCTGTGTTAATTACAACCAGCAGTGGCCAGATAAATGTCTGTCTATATATGTTGTGTGTCTAATTGGCATTGAATGTTTGCCATGTATATGCACGTTGTAATCCACCCTGAGTCCCCTGCAGTGTGAGAAGGGCACAATATAAATATTGTAAATAAATAAATAAATAAATCTCACGAGCCCACAGCAATACATGAAGGCAATGACTTTTGACCTTTCTTCCAGCACTCCTATATAAATACCTTCTCTAAATTTGGATGTGAGCACTTATTGGTCTTCCATAGCCTCAGAAGTTGTAGCAGTTGATTGGGTATTACAGCACATGTAGACAAAGTTTTTGAATTGTAATCATAAATACTTTGTTTTTTTTCATTCCCCCCTTGCTAGCAATGATTCATAGTTCCAAATGAATAAAAAGAGTTGGAAAAGGAATAAAATATAAGGAATTATAGAATTCAAGGGAACATTTTATACACCTTTCTAAAAGTCCACAACAAGTGCATTTGAAGCAAATTTTACCCATCTCTTAACAGGCATGCATGTAAAAGATCTCTTTGGAGAAAGCATATGAAGATCAAGCTCCCTGAATTCAGAATGGACACCATTCAAATTTACAATTGGGTTCTCTGTATCTTCAGATTCTGAATCCATGGATTCAATCACCCACAGCTTGAAAATATTTCTGGCCTACGCCCCAATCCAAAAAACAAACCTTGATTTCATCCTTTTATATAAGGGACTCCATTTTATGGCATCATAGTATATAAAGGAATTTGAGCATCCATGGGTTTTGGTTTATTGCGTAGAGATGGGGAGCTGCAGATACCAACGGTCCACTGTACCTTTATCAGCACAAGCAAATAGCACTCTTTATATGGCCGGCACATCTCAGAATATGAGATTCCAAAGTGTTTTGAAGTGGTATTGAATTTTGCCGTAGTTGTAAGCCACCTTGAGTCCCCTGCGGGTGAGAAAGGCAGGGTATAAATGAAGCAAATAATATTAACTAAATCTATGCAACATGTTTAGGGGTACAGGGTTATCCACATATACTTTAAACCAAACATCATCTTTAAAAAAACCCAGAGCTCTGTAACATGTTCATCTGAGCAAAGTAAAAACTTAACTCTCTTTGAAGATATTTTCTCCACCTTTGAAGTGAACTCTAGTTTTTAAATGTGCATCCAAGTTAACATCTGGTAAATGTTAAAAATTCAAGAAGCAGTCCTTGGAAACAGTGAAAGAAAGTACTATTGTCTGTTGTAGTAGAGGTCATTTCTGTGATGCTGTGACGACATTAAATCTTAAATAATACTCTACTGAAATGAAGGATGATCAGCAAATTGATTCCTGTTTTGACTTACTTATTTAATTGAGCCTGGCTTCCCTGTGTAATCTAGTTTGCCCCAATTTTAAATAGCAATATTTAGATAGCTACATGTGGCAGCATTACTGCAAATGTAGAAAGCAAAAAAGAATTGATTAATTGGTATCCAGATAATTGTGTTTTTAATGGGGGGGGGGATTGCATCTCTGTCAGGACTTTCCATTTCATATAATGCATACTTGCTTTCAGGTATTTTAAATTCACTTGCATTTGGGTTGTGAACAATACATGCCATTTATCTCTCTAGTATGTAAGAAGTGAGAATAGTATGGACTCAAGCCATGGCGTAATTTGGTAGCACTTGTGCTTTTCTGTTGAGAGTACTCATCACTGTGTCCCTGTGTCCCTTGGTTGGGAAGAGTTTAAGTGAATTTTATTTCCTCCCTGTCAATCTCTCTCCCTCTTTGTAGGTCCATTAATCAGCAGGAATTAGGTTTCTGCAGAACCACAACTTTGACAGCTGGTTCACTATTATTTCCCATTCAGCAAGTTCTCATTCATTCATTCATTGATGATTGGTACTCAGCTTGAGTCCCTTGGCATCCCTTGAGACCTTCACCATGCCTACAGAATGTAGTTTAGTATACAATGGGTTGATGCTTTCTCTGTAGACCTACAGGCTTCTGGTGGGAGCCATAAGGGAATAAGAGGAAGAATTAGCCTGTGTGTTTGTGTGGCTGTGCTCCAGTAAATATTTTGATGCATCTGCTGCCAGCTCTGGTCTGAGGGAATCTACCTAGCATTTAAATTTTGATGGGGAGCTGTTTTGAATAATAAGAGTGCAGCCGGCTGTGAGTCAGTGCATGTGTGTTGACTGAAGGAAGAAAAAAAATCTCAAAGCTTAATGCTAGCTGAACGCTGAGCTGCAGTGCTTTCCTTTGCCGCCTCCTCTTCTTTCTAGTAGATATTCCACACAGATTTTTCCCCATTCTTCCTCTTGTTCATTGGGGTGGGGGAGGGAGGAACAGCAACAAAAATAATAATAGCCCCTCACCCAAGTAGCAGTTGCAATGGGTGCTGTCATGGGCACGTTCTCGTCTCTGCAAACCAAACAAAGAAGACCTTCGAGAGGTAAGGATAATCTTTTATTCTCACCACCACCACCCTTCCCTTTTCCCTCTCATGTGTATGTGTGAGTAGTGGATTTTACACTGTTCATTTAGAATGAAAGCAGAGGAAAAAAGCAAAGCATGTGCCACTTGCAACTAACACAGCCACACTGCTTAGGAGAGGCATTTCCCTGAAGCGGCAGGGAACCTTGTGCATGGGTGTGTGTGGAAAAGCGTGTGCTTGTCTCTCTGTGTGCATAAAGGCTGCTGAAGCAGAGGAAAGGGTTTGGGGATTTTCCCCTTATTTTCTTGGAGGGGGGAGATGCTTGTGAGGTTGTGTAAATCCTTCACACATACATGTGAAAGGAAGAGAAGTAGGAAGGCAGACTGCCGTGCAGCACGCTTGTGGAAGAGACCTGTTTACTCCTGGTCCCATGCTGTGGCTATAATGCACTGGGGAGTAGCATCAGCATATGGGAGAATGGTTTCCTGGTTTGCTTTTTGTGATGATTTTAGCTATGAGACACATATTTCAATTCTGTAATAATATAGATTAGATGCTGTCAGTTGTATCAAATGCTAATTATTTGGATAGGGGCTGAGGAAGATAAAAGCCAGAGACACATTTCTCTAAGGAGTAGACATGAGAGATGTTCAAATGGGGAGAGGAAGTGTTTGGATAATCTCCCCTTCCCTAGTTTAAATCCTTAAATCAGCAGATCTTGCATTTAGCATGCTAATAGTCCAGGAATCCTCTTTCACTGACAGTGGGTGGTTTATTTTCTCTGTTTTCCATGTGGGGTTAACCCAAGCTTCAGGGGATGCTGGGAGGAGAAAGTTGGAGTGCATGAGGGGTGGGTGGGGCTGAAGAAAGCAGTTAATAGAAGATGAGGAAGGTTTTGTGTCTGAAAAAGAACAGATTTAGCATTCTCTTCATTTTAGGAATGAGCAACAATGGCAGATCACACCCTTTAAATGTGATCTTGACCAAGAGGTCTTGAAAGTGACTTTTTATTTTTATATTTGTGAGCATAACCCAATCTGCTATCAAATCACAACCACTGGCAGTCGGCAGAAACATGCTAATTCTTGATGAATTTGTGGGTTTGTAGTGTGAAAGGTTGGTCAGAGTATGAGGTGGATATGACAAATAGTCTCATCTCAAAACACATTTTATGGATTGTGGCTGTATCTTGCACCCAGCCATGAGCCTTATTCCAAAGTCAATGGGCACTAGATTCATAACAGCTTAACTATGTGCAAGATTGTTGACTTCTTAGTAATCTTTTAGGCATTGTTACTATAGAATGTGAGCATGCCAGACCATATATTAAGTCTTACAAAACAGTAGTTGTCAAATTCATAGGTGAGCCCTCCTAAAGACCAAGTGATTTAGTTGCATTTGATACACAAGCACACAAATCTGTCAATATGTGGTTTCAAAAAAGAGACATCTCCATACATTTATATACATAAAATCTAATTCTGAAGCAGATAATTCCCCATCAGAAAATGTGCTGAAAATGTTCATACTCAAACTTTCACTTAGTATTTAAAGCAGTGTGTGTATTTGTGTATGCCTTTGTTTCTAAATGAATTGAATCTATCAAGTGGTTTTTTGAGAAATGCAAGTGCCTCTGATTAAATATACTTATTAATTAGGAAAAATATTGTTCGTTTAGTTGAATAGATTTGATTTCTCTGAATATGTGGTGAACTTTCAGTTGTAGGTATCAGAAATAAGAGCAGATTTTGAGCAATCATGACTAGCAAGTTAGTAGCCTTTCCCACTCTTTGCCAAGGTTTAGTGTAATGCAAGGATTGGAAATATGGACCACACATTTGGCTCTGTAAATCCAGTGCTTTCAGTAGCATGGGAGTGGCCTAACTCTTTGAAAACTTTACAATTGTAATAATAATAATAATAGTGGTAGCAGTTTATTTTTAAGGAACTCAGGGAGGCTTCCAAACATAAAGCATACAACCGGCAAACATTCAATGCCATAAAATCAACATTAATACATTTAATTCAACATTAATTGTACTCTACCTTCTATATGAATAACAATCAGAATTCCTTCTAAATAAATGTTAAATATTTACTTGCTCCTGGTCTGTGACCATAATAAAGACTTGCTCCTGCAAAGCAAAATTGGAAATGATCTTCTTCTCCAACCCAAGAACTGGTTTCAATTACAGTGAAGTTCTTAGGGCTGCATTCTAGGGATGGATGGGACCAAAACATAAGATTGGGGCCCAAAATATCAACATATTTAATTCAAGCTCCTGCTGCCAATAGTAACTCTTTTGGAATGGAAAAATACTCAGCGAAAACCTGGGAAAACCACCAAACAAGGATTTAATGTAGATGGGGACATAGCCACCTATAGAAGCTCATTGGATGGGGATACCATCCTTTGAGTGAAACTGGAATTGGCCCTAGGGTTTTCCATTTTCCTCCCAAATAATATCTCCCTATTTGCACAGGTCTTGAGACCATTGGTCTATATTCCTGGAGGAACAGAATTTGGACTTATTTACACCATGCTGTCAGCTGTAGCAATGGCTTATGTTTATTTTTCAGGTGTGAGGATTGTGAGATTTTTCATTTCTTCATTATACCAAAAAAGAGGGTTGTAGAATTAACTGTATGACTACCCACTTTTGCAAAGGAGTAGAGGTTGTCCATCCCACTGTCTTTAAGATCGGTGTATAATTAATTCTTCATACTTTTTTTTGGCTTTCCTATAATTAAACATTATTTGAGAAATAAAATTTATACTAATTTATAGGATGGGAAGAACATTAGACATATTTGTAAAATGGTCAAAACAATCTGTTTCTCAAGCCGCCTCAAGTCGCCTGAGGGCTGAGAGGAGTGGTATACAAATATGGTTAATAATAATAATAATCCTATTTTGTTCAAAATTTGCATTTGGTTGTTTCGTGCAGGAAACGGTGTTTTATTTCATGTGTAGAAAAGTTGTAATTGGAGACATATTCTGCAAAAAATAATAATAAGCACCTTGGCTTTTTTTTGCACAAAGAACAGTTTTTGCTACATAGAAAATAAATTTTCCACAATGAAATATTATTTTCTAAATGAGAAGGGCTGGGTTTTTTTGGAAAGCAAACAAGTGAAGATTTTGCACACAACATCCTAAACTGAGAATAGTCTATGGAAATTGTAGAGTTTTCAAAGATGTTCTTGCAGCAAAAAAGAAAATTGGTTAAAGTACTTGTTGATTCCTTCAAGAAGAAAATTAGTGAAGAATGAATCACAATCAAGATTATAAAAAGAACTGGCTGAAGAAATTTCAGAACCACTGGCAATAATCTTAGAGAATTCTTAGAGAGCAGGAGAAGTCCCGGTGCTAATCAACATCTTTATCAATGATTTGGATGATAACATAGAAAGTACACTTAGCTAATACCTAAGAGAACAGGATCAGAATTCAAAATGACCGTAACCAATTAGAGAGCTGGACCAATACTAACAAAGTGAATTGCAACAGGGAGAAATGTATGGTACAACACTTAAGCAATAAAAATGAAATGCGAAGATATAGGATGGGCAATACCTGGTTTGAAAACAGTCAATGTGAAAGGAATCTAGGGGTCTTAGTAAACCAGAAGCTGAACATAAGTTAACAGTGTGATACAGCAGCTAGAAACACCAATGTAATTCTAGGCTGTATCAATAGGAGTACAGTGTCTAGATCAGTGGTTCTCAACCAGTGGGTCCCCAGGTGTTTTGGCCTAGAACTCCCAGAAATCCCAACCAGCTGTTAGGATTTCTGGGGGTTGAAGGCCAAAACATCTGGGAACCCATAGGTTGAGAACCACTGCCTTAGATTGATGGAAGTCATAATCCCACTCTGGTCTGCTTTGGTTAGACTTCATCTGGAATACTGTGTGCAGTTCTGGGCACCACAATTCAAGAGAAATATTGACAAGCTGGAAGGTGTCCAGAGGAGGGCAACTAAAATTATCAAATGTTTGGATGCCAAACCCTTTGAGGAATGGCTTAGCTTGGAAGAAAGAAGACTGAGAGGGACATGATCTCCATGTTTAAGTATATGAAAGAATGTTCCCTTGAGGAGGGGCAAACTTATTTTCTGCTGCTCTGAAGACTAGTACACAATGGAGAAATGGATTCAGATTACAGGAAAAACAGATTCCACCTAAACATTAGGAAGAACTTCCCGATGATAAGAGCAGTTAGTGGATATGCTGCCTTAGAATGTGGTGGAGTCTCCTTCTCTGGAAGTTTTTAAGCAGAGGCTGGATGGTCCTCTGCCAGGAGTATCATGTGAGGGGGATGCACTAGATGGTTCTTGTGGTCTCTTCCAACTCTAGGATTCTATGATAATTATGTCCCGATATGTTGTTTTGTTTTATAAGATCGTAGGCCCCTTCTGCACTGCTGTATATCATAAGATCTGATCCCAAGCTATCTGCTTATCCCAGATTATCTGGCAGTATAGACTCATATAATCCAATTCTAAGCAGATAATCTGGGATCAGATCCTGGAATATAAGGCAATGTAGAATAGCCCTTAGCTATTAGTCTTTGTGAAGCATTTCCCATTATAAATTTGATGCCAAACATTTATTTCCAGTAAAACTATTTGTATATTTGTGGAGAAAGTCGCACTCCAAAGCAGGAGTGAACAGTCAGTGGAACCTTACATGCATTAGTTTAAGCCCATTCTACTCTGCCATATAAAATGCAGACCATCTGCTTTGAACTGGGTTATCTGGCAGTGTAGACTCATGTAATCCAGTTCAAAGCAGATAATGTGAATTATCCACCTTGAAAATATGGATTATATGGCAGTGTAGAAGCGGTCTTAGAGTTACTGGAAGTCTGCTTCTGGTTCTGAAAAGAGTATTTTAATGTAAATTGCATGAGGATACCATCAATGTTCTATTTAAAAGGTAAATCACAATTTCTGAAAAAACAGAGTGGTTCCTGGGAGGTCAGGGGCCACAAACCATCCTTATTAGGGAAATTACTTCATCCAACTGTGGTCCAAGGCCTTGATCCAAAGAACAGCATGCCCATGAAAGCTTTGAACTTCTGTTTTTTGAACAGCAGGCATTCAGTGCTGCATTTCAACACTCTCTTGAAATGGGGGAGAGGCTCAAAAACAGTTTGTAATATAGCAACAGCCAAAATGTGAAAATCTGTCAGTCTTGTTCTCACAGCTTCTGAGTTTCCCGCCATTCTAATTCTATTCCTTTTCTCTATTGGTGTGTTAGACTTGTTTCACCACAAGGAGATGTATATGCATTTTGGAGTCTCTTTCAAAATGAATAGTTTTTGAAATGCATTTTCTAATGTATGGATTATTTAAAACATTTTTTTCAATTGATAAAAGTGTGTTTCTGCACATGTTTCATATTACACATTTTTAGCAATGGATACTTTGGAAATGTGGATTTTTCCCCCTTCTGGGAAGCCTTGTAGGCCTTTCAAATGGACACATTTCCAATGCAAAATGTATTCCTTTTCATCAATGGTCTTGAAAGATATAAAGTGTATCTCAGTGCAAGAAATTTCTTTTCTTTGCCCGGGCATGGGTGTCAGCTATTCAAGGGTGATGGGATTCAAAAATTCCAGTTGGTGTAAACAACTTTTTGCATCCTGTATTGAACACTGTGGCGGAGTGTCCTTCTCTTAAGGTTTTTAAATGCAGGCTGGATGATCATGGGTTGAGGCTGCTTTGACAGTGGGTTTTTACTTGGCAGGAGGTTGGACTGGACACTCCTTGCAGTCTCTTCCAAGTGTGGAATTCTTGTGAATCCAGAAGTGAGTTGCCCTCTACAGTTATAATAGGGGCTTGTAATTCCTCATAGTTCTTTCTTGTGGTGCAATACATGTTGCCCTTCCCTGAGTTTTACAACTGTTTTTTTATCATGCTTTGGCAGGCATTTTTTTTATAGTATAGTAGAATCCAATCATATATTCCAGTGGCGCAGTGGGTTAAACCCGTGTCGGCAGGACTGAAGACCGACAGGTCGCAGGTTCAAATCTGGGGAGAGTGCTGATGAGCTCCCTCTATCAGCTCCAGCTCCGCATGCAGGGACATGAGAGAAGTCTCCCACAAGGATGATAAAACATCCAGGTGTACCCTGGGCAATGTCTTTGCAGACGGCTCATTCTCTCACACCAGAAGTGACTTGCAGTTTCTAAAGTTTCTCCTGACACAACAAAACAAAATATTTGTAGTTTGAGAATAGATGCTTAACTGCATGTAGTCTTGAAGACCCCAGAATCATAATCCAGTATGATTATAATAATGGGATCATCCAGTAAATACCTAAACAAGAGGGCTGGCCTTAGGGCACTCACTCATTTGCTTAGATATTGAATATATCTGGAATCAATAGCATTAACCATCTTTCCATTTCCAAAGTCATAACTTTGCCTTGAACTATTACAAGTAGTAGCCTACTGTTCTAATAAATGCTGCATCAATGTGGTTAAATGCAGGGTTACAGAAATGACAGAATATTCCAGTATTTTATTTCCATACTCCACGTGATCCTTATGCTAGATATGCTGACATTGACATTATTGCTTTGAATTGTACTTCTAATCAGTTTAAATGAAGTGCTGGGTCCCAAATGATGTGTTATTTTTTTAAAAGGGAAAAGAGTGATTCTTTATAGTTCAGTTCTCCCCTGCTTCTCCTGTGTTTCCTAGAATTCCTATAATTCCCAGTGTTCCCTATAATTCCCAGTAAATTCCCTTTTGGGGGGAAAACATCTTATCATTAACCAATACACAACCTGAAGTGTGTGAAGTACGGTGGCACTCAGGTATACTGCTATATAGGTCTAGAAATTTCCATTTTAAAAAATTAGCTCACCAGAACTGGATTGACTTATCCATAAGTCCGTGTAAGTAATGTTCTTTAATGCTTACTCTTTTTTCTTTTTTTAAAAAAAAGAACCACCATCTTCTCTGATCATAATGGCAAAAAGTGAGAGCTTTGTCCATACCCTTTAGAGAGCACAGCCCCCCTTTTCTCTCTGCCATAGCACTTTTTGGATGTATTTTGAATGGGAATACAGTATTGCTCAGGGGTAACTGTCCCCCTGGTGCTTTTCCTCTCCTTATCCATGGATCATATCAAAACCCAAAGTTTTGACCCTCAAATTTAAACATGAGGTCAGCCCCTACACAACAATATACACTATTCATTTTTAGATTAAAGGACTAGTGAAGGAAGAGCACAGTCAATTCCCTTCCAGATCTATACAAACTCAGTGAAATTGGAGTAAAAAGAAGAGACAATCATAAAACCTACTTGTGCATCAAATCACACAGTTAATAAAAAGACAGTGTTAAGGCAAAAAGGCCTATGAAAAATATACACCACTGAGCTCTGACATCTATTTCACAAAAAGGCAAGTCAATTTCCCAAATTACCTTTGAATAAGTTCCCTTTACATTATTCTAAAATTCACCTACAATTATTTCCACCAAAGTAAAAAAAAACTTTCTCTAAACACACACATATTTCCATGTGTTAATTAATCTTAGAAATCAGATGGGATGTGCGTACACACAAATGTACAGGTACACAATATTTTGTACATGTATATGTATCGAGTCTCATTGATTACAACATCAGTGTCAGAATGCTGCTGTGGCAACCACATCACCCGCATTTTAAATTAGTGCTTAACAGTGAGTATGTTCATTGCCACAACATACTCTTTTGAAATGATAAATTTTTCCCATGGCTAACTTTTTCTTATGTATCAGCCATGTCTGAGTAGTTTATGCCACAATTCTAAACCTGCTCCCTGAAGTGAATCTGATAAATTAATGGGTAAGGCTGATTAATGTGAGTGGAATTTAATTTCAAATATGTATGCTTAGAATTGCTTTCTTAATGGTTGTCTGCATTTTGCAGGAGTTTATCAGAAACCTGAAATGCATTAGTGAGCAGAGGGATAATGGAATATGTTGGTATGTAAAGCATTATTAAAACACATATACTTGCACATGCAATGTGCTATTTTAACCTTCATACATGACTACAACAATCATTATAAAACTGCTTCAAGATTGGGCAGATTTTAGGAAGCCACGGCATTCCAAACATAAAGGGTGTGAATCTGTGACCTTTAAGGAGGTGATGAAACATTACTTCAGTTTAAATCACAATTGGCTACATTGATTAGGGACATTATCACACCAGTCAATAAACTGCATTACAGATTCACTGGACATGAATAAAACACTTCTTACTGCACAACATCATCATAATTTAATCTCAAACCAAGTCATGTCACAGTTGTATTGGATGAAAGCAATATCCACCATATTTCTCCATCTTTTGGCTTCTGAATGTGCTTCCTATCAACTTTGGCAAACACATTTTACAGTGTGGTTTAGCAACCCATTTTGAGGGATGTGATGTCCATTGTGGGCTGTGTCATGAATGACTTTTCAATAACTTTAAAGCATAAGTTCTTTTTATTGCAATTTCCAGTGTGAGAGGGTATATCAGAAAAACATATACCTGTAGACATACAGACATACAGATTCTATGCAACTACATTGGATTTACAATTACATTGGTTAACAAACAAACAAAAGGGGAATTACATTTTCACTCAGCATTCACACCACATGTACACACATTCATCCTATTGCACCCAAATATTACCATATCCTTTTCTCCCTCCTTGGAGAAAAACTTGTTGTTCTTATAACTTGTCAATGCACAGTTCCAAAACTTCTTCCCTAAGAACAATGCTAAGGACCAGATCTGTGTTTTTCATACAGCAAAACTTGACTCCCTGCACACAATCTAAGACTCCAAAACTGCACTTCTTCCTCTTTCCTTGAGACGGAAGCCCCAAAGTGACCAGACTGCTCCCTTGCAAATCTGCCACTCTCTGAATACACCATCTCTCTCCTTCCCATGGAGCAGAGCATAGAAGGTGGAACAGACTGCTCAGGTCTGCCACACTTTGAGCATTATTAGACTGAGTCTTTTATAGAAATATTCTGCTGATGTAGTCCCAAAGTTGTAAATGAATGATAGACTTTTTCCATCCTGGATCCATTTCAGTTTCCTGGCCAGAAGATGATTCTTCTTGATTGGTGTTGATAAATGCAAGGCTTGTGTTGACTTCCTTCTTAACATTGTAATTTTTTCTGTTATCACTGTCCCAGTTCTTATCAGAGTTTTAATTTTAAGTTTTTATTAGCAACTTTTAATTACAGTTCCAGCAAGCAGGTAGATAGTCATTGCAGGCCTTAATATTATACTGTTGTCTCCAAAATTATTAACTCCACTGATACAACTTCCAGTCTTCCATTCATTCCCACAAATTATTATCAAATCCACATTTATCAAATCTGCATATTACATTTTTGTGACAGCTGTCCTTCCTGACCACAAAGGAAAGTTCTAACCCTTTCTCCCCCGATCATCTAATGACTCTCCTTCGTGCCTGCAAGGGAAAGACTGAACCCTTCCTCCCTTTGGTCCTCCTGATCACTTCCTTTGTTCTTTGTTCTTTTTTAAAAGGAGGAACAACTATGACTCTTTCCTGCAACAAGCCCCTATTAATTGAATGTTTTCTTTTAAGGCAAGAACATTTTCTGGAAAGTCCCACTTGTATATGTTTTTGTTTTGTTACAAAAGCTGAAAAACTTCAAAGTACACTTCCGAATTGCCAAATAAACACAATACCAAAAGTATTAACACTGAAAAGCACTTGAAACATATTTTAGAATTCATATCATTGAAACCTGAAAACTGTGAAAATAGGAGCGTTCTGGGGACACGGGTGGGGGAGAGAGACATAGTTTCAAAACTCTTGAAGTTGCACCTAAAAAGAATAAAGAATGTATAAAGACAGGGACAATATGGATGGGGAGGAGTCATATCCCTTCATAGGCGATAAGGTCAATGAGCTCAAAGCACATACAGAGTATCAGTACAATAGGAAGCAATGCTAGGGAGGCACGCTCCTGTCTCAGCCAAGGTCACGTTCCCACAGGGAAACCTGTTTTAGGAGACGCATGTGATAACGTCCTAGATCTGGTTAGAAATGGAGTTCAGCATCATGTGGAGGACTGCAGGCTCACAAGTATAACATAAAACCGAATAATGCTCACAGAGTTGTGCACCCTGGTGTTTATATTATATTCTTATTGGGTCCTAGGTATATTAATTTTTTAGCATAACTGCTAATACTCCTTTCACACTTTGCTTTCACATCTATAATGAATGTTTGGAAGGCCTAGCCTGATGCCTTAAGCAACTGTGTGCACATTGGACCTGTGCAGTTTGGTCGCCTTTGATAACTGGGGATGTGGCATTTACAATATTTGCAGTTGCCAATGAGTTCTTGCATGCAGTTCAAGGATGAAGTAGGTGGGTGCTTTGTCTTTGGGGGGGCAGGGGGAGATGAGATTTACTAATTTTATTGAATCATAGAGTTGTAAGAGACCACAAAGTCCATCTGGTCCAACCCCTGAAATTTATTGAAATCCTGATATGGGACTCAACATGGTAAACAACAAGGATAAAAACAGATAAAGGTAAAAACCTGATGATTAAAAAAAGATGAAACAATGTAAGATACCATACTAAAATGTCAAAGTATTAATATTTAGCAGTATAAAGTCATTAAGAAAAAGACATTAAAGAGAAAAAGTTAGCACACACACCATAAAAAAGACTCCTTGTAATCACGTAATCATCAAATGTCTATTGAAATAAAAAGGCATTTGCTTGCCACTTAGAGGAAAGCAGAAAGGAGTGCAGTCCAGTATTTTAGACTGAATTTAGAAGGACACTCTACAGCTTGGAAACAACTACGAAGCAGACTCATCCATGTGTCCAAATTGCTTTGGTGGCAAGGGGCACTTTACTAAGTTGACAAAAGTAGCTTCTCAATTTTTTTACATTTTTTTAAAAAAAACTGAACTATCTTTTTCCTCTTATTTTTGTTACTATGAAAATACTGCCTTTGTTGCTCCTTTCACAAAAGTATCTAGAGTGGAAAGACTCTGCTCTGCCTTTTAATAAGGAAATGATTCTAATTTCAAGTGTAGACAGTGATGCATGGGAAGGGTGAAAACCTTTCTTCCTGTAGTATTCTCCTTGTGAACAAACAGATGTTTGCCACATTATTGTCTCAGAAAGTAGTATTTAATGTTAATTGATCTATAAAGTCATATTTTCTACAATTGACTGATCAGGAAAATATAAAAGTTACAGTTTTTGTAGGCTTTGAGAACCTTTGTGTTAAGTAGTGTGTTGAAATAATGGATCAATAAAATTATGTCTCTGTAAATTTCATTACATGCTAGATAATGTAATGAGCCATCAAAGTAACTAAGCTATTCTATGTGTATGCCAATATCTTTATGTTATCATAGTCAGTGTAATTGCTATATGAGTGTTGTTGCAGACATGGTAGTAAAGACAGTGGAATCAAATATGGAAAAGTAGTGGTTTTTTAATTGAAATTTTCAGCGCCTACACTGACCAAGTTCAATGTGCACAGCTGTCTTGTAGCTATATCATTGTTCATGGCCGAGGATTCTGCTAGGCAGAGAAAGATGGCAACCCTAAATCAGGCTGAATATGCATGTAGTCAGAGCCGAACTTGTAACAATTAGGCATGAAGAACTCTCTGAATTGGTGAATCCATCCATTTTTGTTTCACTTAGATATTTCATTATGTGCATACTCACTATTTCAGTTAGGAAAAGTTATGACAGGATTTACAAAATTGGGAAGAGCTGAAGTTGTTCATTGAAACCAGGAACCAAAATATTTAATTGTATAACCTACTTTGCTTCTTTTCAAACTTAAAGCCTGCAAGTAGAGGTTATGGGAACCTTTCAATTAAAAATAATAAAGAGATTGGGTGGTGTAGGCATGGAGGAATATATATGATACCTTGTTCTGACGAATGTAGGGGCAGGCTTTGGCTCTGGTCAAATTGTCTGCCCTTGCATTCAGCATGGATCAATGCTGATTTATAGACCTGGGTAGGTTCGCTCGGAATGCTTGTAAATCAGAATGAATTCGGATTAAATCCACTTTTGAAGCGGTTTCGAAGCGATTTAAGCAACTTGGAAGTAAATTTGCCAATTCAAAGCCATCGCTGCCATTTTTTGCTGATCCAGGAAGTGGATCAGAAAGAAACCAGCCTTAGATTCCCACCCCTCCCAAGGTGGTTTCCCCTCATTGGCTGGAGGCAAGAAGCTGGTTGCATGCAAACAGCTGCTTGCCTCCAGCCAATGAGGGAAAACCACCTTGAGAGGGGCGCAGTTAGGTTTCGGCACAGCAGCCATTGCCCTTTAAAAAGGGCCACACTTGCCTTGTGGCTCATTGCAAGCCCAAGACATGAAGGGAAAGAGACTAAGGTGGTAACGCTTTGCAAGGGAAGGACTGGGTTGGGTTGGGAACAAAATTTAGCCTTTAAAGGGCCTTTTTTTCTCCTGGGGTTTGACTTCTATGCTTAGGAAAACCACAAATCCCTTTTGCTGATAACAATCCCCCCCCCCCCGGAGGCTGGGAAAACTACTTTAAAGGGCCTTTTTTCTCCTGGGGTCTGACTTCTGTCTTTTGGAAAACCAACTAATTCCATCTAATCAACACAATAACACTTTGGAAGGACCCTTTCCTCTACTTGGGGTTTCAAGTTGTGCTTTGGGAAACTAGAAATCCAATAATCCAATCTAATCAAAACAATAACACTTTGGAAGGACCCTTTCCTCTCCTTGGGGTTACAAGTTGTGCTTTGGGAAACTAGAAATCTAATAATCCAATCTAATCAACACAACAACACTTTGGAAGGCCCCTTCCCTCTCCTTAACCTACACATGGTACCTTGGAAAACTAGGCATCAACTAATCCCATCCTTTTCTTGGGAATCAACATCAACAAAACTGTGGAAGGCCCCTTTCCTCATTTTGGGGTTCCAAATTGTACTTTGGGAAACTACATATCAACTAATCCAATCTAATCAACACAATAACGCTCTGGAAGCCCCCTTCTCTCTCCTTGGGCTTATATAGTACTTTGGGAAACTAGAAATCTAATAATCCAATCCTTTTCTTGGGAATCAACACCAACAAAGTTTGGAGGCCCCTTTCCTCTCCATTGGGTTACAAGTTGTACCTTGGGAAACTACAAATCAACTAATCCAATCAAATCACCACTATAACACTTTGGAAGGACCCTTTCCTCTATTTTGGCTTACACATTGTGCTTTGGGAAACTAGAAATCAAATAATCCAATCCTTTTCTTGGAAATCAACACTATAAGGATGGCATCCACATGGCAGGCAAGCGATCAGTCCCTGGGGGCATTTGTCCATCTTCCTGATGTTAGAGAGGGTGGTCAGGGAGGACTGCAGCCTTTCACAGGGCAGGGAAACAGTCAGTCCTCAAGTGATTCTTCCCTCCTGGTCTTTGAGGGTTGAGGCGGTGTGGTGTTATGCTGGCCAATGGTGTAAACAAGCAAATGTAATAAATTATTTTAATGTTATGAGATAAATTCCATTTATTCATATTCAGAGAGGTGTGCCTACACAAATATGCAAAACAGAGAGATAGATTTAAATTTTCTCAAAGAATCCTGGAGGCAGCACATTTCTTCTTGTAATATTCCTTATTAGATTTCTGAAATTTCTTTTAAAATTGTCAAGGACCCAGGGATCTTCTGAACACATTGAAAGTTACTATGCTGACAGAGGAGAATGTTTTCTACCACTGTGGCATGTTTTGTCAGTGGCGGTCTAAAACTGAGGGAAAGAGAATCCCCAAGTTTTGCCTGTCCCGTTTGCAGGTTTTTGCGCATTGTGCAATTGTGGACACCATTAACAAATCGATTACAAAATTTCGGGGGGGGGGGGGGATTGGAAAATTCTGATTTTTTCCCAAAAGTTCCGGAATCAGTTCAGATTTGAACTGCTATCCAAAATGAGTTTTGAACCATTTTTTCCTTGATCAAACAGGCCTAATGATTTACTCTGCCCCTCCAAGCTAATATGCTGGTAAACATAGGTTTCTTTTTCCAGAACTGATCAGGACCAGGAGATTCCAAAGGCAACAATGCTTTGCACTGCTTCATCTGCATCCTTTCTTTAGCCAAATCTGCCTTTCAAGTTCTTACCATGCTTCTGGGTGCAAAGGCTCTAAAGTTCAAAATACTCATACATAGTAAAATGTCACGTCTTTCCTCTCCTGGACTTGCATTATCATCATCAGCATCATCATCATCATCATCATAATCTTATAATAATAGTAATAATAATAGTAGTAATACGAAATCCAGCATATAGATCTCATTTGCTGTGACATACTGTGGTTTTGTGTCAGTAAAATAATAATAGTAATAGTTTATTTATTTTCCACTTTATCTCCCCGAAGGGACTCAGGGCAGATTCCAAACATAAAAGGCAAACATTTTTTTAAAAAATAGTTTTTATTGAAGTTTTATCGCATAAGTGCATACAGAGAAATGTGATTGGGAGCGGGGAAGGGAGGGGTGGGGTAGGAGTGTTGGAGGGAGATCCGAGGACTATAAAGATAAAAACAGGGAAAAAGGGGAGAAAAGAAAAGAAAAAAGATATAATGGCATAAAAAGAAAATGTCGACTTCCATGTTATATACTTATATCAATGGCTGAGTATCTACTTTTTTGTTATTTCTATCTTGTTAGATAATTTTGATATTACTCACATATCGAGATTAATAAAATCTTATACATTCTTGACTACCATTTTACTGCTGTGATCTAGGAATTTGGATCAAGTCTACTATAATCTATGTTCCTCTTGTTGTCCTTTTGTTTTATGCTAACAGCCTCCCGTTTTCAGATACTCATCAAATGAGTCCCAGTCAGTAGGTTTGATCGGATTACCATTACTTTGTTTTAGGAGAAAAGTTAATTTATCCATGTCTCTTATGTCAGACATTTTTTGGTGCCATTCATCCATTGTTGGAATCGTTGCTTGTTTCCATAGCTTCACGTAAATCAACCGAGCCGCTATTATACTGTATGTGACGATTTTGTCCTCATTGTTGTTTAATTGCATATCTCTGTCTGTTAATCCTAACAAGAAAAATTCTGGTTTTAATGGGATATTCATTTTTAAGATTTTCTGTGTCGCCTCCTGGACCTCTTTCCAAAAAATATTTACCATCGGGCAGGTCCACCATAAGTGGTAGAAACTCCCCACTTGTTGTTTACATTTCCAACATAAATTGGAATTATTTTTATACATTTTGCTCAATTTTTCTGGAGATATGTACCAACTGTGGACAATTTTTAACCAATTCTCCTTTAAATTTGATGAGTATGTATATTTCATTTTCTTTGTCCAAATCTGTCACCAATCTTGTAACTTTATTGTATATCCAATGTTCTTTGCCCAGTTTACCACACATGTTTTTACCATCTCGGTTTCTGTTTCCCACTCTAACAATTTGTTGTATAGTTTCGTTATAGTTTTCTTTTTTATCTCCATTATATTTTCCCAGAATTTTTCTTTTTCTTCAAATCCCTTGGTTTTCTCCTGTTTATATATATATTCTGTATTTGCATATATTGAAGCCAGGTTAAATTGCTGAAGTTTTTCTTGAGATCTTCTTGAGATTTTAATTCCAGACTATTATTTCTTTTCTCTAAAAGATCCTTATAGGTAGGCCATTTTTGCCATCCCAGAAGTCTCCTTTGCTTTGCTTCAATTGGTGAAATCCAGAGGGGGGTTGCAAAGTGAAAATATGATTTATATTTGTTCCACACCTTGATTAACGCTGATCTTACAAAATGGTTGCCAATTTTTTTTCTCTATCCTTGTTTGGTCATACCACAAATATGAGTGCCATCCCAGCCTTAGGTTGAATCCTTCCAATGTCAAGATTTTAATATTCCCCAATGACATCCATTCCTTTAACCAAGTTAATGCACATGCTTCAAAATATGTTCTTAAACTGGGGAGGCCAAAGCCCACCCCCTGCCTGTCCTGTCAATCAATACCCTGAACTTGATTCGTGGTTTTCTGCCATTCCAGATAAATTTTGATAAATCCTTGTTCCAGATTTCAAATATTTTTAAGTTTCTAATTATAGGTATGTTTTGGAAAAGGTATAATAATTTTGGTAACACATTCATTTTCACAATTGCTATCCTTCCCAGTAATGAAAGGTTTAAGTATTTCCAATTTTGTAAATCTTTTCTTATGTTTTTCCATTTTTCTTCATAGTTGTTTTGTAGCAATTGCGAATTTTTAGCGGTTAACCATATTCCTAAATATTTAATCTTGGATTTTATCTGGAATCCTGTTCTTAACTGTAGGGCTTCTTGGTTCTTTTTAGATATATTTTTAGTTAAGATTGTGGTTTTTCTTTTATTTATTTTGAGGCCTGCTACTTTTCCGAATTCTTCTAATTTTTTAATCCAACTCTGGATATTTGTTGAGGGGTCCTCGACTATGCAGATGACGTCATCTGCGAATGCTCTCACCTTGTATTCTTGGTTTGCTACTTTCAGTACTTTTATTTATGAATAATTTTTTATGGCTCTTAAGAGTATTTCGATCGACAGGACAAACAATAGGGGGGACAACGGGCAGCCCTGTCTTGTGCCCTTGCCTATTCGGAATCATTCTGTTCGTTCATTATTTATCTTTAGGCATGCTACTTGTGATGTATATATTGCGTTAAATGCATTTTTGAAATAGTATCCAATGTCTATTTCCTCCATTATCATTCTTATAAAATTCCAATTTATATTGTCGAAGGCCTTCTCCGCGTCTAGCGAGAGGAGAGCCAGTTCCTTTTGGGTATGTATATCATAATACTCAATGACATCGAGGATGGTTCTTAGGTTATCCTTGGTTCCTCTATTTGGAAGGAATCCAGCTTTTTCATATTTTTTTTAAGAAATGGGATAAGTTCCTCTTTCATCGTTTTGTAAAAAAAGTGGCCGTGAAGCCATCCAGTCCCGGAGACTTACTTCCATCCAATCTATTTATAGCATCAATAATTTCCTCATCCGTAATTTCTTTGTTTAACATCTCTCTCTGTTCTTCAGATATTTTATCTAATTTTTGTTTAGATATATAAGTTATTATTTCCTCCTTAGGTATATTATCCTCAGTGTATAGTTGTTTGTAGAAATTTGTGAATTGAGTTTGTATGTCTTTATTTGATGTATAGATCTTGTTACCCTCTTTTATCTGCTGTATTTGTTGGGATTGGTTTTCCCCCCTTATTCTCCTGGTCTGTTTGCATTTTCAAAATATTGCTCTTTTATAAATTTATAATTTTTGGCTGTTATTTCTAGATCTAAGTGGTGTTTCCTTTCTCTTAACTGAACTAATTGTTTTGAGATCTCAGTTTTATTTGGCAATTTTTTAAGGATTCTTTCCTTTTCTTCAATCTGTTTTTCTATATCACTTGTTTCTTTATTCCTTAATTTATTTTTTATCGAGTTTTGTTGGATTAAATATTCCCTCAACACTGCTTTCATCGTGTCCCAGAATTTTTGGGGTTTAAATTCCTCTGTGTCATTTAAAGTGAAAAATTCTTTTAGTAGTTCTTTGTTCTTTTTTATATCACTCTCTGTTTTTAATAGGTTATCGTTTAATCTCCAGTACCATACTTTTTCCACAGTTCATATTTAGCTCTAACGGACAATGGTCCGAGTATATCTGGGGGAGTATTTTTATATTGTGTATTCTCTGAGTTAGTTGAGATGTTATCCATACCATGTCTATTCTTGACCACGTTTTGTGGCGTGAAGAGTAGAAGGTATAATCTCTGTCATTTGGATGGGTAAGTCTCCAGGGATCTACAAGTGTTAGATCTTCTTTAAAAGTTTGAAAGAGTTTAGGCAGTTGACCCATATTTTTTGAATTTGTTCTTTTTTGTTCTTTACTTTTATCTAATTTGCTGTTCAGAACTCCATTAAAGTCACCCACTACAATTAGGTTGTCGAAGTCTATTGCTTCGATGTTCTCTTGAAGGTATTTAATAAATTTTGTTTTTGGCCCGTTAGGGGCGTAAATGTTACAAATCAATATTTTTTCCTTGTTTTGGGTGATTAGAACCGCTACTACTCTTCCTTCTTGATCTTTAAATTTGAGTTCTGAAGGTATATCTTTTTTACATAGGTCACAACTCCTCTTTTTTGTGTGTTATAAGCTGAGTAGTAGCATTTCCCCAGCTTCTCGTGGGTTAGGTGTGATACATGTCTGTGGCAGATATGTGTTTCCTGTAATGTTATTATTTGATAATTACCTTTATTGATTTGTTTAAAAATTTGCCCCCGTTTGGAAGGCGAGTTCAGGCCGTTCACATTTTGTGAATACAGTTTCAGGTGTAGTTCACTCATTTTCAGGTGCACTCTCCCCCTCCGAATTGTTGTCGTCCTCTCCCTCTGGGACTTCCTCGCCGGGATTGTCAATTATGTCCTCCTGGTTTTTTTGCTATGGCTTGATCTTCTTTCTTTTCTTCTTCCTCTGGTGAGTTGAGCCTTGGTCTTTTCTTTTTTGCTCCCTTCCTTGGTGATGGATCTGGATGATTCTTAAAATGGTCTTTCAGAAGTTTGTCGAAGAAGTCTCTGGCTTTTTCTTCATTGGTGATCCAATACCTCTTTTCATTGAGTGTGGTCATTAATCCTTCAGTCTTCTCCCACCGGAATTTTATTTTCCTTTTCTTCAATTCCTCCGTGAGGAAATTATATTTCTTTCTTTGCAGCAGGATTTATTGTGGTATTTCTTTTAGTACAATTAATTTCTTGCCCTTGTAGATTATAGGTTTTCTGTTGGTCAGTCTCAATAGGTCATCTCTTGTTGCCTTTCTCAAAAAATTGATTATTATATCCCGTGGGGTCTTGTGTTGTTTTGAGTACGCCGATTGTATTCTGTACGATCTGTCCACCTCTCCCTCATAATCTTTTTCCTCCTTCCTGGTGTAGGATGCCAATAATTTGATGACTCTCATTCTTGTATTTTTTCTTGATTCTTCCTCAAAGTTTCTGAGGCGAAGTTGACTGTCCATTTCATTTAATTGTAGTCTTTTGACTTGTTTTTCTAGCTTCTCATTTTTCTTTTGGACTTCATCTATATTTTTCTTCATTTTTTTCTGTTCTTCTTCCATGTTAATGTTCTTAATCTTTATTTCATCAATTTTGATGAAAGCAGCAACAAGATCCTTTTTGAGGTGTTGTATTTCTTCTTTGATTCCTGTCTTTAAATCATCCATTTTTTCTTCCATCTTGATGTTTTGATTCAAGAGCATAGCTTTAAATTCTTTTTGATTTTCCTGTTGCTCTTCTCTGGATTTCTGTATCTCTCTCAATAGATCTCTCATGCTCGTTTTCTCACAGCCTGATCCCTTGCGTTGAACGGGGGGGGGAGTCTTGTGTCTTTCCAGTCTTTATTGGTATTCTTGGGGGTTGTCATCTTAGTTCTTTATCTGTTCTTCCTCTGTCTCCCTTTTATCTTTATCTTTGTCCCACTCTTGTCTCCCAGATCAGAAATTGGTCTGAGAGCTTCAGTTGCTTGCTTTTGAGCTGGACCCTCTTTGCCTCACTTTTTCCGCTTTTCACAGCTTCTTCCTTCGTTCTTTCCCTGTGACTCTGTTTCTTTCTCCTGTATTTTTACAGCATTATTTCCGACCTACTCTTCTGTCTCCGCCCCTTGTTTGGACAGTTTGACCTCCTTCCTTATTTACTTAGTCACTTCTTGACACCTCCCTCTTTCTCTTCTTTCTCTTGTGATTTCTAGTGCTCTGTTGATTTGGACACGATCTCCTTGGTGGGAGGGGGTACTCCTTAAAGTCTCAGAATTAGCTCTCGTGAGAGTACGTCTCGTTTGGGCTGTTCTTCCCCCTCGGCTGGTTGTTTACATTCCTTTCGGCGATAGACAAAACAAGAAGCTTCTCAAGGTTAGGAAAATGGAGGTTTTGCTTGGCTCTCGGGGACAGATAGGATTTTAAAGAGGGTCTTGATTGTTTCCAAGATCTTAACTGAAGGATATATATATTTGCCTCTCCATTGGCGCCCCCTTGCAGTGGGGGAGAGGCTTGCGTACCCTAGTGGGCTCTAGGGCCTCCCATGCCAGACAGGTCACAACCGGACAAAGATCAAGGGCAGGATGGGCTCTTTTCTGATTTCAAACCCGGGCAGATGGTGCTCGTCTAACCCTGTAAGGTCAACCATTAAGATTGTTTCTGCCACCGTCCAGATTTAAAGGGTGAGGCCAGTTCTGTGCACGCTGCGCTCCACCAGAAAAATCCATTGCACAGGCTCGAAGGACACATATATATTTAAATATATATTTAATATTATTTCCGAGAGGTTGCAGGCACAAAACAACTGGGGGGGGAGACGTTGATCCCATATGTGACTTACTTTCTCCATCTTTCTTCTTTATCTTTGTCTTTCTTCCTTTAAAAGGTAGCCTTGTAGCCTTGATTCTTTTTAATTTCACCAGCCATCCAACTGGATTTATGTTGTGAATGGGGACATGTAGTTTGTGCAGATTTCTCTGCTTCCCCTAGGCCGTTCGCAAACCCTTAGCTTACCTCCGGGCCACCCGGCACCTCTCCCTTGAGGGGAGAGATGGCTTATTGGCCGTCGGAGTTGCTCAGGGTTCCAGCGTTCCCCCCGGCATCAATCCACCGGGAGAGGGGAGCATTCAGCTCTACCCAACGGCTCTGCAAGGTAGGGATGCCAGGAGCTCTGTCATCCCGTGCCTACCGCCTTCTCCGCTCGACCGGAGTCTTCTGATAAAAGGCAAACATTCAATGCCCAAATAGAACAACAATACATCCATACTAACAAAAGTTAAACAAACCAACATATAAACACAAATTATAACTTAACTCAAATTAAATAAAAAACACAGGCTGTTATATCTTTATTTTCATCATTTTAGCACTTATTTCAGTCTAAATGAGCCACAACAAATGCCAGGTTGAATGAATAGGGATGGAAATTGCCCTTCAGATGCCGTTGCACTGCAGCTTCTGCTTTCTCCACCATGGACTATGCTGATTAAATTGGTTGGGAGTATAGTCCTGCAACATATGGAAGTTCAGAGAATTCCCACCCTGATTTTAAATATTATCATTTTCTTCAACATATAAGTGTCCCGATTTGCAGATTTTATTCTGGCAGGGGTCACATAAAGATAGCACATATATTTCAGGATGTGAAAATGTGGCTGTTTCATTTTCATCGCATTTTACAGAGTCTACCAAAATTCTTCTCCACATTTCCATTTCTAGTTGCAAAGCATTTATTTTCTTCCCAAGTAAAAATTTGTAAATACTTTGGTTAGCATCTTTCTTAATGTCCATTTTTATTCATTTTGCCTTGATTAAAGGATTCTTATGGACATTTGTCTGGTATATGTATTTTTGATTGTGCACATGGCTTAGTGTGTGCTTCAGAATCTAAAAAAGATGTTTGAGCTTTCCTGAACCTATCTTATTTTGGAGAAGTGTTTTATTTACTTAAAAGTTTCTGTTTTTTATTTTATTTATAGCTCACCTTTCTCCCAATATGAGACTCAAGGCAAATTAAAACCAAATACAAGTCATCATACAGAGTTAAAACAAGACATCACTCATACAGTTTTAGAAAACAATTTAATTACACATATTAAAAACGTTGATTTGCAATAATTTAAAAAAGCAGTTAATACATAACAAGGACAATAAAACAACCCAGCTAAAATGTATGCAAAACCCAGTTAAGAATAAAACATCTGGATAATTGAAAAGATATTTGATTGCTTTGTGGAAATGAGCAGAGAGAAGGTCAACCTAGCCTCCCAAGGGAGGGAAATCCACAAACTGGAAGCAAGTATTGAAAATGGTCTTTCCCATAATCTCACCAGACAAGGTGGTAAAGGTGGTGGGATCAAGAAAAAGCACTAAGTTACTTAAAATTTGAACAGGTTTATATCGGGAGATCGCCCGAACTCAAGCTCTATGAATTTCTCATGTAAACTTGATGTAATCGGTCCAAAGTGAAACAGCATTGAGTGCAGTTACTGTACTACATACAGGATTACCAGATAAAAACAGGACAAGGTTCTTGCATGCTTAATACAGGAAGAGGGTAATTTCCACAGGTATTGCTTGCTGGTAAATTTCCTCTTCTGCAGAACCATTAGAGATACTGGATCCTTGCCCTGTTTTCACCTGGCAATCTTAATTGCACACATTGTGTATTAGCTCTTCAGTGATGGAAGTTGGAGAAAGGATTAGCTCCCACTCCACTCTCATCAACACTATTAGAAGTGCAATGAACCAATGTGGTTTAAAATTCAATTTGAAAATAATGACACTGTTTTCTAATTTTGTTGGGAAGCAATTTGGTTAACCAAGCTTGAAAACAAATTGAGCCCAGGAGTGTATCCATCTCCAGTGAGTGCATTAGTACATAAGAACAACCCTGCTGGATAAGACCAAAAGTTGGTCAAGTCCAACATTCTGCCCCATTACAGCTTATTAGTTGCCCATGGCAAGCCCACTGGCATGTGTACAGTGAAATTCCTGCACCTCCTATTGAACCTCTGTATATTGATCAGGATTCCTTGAGACATGCTCAGCAGGGGTTTAATAAAAGATTCACATGAATGTGCTTGACCAGACAAATCAGTGTAGAAAGTGTTCCTTAGAAGCTGCATATCTACAAAATAGCAGTTGTCAAAATATCAAACATGGAAATGAAATATCACTGGGTGCCAACTAAAAATGTCTAACATCCTGTGACTATTTAACAAACACTCAGCTACCAGTTGTCAAGATTTCAAATGCTAAAGTGAAATATCATTGCATGTTAAAGACATCAAACATTCTGTGACTATTTAGCAAATACTGGAGCACTTAGGGAATACTGAGACACTGTTCGATATAAACAACTCACACACTTTTCACTTCTAAAGTTCATTTCATCTTTCTAGAAGGCTTTAAAGTTGCCATATAGCTTCAAATACCTTGCCTTGGGATCCTCAAGCCTACTGTCTGTAGCAGAAAAGGTAACATACATTACTTTGGGAAGAACAATATTTGTAACCTACAACATTGGTGGCTTTTCTTAAAGGAGTGTATTTTGTCACGTAGGATTTGCAAAAGTATATTTGGCCACACAAACCTCTCATTGACCAGACTCCACAAGACTTGACATCAAAGTCTTTTTAATTAAGGAGTAAATATGCTCCGATGTGCTTGGTATATAACATAAAATACTAGCAGTGAGACAACATGAAAATAAAACTAGCCTATTTTTATCCACCTTAACTTTTATAAACAGTTTGTTTTGTTCAGGTGAGAATAATTTCTGACCAGAACTTTTATTAAAATGCCAAATGACTAACTAAAGGTTATACAGAATTGCTTCAAGGTTGCCGTAATATTTGGTACTTCAGCGCTTTGCCTCATAACTTGCATGAAAAGACCTTAAGGCCAAGCACAAAATCTCCCACTACTTAGGACAAAACAAACCATGGCCTCATGTAGGTTAGAAAAAGGGCATAGTTATGTCAGGAAATATTTTTATGGTTCACATACTATGAAATCCTGAGGGAAAGAAAGATCCCACCCAAGAAAAGACCTTTGATTATGGTCTACCTTTTAAAAGTACTTTATTTTTTGTTTAGGAGAACAGTTTGTACTTGTGGGTGGGCAATCTTCCACCCACGGATTAAAAATGAATGAAAAGCAATTTTAGTGGAGTGTTCTAGAGAGGAAAGATGAACATCTCAGCCAGATTAATGAAGTAGAAAAAGGGCGCTCTACTGGAATCCCTGGCTGGAGATGAAATTCAAAGCCTCTTGTGTTTATATAAGGTACTCAAGACAAGAATGGGGTTTTGGCTCAGTCCCATCACTTTACATGTTAAATATGCTCTTGTGCCACATGCATTCACAGAGCCACCTTAAACTGGAGTTTCAGTAGGAAGTTGGAATGAAGAACCATAAGCTTCCTTACCATCAGCTTTTACAACCAAGCCCACACACCACCTGAGGCTACAAACAAGAGGCTCATGGCTAAAAGATCTTCGATATGTGTCATAGATCACATCATAGAACATGATTAAAATGTTCTTAACTTGTAGTTAAGTGGCATTAACACAAAAAATTGTCTTAATTGCATGAAGAATAGGACATACTGTAGATAGCAGCAGGTTTGTGACTGAACCCCTTGAAAAGCTGAACATCACTTGGAAGATGCTATGAGTGGTCTCTGTTAACAATAGGTGATAACAAAGGCACCCACTGTAAAGCATATTGAACCAAGTTAAGAATATTATGAAAATCTTTCCTCTCATCTGACTTTGCTGGAAACATTTGCCATATTAATATATATGCCAGTTGAAGCTGAGAAATACATATATGACAAGAGTGCAAGCTTTTATACAAGTTATCTTGCACTACACTATTTTTATTGCTTTTCTTTGTTGTGTTTTGCTCTCTTTTTGTCTTAACACTCTTTTATTCATTTTGTAAAGATTATGCACATATGCGCAAACAGATCTGAGAACTCATGATGTAAGAGGATCAGAGGATCTGGAAAGATGTATTGAAAATAATGTGATATTTTAGTGAGTGATTTGAGAACACTTCATGTCAAATCAGTGCAGAGCAGGGCCGTAGCCAGGATTTTGGTTCGGGGCTGAGTTTGGTTCGGGGCTGAGACTGGGTGGAAGAGGGTCTACCCTAGCAAACCTTTTGTATTGTTATCCCAATAACCCCATTAATGTGGGATATAATGAGCATGGTGATCAGATCATGATTTAAATGCACATAACAGTTTAAATAATGTACCAGTAAGGCCTTTTCGCGGACCACCCTGAGAATTTCGGGGGGGAAGCCCCCCTTAGCCCCGGCTACATGCCTGGTGCAGAGTGAATCCATTTATTCCCTTAGATTAAAAAAACTATTGGGAACCCTGAATGTAATACAGTTATCCATGGACACAGTATTAAAAAGAAACTAATTTTAAGTTGCTGTAAATTATCCTATATTGAGTATCATCTGAGCAAGGAACTCGCTCCAGATCTCTAGAGTTCTGTGCCTCAGCTGAAGCTAATTTGCTGCTTTACATGTCTTCTTCAGTCACTGAGCAGTGAGAGAAGTGAGGAAAGAGAGCAACTGTCTCTATTTGCTTTGCCCAGTCTTGGGAACTGCTGATATCTGTGTCTTTTCAATGCAATGACCCATAGAACTCTTAAGTTGTATCTTCTCAATGACTTGTGTGCTCCTTTGTTGTCAATTTTGCTCTCTGGACAAGAAGAAACATGTTTCTGTTGAGCCTTGGTTTAAGCAATATGATTCCTCCCCATCTGCCCTTGTATGCTTTTTGTCTCCTTGATGGCTCTTCAGTCCTATCTTCTAACACGTACACTGGCTATTACTTTTTTCTGATTTCATGATGTTGGCAACTGCCCTTTCATAGTGATACACATTAGGACCAGGAGGACATGGCAGGTGAATGGGCAGGAACAATAGCTAGTGAGATCATATCTTACCTAAGACAATGATTGTGGACTTAATGTAACAGTGCATGGGATTGCACCCTCTTATGTAAGTAAACTTGGTCAATAAGACTTAGATCTGGCTAGACATGTATAGGATTGTACTTTTAGTCTAGTTTAGATGTTATGTTTACATTGAAACCTTTATTTGAAAATGTATATTAATTGGAAGTGTTGTATACATTCATTAAATATGGTTTTGTTGCTTATACCGCAAAAATAGCCAAGGAACTACATGCACAAACAAAACGATTATACTTCAGCATACTAAATCAAAATAGAACATCTTAGTGTGGTCAAAGGCATATACTTTGGACATACTGGGATCCAATCCGGGAGATACAGTTGCTGCTTGAACATTATTGGCTTGTAGGTTGCTGTTTATGACTTTTCTTTAAGCAATGCTACCAAATGTGCTTTGTAGTGCACCTTTCCCTCTGTATTCACCTTTTGCTTGAGGCCCAGAGCATTACCCCCAAGGTGGGTATTCAAAACATCGGGAGGAACACCACTCCCCCCACTGAACAACAGGGGGTCATACTGTCCCAACAAAGAACACTTCTGCCTCTCCATTCCATGGTGGCCATGGAGGCTAAACCTAGCTGCTGGCTATAGTAATGACTCCTGGCTTGTGCTCAGTCCAATAGATATAGCTGTGGCTGCAGATTGGGACAATTCTTCTATGTGCTGTCCAAGCTCCATCTGGAAAGAAAACAGTATAACTAAAACTGAACAGGATGACCATAGGAACGGTAGGCCTTGGACTTCCACCTCTCTATTGCTCTTATATTGTCAGCCTCAAAGCTTATGGCTGTGATAGTTGAGCAAGTGCCAGTTCGAAAGGAATATGTTCTGAACTTATGATCTCAGGTACCCAGCACTTTGAGCACCCTGGAGGTAACTGCCCAAAATTGATACTTGGTTGGGGGAACACCATATTGGTGGCTGAATAAAGAACTGGCCGCATTCCTTCTAGCTGCAATGTAAGCTCGAATTGCTACATTTTTGTAACTTCATGACTACCCTTGTCCTTTTGGTCTGTTTTGGATTATGTAATTATCACTGCACTGTTGCACTGTTCCTTTTTAAAATTTTATTGATGTTTTCTTGTTTTATCCCACTCCCACCCTCTCCTCCTTGTACATGCAATTTATACAGCAAACTACAGAAGTTACATTTGAAATATCAATCTCAGTCTTAATTTTTCTACTTCACATCTTAGCACATTCTCTAAATAATTCCTAACGAGCTCCCACATCCTCTTAGTTAATTGTAACCTTTTCAATTTTATCTATATTATTCCATTTGCAATTTGTTATTTCCACATTTAACATATTAACTATATACTTATATCAATTAGTCAATGTTGCACTGTTTCATGTCCCGTTTTTATTATTTATTTATTTATTTACTATATTTATACCCCATGCTTCTCACCCCGAAGGGGACTCAGAGCGGCTTACTGATTACAGCAAAATTAAATGCCTCATTAAACATAGAAATAATAAATATAACATTTCAAATTATAAAACAGCTAAAACAGATTAAAACATAGTTTCTCAATCACACTCCCCCCCACAGGCCAAACATAAGCCTGCTAGTAAAAGTGGTATTATGCGTTATTACCATGGGGTAACAGAAGGCTAAACTATTAGGGTACAGGTGCCACATTTTTTAAACCACAATATGTTAAAGTGCAGGAGTGCTAAGGTGGAATGAGGGTGTGGCTTCTGGTCTCCTCATGGGTAAGCCCAGAGCTGAGCAAGACAGCAAAGCTGGATAACAAATGCCCTGGTCCCAGGGTCTCTCTTGCTGCAGGTCCCAGGCCTCTAGGTCAGTCCTTTTATGTTGTCTCTTGGAGGCTGCTGGGCCAGCTGGCTGGAATGAGAGTGTGGCTGCGGGTCTCCTCAAGAGTAAGCCAAGGGCTGAACATTAAGTCATTGAACCTCAGAGCTCACTGAGATTGATCTTATTTAGATATCACTGCCAAATTCACTAGTTCTGAGTGCAGCAACGAAGGCTATGGGTGCCACTGCATGGAAAAGCCATACTTCATAAGGGATTGTAGAAATTTGGGGCTACGCTTCCCAGAGGTCCTTTAAGATGTCTGTTGTAAGGGGCTCACAGTAGTCCTGGGGCTTCCCATACTCACATGACCAGCCTTCCAGCTATTTGCAAATCCTGAAATCAGTGGTGGAATTTTAGGTGGCCAATGAGCTCCTGGAACTTGCATAAAGTTGCCTTATTTCATCTGATAAACAAAGTTACTCTGTCAATTAGGTCTGTAATTTTATTAGGTGGTGACCTAGAATATTGGTGAATGTTGAGGACCCTTCAACAATGTTCATTTTGTTGAAGGGTCCTCAGAGCGGCTTACAGTACGGCACAATTTGATGCCCACATCACAACAGCATAAAACCCCAAAACCCCACAACAATTAAAATACATTAAGATACATTAAAATACAGTTTCAACAGCATCATACACAGTCATTCCAAGTTAAAACAATATTCAATCCATAAAACATTGACCCTCTTCATCCATTCCATTAAAATCCCCATCTAAAATGCTGCCTAGTGCTGGTGTGCAAACGCCTGGTCCCAAAGCCAGGATTTTACCTTTTTCCTGAATGCCAGGAGGGATGAGGTGGATATATTGCAATATGTTTACTGACAGATTTCATTATCCTTTTTTACATTTCTGTTAAATATGCACATATGTTTATGTAGTCAATACCATCTGCTCAGACTCTTCTACTCATCTTAATGGTCAATTTTTTCTGCCATATATCTGTCCAGTCCCATTTTCCCCTCCTTCCTCAGTTTAACATATATATTGTAATCTGTCCAGTGATAAATACTTTCTCAATTCTACAATCAAATCAAGTGCAATGTATCATGGTTTAACTAAATATCCTCACTTGAGTAATTCATGAGGCTTTCTGGTTGATGAATTCATTTTACTTTTTGTGGTTCAATAATTTTTGAGCTTCACATATTTGTACCTCAGAAGAGCTATAATACATAAACTCCATTAAAGGCTACTTTGCTGTTGAAGCTAATAAAGCCTCATTAGCATTTTTATAATACCATTAAAACAAATTAGCATCATGTAAAATCTTAACTTATAAAAGGTAAGGATTTTTATTAACCAGAAATGCTGCAGAGACTGAAGGGACCTCAGAGTATATCTAATTTGACTCTCTTAGGGTCATCTAGTTACTGCTTAAAAATAAATCTATTAAAAATGAGAGCCCACCACCATTAGATGTAGACTGTTCTACTGGTGAAGATATTGTACGACCTGGAGGTTTTTCCTAATGTTTTATGATATACACAGGCATGCTGGTAAAAGCATACCCAACTCACTCCTCTTCATTGTTACATTACCTTAACATTATATACTTAGCTTACATCAATTTCATGGGCAACATGTGGATCTTATATAATAAAGGCTTTCATTTTGAGGCAGCCCATTATCTCACCTTAAGATGGGATCTTATTGACAACCAACTCCAGCCCAGTCAATCTCTGGTGAAAAGGCCAACAGTGGCCACACAATACAAAATTTCAAAAAAGGGGGTGGGGTCCTTTTGTCAAGGAGCCACCTAGCAACAGAAACAGCTGCAACAATGCCCTTTCTGTTGCGAATATTCCTCACAAGGAGCATGTTCCTGCAAAGGCTGCAGATTCTAGCATCAGTGTATCATATGTTATGGAACACACTCTGCCAAAAGCTGTAACAAGGGAAAGCAATTTAAAAGAAGGGTGCAGGCCTTTCTCCTCTTCCCAAAGGGTCCCAGTCCAATTAATCTGGAAAAACTGGAGATTTGACTGAAAAGTTACTCTAACACCATAGCAGCCGACTTGGTGAATGACGCTATTCTGGACGATGACTGCACTGTTCATTACACATCCTTTGATGCAGCGGTATGCATTGTCCAGTCTAGGAAACCAGCCACAGAAATAGCCAAGTGTGATATACAGCCTTTTGCCTTCTCCTGGTTCATCTGCTGGATTTTGAGCTATTAGGTTTTCATTTTGAAGGTTTATTTTATATGGACCGGGCACTCCCGATGAATTGCTCAGTTTCCTGTGCTGCTTTATTCTGTCATAGAGTGTGGCTCTACTTTTCTTTCTACATGAACATTCTTGCATATTTCAATTAGGACTTCCCTATATTTTTCTAATACTGTATATACATTATTTTGGGCACACTCGCTTTGACTAAACTTGAGTCACCAGAACATTTTTGTCTTTATAGACTCCCCCCACACACACACAAATATATCCATTTTTATTCTGGAAATATTAGAAACACATGTGAGCAAATTTTCCTTCTGTGAAACACAAGTTTGGTATTCTTTATCTGATATGCTTGAGACCAGAAGCATTTTGGATTTTAGACTTTTGATATATCCGCATTTGACTCTCTCTATATATGAGATATAATGAATATGGGAACCAAGTCTAAACATGAAATCCATTTACATTTTACATACACCTTACACACATAGGCAGAAAGTGATTTATACAATATTTTAAGTAATGCTGTGCATGAAGTAAAACTTGTCTACGTTGAACCTACAGAATGCAGAGATGTCACCATCTCAGTCACCCATGTGGATAATTTTGGATTTGTTTCAGTATAATTTTGGATTTTGTCATGTTTCAGATTTTGGGATTTCCAATAAGGGATGCTCAACTGTGTGATTTGCAGAAGCATTTTATTCTGCTGTCCATCTGTCTGCCTCAGAATGTGCAAAATTAGTATTTTGTTCCAAACTGCCAAGCCAATAGATTTTTTAAAAAATTATCTTACACTGACAATTAAAGACTTATTCATCATTTAGATATTCCTTTTTGGCCTTCCTGGCTAATCTGATTTTTTTTCTTTGCTGGTTTTCTTCTCTTTTATGCATTTAGACATATTTTCATGGCAAAAGAAAAAATGATGGAAATTTAATAATTAGAAAATCAGCAAAAAGATAGGCTAACCTTGTCCGTGACTACCTAAAGTCATGAAGAATATTAAAAATAATGTAGACAATGCTTCTCTATACCTAAGATTACTTTGGCTGAATGCTCCTATGGAAATATAGCCATTTTAAAACTTCAAATATTTATTTATTTTTAAAGAATGGGTTTTCCGGTTACTGGCAACATTTAAAAATTGTCTTTCAAATAGCGTGGTCCTAAACTATAACCAGGTTTGTGAGGAAATGCACTGTCTTCTACAAATACAAAAGAAAGAGCTTTTGTCAGTGTTGGAATGCCAAGACTTGTGGCAAAACTAGCAAAGTATTCCATAGATCTTCTTTGCAGTAGAAGAACTGGACTAAAATGGGATTGCTTCTCTGATTTTCCCAGATGTCAATTTCTTTAAAAGAATTCTGCATTGAAACCTGAGAAGAATAAACATATACAGTATTTGTATGTATAGGTTTGTGACAGTAGTGGGGAATATAATACCTTTTTCCTAACCATTATACCGTTGAGCATTACATCTTGGCCAGGTGCCAGCAGCAGAAGGTGAATAAGATTACTAATGAAAAAAGACTGTGTGAGTGACTGGTAAGAATCCCAGTGGGAGTTTAAAATAGGCATCTTAGATGAACTTTATGGTTTTCTGTCAGCTCTGTGGGACCTGAGAAAGACAAGCAGCTGATAGATGCCTTGGCTGGTATTGGGCCAGAGCTTTGACCTCAGGAGGCCTGGATGAAGATCTTATAGGAATGTGTGTAGGTATAATCTATGCACAGTCTACGCACAATCAGAAATTTGCTTTGTTCTGTGGTTTGGGATGCTGGGTTCTTATAGAGGCTTGTATGTGCTCTGTTAGTAACAAAATTGTGCCCAGGAGGAGGAAATCCCTGTGAATCTGTTCTTGTTAACACCAAGCAGCAGCTTGCAATGTAACATTTCCCTTTTCTGTTATTAAAAAACTGATTCCTGTTGCCAAGTAGAGATCTCTGGCCATTGCTTCCTTAGTTAATCCCAATTTGAGAAATTAGAATGAGCTCAACAGCCATTGACAAGTGGGAAGAAAAGAGGTCTGATACTTTCCTTTGGTGTAAAGGGGCAAATAGGCTGATCATTTCACTCCTGGTATGCCCCTTCCCCAGTAACAGGATATCAGTGTCTTGGGGGCGGGATTAAATTCATTCCCCACAAACCAAAGCAAGGGAAGACCCTGGCAGGAATCCATTCCCAACCTTGAACTGTAGGCCTGAAAAATGAGGTTGATAACATTTTAAATATGTTGAATATGTTTTTACAACACATAATACATTATATTATCTTGTACATCAACACTTGTGTATTCCTTGGCAAAGCACCCCAGGAACTGTGAGGTAGACCCAAAATCTCTTGGAGATGCCCCCGGAAAGCAGTCAGTGATAGCAGCATAAAGTGATTTCATCTCAGATCCAATTTCCACCTCCAAATTTCTATTTCTGTGGAAAATTCCATGTTGCTCTTGAAAATGGTCTCTTTCATATCCCTTCTCTCCTATCATCCAGGGCAATGATGGTTTTAGACAAGAACTTGACGGAAAAGCTGCTCCTTATTATTTCAGCCTTGCTGGGCTTCTACCAGCAGGGCTTTGAAATGTCAGAGTGTTCTGACTGAACAGAAGGATGAAGTGAATATTTCTTAGTGTTGTTATTATTGCCATCACCATCATGTTGCTTTTATGAAACATCAACAAAGTATTGCTTTCAAATGGTGGGGGAAGAGCTCATAACAAAGCAGGGGAAATTGATTCCCCATGTAAAGGAGATAAAGATGCGTTTTCAGCAGTTTGTTCTGACAGTTGGGAAAGTCTAATAGCATTTTGTACTCAGAACAACCGGCTGTGAAGGTAAGAGACTTGTTATGGTTTTAAAGTACCTGTCTGTACTTATTCAGTGCTGGAGATTGAGGGTCAATGTGTGTCAGAAGAACAGGGAATCAATGTCATATTGGCAGAGATAGTCACTGCCATTGAAGGAATCATTTCACATCAGTCCCACACATAAATTAGTGACCTCATCAAACAGGGTACTTTTCAGCAGCATACGCTGGTTTCTCTTTACTTTTGCAACAGAGCCCACTGGTTCCCATCCCATGAGGTACAGCTACTTCTGGCAGGACTGCCTTGCAAAAGTAAAGAGGAACTGCCTCATGATGCCATGGTAGCAACATGATAGGCTTTTTTTTTGTAAGTCGGGTGATGCAATAGGTTCCCTATGCCCCAGACGGGCACTGCTGGATTCACCATGATCTGTGGCAATTCCAGAAGCCAGTATGATGAGGTCATAGATCTGTTTTGTTTTGGTGTGGCATCACAATTATGGAACTAATAGGTGTGCTCAGAGCATATGCTATTCACCATTAGGTGCCAGGCCCAAGAAATATATGTTATTTTCCTATGTTTTCATTTCTTTAACTGTTAATGGGTTTTTTTAAGTGCTTCTTATTGCTTTCATTTGGTCTGGTTGGCTTTGTTGTTTTAGATTTAGTACTGATTCAAAAGCAAGATAAAAATGCATAAAACAATACCAGGAATACTTCTGCAATGTTTGCTTTGGAGGCATGTCTAATTTTGCATTCTCACTGGGTGTTCTTGGTGGAGATAACAAGAAAGAGATTTCTGAAGTCCATGATACTTTTTTATACATCACACATTAATACTTTTAAAATAGAGAAATGCCAATGGTGTATGAATTTTGATCAACAAGAATGAATGGTTTAATATATATTTAGTTATATCAGTGTCGTGACATTGAGAGTTGCTGTGCATATGTCCACAGTGCAGCTGCGGAAGAACAAATATTGGAGCAGCTTGCTCCTCTTGAGGCTACAGCAGCTTCTATCAACATGCTGTGTCATTGGGAGAAAAGAGTGGCAACTGTGGCTGGACAGGGACCAACTCAACATGCCTTCTTAGCCAGAACTTCAGAGGGATTGGGGGTGGAGTTGGCTTCTCATCTGCTTTGGAGTTCCAGACAGACAAGGCTCGCTCTTGGCACATGTCCACTAGTTGATTACTTTAATGCCTTATTTGGTTGCACAGAAGCTGTCATCCCAAATAGCCTGCCTGTTTTAATTTGCACTGAGCAATTTATAAAAGCATAATCCTTCCTCTTCCCTGGCAAGCCTGAGTCCACCCCCTTAGTTTGGCAGAATACTGAAAATGTTTGGGAGTAACCTTGTATATAAAGAGTAATCCAAGTCAAAATTTGAGCTCAGGCCTTTAGATTGTGCTTTTCCATTCTATTTGGAGTCTGAACCTTTGTCTATCAAGCACTTGAATTATCTGTTTATAATGGGGGGTGGTAATTTGCCTCCCTATTCCCAAGTCACTGGACTACAACTCCCAAGAGACATAGGCAGGATAGCCTTATCCTTGGATAAGAACTGCTGAGAACTGCAGTCCAGCAACATCTCTAGAGGGTTGTGTGATTCCCACCCAAGTCCAGAAATTCTGCTTTAATTGCTAAATGTCTTGTTTAGTATATTGGCATACGATCTGAAGAGAAATCAAATAGAAGGTTATACATGCCAGGATATTTGATCAAAAGAATCAGTAAGGTAGAGGTGATAGGAGAATATTTGCTACTTCACCATGGAATGGCTGTTTAATGTACTGCTGCACATTATGGAACCATTGTTTAATACCTGATATATGTATCTTTTCTACATGGTTTGTTCTATTTGATATGGCTTTGCGGCTAATGCAATAAAATTGGATACTGATATACTGGCATACAGTGAGCAATATAAGCTATCATGGCAGCCTTTCATTTTATAGGAGAAGGGAGTAGGTCTATGCTGGATTCTGTTATATAATACAGTGGGTATGGTATGGTTTTGTTCAAGTCACTAAATTACATGTGGCTGTTGAAACTACTCAACTAATTTTGTTCTTAAAAGATCATCAGTTTTCGTTTAAAGCTCAGATCTTATTGCTAGTACTAACTGGACTGAACCCACTGCATCTCAATAGGATTCAGCAATTCCTTCAACAGATCTATTCTAGTTGGGAGTAGCAATTGGTTTTATACATAAGACTCATTGAGATGTACATATTTGAACTAAGTGGTATCTTGCCAATAGTGCATGTTATAAATGTTTGATGTGGATGCACATAATATGAGTATAAATCAGCTCACAAAATAACACTTCATTTTGGGATGAGCAACTCAACCTCAAAATACTTATCACATGCTGACAATTATAACATGAGCCCCTGATGCTGTCATTCATCAGCCAGGGCTTTCTCAGCATTTGGCCATGTGTCGTATTGAACTTTGCTTGATCTCAGAGAAGTTGTCATTCCTCTTAAATAGCCTGTCCATTTTAGTATGTAGTGTTTTATTTACAAGTAAATTATCCTTTGAGTCATTTACAAGGATGTACACTCAGCTCTCTATGTTCATTGCACAGAATCCCAATGAAAAAAATGCAAGTAAAAATGCGATTTAATTTTATCTGGGAGATTACCTCGCTAGGAAATTTGAGTGTTGTCACGCCCCAGGCTGCTTCCCACAGCAAACGAGAGCAATCTCAGGTTATGGCCAGGAATTCAATCCGGTTTGACAACCTGGCCCCGGAGAGGTGCGACTTTCCTTCAGGCTCACAGCTTCAAAGCAATGGTAGTCCCACTTCCAAACCTGCATATCATTATCAAAGGGGCAGCGATAAGGTGCTAAGAGGAAGCGACCCTTCCGTTCCCGTGAGAACTCTTCGGTGCAGCCCCCGCCTTTTGGGTCATGCCGCTCGAAACCTATAAAGGTTCCGTCCGGACTCCGTTCGGAACTTCGAAGCAACGTTTCCTTCACCGGGCCATGCTCATGGAACTTCGTCACGACCAGTGGGCCCCCCCTGCCTTTGGACTCTAAGTTTTACCAAGAAACCTTCGAACCTCGTCAGCTGCTGCACCAAGATTCTTGCTTCCCTTGGAGATACTTTAAGGGACCTTTGCTTCCATGAACTATTAAGAGCCTTGCTGGACTATCCTATCTTTGCCTTTGAATACCTACTTCTTTTAAATAAAGCATTTAAACCGCAGTCACTGTTGTTGGTTTATCCAGGGTCCGATCAAGCCTAGGTTTTAACAAGAGTCTTCCAGCATAACTCTATGTTTTTATTCTGCTGGAAGTTGATCATCATCATCACCACCACCACCATAATAGAATTGCATTGGAAGACCTAGAGATTCCTAGATAGTCAGTTAGTCCACAAGTGGAGCAAGTTAACCATAGTGTCTCACCAGAGGGCCTAGAGATTTCTAGAAATCTCTAGGTCCTCCAATCAATCTAGTAATCAAAACTATGAATAATCAAATCTGCAAATGACAAAACCACAACTGTAGTCTGCTTCCTTCCCAAGAAAAAGGCCAAAAAAAGTCTATATGAGAAAACATAATACAAGCATTTTGAGGAGCAAGTTCACCACAAGTAAGAGGCAGGCATTTAAAAGCTAAAGACTGATCTTTAGAAGCTTTCCTAGTATCCCCACATTCTCATCCCAGCTTGCCCCACCAGCCAGCCAAAATCTCAAATGTTCCAATATCCTCCTTTCCCCCTTCTTAGCAATAAAGTTCATGGCATTTTTCTGTCCTAAAGACAATGTGAGCGGGTGCAGATATTTATTCTGAAAATAAAATGAATCTTTTGAAAATAAGAATAAGATTGTTCTTTAACACCTATTGAATTACCCATTGAATCACTTTCAAATTGACATGATTTACATTTTGCTAAATTAAATATAACTCAAGATGTACAGGTTAAGTCAAATTACCTAGTTTCCTGATTATCATCCTACTACAAGGTACAGTTAAGACATTTAATGAACAGTGTTGTCATTGTGTGTTTGGAAGGGCAATAGAATCATTGTGGAACAACGTGTAATATGAATATAACAAAGTAATACTAAGGATGTCCCTTTAGTATATGTAGCATGACAATAAGCTAATACAGAGTTTGAAAAGCAGTATAAAAACATAGTATTGTGTGTTGAGAGGGCCTGTCTTCAAAATGAAAATGTTATGAGGGAATACAAACCAATGAGAACAAAACATGTTAATAATTACAGGAAATGTAAGAAAATCCATAGTTAGAATAAAATTGGTCATATTGCCAATTTACTGATACTGGACATATCCAGATTAACTTTGCTTAAGTTTCATATACTGTAAAAAAAAACTGGATGCAGGACAAAGAGAATATGTTCTTTTGAAAAATCATGTGTGCTATTATGGTCTAGTGTTTGGATTGTTGGACTAGAACTCTTAGAAGCTGCCATTTTAATCTCTACACGGCCATGAGAACCCATTGGTTGACTTTGGGAAATCATACTCTCTCAAACTCAGAGGAAAACAAAAACAGACTCATTGTAAACATCCTTAATCAAGAACACCACAGCTGGTTTGAATAAGATGGACATGACTATAAGACAAACCACAACAACAATTTGCATCATTCATACCCAATAAAGATCACAATTTTGTTTCTTTCTGTAACAGAATATATGGCAAAAATGTATTTATTCGCAATTTTAAAGTGGTCACTGTAAACATAGTGTGTTAATTTTAAGGAGAGAAAAGATTAAGGCTTCTGAATTGATGCTCACAAAATAAGGGTTATCAGTGTGTCAGAAACAAAGAATGTGTAGCCATATGGTACTTGGTTGGAAAGTGGCCAAGTGTGCAAGTCCTGATCAGCAACAGAAGATGACAAAATGACAGTGTAAGATATCGGGTGTTTCTGCATGAACAAAAACTGGGGCCCTCAAATCTAATATAAAACTATAGTATTAGACCCCTTCCTTCCCCTGTCCTTAGTCCTTTTCAAGTATAACTCAAAACACTTTATTTCACCTGGGGGCAGGAGAAGGGTTAGCACGGCCTCTTCTGTCATTGCTTTCTTCACATGGAATTCAACATGTTTCTTCAGGTAAAGAGAAGTTGTTGTTATGTTTATTTATACCCCGTTTTTCTCTCCACAGGGAGACTCAAACTGACTTACTTTAAAGGAATTCAATACAATTTAAAATCTATAAATATACAAACATTAAAACAGAATTAAATATCAGTGGTATTAAAAATCAACAGGGAAGTTATTTGCCCCATGTAGCGAGCCCCAGTTAGCAACCTGATTCTTCTTTGCCTGGAAGCTCTCCATCTGAGCAAGACAATTGGGGTGGCAAGTAACTCCTGAATAGAGTTCTTGTTTACAAATCAATAATTTGAAATATTGTCATAAGCATCCACCATCTTATTAACCTAGATGGTTCCATGGAGGATTACACAAATAATGCTGGCTAGTTGTGAGGATCCAACAGTGGGGAGGGGATTGTGACTCTTTTTACTGGCTTACCAATATGGTTGGCCATTATGGGATACATGTTACTAAACAGACAGGCCTTTTGGCTGACCATGAGAGCTCTTCTAGAGTTCTTTAGTTAGCAGGTGCCCTACTATTTCTATTATTTTATTATTTTATTAATTAATTAATTTGTTTGTTTGTTTATGAAATGTATAGGTCGCAAGTCAAGGGCCCAAAGCGGCTTACAACCAGTATAAACATATAATATAACGTTTTGTTGAGTCTTTAATACTCTGCACTGTATCAATTGCACCCTTCTGTTCCTGCTTCCTTTGTAAAAGAAACTGCACTCATTTTCATGACAGGGCTGAATGGTTACCCATCACTGTGTCCTCCTTCAGTCTCTATTTCAGGTTTTCAGAAAGGAAGGGCACTGTAGATGACATTAGATACCCAGTCACTTGCTCTTCCTTGCTGTTCTTCTTATCCACTCGACAGGATGACCCTGCATCCCTCTGGTTCCTTAGAACTGGCTGCTTATACCAGATCAATTTGGCAGCCAGCCCAGGCTGTCTCGCTGCAACTCCATTCCTCATACACCACTCCAGGAACACCTCCTCAGTTATTTCTCAAGCTTGGCAAATATTGGAATATTTTAAAAACCACATATTTCTTTCTGACACTACATAATCTGTTGTGAGAGAGTGATTGAGAGAGACATATTCTTTCTGTGTGCAGCTTTTACGGCTGAGGAAGAAACATGTTGCTGGAGGGAATGTAGCAAAATGGGTGGATGGTAAATTTGGAGGGATATCTCTTCAGAAATGAAATTAAATCATTTGAATAGATGAACCCTTTCCCTGGGTCAGGGCCACAGTCCACCGCAGGTAGGTGTCTTGTCTGTGAAGACAGTTTAATATAACAGATTGCAGGAATTTCAAGGTGCTGATGATTAATTGGAATGAACGGAGCCTCTTGAGATCAGCTCTACTACTTTTCAACAGATTACTAACAAGACATTTGGAAATGGTTGCCTCTGCCCCAGCATGCTGTCCATTTATGTGCTCCCAGAAGCATCTTTGGATAGCTTTTTAATTTTGATAATTGCTTTTTCACTTCAGCTCACTCCCTTCTTGATTTCTTCCGCAATATTTGTACTTTTGTGTTGTACTTTTCCTGGAGCCAAAATGAATGGGCCTCTTGGTATTAATAAAAAGGAAATTGGGCATTTTCTGTGCTTCAGTGAATAACCTTTATTAGTTCATGTAAACTTTGCACTGCGTTCAATATTTCTCATATTAGCTCTGAGGAATATTTGTTCCCCATTTGTTTGCTTCTTCATTATTTCTGAGTGCACTAATTTTTTTTGTTTGGTTTTGTGTTTTTGGCATTTTTATTTTTCCTTTGGATTATGCTTCCGTCCCAGATATGTTTTGCCTCCACATGTTTAGAAGAATTATCTGCAAAAGTAGATGTAGACTTCTCAAACTGCAAAATTGTACATCCCATGAATATTATTTTCTGTAATTTGCCCTAATTGTCTGCCAAGTTTCAAAATCATGGCCATCTTTGCCGATCGTATAATGCAGAACTGAATCATTGTGACATATCCGTTGTATTTCTTACTATCGTAATTGTCTTACTTGCATTCCATTATCTACTCACTGGTTTTTAGGTGTAGTGTAGTGAATGATTGTGTGATTAAAGTTACTTCCTGTTTGATATACATTTATAATAACGTGTGTCATCTAAAGTGGAAAATAATGGACTTCTGACATATTCTTTCTGGTTACCTTGCATACTTCTTAATTTGAATGCGAAAAATAACACTTTCTTGTTTGACTCGTATGACTTTTGCCAACTGTCAGAATTTTAAGTAGAGGTATAAAAAATGAGCCCCATAAATAATTAAAAGAACAAATAAACCACTGAGTATAGAATTAGCAAATGTGCACTTTCAAATACTGTTTAAATCCAAACATTTGAATGTGGTATATTTGCTGACTTGCTGTTTGCTTGGAATATTTGATCTGTGACATTTGTTTTCGGCTGTTTTCATTTCTGGTTTTGTAAAGGTACGTCCTTTCAATTCATCCTCTTGTTCTTCTTTTTCTCCTGTTGGTGCTTGTTGCCCTCTTTTCACAGAGCTATCTTTTATTCTAATTCATTAAAGCTGAGCAGGTGGAATATCAGAGACTATCACTCCCTATTTTGGTTTAATAGTTTAACAAAAACATAGATGGGGATATTTTTTTATCAGCTGCATCTCAGGGGTGAAGTCAGAATTGCTTGGTTTGGTAGTAGCATATCATTCCCCAGGTAAGATTCTCCCAGAACTGGTAGCAAAAGATGAACAAATTAATGACTGAAAGACATCATCATGCAGGTTGAGTATACCTTATCCAAAAATGCTTGGAGTCAGAGGAGGGGTTTTGTTGGATTTTTTAATTAAGATTTTGAAATACATGTATTTGAATATATGTATATAATGAGATGCCTTGGAGACAAGAGACAAGCTTCATCATGAAATTCATTTCTTATACATATATAAAAAACCTGAGGGTAATATTTTACAATATTTTAAAATATGTGCACGGAACAAAGTTTGTGTACAGTGAACCATCAAAAGCAAAGGTGTCACTATTTGGGGGCATTTTGGATTTTGGAATTCTGGATAAGGGATGTTCAACCTGCATTAGGAGTCTAAGAATGCAAGTAAAGTAAGTGCAAGGGAAGAGAAAAGCCATCAAATCAGAAATAGGCAAATAATTGAGGCAAGGATTTAAGGCAGGTTCAGTAGGATTACGTATGTCAAGTCAAAAGGAATAGAACAGGAAAGCTAAAGTTGTGCTCTCAAGGCAAGAAAGCTCTAAATAAGGCTTTGGATCAGGCTCTCAAAGTATCTTCCTTTTAAAAGTTCTGATTATGATGGTTGCTGGGTGGCCAAAGAGAAAATTAACCTTAGTTGAATTCTTATAGTAAGACAGGACACAGTTGGGGGCTCTTTCTGACCTTTCCATAGACCTTAGTTTAACTATTGTTTCTCATTTAAATAGCAGTGTGTCTAACATGAAGAACTCATAGTTCAATAGCAAAGTGTATGTTTTAGATGCAGAGGGCACAAGGTTAAATCACTGCTACCTTCAAGTATGTCTGGGGAAACAGCTCTCTCATGAAAAGCCTCTGCATTTAGCAATGGCTGGATAACAAAGTGTCCCCTCCAAGATTTCACAGGTTAAAATTAAGACAAGTGTGTCTGAGAACATGTTTAACTAGGAGCAAATACTACTGGTCTCATCTGGCTTACTTCTGAGTATTATGTGTATAGCTTAATTGTTATTTTTAATGGGAAGTTGATAGTGTAGACTCCCACACTCCTCACCTCTATTTCTTTCTGCACTTTAAGGTTCCTCCCATGAGCATAGCAGCCTTGAACCTGCATGGTGTCTTTGCTCCTTACATAATAGATCCTGAGCTCAGTTGCTTCAAGGGCCCTTTCTCCCTCTCTTTCTGAGCAGCACCGCATCTCAGCTTCTCCCTCTTCTCCTAATAGCTTCTTGCAACTTTTCAAGGGCAAGCAACACAGAAACTTTCTACAGAAAACAGTACACATTGCTTTGCCTTCTTTAAAAATGCATTAACAACTAGGAACAGCAAAACAGTAAAATTTTAAAAATCTATTACTAATCCTGTCAGTAACATTTCGAAAACAATATCCAAAGGCAAGAAAACTCTCAAGACTAAATCTGCTTTATACCTTTCATTGTCATTTGCAGTATTTTGTACGTTTTGATGTTGGTGTCCTCCACTTCATTCCAACATGCCTCTTTACAAAATGTTTCTGGCTCTCCATGATACTTGAAATCTCCTTTTATTACCATCTCCCTTTTGATTACTTCTTGCTTGTAGAAGGCTTTTATATTTGAAAGCAGGAGTGCAATATCTGTGTTATTTGTTGTTTTTGTTAAAGATTATTTCTTCTACAAAGCTGGCATGATTTCATCAAAGAACTTTCTTAAAAGAAAAAAATATATATAGAAGGAAACCACATATCTAGAATTTTATATATAATTCAAGTGCATAAAATCACCTATGCCTAGAATGATCATGCTTTTTCTTAGGAAAAATAAGGAGTTCATTTTTGTAAATGCAAATAGGGATAGGGTGCTCAAAGTGACCTTAATAAATTAGAGGGTTGGGCCAAAAACTATCAAAATGAATTTGTTAGGAAGAAAAAGTAAAAAAAAATCACAGATGTAGGATGGGTGAAACCTGACTTGACAAGAGTCCATGTAAAAGTGATTGAAGAGTTTTAGTAGATTACAAGTTTGACATGTGTCCACAATGTGATGCAGCAGCTTTAAAAAGCCAATGTGGTTCTAGGCTACATCAACAAGTGTATAGTGTCTAGATTGAGAGAAGTATCTTCCCACTTTATTCTGTTTTGGTCAGACCTCACCTGAAATAACCCTATGTCCATGTCTGTGCACCACAGTCCAAGATGGATATTGACAAGCTGAAATGTGTCCAGAGGGGGGCAACCAAAGTGGGAAAAGACCTGGAAGCCAGTAGCTGGGCATGTTTAGCCCAGAGAAGAGAAGGGTGAGTTGTGACGTGATAGCTATGCTCAAATATTTTAAAAACTGTATTGAAGATGGAGGCAGTTTGTTTTCAGCTTCTTCCAGAGAGTAGTACCGAGAGTAATGGATTTAAACTAGTGGAAAAGAGATTATTCCTAAACAGCAGGAAGTACTTTCTGATGGTAAGGGCTATGCTTCCTTGAAATGTGGTGAAATTTCCTTCTCTGAAGGTTTTTTTTATAAGTTGCTAATCTATTGGAAATGCTTTTTGTGTTCCTGCATGACAAACTGGATAGTTCTTGTGGACTTCTCCAACACGATGATTTTATTCTGATTGTTTTTATAGAAAACATTTCTTTTCTGCCTTTCCAAAATATTTTTCTCAGTTTCTACATTTCTGTGGAGAACTAAAAATCTTCCTCCATCACAAAGAACTAAACTTCCAGTAGAAAGATGATGATATATTTAATTGGTTGTTCTAGAGGTCAGAATTAACACTTAAGAATGGAAATTTCAGGGATGGAGATCTTGCTTGAATGCTTGTAGAAATTTCCTGAGGGTGAAAGCTGCTCTATCATGAAAGGGTCTACCTTTTAAAAAATACATTTGCAAATCCATACTTCCCCACCCTCACCTTCTTCATTCACATAGATTTATTCAAATACAACTCTGCCTGTTCTTGAGTTATTTGTATTTCATCCATTACATATATCTGTTGTGATATATTCATTGTCATATTTGAATTGTTTATCCGTGATTTATCTTGGTTGTTTGGTGGTTTAAAATCACCAGTACTCTTTTGCCGGAGGTATTTAATAAGGCTGGGTGGTCGTTTGTTAAGGTTACTATAGTTGTTTGATCTCTGCACTAAAGAAGGAGTTTGGGAAATATGACCTCTGGCTGTTTTTCTAAGTCCTAGTTTAAAGGGATAAAAATAATATGTTAAAATATTTTTAATAGTTCATAATTATGTTTCTTACCTAAGAAAACCCTATGAAATTCATAAAATCACTGTAAGTCAACAGGGAACTTGAAGGCATATACACACACAATTGGTTGGAATTGGAGTGGGCAATTTTTTTATATATATATGGCAAAATCTGAAATATTTTTGCAAGTCTTTCTCATTAAAAAGGAGGCAACTTTTCTGACATCTCTGAAGTATTATCTTGTTGTATCTAGAGTTGGTAAAAGCAATTGCTTTTCTCCAAATACCTACTTGGTTTGATTTCATGTGGAATTTATTTGCAACTCCGTATTACATTCCTTTGCTGAGTGTAAATAAGCCAGGAAATAGCTATTGTTTCTATATATTTTTACTCAAACTACAAGATATTGTTATCTTGAGTGCACTGCAGAAAAATTGAAGGCTTATGAGAAGAGTCATTATGCTGTTACGAAGGCTAAAACATGAAAAGTAAATTGAGGATATATTTCCCCACATCTCACTAATTCATCATATAATGCTTGGTGATTAAAATGGTGTCAAACCACATTCATTCTACTGTTTAGATGCAACTCTGTACACAGAGAAGCATTATTAGGAGGTTATGGAGCATATATTCTCAGCACCTGTCATTTTTAGAATGTCACCTATATTGTTGTCTCCTTTTCATGGTATTTGTTTTTAAAGTTCTGGCAATACATTTGGGTGGGATAGAGAGCAAATTGAAGTACAGTGAGTCTTTGACATCAAGTCAGGTTTGGTTCCAGGACTCTCCATAGATCTCAAAATCTGTGGATGCTCATGTCTCAGTGCTCCAGTAAAATGGTGACCCTCATTGAAATTGATGAATAATTCAAAAAAAGTTCTGGAGTAAGCTTCAGGATCTGTAAAATGGCAGGAGCTTACACCAGGGTATGCTTGCACATCAGTGTGTTGCTTGGTGCATGTGATAATCAAGAATTGCTTTCGTGATGACCTACTGACAGGTTTTGCATTTTTTTATCAGTAGTAGAATAATCTGAATTGCATTGTGAATGACCGAAAAATAAAGCTGGGAACTCTTGTAAAGATATACTTTATGCTAAATCAGACCATGAAGTGGAAGAAAAATGCAACCATTCATATTCTTAATTTGCATAATTGTAATTAGAATCTAATGAATTGGGATATGCAGAATTGAGGAAATGAAAAATAGCAATTGTTGTATTGGACTACTAGAGAACCAAAGTGGTTTAATGGTTTCAATGTTAAGCTATGGCATTGAAGACCAAGATGTGATTCCCTGCTTGGTCATGGAAACCTTGGAAGAGTCACACATTCTCAGCCACAGAAAACCTCATGCTAGGTTTGTCTTAGGGTTGCCATGATTGAAAAACAGCTTGAAGGCATGCAATAATAAAGTTATGGGTTTTACTTGGGAACTTGGCTACTTGACAGAGCATGGTATCTCATATGTCATGGCCCTGGTTTTGAGACCATTGGGAGGGGCTTTTCTCACCATCCTGTTCCCACCAGGCACCCATTTGACAGTGCTGGATCCCTTAGATTCTGGAAATTTCTTGAATCGCTTTTTCAAGCACCAGCTGGCAAACATATTCAGACAAGATTCATACTATTATTTATTTTGACATACTGAATTCAATTGATTGTGATGAATGCTGATATTTTCTTCTTGATGATAGTTTTCTTGGGTATGTTTTGTGTTATCACTACAATTTTTACATTTTAATTGATTTTTTAAAAAAGAAACATGATACATTTACTAAATAAAAGAAAGAAAGAAATCCATCTAGCTCAGTACTAACTATAATGACTGGAAGTACCTCTCTAGCCTACTGATGCTTTGTATGCAGAAGGTCTCAGTGAGATCTTGGATTTTACAGAATCTCACTGACCTTCTGCATACAAAGCACCAACCTGGAACTTCTTCTGTTATTCATTTTTGGGGGATGAAATGCACTTAATTCCCATGATCATAACGGGCGTTTTGGTTATGTTACCACTTTTGTAGTTAATAATAAAGCTTGTTTTTTGTTTTTCCAAGTTCTGCTCCCTTTCTTTGGGAAGCTTGCCATGCAAAGGATTTGACTCAACTCAGGCTGGGTTACATTGTCCTATATCCCAAGTCCTGAACTCAGAGTATCTGCTTTGAACTGGATTATATGAGTCTACACTACCAGATAATGTGGGATGAGTACATAATCTGGGCTCAGATCCTGGGATATAGGGCAGTGTAGACTCAGCCTCAAATCAGTGGATGAATAAATGATTTAGAACAATTGAATTCCTATAGAAACTCAGACCAGTTTACAGAACTTATCTAGATATCGTGTAACAGAAAACAGCGCTTCCATATAAAAATGAACAACAGAGAAATGTTTTTGGTTTTTCTGGTTTTGTTTTCCAGCCCTAGGTTTTGTTCTTCCATCCCTATTGAGTTTATGCTTCTTACATTATCTGAGTACAGTTTTTATCACACTAAGAAGAGGAATCTCATTCCAAGTTTTAGGAAATGGTGACATAACATATGGTTTACAGGGACAAGTAGAGAACTGGAAAAAAGAAAACTTAATCCTGGTTTGTGCATGAATAATGGACTCAATTGATCTCAACCATAAGTGGGCACCTTATGGTGCCATTTTGTTCTGGATGTAGGAGTGGAGTGGGTTTAAAATCTTATTGCAAATAGAAAAGTGATCTTAGAATGAAAGGTTGAACTAAAACATTTATTTGTGGGGTTTTTTAACCTTTTCTACTAGCATGGGATTTTTAAACACACTTCTCATCAATAGTCAAATGTCTATCATAAATCACTCCATGGAATACGACGAGTCCGATGCAGAGGAGTGGGACCCAGAATCTTGGGGGCTAATGGGGGGTCCAGCTGATTAGGTCTCCACCCCCATTACAATTAATTGAAATTGAAATAAAACACTCATCGTTTGCAGCACATTAACAAGAAGAACCCTATCTCTGTTAGTAAGAAGAAACACTTCAGGACAAATAGGAAAATCTGAGACTTATCAATATAATAAATGTGTATCTACATGCAGAAATGAAATTACCCTGCATTTACTCAACTCTAATGTGCCATTGAATCTAATGCACACTTTAATTTTCAGAAATGTGAAACCAAAAAAAGTTTTTGGTGACAAATATAATGTGCAGATGCAAAAAGTGCATTCTTTGTAAATTGGCCCAAAAAGGTGTGCAGTACAGTTACTGCCTGCTTTGAATTCCTGCTTTAAAAACAAAAGTGTTAAGAGAGGAAAGCTTTCATCAATGGAAAAGGAAACCTTGGGATGCACCTATGCTGTAAAATGAATCCACTTTAACTTCCCTGGCTCAATGCTATAAAGTTTTACAAGCCCTTGAACCTTCTCTGCCAGAGAATGCTGATGCCTCACCAAACTACAAATCCCAGTATTGCATAGCACTGAGCCATGGCTATTAAATTATAGATGACATCTGTCAAATAGGAGCTCCAAGAGCAACTGCTGAAGCAGCTTCCCCTTTGTCTTTAGCTCAGCACTAAGATTGCTGTATGATGTGAATTTAATGTACACCCTAATTTTGGCGAAGGTAATTTAGCCAAATACAGTATTTTCTTACTGTTATCACTTAAAAAAACTTTTATATTTATCTTATAAATAGATAGCAAACAATGAACTTTTATCTCATAGATTTTATAAGTGTATGCAATTATCTAATTGTATATTTGATAAAATAATAAGAATATGATGACGCTAATAGTAATAACCTGAAAGCAATCACGATATGAAGTGTAACATGCCTTGAATTTGGAATATGCAATTACAATCAATATTTCAACAAACACAGCAATCATATAGGCATCAGTGCAACAGGATACGAAGCATAAAGTTCATCCATTTTAAATATGGGATATAAGGTCCAGTAGACTTTGAATAAGGCATAAATCCTTGGAAATTTCAAACAACAAAATATAAAGATCCTTAAACTTAGAGATTCCCAGGATCTTTAGAACGGTTTCATGAAATCATCAGTCTGTAGTGTAGCTTTTTATTTCTTTTTGAATAGTTGTAAATTTGATTATGTAATCCATTAATGTATGTTTAAAATAATATATTACACAAATATGTTACTCTATAATAACCATATATTTGTGGATACTCTGCTAAGAATGATTCATAAATAAAAATGCTTCCTCCTTTCCTTATTGTGGTTCTCAGTCTAGGACATTACACTGCCCAGTAGCATTCATACATTTCCTTAGACTTCTTAGAATTAATTTAAAATATCCCTTATAATTATGGGTAAGTTGTATATCAAGCAAATTGAACTTATAACATTTAGGTGAAGAAAAATGCATTTTAAAGTGTATGTAGAAACCAAACCCTTGCTGCCTGTCAAGAAACAAGGGTGGGAGAAAAAAAGGGCTTGGAGATACTCAACCAAATTGAGGCAGAAATTTTTCACATTTCTATCACAAAGCTAGACTCGGTTGCACATAAATCCCATTTTGTTAAACCAGGCTTGTTTTCTGCTTTCAACGAAAGGGACCCCAAATATTTTTAAGGGTACATTGCCAGACTTAACATTGTGCCACTGAGAATGTGTGAATTCATGGACATGATAAAGGAAGTAATAATGATGATGATGATAAAAAGGGGACCCAAAGCAGCTTCCAACATGTTAAGATACAAAACAAAATAAACATAACAGGGACAAATATAAAACGTTATAAGCAATCAGCAAAACATAAATAAGCAGGTAAAACAACATTTATTTATTATTTATTATGAGCATTTCTATTCCGTCCTTCTCACCTCCAAAGAGTGACGCAGGACAGCTACCAACAGGCACCATTCAGTGCCGAACAATAAAAGCAAAGCATAGTATACATTTACTATACATTAAAACAATTATAAATACATTATTGTAGTGCCTTATCAAATCTGATTGCATTTTGCACCACCCAATGAAGTAATGAATACAATAGTAGTGAAAACTCCTGGGGTAATTCTAATGTATTTATTCACAGTTAGATAGGAACACTGTTCTTATCTTATATAATAGAGTTGAAAATTAAACTTAATAAAGCCTATTGTTAGAGCATTAAATGCAGTTATTTGATCTGGGGGAAAGTGTCATGTTCTTTCCCAAGCATCATATTAACAAGTTATTCAGAAAAAAAATCAATGTAGCCAAAGCTTGTTAAGTGGCAGAGAACATAGGCTAACTCTTCTGATTCAGTGCTCCCAAATCTTTTATAATTACATCCATGATTTAATCTTTTGAATTTTAGTGTTGTAAGCTGGAGTGCAGGATGTGATAAAGTTGAGAGGGGAAAAAATAAAGAACACCTAGAGAAACTATTTTCTAGAATTTAAATCATAATCATGATTGGTGTGTGTAAGGGATATAGGATGTGTAAACGAAGAAGTGACCAAAAGTATTTGAGAAGTATTTTTAAGTGGCAAAATGAAAGCAGAGGTTAACATGCAGGCACCAACACACCCAATCCAGAAATCCTGTTCAAGGGTCTTGTGGTTCAACTATTTTTTACTAAAGGAAGATTCTTTATTTTGTTTCTGAATAATTATTAACACAATTATACATTTTTTCAAACTAGTAACAATAAAAAAATCAAAAGGAAAACCTTACGGAAGTGTGGGGGAAAATGGGGGTAAAATGGAAATAAAATAAGGATATAGACTGACCGAGAAGGGGGGGAGAGGGAGAGGGAAGGGAGAAAATGGTAATGGGGCAAGACTCTTTAAATATCTGAAGTAGGCATGGTTAGGTCCAATCGGAATCTTCATAATTCGGATTAAATTTGGATCAAATTCCTTTTTGCAGTGATTTCAATGCGAATTGGGAACCCAGAAGTATCCTTGCCATTTTGAAGCCACTGTCACCATCTTTGTTCCGACTCAGGAAGTGAGTTGAAAAAGACCCAGCATTTTTGGATTCATTCAAAATGCAAATATGAATTACGGCTTGTGGGTTTGCAATAGTTTTTTACTCTCAGGGTGTTTTGCTCTCTAAAAATAGTTAAATCCAAAAAAGTAATATTATGTGGGTTTTTTCAAAAGTAAATTGAATGGATGAATTCCATGTGTTAAAGTATCTCATAATGGACTCAATGTCGCCCTCTCCTGATCAGATAAAGAAAACGTCATCAATATAACGATAGTAGTGCCTAATGGGGGCTGTAATTTCTACATCTGGGTACAGAAATTGCATTTCTAAGTCTGACATGAATAGATTAGCGATGCTGGGAGCTAGGGATAGTCCCATTGAAATTCCGCCATTTTGTAAATAAAAATCACCATCAAATGTAAAATAATTATAATCAAACACAATGTCGATTAATTCCATGAGGAAGGCTGTAGGAGGGGTGCGTGGGATAGGGCGGGAGTCCAAAAGCCTGTAAATCCCTGTCCTTGCTATCTTCAAATCGATGTTGGTATACAATGATGTAATATCCGCAGTAATAAATACATCCTGATCATGTAATATCATACCATCAATTTTGGAACTATTGCAAACCCACAAGCCGTAATTCATATTTGCATTTTGAGTCTCACCATACACACTCTTTAAAATATAATCTCCCATTCTCCCAACTGATTCGCCTTAAGCGCAACTCCTCTAGAGAGGCGGATTTCGAACAATCGGCCGCGGTCCTGATATCCCAATTAAAAGAAAGGGGATACCCACATTCTATTCTCTACAAATCCCTTAATAAAATTCGCAAAATTCCCAGAGATAACCTGTTCCAACCTCGCCCTAAAACACCCTGTGAACGAATTATTTGGCCCCTTACTTTCACCCCTCATTCCCACTCTATCTCGAAAATTGTACGGAAATACTGGCCTATTGTGAGCTCGATTCCAGGATTGGAGAAACCCCCAATGATAGCCAACAAAAAGACACCTAATATCAAGCAATTATTGATCCATGCGGACCATAGAATCCCCCAAGATTCTCCCATTGGGAAAACATTTACCCAACCATGCCATCACTGCACGATATGTAAACATATTTCGATGCAAGAAACTATCATGGACCTAGAAGGCAAACACACTTTTAAATTACGTACAAGAGCAACATGTGGCAGTAGAAATATTATTTATTGTTTAATTTGTCCATGTCAGAGATATTATGTGGGCGAAAGTGGGCGTGACCTACGCACGAGGGCTCAGGAACATAAATCCAGATTTAAAACACGCAATGAATCCTCACCACTCTATTCTCATTATAAACAGAACCATAACTTCAATTATTTCAAAATCCTGGTATTAGAAATTATTGCACCCAAACCATATCAGGAACATAAGAAACTACTACATCAAAGAGAAGTTTTTTGGATTCATTCCTAAAAAGCGAGTTACCCTGGGCCACAATGATTGTTTATCAATCAGCGAAATTTTGGAGTAAGGTTTCACCTGTAGCAAAGTAGGAGTGTATGTAAGGTAAACCTCCGGTGTTATGTGTTGTCCGTTGACTACCATACGAAGTAGTGGCTGCGTCCACTCTGAAATATACATTGATGTGAATACTACAAATGGTATGTAATATATATATATATATAGCCTAGCCATAAGGGTTGTCCTGTTCAACTGGTGGGCTTATTATTATATATAGAAAAATGATGTTATATTTGACTGTTATTTTATTTTTACCTTTATGTATAGATGATCGGACCAGTGGAATTTATAAACAATATTATTATTTTTGGGTCCCGATGAAGCCAGTTTTCTGGCGAAACGGAGAGGCCTTTAGATACACAGTCCGTCGACCCTCAAGAGCCCCTCAATCCGGATTATATATATTACGAATCTATGAAGTATGGATATATATTATTATTTTTGGATTTATCCGTTTTGAGAGCTCTGTGATTATTGTTTTTGGATAATTCAACAATTCCACATCCCCATTTGGGAAGAAACATATATGTTCCACGCCAAGTGATTTTATTTATTTATTTATTTATTTATTTATTTATTTATTTGTTCCATCTTGTTTTCCTCCCCTCCCTGCAGGCTCGGGGCGGATAACATCATAAAATTCGGCAGGCATGTACATCCATGTCGCCATACAATAAAATGCAACATAAAACATACAATAAAACAAAATACAATAGGTCCCGAGATTAAAATTATGTGCATGCCATGGCATTCCCTGAACCAGGGTGCTGATTAGGAAGATGAGTACATTCGGCTTACTCGCCTAGCCGAAGGCCAGTCTGAACAGGGCGGTCTTACAAGCCCTTCGGAACGGGATGAGCTCCGTGGCAGCTCGGACGTCGTCCGGGAGAGAGTTCCAGAGTACCGGAGTCGCCACAGAGAAAGCCCTTTGCCTGGTAGCAGACAGGTGACAGGCGCGGACCGATGGAATCAGGAGCAAATTCGACTCCTCAGAACGTAGTGATCTCAGGGGAATGTATGGGGCAAGGCGGTCCCTCAGGTACGCAGGCCCTAGGCCGTGTAGAGCCTTAAAGGTTAACACCAACACCTTGAAGGCAATTCGGTACTCAATAGGCAGCCAGTGCAGCTGCCAGAGGATGGGCGTGATGTGCTCCCTTACCGACGTTCCCGTCAGCAAGCGAGCAGCGGCATTCTGCACTAGCTTGAGTTTCCGAACTGTCGCCAAGGGAAGGCCAACGTAGAGGCGTTACAGTAGTCTAATCTCGAGATGACCGTCGCTTGGATCACCGTGGCCAGGTCGTCCCTGGAAAGGTAGGGAGCCAGTCGCCTAGCCTGTCGTAGGTGGAAAAATGACGCCCTGCTGGCCGCGGAGACCTGGGTCTCCATGGTCAGCAGGGGGTCCAGGTGGACACCTAGGCTCTTAACAACAGGCGACGGGCTAAGCCGTTCGCCGTCCAGGGTAGGCAACCGGCACTCATCCCGCCCAGGTCGACCAGGCCACAAGATCTCCGTCTTCGACGGGTTCACCTTCAGCCAGCTAGCCCGCAGCCAACCAGTCACGGCCTCTAGGCACTGATGGAAACAATCGGGTACGGTGTCCGGCCTGCCGTCCATTCTCAGCAGAAGCTGGGTGTCATCAGCGTACTGATAACACTCCAGACCAAAGTCGCGGGCCAGCTGGGCCAGGGGGCGCATGTACACGTTAAATAATAAGGGGGAGAGGATGGCCCCCTGGGGGACCCCACAGTCAAGTGGGAATCTCCCGGAGACCTCCCCGCCCCCCTCCACACGTTGTCCCCGGTCCCGGAGGAAGGAGGCCACCCATTTAAGGGCGGTCCCCTCGACCCCCGGAGCCGGCTAAACGGTGGGTTAACAGTGCGTGATCTACAGTGTCGAAAGCTGCCGTCAGATCTAACAAGACGAGCAGTGCCGATCCACCCTGGTCCAGCTGGCGGCGAAGTTGGTCTGTAATGGCGACAAGCACGGTCTCCGTCCCGTGCCCAATACGGAAGCCGGACTGGAAGGGATCAAGTCCAGCTGTGTCTTCCAAGAACTGCTGCAGCTGATCCGCTGCTGCCCTCTCAATCACCTTGCCTAAGAAAGGCAGGTTGGAAACTGGCCGGTAATTGGAGGGAGCCGAAGGATCTAAATTCGGCTTCTTCAGCAGCGGTCTCACCATTGCCTCTTTCAGTCCCCCCGGGAAGACTCCTTGCTCAAGGGAGCTATTTATGATCGTGCCCAGGGGGCCTCGTGAGCCCTCCCGACACGCCTAACAAGCCAGGAGGGGCACGGGTCGAGGGAGCATGTAGTTGGTCTAGCTGCAGCCAGTAACTTGTCGACAGCTGCTGCGTCCAGCAATTGGAAACGGGTGAAGGTGGGCCCGCCGAGTGGCGGCAGAGTCTCGAGTTCACTAACTGTATCAAACGTGGCCGGAATGTCCCGGCGGAGAGTTGAAATCTTGTCAGCGAAATAGCTCTGGAAAACCTCAGCTGTTGGTGCCAAACCCCTATCATTTGGGACAGTTGGGATTGCTGTCAAAGACCGAATTATCCTAAACAATTGCGCTGGGTGTGAGCTAGCCGACTCTATCAAGGAAGAGTAGTAGACCTTTTTAGCTTCCTTGATAGCTTGCTCATAAACCTCTTTGAACTGTTTATAAGCCGATTTCGACGCTTCGTCACGGAGATTCCGCCACACGTCCTCTAACTGTCTCCTCCTCCGCTTCATCGCCCGCAACTCCTCGGTAAACCAAGGCGAGCAATTTCTGCGGGGGAGGAGAGAGCGCCTGGGGGCGATCTCGTCCAGGGCCGCAGAGAGACTGGTATTCCAGTGTTCCACCTGCCCATCGACTGAGTCGCTGGGAAGTTCCCATTCCCTTAGAGCATTCAGGAACCTAGTGGGTTCCATAAGTCTCTTCGGGCGAACCAGAATAGGTTCGGCACCCTTACCGAGAGGGGATGCCACCCCAGCTGAACTTCCAGGACTCTGTGATCCGACCATGGAACCTCCATTATGGAGGCTAGGGTCACGCTAATTCCGGCGGCGAAGATCAAATCCAGGGTGTGCCCGGCCTGATGCGTGGGACCGGTCTTACAGAGTGAGAGTCCTAGTGCCTCCATGGTAGACACCAGGTCCACGGCTGCCGTTGAGGGGGTATCGGCGTGGACATTGAAATCCCCCAAGACAATAAGCTTAGGGAACCTCAATGCCCACTCCGCGACCACCTCCAGCAGCTTAGGTAGACTCCCGCCGGTGCGTTGGGTGCACGGTACACCAGCAGGAAGGCTACGCTCTCACTAAGATCCCACACCAGGCCCGCTCACTCCATCCCCGGAATGTTCGCCGTCGGAATCGTCCTGGAATTAAAAGTGTCTCGGCTGAGGATAGCGACCCTCCCCCGCCTCTCTGTCCTCATCTGATAACTGGCCACAAACCCAGGAGATGCCACCTCGTGCATAACGACCTCATCTCCCTCCTGGAGCCATGTTTCTGTCAAACAGGCTAGATCGATCTCTCTCCAGGAGGAAGTCCCTGATGGTCCCGGTCTTATTTCGCACGGACCTGGTGTTGGCCAGAACCAGAGTTGGAGGAGAGGTAGTAGGGAACTTCGCATCTGCGTGCCTAGGGATAGCCCGTAGGTCAGAAGGGGGACGAGCCTCTCTTTGGCTCCTCCGCCTTCTCTCATCAGGCCTATGTCTACCGTCCCGATTGCCCCTTCCCGAGATCACACGTATTACCCGCCCCCGCACCTCATCCTCCCCCGAATCCCCTAGGTGTCCGGGGATTTCTTTATTGGTAGTATTTTGAAAAGATACTACCAATAAAGAAATATATACTTAAGAAAAAGACATTCTTTGTGTTGCAGCTAACCCTTTGAATTTTACTTTTTATGCTGCTTTGAGGACACCCTTCCTCCCTCTTTATTTTATATCAAGGTGTACAGAACTACTCCTTTTCTGTATACCAAAGACCCCAGAATCATTTTTATCTTTTGAACAAGCCCTTAACAAGTTATTGTGGGACACATAAACAAGGCCAGCCCTACCATTAGGCAGGTGGAGGCAGTCATCTCAGATGAACCATGTTTGGTGGCAATTGACTAGACCTATCTGTTGATATACGTATATAGCTGCATTGTTTCAAGCACCCTGTTCTTCATTCATTAAACTACCACATTACCCTCCAGTGTGATGGATAATAGGCCTGGTTGATCCACAAAAAATGGTTCAAAACTCGTTCCGGATGTAGGGGGCACTGGCACTTTGAATCTGAATGCCTTCCAAAATTTTCCCCAAAAAATTCAAAATTAGTTCAGAAAAATTCCAAAATTTCGGAATTAATTCATTAATGGTGGACACACATGTTTTATCCAGTTTGGACATGGATTGCTTCTGTTGGCCTGAGTTCTGGGGCAAAAGCTGGCTCCCCCCTCCCAGATCTCAGGCTGAGAGAAGCAATCCACATTCAAATTGACTGATGTCGATTTCTTTCTGAAAATGGTGGTGGTGGCTTCGAATTTGCAACTTTACTTCCGGGTGGCTTAAAACACTTCAAAACCGCTTTAAATGTAATTTGTATCCAAATGTAATTCGATTTTAAAGGGATTCCACCAGGCCTAATGGATAATGCTGTTCCCAGATTCAATTTCTAGTTTCATCAATTTCAGTAGGGGGTTTTGGGGGGGGGGGGGGAGGGGATGGGTGGAATAGGGAGATGGGATGCAATTTTATGCTTCACACAAGGCAGTAAAATGTCTTGGGTCAGTCTTGTTTATTGGCATCTCTTATCATGCACAAAAATCATATCATGGAAGTACTGAGCAGCTGAAACTCATTTTACATAAAGGGATGTCATGTAGAATATACAGAAAGCTTGTTTGCTGCTGCTCCAGAGACTAGATTATGAATTAATGGATTCAAATTACAAGAAAAGAGAATACACCTCAATTTTAAGAAGAACATTTTTAATTACAAGAGCTGCTCAACAGTAGGCAGATTGCCTCAGAGGATGGTGGGTTCTCCACCTTTCCAAGTCTTTAAACAAATGTTGGATCTTTTAGGAATGCTTTAGATGTGTATTCCCTCATGACAGGTGTTGGACTAGATGGCACTTGTGATCCTTTCCAATTCTAAACTTCTATGATTCTAGGATTATCTGAATATGAACTGTATCATAGGAAAATAAATTAAAACAAGTAAAGTTTTATCTCTATCCTCCTTCACATCCTCCAGTAAAGCTACCTTTACTGCTTTAATAACAGAGAATAGAAGATAATAATACTGGTTATATTATAACAAGCAATACTCATAGGGACAAGATGCTCTTCCAACTAAACACATTGCTCTTTTCATTTTCTTCTATGCATTATTTTCATGGTGAATAACACCATGGTCCTGCCATTGCTGTGATCACTTTGCTTTACCTTCTATCATACACACATACTATAGACGTATATGTTTTTCTAGAAGACTTTTTTTAATTACAAGAGCTTTAATTACAAGTCCACTTGGTCATCATTTCAAAACTTCTGCTATAAATATCTAATCAATGCATATTTCACCCAGCAGAATTTTTGAATTTATCAGATGGTGATTTTTCCCCATGTTTCAGATGGCTGGCCAAAGAGACTGTTGTCCTGGTCAGCTCTGACAGTGATGATGAGTGATTGGAGCTGCAGACCAACAGCTTTGAACAGCTTGTACAGTGTAGTAGCTACAGAAGAACCCTTCGCAGTAGGCTATTTATTTATTTATTTTATTATTTTAATAAATAAATAAATAAATAAAATAGTAGCTACAGAAGAACCCTTCACAGTAGGCTAGCCACCACATCCCAGCAGAAGAAGCCAGCAGTTCAGGATAGGCTGCTGAAGAGTTAACTCCTCTTTCTCGTGTGCAATTTCTCAGAGAGCAAGCTCAATTACTCAGCTCTGTCAGGTTAGTTGAGAAACAGGCTATGCACAAGGAACACTTGTGGCCTTAGCATAAAAGAGTCTTGAGTTCACGGTCTTGCTGCTCGAGGCAATGTCTTACTAGATGGTGCTATTGTGAACTCTTTGTGTGACTGGCTTTATGAACCTTTGACCAGAACTGACTTACTGGCACTGGGATTATAGATTTAGGCTTTGATTTAAGACTTTTTGATTCCTAGTGTATGACCTCTAGACTTGGATATTGACTATCTGTGTTTGAACGTGAATGAGGCACATCATGACAGTTGTTCCTGCTACCATTTAGTGCTCCCTAATCAGCCTTGAGAATTGCCAGGCTTCCTCACATCTGAAAATAATCTGATTTTCTATTTCGGATTGCAGGACACTGTTATTACACCAGAACAGAACATGCTTACTTCCTCAGCTGCAGGGGAAGAAAAGCAGAAGCCTCAAGGTGCAATATATATGCATCTTTACTGAACCCTCCACAATTATTAGATAGATTTTTAAATATCTCAATCTCTTGCTCAGATAATTGGAGTAACAAACCTGCTACCTTCCGTCTCACAGCCTGCCTGGCATTAAGTCAGGCACATGTTATTTTTCAAGGACAATAGTTATAGTCCTATGTGAGGTTCTTTTTAGAAATGGACAGCAATTCTAGGTGGCTAATTTGTGTGAGAGAGTCAGTGTGGTGTTATGATTTGAGTGCTGGAATACAACTTTGGTGGCCAAGGTTTAGTTATCCACTTGGCCATGGCAACTTGCTGGATTACCTTAGGAATGTTGTACATTCAGCCCCAGAAAACCCAGGCCTTGGAATAGCCATATGTGACGACTTGGCTCTTAAAATAAAGTCTGGAGGATTTTTAAAACTCTTCTTGGTTCGCTACCACCAACCTAAAATATTAATTCTAGGATTTTCTTTTTAAAAACCACCCTTCAGCTAGGCTCTTTAATCTTCACCACATTAAACTAAAAGGAGGCTGAGGTAAAACTTCTTTTATAAATGGGGAACATGAAAGATACTGGAACTGGAATCACACAGCTGAAATAAAGAGTACAACAGAGGCTTGTCTTTTAAAGTTAATAAGTTAAACATTTATTAACTTAACAGGCACAGATCGTATTGGTTCTTCAAATGAGGCACGAGCGTATGGTTAATTAAAAGATGGTTCAACAGCGTGATGGTTACAGCAAAATGCTATACTCTAACCAGAGCTTTGATACAGAGGCTCTATACACTAAAGAGAGCTTTATTTCAGAGGCTCAATATTCTAGGAGTTCTGACAAGGAGCTGTCTGCAACTCTCCTCTCTCTCTGAGAGCGTGTCATGAACACTCCTCTCTCCCTGAGAGCTTGTCAAATAAGCCCTTTCTCTCTCCCTCCAGTAGTTCGACTCCTCCCCTTAACTCGGAGCTCCTCCCAGGCAGCTCTCTCCCTAACTCCTCCCAGGGAAGGCTCTCAAACCACTCCCCCTTTTTCCTGGCTGTTCTATCTGCCAAACTGCCAGGCTGGTCTGGGCCCTGCCTTAAATGGGTGAGTTCCTCATATTCCTCCCCCACTCAGGACATTTGCCAAATGAAGAAGGATTTTATCCCTCTTCTGAGGCAAAGGCTAAGTTCTTTACCTCTCTAACTTAACCCTGTATTCTAACCCCTACAGTGTCTAACCCACTGTAACCCTAGAGCATAAAAATACAGCAAAAATCACATTTGCATTTATACTCTAAATGTAACATCATACAGGCATATTCAGCATTATATATACAGCATACATAATATTGTAACCCTTCTGTAAGAAAACAGTGGTTAGGTATACACTACATTCTATATACATAAATACATTACCTGTGCATTTAATCAACCAGCCTTGATAAGGCATCGGCCATGACATTCTGAGTACCCTTGATGTGTTTGACATCAAAATCAAAATCTTGGAGTAATAAACTCCATCTGATTAGTTTACTATTGGTACTCTTCACCTGGTGCAGCCACCTTAGTGGGGAATGATCTGTACATAGGGTGAATTTCCTTCCCCACAGGTAAGGTTTTAACTTTGTGGTTGCCCACACAATTGCTAGACATTCCCTTTCAATGACCGACATGTGCTGTTCTCTCTCTAAGAGCTTCTTACTGAGGTAGAGAACAGGTTGCACCTCACCTTCGGCATTTACCTGACTAAGGACTGCTTCCAGTCCCACCTTAGAGGCGTCAGTAGTCAAAACAAATGGTTGGGTAAAATCAGGTGCTCTTAACACCGGGGCCGTTACTAAAGCCCCTTTCAACACCTCATAGGACTTTTCACTTTCAGGTGTCCACGTGAGCTTGTCAGGTGCTGACTTTTTCGTACCATCGGTCAGTACCGCTGCTAAGGTACTAAAGTCTGGGATAAATCAGCGATAAAATCCCACTACACCCAAGAAAGATCTCAACTGCTTCTTGTTCCTCGCTTTGGGCCATTCCATAATAGCCTGCACCTAATCCAAATCAGGTTTAATCACTCCCCCTCCCACAATGTGTCCCAAGTATTTAACCTGAGATCTGGCCATCTGACACTTTGAAGCCTTGACTGTCAGGCCAGCCTCTTTGATCTTATCTAGCACCTTGGCCAAATGCTCCAGGTGCTCTTCCCAGGTCTGACTAAAGATTGAGAGGTCATCGATATAGGCTTGGACAAACCCTCTCATACCTGTTAGCATCCTGTCAATCAAGCTTTGGAATGTGGCAGGTGCGTTTTTCAAACCAAATGGGAGCACCTTGAAATGAAATAAGCCATCCCAAGTCACAAAAGCGGTCTTCTCCCTGTCCTCAGGGTGCATGGCCACTTGCCAATACCCTTTGGTCAAATCCAAGGTCGTAATGTACCTAGCTGACCCAATCGTTTCTATCAACTTGTCTATCCTTGGCATGGGATAGACATCAGAAGTTGTTACCTGATTGAGCTTATGATAGTCTACACAAAACCTAATGGTGTTATCTGGCTTAGGTACTAAAATGACCGGCGATGACCAGGGACTACTGGATTGTTCAATTAGTCCCAGGTTCAACATCTCCTGAATCTCTCTGGAGATTACTCTTGCCTGCTCCCCAACTACTCTATAGGGCGAACTTGCAATGGGATCAGCTGTCACTGTGTTTATCTTGTGGCAGGTTAAGTTGGTTCTTCCTGGCACATTAGAAAACACTCCCCTATAGTGGTGTAAGAATTCTCTCAGCTGCTCCTTCTCTGTCGCAGTGAGGTTACTATTTTCCTCTATTACAGGCAAGCTACATTCACCATCAACCCTCCCCAACCAGACAGAGATACTTCTCCCTCTGCCTCTGGGAGACTTTGCAACACTGCATTGACTCTAGAGAAATAGGGTTTTAGCCTATTCACATGCAGTTTCTGACATCTACCCCCATCAATCTCTCTAGAAATTACATAGTCCACTTCGGAGACTTTTGCCGCCACAGTGTATGGTCCCTTCCAGGCCACCTCCAACTTTCTCTTGGGCCTGGGTTTTAAAACCAACACTTGGTCTCCTACGGCAAAAGTTTGTGGTCTTGCTTGTAGATCAGCCAGCTCTTTCTGGCGCTGCTGGGCTGCGGACAAGTTCTTAGCAGCACAGTCTCTGATGATGGACAAATGTCCCCTCAGGTCCTCGAGGTAGCTGACAATGTCCTTGTCTGCGATCTCCTCCTGTCCCTTCCAGGCCTCCCGCAAGATGTCTATGGGTCCTCTGGGTGCTCTCCCATACAGCAACTGGAACAGACTGAAGCGAGTGCTCTCCTGCGGCACCTCACGATAGGCAAACAACAAATGCTGGATCTTCTTATCCCAGTCGTTAAGATTTTTATGGACATAAGTCCTCAGCATGTGGTTCAGAGTGGCATTGAACCTTTCCATGAGCCCATTCACTTGGGGATGGTGTGGTGTGGTGGTCAGGTGTTTGATGCCACACGCCCGGAACATTTCTTGCATCATCTGAGACATGAAGATGGTTCCTAGGTCGGTAACAATTGACTTAGGGAACCCCACGCGTGCAAACAGGTTTAGCAGCGCGTTTGCCACGGTCTTAGAGTCTCTCTCTCTCAAGGGGATTGCTTCAGGATAATGGGTGGTGAAGTCCACGGCCGTCAACAACCATCCCGGGTCATTGGTGTCATCGGCTCTAGGATGTCGATTCCCACTTTGTCAAATGGGGTTGATACAACTGGGATGGGTTGCAAGAGTCCTTTTGTCTTGTCTTGGGCTTTGCCCACAAACTGGCATGCCTCACATGATCGACAAAAGACAGCCACATCTTGTCCCATCTTTGGCCAAAAGAATCTGCTTTGGATTCGCTCCTTCGTCTTCCTAATGCCTAGATGTCCGCTAAACGGTACATCATGGGCTAACTTTAGAGTCTTCTCCCTGTATTTCTGAGGTACCACCAGCTGTGTGGTCTCCTCATACAGGGTGGGGCCTTTCTTGCATCTGGCCACCCGAAACAACTTGTTTCTAATAGTTTTAAACACAGCAGGGTTTGCCTCTGTGGGTCTCGCCTCCTCAGGGCTAATTTCCCTCCACAGTTCCCTCAGGCTCTCATCTTCCTGCTGGTACCTCAAGAAATCCACAGGGTGGCTTAGGTTTGACAACACTGTGAACTCTTCAGCACTGCTTTTAGGAGAGTTCTCTGCTGGTTGTGAGGTAAAATTACTCCCCTCACATTTTCCCGCCTTTTCTGCCTGGCTTCTTGTAATGATGTTAACTCTCTGGCAGTGTTCTCTCAGGTCATTTCCAATTAAAAGGGGAACCTCCAGACTTGGGAGAACCCCCACTGTCCAGTCCCCTTCATATTTTCAGTAGTGGACAGGGATCATTGCTACGTCCACTTCAAAGATTGGGCCATGGATTCCTTTAATTCGCCATTTTTCTCCAGGAATCATCTGGCCTTCTTTAACTACCTGGGGCTGAACCAGGCACACGTCAGCCCCAGTGTCCCTCAGACCAAGTAGCCTCTCTCTATTAACTTGGATCTCCTCCGGGTAATCCTTGTTAATTTTTCGATCCACACTCCATACCCGCATTACTCTGGGTACATTTCCCCCTGGAGTGGAATCTTCTGTCTGAGGTAATTTATTAATTACCTTGACAGATTTTGGCAGGGAAACTGGTCCCTTATTCGCCAACTGAGGGCACGAAGACCGATAATGTCCGGTCTGGTGGCAAAAATAACAAACAGGTCTCTGGGTGATTGGACCAGAGCTGGCATCCACTTTCTTAGGGCCCTGACTAGCTCTGTCAGGCTTCTCCTTTTGTATTCACTCTCTTGGTCTCTTGACCATTCGGGAGCTAACCTCTAGATCTCCCTCTAGCTGGCCCAACACCTCAGCCACTTCGGACACTGTCCTTATCTTTTTGTCCTTGATGAACCATCGCATTTGTGAGGGAATCAATTGATGAAATTGCTCCAAACACACCAAGTGTTTCAGGTCATCCAAGGTTTCCACCTTACTGCCCTCCAGCCAGTGGGCAAAAGCTTTCTCCAGCCTTGACCCTAGCTGCGAATAAGTCTCCCCTGACTTTCTCTTCAATTCTCAGAAAGTCTTTCGGTTCTGCTCAGCCATCAGCCCAAATCTGAGCCTGACTCTTTCCTTGAAGATGGCATAATTACCACACTCTGAGTCCCTCAGATCTGCATAGATTTTACTCAACTCTGCGCAGATTAGGGGCCTGAGATGTGCCATTTTCCCCTCCTCAGGCACCCCAAAATCCAAGCACGCTCTGTCAAAACTGGCTAGAAAGGCTTTTACATCATCGCCTTTTGAATAGAGAGGGAAAAGTTTAATTCTAGAGGACAGTGAACCACTCTGTCCAGCTTCTGAACTGGATGCGTTCTCTCTTCCTCTGAGCTGTAATTCTAGCATCCGTTCCTCATGCTGTCTCTCTTTCTCCCGTTGTTCTGCCTCATAAACCAATATCTTTTCTTCCCTCTCTGCCTCAAGAGCAAGTCTCTCTTTTTCCCTCTCTGCCTCAAAAGCCATTCTCTTTTTCCCCCGCTCTTTTTCTCTCTCAGCCTCAAAAGCCCTATTCTCTCTGTCTCTCAGCCTGGAACTTCATCATGTCAAATTCCAGCTGTCTCTGTTGGAGCGTTATGGAGACAGAAATGGCTTCCCCCACATTCTCTCCCTCAGGCTGCTGTTCTTCAGCCTAGCGTTCCTCCATTCCTTCCTCCTCAGCTGGGGCATTTCTTCTCCCCCTTGGTGGAGCCATAACTGTGTGGGTGTAAGATGGTGTTTTGAGGTAGCTTCTTCTCGGTTCGCTACCAGCAACCTAAAATATTAATTCTAGGATTCTCTTTTTAAAAACCACCTTTCAGCTAGGCTCTTTAATCTTCACCACATTAAACTAAAAGGAGGCCAAGGTAAAACTTCTTTTATAAATGGGGAACATGAAAGATACTGGAACTGGAATCACACAGCTGAAATAAAGAGTACAACAGAGGCTTGTCTTTTAAAGTTAATAAGTTAAACATTTATTAACTTAACAGGCACAGATCGTATTTGTTCTTCAAATGAGGCATAAGCGTATGGTTAATTAAAAGATGATTCAACAGCGTGATGGTTACAGCAAAATGCTTACTTAATCTTAGATGTTCAATGTGCGAAACTTGCCTAAACTAGAACTCACTCCCACTAATATCTAAACTAGTGGTGAGCTATCTATAAAACAACTACCCTAGATAGTTCACTTCAGAGGCTCTATACTCTAACCAGAGCTTTGATACAGAGGCTCTATACTCTAAACAGAGCTTTATTTCAGAGGCTCAATACTCTAGGAGTTCTGACAAGGAGCTGTCTGCAACTCTCCTCTCTCTCTCTCTCTCTCTCTCTCTCTCTCTCTCTCTCTCTCTCTCTCTGAGAGCATGTCACAAACACTCCTCTCTCCCTGAGAGCTTGTCAAGAACTGGCAAATAAGCTCTTTCTCTCTCCCTCCAGTAGTTCAGCTCCTCCCCTTAACTCAGAGCTCCTCCCAGGCAGCTCTCTCCCTAACTCCTCCCAGGGAAGGCTCTCAAACCACTCCCCCTTTTTTCCTGGCTGTTCTATCTGCCAAACTGCCAGGCTGGTCTGGGCCCTGCCTTAAATGGGTGAGTTCCTCATACCATACATCAGAAATAACTTGAAGGCACATAACAACAGCAATGGTTTTTGTCAGAACGGATCCCCCCCTATTTTCAAGATATTTTATTAATTTTCCTCTTGGAATGATGGGTATTATGTTTCACTGCAGTGTCTAAATTAAAATTTCTTTCCTCTACTAAAATTCATATTAGATATAGAATCTTACATTTCTTTAAAGCACTCACACATATCTCAAGATGTAAACGGAAGACTCTGATGCTTTATGAAAAACACTTCTGGCTGGCATTTCAAGCAGTATGGTGACAGTGATACAATTTCCCACCTTCTATTCAGCCTGGGGATATTTTACCATCTCATTGCAATGCAGAAATCCTTTCCAATGAAAGGGTGGCATTAATAGGAACTCAGCTGTAATTGAAGAACAAGCCAAGCAAACTATGTATGTGTCTGTTTGGCATCCAGTCTTTGTTGCTCTTCTGTTGGAGGAGGAGAGAAAAACAAATGTTCCCTGCTAGCAGCCATTCACAGCTAATTCAATTTCTACCAGAGAAATACTATTACAGAGGGATAGGTTGGGGAGGAATATTCCTATTGAATTACTGTGAAACTGTGTACTCTTCAAATGCAAGAGACATTTCGATTCCTGTCATTATGCTTCTTTTCAATCCAGCACTAGGTTTTCAGTAGTGTTGGGACATGCTGTAGAGGGTTGCAGGAGTGGAAGAAACTCTCCTAATCAATCGAGGCTGGTGACTCATTTAGTTCCCCTCACTGAGCATGTATGCTGCTCCATCAGTCTCTTAATTTCCACTGCTTGCTGGTATGCACCATTGGCTGGAAGGGCCTGTTGGAAATAGGGGGTGGGGAAGAATGGAAATTCAGTACTGTTACTATTGCCAGCCTGTTTTTGTTGCAACTTCTGGGAAAAAAAGCATAATCCTCCTTCTTTTCCTTCTCAAGAGAATGACACTGAGGCAACTTCTGCATCATTGTCATAATCCCATATATAAAGGGGCAAGGTTTGGAGACTTACTGCGAAGGCAGGTACAAAGCCGTAAATAATCAAACCCATGAAAGTAAAACCCATGAAAGTTTGAGGGCTTACTACAGTGATGGACAAAATACATTTCAGTCCACTTGGCCACCATTTAAAAACTTCTGCTATAAATAATCAATGCATGTTTCACCCAGCAGAATTTTTGACCTTATCAGATGGCGATTTTTCCCCATCCTAGCATGCCAGTCTGCCAGAATACATCATATAACACATGGATACATCCAGTGGGTTCCATCTCAGCAACATGCTGGCAGTGTGTTAAGGAGCCCTGAGGATATGGGTGACTACCTGTATACTCATTGAAGAAGCCGGGAACAACACGGGAGGAAGCTGTGTACAGCAGACATACATGGTGGAATGGCAACCCATGACCAACCATGGTAAGGGGATGAAGCTGGGTGCTGTCCCATGGTTTCCCCTGCTATCCTCAGGCTTTTGGACCTCCATGTGATGAAGTCCTTTGTATACAGACCCATACTCCTAGTGTGCATCATTTGAAAATATTTTACCAGTGTAATCTTATAATTTTTGGTTCCTGAAATTTGAAAAGGAGTTGTTGCTAGATGCAAGGGAAAATGGGCTGTTACTATACATATCGTTTGCTATTACATTGTGTACTTGTGTGTACATTTTTGCATTCAGTGTAAAGTGTTAAAACTTAGATCCAATTAGACTATTCAGTATATCAAAGTTACTCACATACATTTGGTTTGCTGAATTCCCATTCAATCAATTGACCTAATTTGGACTAAAATGATTTTGGCCTAGGTATCCATTTCTGAAATAATCTGTAAGAATAGTGGGACTTACTCCTGAGTAAGCATGAATACAAGTGTTGTGTTGTGTTTTTACAGCATTATTCAGTGAAAATCAAAGCAGCTGGTTTATTGTCAGTTGGATGATTTATAACAAGCCTATAAGGGAATGACAGATATGACTGATGATGATGCCAGCATAGTGAAATAGGATGTCAGACGAAGAGAGATTTCACTAGAAATTTGCTATTTAAGACTAGTACATGTGTTTTTCAGATAGAAGTGAGAGGGAGGGCCTGGACTGGATGTTTAAAGCTTCTGAGTGCAACAAAATGTATTTCAATGTCCACATGGTCATTTGTTTATAAATGAAAATGCTAGCTCTGCATTTAAGGTGCTTTTATTTTGTGGTAAGTTCATGTTGAAAATAAAGTCAATTTTAGTCCTTCTTCAAAATAGATTGCTTTGTACTTTAGAGGATAACTGAAGTGAATCAATAGTTCAGCTGGGAAATTCCCATATATGTTTTTGAAATTCAATGTTCCCTCACTGCAATTGCATTACTTAGTCACCATCAGGCATTTCACTACAGCCCTCAAAATCAGTAGAATCATTCAATCAAGAATAAATATTTTAAGAGTACACATGCTGGGTTTTATATAATTTAACTTCATGATTAGTAATGAAGTTTCAACTCAGTTGTAGTTTTTATTTATTTATTTATTTGCCTTATTTATACCCTGCCTTTCTCTACCCCGGAGGGGGACTCGAGGCAGCTTACAAATGACACCTACACAGTGCCTCAAAACATACAAAGTTGACCTAAAATGGTTTGGATTAAAATTACAACATAATAAACATGGATAAAATGCATTCAAGGTTAAAACATGCCATCCAGAGTTCAAGGTCTAAAGCCACTTCATAATCAATTGCACATAATTTTACATTAAGATTACTGCACTGCCCTATTTTTCAAAAGCCTGCTTCCAGAGCCAGGTTTTTACTCTCTTCCTGAAGGTTAATAGGGAGGAGGCTGATCTGATGTCTCTAGGGAGGGAGTTCCACAACTGAGGGGCCCCCTCTGAGAAGTCCCTGTCTCTTGTCCCCACCAGCTGTGCTTGTGAGGGTGGGACCGAGAGCAGGGTCTCCCCCAGATTATCTTAGTTTCCGAGCTGGTTCACCGTGGAAGATACGTTTGGACAGGTAGCCTGGGCCAGAACCATTTAGGGCGTTATAGGCCACCAGCACTTTGAATTGTGCTTTGTACCAAACTGGCAACCAGTGCAGCTGACATAACAGAGGGGTTGCATGCTCCTTGAGCACCGCTCCAGTGAGGAACCTGGCTGCCACTCACTGGAGCAGTTGAAGCTTCTGAACAGTCTTCAAAGTCAACCGCACATAGAGCGCATTGCAGAAATCTATACAGGGATGTAAGCAGAGTATGGACTACCATGGTCAAGTCAGACTTGCCAAGGTATGGGCGCAGCTGGTGCACAAGTTTTAATTGTGCAAAAGCTCCCCTGGCCACCGGCGAGACTGGAGTCCAGGATCACTCCCAGGCTGCGGACCTGCGCCTTCAGGGAGAGTGTAACCCCATCCAGCACAGGCTTCAACCCTATACCCTGTTTAGCCTTTTGACTGACCAGGAGGAACTCTATTTTTCATAGTTTAATAGTGAATTGGATATATATTTTCCTGTAGCCAACCTTGACATGTTTTGATTTGAATCATTTCCACTAAAGACTTGATTTAAGGGGACAGATTCTGAGAGGGTCAGAGGCATTTCACTGAAATAAAGCCCTAATTAATTGCTAAGTTAGTTATCCAGATATACATATGCATTGTTTTCTTGAAACATTTTCAGTGAGAAACAAAAAGTATTTGCCCTCCTCCCTGCTATAAACAGTTATCATAATAGAATCTGAAATGGGGTTGGGAGTGTTAAGGGGAACTTGAGCTGCCCTAAAATGATCAGGCATCACCTGAACTCCATTGGTGTAGTTGAGCACCCTTAATAACAATGAATCAGAAAGAAACTAAAAGATCAAATGAAAACATAGAAACAATATTAAGACAGCTATTTTGGAGTAAGCTACACTGATCACATGGAGGGGCCTGAGAATCATTCTTAAGTGAGTATCATCCCAATGTATTTTCCCTACAATTTTATTTATACATTGTATATTGTATATGCTCTAGGGCTACTTTCTTGCAATACCTTAAGATATTGGGACACTGATGGCTCTAATCTCAGTCACAGAATTAGAATCTGAAGGGATTCCAAAGATCTTCTAGTCCACCTATATGTGAAATGCTGTTTATGCCACTTTTAATGTATGCATAAAGCAGGGTTAAATGTCATCTGGCTCTCCAGAGGTTACCGAATTGTAAACTCCACAGGCCCTAGCCATCTTAGCTAATGATGAGGTATGCTAGGAGTTGCAGTTCACAACATCTGGAAAAGCATACAATTCACATCCATGACTTATCGCCTAAGTAAACAATCTATATAGTCATCTTCAACAGCTTCCAAGTCACATGGGATTGGTAGAACAGAAGCATACAAGGCTCTATGCTAAGATTCTATGATATGAATTTACTGAAATTTGCAGATTTTGTTACATTTTACATGTAAAGATTTTGAGATATAAACAAAATCGCATGTGACTGATTCAATTTTAAAGCAAAAGGGATGCAATATTAAAGCCTAGCAGTTGAATAGGGATTCAACCATGTCAGTAAGGAAATTAAATTTCTACCAGTGCCCCTCATCAGAGTCTTTAGCCCCATCTACACTACCAGATGAAATTCACATTATCTGATTTGAACTGGATTGTATTAGTCTATACTACCATACAACAGTTCAAAGCAGATAATATGGATTTCATTTAGCAGTGTAGATGGGGCTTCTGTATCTGTTATTTGTTTGCAAAGAAACACACCACAATACTCCTTACTCTTGGAACAGTTGTACCTATTGTTCAATGAGTGCAGATGGATTGTTTCCCCATTTAAGTCAGCTTATTTCAATTGCTGCAGTTTGAATTAAAATAGCAAAATTTCCTGAATTTACTCATGACATTCTCTCCCTTCCCAGAAGACTGAGAAAAAAATAAATTGCTGCAACCTCTCCTAGCTTGTGTGTCTTGGACCATTTTGACCTCATTTCAGTTTTGCTTCACTATACATGTCTAGTTTTCACCTGTGAATAATTGGAGGTTATGTGCTGAATGATGTGTGGATGTCAGCATCATGTAAAGCATATATTTAAAAGATTGTCTTCATGGGCATGTTTTGTTTTTGTTTGTGCACTTTAGAGAATTAGAGACTGTGATGGTGTTTCTGAACATACATTTTGCTGCCTCCACGCCCCATGTTACATCTTAAAGATGGCATACATAGTTTCTAGGAACTCAACTAAAACTTCCAACTCCTTGGGAAGAAATTTAATACAAAATCAAAGGACTATGAATACCAAAGAGCACATCATGCATAATTTAAAAAAGCGTTTTAATGTGCTCTGTGGCAAAAATAAATAATATAACCCAAACAACCTCATTCAGTGCAGCTGGTAAACAGAAGTTATTGATGTGTAAGGTCTACACAGGGGCATTCAGAGGGCATCCTTGCCGACTCTAGCCTTACATTATCTGCATATATGGTGAGTGCTTTAGATACAACTTTCAGCTAAGCATAACACGTGGTCCTAATGCACAATTTTGATTTAGAAATTGATGCTGTGGTTAGACAACAATTCAACTGAAGACCAGTGTAGTACACCATAATCAGAAAGTAAGTTGGAAAATGAGTCACCAGTTATTTTTTTCTTTTACTAAGATAGCTTATGAATAGAAATGTAGCTCTGTCAAGAGCCATTTGCCAATCTATAGATTTGTTGGTGCCCCCTCCCTGCCACCCCAGGAAAGTGCCACAGCTGGAAACCACCTGGCATTTCCAGATTCATTACTATTTTTAAAAACACATCTGTTTTTTCAGAAGCATATTAACTATACCAAGTTATACAACTGCCTGTTGCAAACCTGATTCACTCATTAAAAAACAATAAACAGTAGCAGAACAGGATATCTGAGATATGTGCTACAGTGGCATTCAGAAGGTCACCTGCTTGCTTCAGCACTACAGTACAGTGAATGGTTTCAAAAATTAGCATTCATACCTTTTCTCTCTTGTTTTTTCCCCTTGCTTCTTTCTTTTCTCTTCTTATCATCTCTATAACCTTTTCTACCTTGCACTTCTCCTGAGTAAAATTTGTCTTTACCGTTGAAGCTCTGAACAGGGATTGTGCCATATTCTGGGATCTATTTGAATTTCCTGTTCTCCTCTGGCAGTTCATTCTTGTGGCTATTTAGTACATAAATAAAAGGATGTTTTCTACCAAGCTGTATTTTACTATTTTCAAGACATGCAGGATTCTTTGTACATTAGTCACTGTGACAAAAAATACACAAGACACACCCCATAAATGGGCATATTTCAGTTGCAGTGGACATATTTTGTCCTTCCTTGGATCATTATGACTGACCATCCTTGTAACATCAAATCTTTTGCAAAACCCTCAAAATGGCTAATTACACACCTCCAGTGTGGCCTCTAAATGTTATCATCCCTGGGGCCTGTGGGGAAAAAAAGAAATAGGGATTGACTGATAGGGAGCAGAAGGACACAATGGTGGCCAAGGGGAGCTTACCATGCTTTTGCCCACTTCAGCTTTAGATGATAATTACGCCATTTCTCTGAAATCTGGATCACTTCTACTTCTCACTCATGATACTGTATCCTCCTTTTTAGTCTTCGGGTGATTCATCTTGATGTTACTGGGCATTGAACTGTCATGGTTGCAATGGAGTGCACTGTACCTAACCACAAAACTTTCCCTGGCTCTAAGACTGTCAGTTCCTCTCTAAAAGCAATCAGTCCCTTCCAGCTGGATGCAGTAAAATCCTTTACAGCCAGACACAATGGCATCTCAAGAGATGGGCCATCAAAGAAGCAGCTTGATTACTCCTAAGGCTACAGACAGGTAACTTGGATTATGTTCACTTGAAGTAGAATAAAGATGTGCCCTGGCATTGTTCCAGTTGATGGGGACATTTTTATACTTAAGGGATTTATAACAGAATGGCTTGAACATAGGCCCTGGAATGGTTTTCCCCTCCAGTCACAAAAAGCACCACTAATCACTGTCTTTGTGGTATGAGATGGATAATGCTCAGTTATAAATGTGTCACTCATGTGATATTGAAAGCTCCGTCTTTTGAAATAGGTAGATCAGTGGAGAGAGATTTTTTGACTGAAATATTACCTTGTTTCCAAGCGGTTTCCTTAATATTCTTTACTGCAGTATTTAATAGCTAATAATATTTGAATATGCAATATTATCACCTATGTTCAGTGACATATCCAGCCCATCCCCTGTTCAGATATCAGCCAGCATGCCAATGCCTTAAATCAAGAAATAGCTAAGATCTACAGAGATACTCACATAAACACCTCAGCAAGCAAAAGTTCAAAAGTGGCAGGCTAAACGCAGAGCCTCAATCCATGGCTACCAAATGAGAGACTCCCTCCTGGGCACACAGAAGACTGGGTAACTTGGAAGGCACTGAACAGACCGCACTCTAGCAACACATGATGCAGAGCCAACCTTAAGAAATGGGACTACAAAGTGGAGTCCACAACATGTGACTGGAGAAGAGCAAACCACAGACAACCTATTACAATGCACTCTGAGCCCCACCACATGCACAGCAACACCAGAGGCAACACCAGAGGCATTCCAAGTAGCCAGCCACTGGTCAAAGAACATTTAGTATAATGCTAAGTTTTTTACATTTTTTTGTGTTTTCCAATACATCATAACTGTACCCTCTATTAGATTCTGACACAATAAATAAAAAAACCCATGCTCATGAAAAATCTAACACAAGAATGGAAAGAATATTCAAAATATTTTATAATGGACTTTTTAACCAAGTTTCTTAAATGTCAGGAAATGCTGACCAGGAAATCTTAGACAGGTAAGAATCTTTACAGTTTAAGTCTTGTTTGCATGTTTTAGGTCAGAAAATAGCATTTTTCTGCATAGAAAACTGCACTTCTTGTGCATCACATAAGATTTCTGTATATACTGCAAGATAGGTTTTATGCATGGTTAACTGCAAGGTTGCTGTCCATTTTTTCTGTGTTTGAAAATGCTATTGTTTTCAGCTGATTCATTTTGTGACCACCTAAATAAATATAAATAAAATAAAATAGAAAAAAATAACATTTCTACACAGAATATGCTCTTGTTTTTTTGCACAGAAAAGTTTTCTGCATAGAAAATGTTTCCTGTGGAAATAGTTACTGTGAAAAAGGGTTTAATTTTCATCTAGTCAACTTCAACTTACTGTAACCCTATGAATGAGAGACCTTCAAGTCACCCTATTCTTTACAGCCCTGTTTTTTCCATGTCAGGAGTGACTTGAGAAACTGCAAGTTGCTTCTGGTGTGAGAGAACAGGCCATCTGCAAGAATGTTGTCCAGAGAATGCCCAGATGTTTGATGTTCTTCCATCCTTGTGGGAGGCTTCTGTTATGTCCCTGCCTGGGGAGCTGGAGCTGACAGAGGGAGCTCCACCCACTCTCTCTACATTCGAACCACTGTCAGTCAGCAGTTCTGCCGGCATAAGGGTTTAACCCATTGCTTCCTCAACTCAAGCAAAAGTTTCTCATGGAGCCCCAATAAATGTATATATCAGAGGTGCTCATTAGGTAGATCACAATCTACTGGTAGATCGTATAGAGCATCTTGGTAGATTGCAGGCAGAGTGGGAGGAAGGCTCAGTCCTGCCCCGCAGGCTCTTGACGCCGCCCAGGTGTAGAAGGAGGTTGGACTGGATGGCCCTTGGAGGTCTCCTCCTATTCTAGGAACCCATTGTTGTTGTTATTATTATTATCAGAGGCTGAATGGTCATCTGTGAGGAATGCTTTGATTGTGTTTTTCCCTTATGACAGAAGGAGGTTGGACTGGATGGCCCTTGGAGGTCTCCTTCTACTCTAGGAATCTATTGTTGTTGTTGTTGTTGTTGTTACTATTATTAGTAGTGGTAGTAGCAGCAGAGGCTGAATGAATATTATCATCATTATTATCTGTATCTGTATACCTTTATAAAACGGAATGTTTGTATGTGTGTATGTGTGTATGTGGAGGGCGGAAGGGCGGATATGTGGCAGGTATTTGCATAAAGTCCTTTGATTGGACAGCCTCGCCACTCCAAAATTCTAAGGCACCAGACAGAGGGCATTGATAGCCACTGATTAGCCAGCAACCCAGAATCCAGGCCTCTACATTCAAACAACAGGATTTCTTCCCACTGAGGGGAAAAAAGCCAGCAACCCAGAATCCAGGCCTCTACATTCAAACAACAGGATTTCTTTCCACTGAGGGGAAAAAAAGCCAGCAACCCAGAATCCAGGCCTCTACATTCAAACAACAGGATTTCTTCCCACTGAGGGGAAAAATGCACCATCAACATTCCCTCCCCACTTGGCTCTGTGAAAACAAAATGGATTCCTGTATTCTCCTCCCCCTCAGCTTTTAGAAAACGGCTGCCTGCCATGCACCCTTTATGCACCAATAGCAGGCCATAACATTACAGGCCCCAAAATAGAGTTTAGGGCAGGATGGCCGACGAATGATGGGATTTGCATCCCAATTCACTTCCCAGAAAACATTGTAGCCCCTACAAATCCCCTTCTCCCAGATAGGCCCAAAAGAGGCATCCATCTTCCCTCTTCAACACAGTGTCAGAGAAAGGCAGCTTCTGACAGGATCTTTAGAACAGGCACGGTCACTCTACAAGGTAAGGCCCTACTTCACTCAAAAGACACAAGAGAAAACAATAAATACCTTTCTCTAATGCCTTTTAATGCTTATATAAATAATTCTGGCCCAAAGCCCCCCTCACCCAGCCTCATTGGACCTTACTGCTAATTCCATGCAGGCCTTTTCCATTTTTTTTTACTCCTTTCTGTTTTACACCGGTATACTTTCACAGGCCAGGGCGGATATGTGGCAACCACTTTCACAGGCCACAGCGACCAGCACGGGTGATGGACCTGCACCAAACTTGGTACACATAACCCCCCTCTGACATGACCCACGTATTATGGGATTTGTAGTACTTTTCCAAGACTTTGGTTCCCCCCGACCACTGAGGCCACCAACAAGGACCAACACAGACCACACTCAGCACACAGCCCCCATGACCCACTCTACGTCCTGGTGCAGTTCGGAGGAGGGTGGGCCATGGATGATGGGACTTGAAGTGCCTCTACTCACTTCCAAAGTCCGCTGCAACCCTCATCCAATCACTGATCGAGACCAAACTTGCCATACATAACCCCCATGACTGCCTTCACGTCCTGGTGAGGTTTGGGGGAGGACGGACAATGGATGATGGGATTTGTAGTACTTTTACACCCCTCTGTTCCCACAGACCACTGTGGCCCCCAACAAACACCGAGAAAGTCCACACTTGGCACACAGAGCCTCAGTGACCCACTCTACAGCCTACTGAAGTTTGGAGGGGGACAGAACATGGATGATGGGACTTGCAGTACCTTTCCTCACTTCCCAATCCTGCTACAAACCTAATCCAATGACTGATCAACACCAAATCTGGCACACAGAGCCCTCATGACCCACTCTACAGCCTGGTGCAGTTTACTGTGAGACGGACCACGGATGATGGGACTTGAAGTACCTTCACTCACTTCCAAAAAACAATGCATCCCTCATCCATTCACCAATACAGACCAAACTTAGCACACAGAGCCCCCATGACCCAATCTACATCCTACTACACTTTGGGGGGGACGGGACACACAGAGATGATGGGACTTGCACTACCTTCAGTAATTTCATGATACCACTGCAACTCCCAATAATGATGGATCAAGACTAAACTTGGCACACAGAGCCCCCATGACCCACTCTACATCCTGCTGCACTTCTCAAATGACCCGGGCAGGGCCGGGTCCCCAAGCTAGTTATGAATAAATTCAAGTGCTTATTATACTCACATTTAGTTGAATTCAGTCTTAAAATATATTATATGGCTCTCACTGAAATACATTTCTAAATATTTTGCTTTTATGGCTCTCTGAGTAGTGGGTAGGTAGATCATTTTGACTTGGTTGTTTTATGAGTAGCTCGCATGCTGAAAAAGTGTGAGCACCCCTGGTTATATCTTATATATTCTATTATGTACAATATATGTGTGTGTGTGTGTGTGTGTGTGTGTGGGTAGAACCTTTAACATATTCAGAACTTAAGGTAATGTGTGTGTATACACACACACACACACACACACATACTGTATATATCAGGCATGATCAAACTTTTTTGACGCATTGTGTTTTAAAATTTGACAGACGGGCTGGGCAGATAGATGGAGAGTTTTTGTGGTGGAAGATCCCAGGGGCCATCTAGTTCAACCTCCTTCTGCCTAGTAGGAAAAACACGATCAAAGCACCCCCTGAACTTTGGGAAGGAATTAGGGTTTTGGAAGCAAGCAAGGTGAGGGGGAAAGGTTCTGGGTGTCAAGGAAGGCAATGAACAAAATGGATTTGGTGGCAAGCGAGATGGGAAAGGGAAAGGAACAGGAAAGCAGAGGGAAAACTTGGAGGGGAGGGGTAGGAGATAGTAGGAGGAGGGAAGTGTGGAGCCCCTCATTATGCTTTGTGGAGCCCCAAGGGCTCTGCAGAGTTCATTTTGAAAACTGCTGGTTAAAAATTTAAAGTGGCAAATATGATATAAACATATCTAAAATATATGAAGCAATTTAATGGCTTAAAAGATTAACATACTTTAAAACTATGTACATATACAAGTTCATTATTATTACAGTACTGAGGCAACCAAATGGGAAGTCCTTGTAGCCACTTGCTTCTAGATGCTTAGCATAAAATGAGAGCCATTTCTCTCTGCACATCTTCAGGTTTTCCATATGTTTCAGAGATCCAGGCCTACTATGTTGTCTAAGCATCAGTCTGGGTACAGGTGCCTCAACCGGCATTTTACATTAGATGGAAGTTTTCGTGGGATGAGTAATAATTAGAAAAGGAAGTTGTGCAAAGGCATAACCTAGCCAAGGCATAATAGTGAATGTCAAGTTCTTTTAAAATAAGAAAAGAATGCAGAATAACTTTCATTAAGAAGAGACATTTTATATATTTCTTTTATATATTACTTTGCATGTAACTCTCTTCCCCCTACTTGGATTCCCTCCCTTGATGTGCAGTTGCTTTCACATATTAGAACACAAGATAATCCCTTTTTATCCCTACCATAATGATTAGCAAGACCAATTCATTGTACATCCACTTTAATTGCATAGTATTAAAAAGCACTGAAAGTTCTGAATATGTTAAAGGTTCTATTTAAACAAATGAGAATATATGCTGCTGTGTCATTAAATAATAACACATTTTAAAAGTCTAAGGGCTTTCAGCCAAATAAAGTTACACTGCCTTAAATGAAATAGAAAAATCACAGATGTTTTCACATTTCACATTAACCCTCCCAGTTAATTCAGCTCAGGCTATTATAGAATTTACTATGTCCTTGGAGATACTGTATAATAATAATAATAATAATAATAATAGCAGCTGCCCTGGAGATTGATCATAATAAAAATAATTCTCGGCCAACTAAAAATCTGGAGGAAGATATTGAGTTGTTTCACAATAGTTTCCAGAAGAGAAATTGTCTGATTTTATTACATAACTACTTTGAAAGAAGACTGGTTTTCTAAGTGTGATTAATATTTTTGTAGCAAGAAGGAGCACAAAACGTTCAAGAAAAGCCAAGGTGTGAGTTTAATATTGGTACATTTATTGCTTCAGATCATTAGCTGTTTTGCAATGGAAAGCTTGAAATCATGGGTGAAAGTGGTTTCAGATCATTGAACCCAAAACATTCTATTGTGTAAAAGTCACTAATAGTCTAATTACCAGCACCTGGTGGATCTTTCATATCAGATAGCATTTTTGGAATAACATCCCCTTTTGATTGATGTGAGCTAGCTACCAATTTCTATCGAAGGAACGACGACACCTCACATTCAACTCAATGCACTGCGTGAAGAAAGATTCATTATTGAGCAGAACACAATCATCTTCTCTGAAAAGGCATGTCAGCTCTCCAGGGAAATTGCAGCACAAAGTGGCAAAGGATGAGACTTGTTATAAAAGAATATTTAAAAAGTGATTATTGGGCACTGAAACAGAGATTTCCAGACACTTCAAATAAATGTAGACTATTGGTGGCTCTTAATTGTATGGCTCAGGCATCCATTTCTCTCTCTCTCTCTCTCTCTCTCTCTCTCTTGTGGCAGAGATAGATCTCAGTAAAGATTAATTAATTAGGGTGTTTTAAAAACTTTGAAAAAAGTAGCGAAAAATCCCCTTAGGACCCAGCACAGCAGTATGTTTTAAGGGAAATTTAGCTTTGAGCAAATGAGTCATCTTCCCAAAAGTAAGCATACACAGGGAAGAAATTTTGTATCAACATATCTATTGGTAAATCCAGATTACCACTTGCCTTGAGGGAATTTTATCATAATGTTCATATTGATGTATTTTTCAAAGTGATGGGAGAACCCTTTCCCACAGTGTTGCATCCAACCAAAACATTGCTAAGAGTCTTCACACTACTTGGCAGGGAGCCCTATAAAAAGATAACATACCGAAGATGGATACACAGCATTAACAAAGGACTGTGTGTGTAGTGTTCCTTGTAAGTAGGGACATCATACCTCCCATCTGTTCTGATTTGGCAAGGGGCAATTCCGACTAATCCTGCTTTTTTCAAGCTGCTTTTAAAAGATCCCAGTTTTATCTCCTTCTCCCACTCTCCCCCTTTGTTCTCTGATTTCTTACATTCCTACAAACCAAGTACCAAATGCATAAATAACCTGCACTCAGTTGACTCCACAAGGGGAAAAGGAGAGGAGGGGACTGCATTTCATCCTTCCTGATAGACTCTGGCAAAAACAAACTGCAGCAGTGTCTCCTAACTTGTTTGTTCTTTTTCATTAATACATTGACCACATTCTGGTGTTGACTGGCATCCTGTGTTCCAACTTTCATCTGTGAAATGTGGGAGGACATGGAGACGTGTTTTGTTCTCCCCGAGTTTCTCAGTTTCTTTCTAACACTGTTGTTTATTTCCTCTTTTTGCAAGGCTCTTTGTTCATATTTAAAGTCCATCCATTTTAATTATGCATTTTGTTCTAAAATGTATTGGCTATTGTAAATAATCAATCATGGAAACTCACTTGATGACAATGAGCAAGTCACCCTCACTCACCATCAGGCAAAGGCAAAACTCCCCCTGAACAAATCTTGCCAAAAAATCCTATGAAATGTTTGTCTTATGGTTGCCGCAAGTCCAAAATATTTTGTGTACAACAAACTGGCAAAAATAAGATTTCCAGGGCAAGATGATTCTGTTACTTGGAAATTGGACTAGTTACTTTCCCATCCCCAATCAGATATGGGATTGGAATGTATCCAATGTATTATTTCCTCTAAAGCAGGCATCCTTAAACTCCGATCCTCCAACTGTTTGTGCCTCCTACTCCCAGAATTGCTGATAAATGAACAAGCTGGCTAGGGCTTCTGGGAGTTGGAGGCCCAAAGTGCTTGAGGGTCAAAGATTGAGAATATCTGCTCTAAAAATCCAATTTTCAGTTACTCTCATCAGCAGTATGCTTCTAATTTTTAAAAAGCAACCAACCAAACACTTTATCTACACCTTCACCTGAGTCTTTACAACAATCTCAAGTATTGTTTTCTGACAGAATTGCTGCAAGATTCCCTTTGTTTTTGGCAGAACAATGAAAGACAGAAAAAAACAAAACCCAGAATGTGAAATCATGTATCCTTTTAGAATTAAAACTTTCAGCTTCATAATGGATTGACTTTAAAGGCTTGCCTATACTAATCTGTAGGCATGAGAAAAACGTTATGAAAATTAAATGATTTGGAAGGGATTCGTAAGAAATGCTACTTTTGGGTATTTCCGCATCTGGAACGCCAAGCAGGAAGTGGACTTTCTTTATAGAACTTCGGGGCCAGGATTTTCTTAAGTATCGTAATTAGGTCGTAAGGGGGGGGGGGCACCCTTCTTCTCTCTCACCACCCTCCCACCTCCCTTGCCAATAAGTATTATGGCAAGGCAAGCCCTAAACTCGCTCCTTCTTTCGGCTGGAAGCCTGGAAAAATGTAAACAGAGAGGTTTACTCAGAAGTAAATCTGCAAAGGAAGTAAACAGAGAGGTTTACTCATGAGTAAATCCGCAAAGGAGGGCACTTGAGTAAACTTCTCTGTTTGCATTTTTCCAGGCTTCCCTGCCCCTCCTGCCTGCCAGGATCTAAAGCATCAAAGAGTATTGGGGTAGTTGCACACAACATATATAAGTAATCCAACTGGTCATATACCTACATTCCATGCACATGCAATAATACAGCAGTAATAACAATGGGTATAAGAAGAGGTAAAATTCAAACCAAAGTATTCTGACTGTGGTCCCTCCTCAAGCGGTGCAAACTGCAAACGGCTCTTCTCTATGAGCCCGGGAGGCAGCCTCTCCCGGGAAAAGCCAAAAGCCCGGGCACAGCGTTTGCTTGCTGCAGAATCCCGGGCTCATAGAGAAGAGCCCGTTTGCACCGCTTGAGGAGGGACCAGAGTCAGAATACTTCGGTTTGAATTTTACCTCTTCTTATACTCATTGTTATTACTGCTGTGTTATTGCATGTGCATGGAATGTAGGTATATGACCAGTTGGATTACTTATAATATTTAGGCACTTACTCTATAAGTTAGCATTCATTCTATTATACATTAGGTTGGTTTCTCACAGGATCTAAAGCGTGCCAAGCCTTGATGCGCTTTAGATCCTGGCAGGGAGGAGGAGTGGACAGGCCCTCCTGCCCCTTCTGCCTGCCAGGATCTAAAGCCTTGAAGAGGTTTCATGACGGGCCAACTTCAGCCCTCCAGGTGTTTTGGACTTCAACTCCCACCATTCATCACAGCCTCAGGCCTCTTCCTTTTCCTCTCAGCCTGGGCAAACTTGGGCCCTCGCTCCCTCAGGATCGGGGTGAGAGAGAGGCAGCAAGGAGCGAGGGGGGGGGGCTCCTCCTCCTTTTTTGCTGCTTCCAAGAATAGAATACCCCCCTCCCTCCCTCCTTCCCTCCCTCCTTCCTATTTGGAGAGTCCCATCTAGAATTTAGTGTGATTTATCCCAGTTTTGGCCTACAACTCCCAGAAATCCCAGCCAATTTACCAGCTGTTAGGATTTCTGGGAGTTGTAGGCCAAAACCATCTGGAATGCGCATGCGCTGGCATACGAACTACTAACGAATTTCGTTAGTAATTACGTTACATTTTAGAAATTTTTGGAAATTTTTTTGTAAGTCTTTCTATTACTAATACCCCCCATTAGATTTTTGATTCCCTATTTTTGGGTTCTAAACCATGCCTACTAATCTGTTTGGTATTGCATTTTCCTGGTTTGCATTGGCCCTGAGGTGACCCCATTAAAGCCACACATATCATGCATGGTGTAGTGAAATTGCGATAACCAGCCACATATTTTCCACTAGTTCACTCACCATATTATTAGAGGGTGGTCCACATTTCCAGCCCTTTGCATTATTTCCAACTACACGGCAATAGCTGCCTTTTTCTCCCCATTGTGAATATGAATAAACTGTTTTCTGTCAAGTGGAGGTGTGTAAATATTGATAGAGTGATATGCAATCATCCCAGGAAGGAATCTTTTTTTGTGGGAATGCTCACCTCCCACTAATCAGTTCCCCTCACCACTAACTCCTTTCACACGACAACACAGTGCAGCAATGTTGCTTGAGGGGCCAGTCACGAAGTATTATTTTAGTCAATGAAGATAAGTACTCAGTTTCTAATAAATCCTTTAGCTTCAATCCCATGTATCTCCAAACAGACCACATTTGTTATCCCAATTAATAAAGATAGGAGCTAATAGCAAAGTAAATCATGTGCTCATTAGTTAAAAACAAAGAACCGAATTAATGTAAGCTACAGTGATAGGTTTGCAGGATCTATATTTTGTTTTTAGCTTTATCAGGCCAACCTAAAAGGCATAAAAGTCTCTATTTAAACTTTTGAAACCAATGGTTTCTCCAGCAGGTGAACCAGGAGCCAGAGGATCTGGCAGGACAAAGTCAGAAATATGTAATCCAAGTTCCCTTGAAATGACATGGGAGGAAGTGGGTTGGCATCTACCATAAAATTAGATTACCTCTAATGTAGCTTGTATGTGTACATAAAATATTGTGTGTTGTGTATACATGCACAGATGACAAATAAAAAGAGATATATAAAGACTGTGAATACAAACATGTAATAAATGAAGGATGTTACCACTTCTTGCAGTGCAATTCTAGAAATGTCTGCTGAGAAATTAGTATTGTTGAATTCAGTAAGGGCTTCTTCTTATTATTATTTCAAACATTTGTATCCCGCTCTTCTTAGCTCCTGAAGGGGGGACTCAGGGCGGCTTATAGCCAGCAACAATTCAATGCCCACACATACAAAATACAGTAAAACATGACAATTACATAATAGGCTAAAACATTATGTTAAAATCCATTTAAAACAGTATTATTAACTAAACAGCCATATCAAAAAAATATTATTATTTATTTATTTATTATTCAAATTTATGTACCGCTCCATTTCTTTAGACTCTGGGCGGTTTACATAGATAAAAGCATAGCAATTTCAATAAAACAATGTAACACTATATAATTAAAACATTATAAAACTACTGAACAACTTGTCCAGCTTGTCACAATACCAGAACACTAAAGATATAGGACAGTCAGTTGGGACCATTGATGTTAAATCAGATTCAGCAACCAACGACCCAGTCCAAAACCTATCCATAGTCCATTCTCAAAGACATTGTGATTGTTGTCAGCCTGCTACCCAAGGTAAAGAGGTAATTCTAAGTAAAGAGAATTAATCTACCACTGCACTGGTCAGTGGTCATCCGGAGGACCTTTTCATCCAACACCCTGAGACTGTGAAATGATCTGCCAGAAGACCTCTGACATCTAAATGAGCTGTCAGAATTTAAAACACGACTAAAGACCCATTTCTTCTGGCAGACCAACACAGTCAATTTTAAACTGTGCATTTTGAATTTACATTCTATTCTATTTTATTTTAGTCTTTGTGCAATGTATTTTAATATATGTATTTCATAGCACTGTATTTTCATACTTTCATCCCATTGTAAGTATTTTATGATGACGTGTTTTAATTGTGTTATGTCCTACCTTGAGGCATGAGGAGAGGTAGGTGACAAATAACAAACACAATTTATCTTTCCTCTTCTCAATAATAATAATAATAATAATAATAATAATAATAAATATTTGTTACTCACCTTTCCTCATGGCTCAAGGGGGAGACACAACACAGTTAACTATTGTTTTCCCCCTAATGCATATTCATTGGCTGTCAAAGTTTTAATGTCTGAAATGTTATGTATTGTAGAGTAGACAGACATTTGAGAAAAATCTGTGCAAGGTATACCCTACCCTATGCAAAGCACCGTTTTCTTTATTCTATTCCCTGCTATCTTCAGTGTTTTCCAGTTAGACACATATGTAAACTTCACCTAGAAACAAGCTACTATTTTCTAACCTACAATCAGTGTGGAAGAAATTACTTTCATGTTAAAAGTTTTTTAACAGCTTTCTTACACAATGGGGTATTTATTGATTTTAAGATGACTTTCAATAAGAGATCAAAGTACTGAATTGTTTGTATTTTGAATATGGCAGATAAGAGAATTTGCAAGATAGAGGGAGAAATAGACTTATGTAAACAATATGCAGGAAGTCTGAACATGTGGGTTATTATTATTATTACTATTTATTTGTTTTTATCCAGCTTTTTCTTTCCATAATGAGACTAAAAGCAGCTAACAATAAAAGCATTGTAATACAATTTAAATTTATAAATATTATAATAGTATTAAACATTATTAGATTTAAAAACAATTCAGATTAAATCCATAAAACAGATAAAACCACAACAGCCCCTGATATGATCTTAAAAACCTTCTTCTTTTAAAGCCTACTGTCAGAAGGACAGCAGGGATGGGGCAATTCTGGCTTCCCTGGGAAGAAGGGAGTTCCGAGTTGAGGAGTAACCACCAAGAAAGAAGGCCCCCTCTTTTGTTCCCACCAACAGAGCTTGAGATGGAGGTGAGACTGAGAGAAATGCCCCTCCTGAAGATCTCAAGGCCTGGGCAGGTTCATACAAGGGGATGTGGTCAGCCAAATAGCCTGGAGTTGAATTGTCATAACATTACACTATTCAGTATAATAGGGAAGTCGACCAATAATAAGACTTAGTTCAGAAGCAGTTGGGTATTTTTACAAATGTTCCACTCTGTTTGACTTTGTTCAAAGTCTATTCACTTCAATATGAGTTCCAAGCCCAACTCCAGGTACAGAAATGCAAATTTTAATTTGACTATCATTTTAAAATACCACAAGGACATACCTGGACCACAGGTTTGGAAATATAACAGACTGCTATAGCTTTTCCTTCTTTGTTATAATTGGATGACAACTTCAATGCAATGCAGCACATTTTCAGCCATGTTGCATATTTTTCTGTGAGCTTTGTTCTGGATGAGTGAAGACCACTTCAAAGTTTCTAATTGTTTTTCTAGATACTGAACAAAGGGGGCTCAAAAATTAATTGCTTGTCTTCACAACAAGCTGTTTGTCAACAAAAACAAAAACAAAGCATTGATCAGTGTTCAAATGCAAGAAACTCTGGACCTTAAGGGAAGACATAATATATTCATTACAGTACTTGAATTCAATTGAAGGAATGAATCAATGTCATACTTTGGTGGGAAATATACTGCATGCTGCCGGGGAATATTTTGAGCAAGGATTTTACCATGTGTTGTCTGAAAAACAACATTGCTTTCTTGCATGAGTAAGTCATGTCTGAGTTCATAGCCATGATCCAAAAATATGTGTGTGCATGGCTACATATGTAGTATATCCCAAAAGGAATAAGGATGATTTTTTAATTAAAAAAATTGAACATACATGCAATTATAGTTTATCCACTTGTAAATTGGCTCCCTAGGAATGAATACAACAATTTCAGCATTACTGTTACTCTTCATAACAGGAAGTCTTCACTTGACTTGTTGTTTAAAACCCTCATTGCAGCTGCCTGGTTATTTTCAATTGTTCCTAAACCAGTGTTTCCCAACCTTTTTTGAGCCGTGGCACACTTTTTAAATTGGCAAAATCCTGGGGCACAAGACCAACCAAAATGACACAAAATGACACTCGAACACAGTAATGCATATAGTTAATATGTTTTAAACGTATTTGTACACTCAGTGTGAAACCTGGGCCTGTTTCGATGAACACAACATAGATATCCTGGCAGGAATGGCAGAAAAACACACACAAAGGTCTTGCTCAACAGCTGTCAGTCTCTCTCTGTGTTTAGTTTTTATCGCAGTCACCCAGTCCTCAGGGAAAACATACCCGGTCCTCAGGGAAGCCGGCTGGAAAGAGAGCAACCAGACGGAAGCACACTCTGTTCACCCTCCTACACAGACATGCTTTTCTGCCTGCGCTGTTGTGCTCTCTCTCTCTTTATATATACAGTATATACATATGTGTGTGTGTGTGTAATGTTCATTTATGGGATTAACATAACTCAAAAACCACTGGACAAATTGCTGCCAAATTTGGCCACAAAACATACTAATACTAACCCAAGGTGGGACCATCAGTCAAAAATTGATTTTGTCATTTGGGAGTTGTAGTTGCTGGGAGTTATAATTCACCCGCAATCAAAGAGCATTCTGAATTCCACCAATGATGGAATTGAACCAAACTTGGCAAACAGGACTCCCATGACCAACAGAAAACACTAGAAGGGTTTGGTGGGCATTGACCTTGAGTTTGGGAGTTGTAGTTCACCTCCATCCAGAGAGCACTGTGGACTCAAACAATAATGGATTTGGACCAAACTTGGCATGAATATCCCATATCCCCAAATATGAACACAGATGGAGTTTGGGGAAAACAGACCTTGGCATTTGGGAGTTGTAGTTGCTGGGATTTATAGTTCACCCACAATCAAAGAGCATTCAGAATCTCACCAATAATGGAATTGAAGGCAAACCAGACGATCCCCACAAGTACACTTACAAAGAAACAACAAGAAATACTATTTATCCACAAGCATAAAGAAATTACATATTTCTTTACCAGGAAGGTTCACAACAAACAACAGAGGACAATAAGAAAGGTTGTAAGGATAATGCAATAACACTATACCAGTGGTTTCCAAACCTTTTTGGCCTACCACCCCTTTTTCAGAAAAAATATTTACTCAGCACCCCCCTAGAAATTAATTTTTTAATTTTTTAAAATAGCAATTAAACAGAAAGATATATGTATTATTGCAGTGGTTCCTCTAGTTGTGGTGACCCCCATCCATATTTTCGTTGCTACTTCATAATTTTGCTACTCTTATGAATTCTAATGCAAATATCTAATATGCAGGATGTATTTTCATTGTTACAAATTGACCAAAGTTAAAGCATGGTGATTAATCACAAAACCAATATGTTTGGGGGAGTATGGACAACGGATGACGGGATTTGCAGTACCTTCGACCAATTCAGCTCTGACTTCCACAGCTGAGACCCCATGAATGACAGACCTGGACCAAACTTGGCACACAGAACCCCCATGACCCACAGAAAATTCTGGAGGGGTTTGGGAGGAATTGACAGTGATTTAGGGGAGATATAGTTCACATACATTTGGAAAGCACTCTGAACACAAACAACCCTGGATCTAGACCAAATTTGGCACAAATACTCAATATGCCCAAAGTTGAACACTGTTGGAGTTGGGGGGGGGTTGATTTTGTCATTTGGGAGTTGTAGCTGCTGGGGTTTATAGTTCACCTACAATCAAAGAGCATTTTGAACTCCACCAACAATGGAATTGAGCCAAAGTTGGCACAGAGAACTGTCACAAGCAATAGAGAATACTGGAGGGGGAAAAACAGACCTTGGAAATTGGGAGATGTTGGGATTTTCCTTCATGCCACGGCCATCTCCCAGGACTCAGGGGGCCTTTACAGATGCGGAGGCTTTCCTTCTCCGCTGGACCCTCCCACACAGCAACCCAGCTGTCCTTTCCTCTTCTTTCCTCTGCTCTTGCTGCCTGCAAACCTTTTCCTCCTTCTTCCTCACCCCATACACGTTTATTTTCCTCTCCCTCACCTCGTGGGCATCTTTCTCTCTCTCTCCCTCTCCTCTTCTTCCTCCCTCCCTCCTCCCTTCTTTGTCTCTGCCTTCCCTCCTCTCTCCCTTCTTTCCTTCCTTCCTCCTTTCCTCTCCATCTTCTCTCTTTCTCTCCCCCTCCTCTTCCTTCAATTCTCCCCTCCTCTCTCTTTCTCTCTCTTCCTGCAATTCTCCTAGCGCTCGCCTCAGTGCAGCTCCGTCCACCTCGGCTGCCTCTGCCTCTCCTCCCTCCCTGTTTTTCCCTCCATGGTGTGGGCTCCTGGCTCCACACCATGGCTCCCAATGGATGCGTATGGAGCCCCGGCGGGCAGGTAGGCCGAGGCACGGAGGGACTGGGAAGGGCAGGCCCCGCCCCCAAGGAGACCCAAGCTTCCTGTGTGCCGTGGACGGAGCTGTGCTGAGGCGAGCGCTGGGGTTTGCAGGCAACGCCGGCTGGGGAATTGCAACTGGCAGGTACACACTCCTGCATTTGTGAGTGTGCACCTGCCAGTTAGGAACCCCCCCCCCCCCGGCCGGCGTTGCCTGGAAACCACTGCGCCCGCCCCCTTCCTCTCCTCCTGTGTGCCGTGGGCAGAGCTGAGAGGAAGGGGGCGGATGGTGCAAAGAGAGGGAGCGTGCGCACACTCAGCTGCCTTCCTCCTCTAATCACGGGCGCGCCACCTCCTCCTCTTCTCCCCCTACCTTCCCATTGGTTGGCCGCTGTGCATGATCCTGGCGGCCGGAGGAGAGGGGAGAGGGGGGGAGGCTTTCCCACGGCACAGCAGATGCTTGCGAACGGCACACTGGTGTGCCGAGTCACACCGGTTGAAAAAGACTGTCCTAAACAATGTCCTTTGAGGTGGGTTTTGAGCTTGGGGAAAGAAATTACATGAATCCAAGTCAAGGCTGAACGGTGGGTGAGGAAGAGTTCAGAAGAGCATTCACACAATGAGCCACAATGTTCTCTGTTCATCATTTGAAGGCAGTTGAAAATGTCCAGGCAGCTGCAATGAAGCTTTGAATGACAACTGCTAGGAAGAGTGGCAGCAATACTGCACTCATTGTATTCAATTACCAGTATTCTATTTTGAAGAGGATGAACTGTAATTGTATGCGTGTTCAGTTGAAAAAATCATTTTCATTACTTTTGGGACAGACCACAAATATTTGTGCAACTATAAAACAAGATGATGATCATGATGAGGATGGGTATAATACGTTATGATTCCATGCTATATACTATGAAACACTTTATAAGCAACATCTTCCCTTCTGTGCATTTCAGCATGCTACACTCCAACATAGATCTATCCTTTTTGTCTCTTCAGCTTATTATTTGTGACATTGATTCCGCTCTTCCCTTAAGGAGCTCAGAGTGCCTTTCTTTTGCTATGCCGTCTCCTAGGTAGACAAACATATGATTCCAGACATCCTTCAGAGGCATTGGCAGCAATCAAAGTATCTTATGTGTCTTTAAATCCATGATCACCCAAACATTATGTGTGGACACAGGCTCAGTTTGGTCTTCATCTGGCTGCTTCAATGAGCAAGGTGAGGTATATGGGGTCTTTATCGAGGAGTGTTTGGATATATGAAAGCAGCTTTGATGATCTGTGGAGAGAAGGAAGGAGTAAATTATTTATGTTCACTATCATTTGTCACTAAGCAGTATCGTCTTTTTTGGGTTAATCATTGCACTGGAACATTTTATCATTGTGAATCAACCTCATGCTAGTTTTAATCAAAATGGACACCAGCACCAGAACTCAATTAATTTACTAGTCCGTTCTTTTAGAAAGATAGGAAAAAAAAGAGAATCCGCCAAGGCTGGATTTCTTGATAATGAGCAAAATGAAATCAAGACTGAGAGAAGTTTGCATCCTTAGCAGCCTTTCATAATATGAACATTTAGAGAGCTCCAAGGAAAATGTTGGCAACTGGAGGAGCTCTCTAAATGTTCGTATTATGAAAGGCTGCTAAGGATGCAAACTTCTCTCAGTCTTGATGTCATGGTGTTTGTTAAAATTTTTCTTCGCTTGTTATCTAGGCCAGTGTTTCCCAACCTTTTTTGAGCCGTGCCACACTTTTAACATTTAAATAATCCGGGGGCACACCACCAACCAAAATGACACAAAATGACACTCTAACACAGTAAATAACGGCTGGGAGATGGTGACCTGCTGGGAGCAGCTGCTGGGAGTGCGGAAGCCAGGGAGGGGGAGGAGCCAGGCCGCGTCAGGCTGTGATCCCTCCCCCGGCTTCAGCTCTCCCACAGCTTCTCCAGCCTTGAGGGGACAATGCCAAGCCAGTGGTGGCAGAGCCAGCACAATGCTGGCTTGGCACTGTCCCTCAAGGCTGGAGAAGCTGTGGGAAAGCAGAAGCCAGGGGAAGGGGGCGGAGCCATGCCCCCTCCCCACGGCTTCCTCCTCTGCGCAGCTTTAGCGAGTGAGGGGCAAGAGTCATGGCAGCAGTCTGGAGATTGGCTGGGGAAACGGCCAAAGGAGGAGGCGCCCCAGCCCCTTATTTTTCTTTGCCACCACCCGGCTTTCCTCCTCCTCCCCCAAGCAGCAGGAGTTCGGCAGGAGGAGGGGGAAGTAAGGGGGGCATAGAGCTTTTCTCGCGGCACAGCAGGAGGTCCGTCATGGCACACTACTGTGCCACGTCACAGCATTTGGGAAACACTGATATAGGCCATGTTTCATATTTGTGTGTTGTTGTGCTTTTGGAAATTTTGTGAACTTTTCTTCCACTACTGTGCCTTCCATATCGATGGATTCTGTAGTCACAAATGCAACCAACCACAGTTTGAAAACATTCCAACCTATTTTTTGCCCCAAAAAACCAAAGTTTGCCATTTTATATAAGAAATGCCATTTTACTGTGCTATTATCTATTATGAGAATTGAGAATCCATGATATTACCTATGCAAGAGTTTAGAGCGGGTGTGTGGGGAGGCTGGAGTCAAACTGCTGTGAATATCAAGGGCCAACTATATTTTATATAACTCCGTGATTTCATTAATGTTTTGCACATTCTGTTGTGAAGATTTTAGCCGTTTGAAGTTGTAAAATTGGTTCATTTGTGTTTATTTCTATGAAATGCCACATGGACATACACATTTTTAGAGCACAGTGCCTTTCTTTTTTCAGCAAGCTTTGAGACCAAAAGATCTAGCCATATTATTTTCCACTTCTAACTGCTATATAGAAGTCTACATTTCTACAGCTATTAACCCTTCCAGCTTACAAGTGAATAGACAGAGTTTGGGAGGGACAGAAATACTCACTCAAATCTATACAATAGAGACAGGTACAGAATCTATTTGAAGTAGTAAGGAAGAACCAGTAGCCTCAGTGAATAAGTCAGAAAGAAAAGGTCCTGGCCTTAATTTTTATTATCATATGCAACCAGTGTGAGATCCAGAGAGAACCTACTGTGGAACACAAACACTGTGCATATATGGCCAGAACATTTCACTCATTCTGTATTGAAGCCTGGGTGGTTAAGCGATTTATATGTGCTTGACATTTCATATGAAGCGAGGTTAATTAAATTGTACTTTGGTCCTATTTCCTGCTTGTTGAGAGGTTTTCTCATTAAAAAAAATAAAAGTGTTCCCTCTTTTCTAGTTGAACAGCCAGCTATACAATAGTAAAAACAACTATTTCCTATGGATTTCCCTTCCCCCTCCCACCACATCTGTGCTGATGCTTTCTAATTGAAGGTGAAGGAAGAAGAATCGTTATATAAACACTCCACAATGCATGGAGACACTAATAACTGCCATTCCTGCTCAAACATTATCTGAAAAAACTATGGGTGAAAGGCACAGGCGCATAACATCTACAAGCGGCCGCTGGCCCAGCTGGTGCGCGACTTTGGTCTGGAGTGTTATCAGTATGCGGATGACACCCAGCTCGTGCTGAGAATGGATGGCACCCGATTGTTCCCAGCAATTCCTTGAAGCCGTGACTGGTTGGCTGCACTCCAGCCAGCTGAAGGTGAATCCATCGAAGACGGAGATCCTGTGGCCTGGTCGCCCTGGGCTGGATGAGTGCTGGTTGCCTACCCTGGATGGTGAGCAGCTGAGCCCGTCATCTTTGATTAAAAGCCTGGGGGTTCAGTTGGACCCATTGCTGGCCATGCAGGCTCAAGTCTCTGCGGTCAGCAAAATGTCTTTTTTCCATCTGCGACAGGCTAGGCGACTGGCCCCCTACCTGTCCAGGGACGACCTGGCCACGGTAATCCAAGCGACGGTCATCTCGAGGCTAGACTACTGTAACGGCCTCTACATAGGCCTTCCCTTGTCGACAATTCGGAAACTCAAGCTGGTGCAAAATGCTGCAGCTCGCTTGCTGGCCGGAGCGTCGGCAAGAGAGCACATTACGCCCATCTTGCGGCAATTGCACTGGCTTCCAATTGAGTACCGAATTGTCTTCAAGGTGTTGGTTTTGACCTTCAAGGCCTTACATGGTCTGGGGCCGGTGTACCTGAGGGACCGCCTCACCCCATACGTTCCCCTGAGATCACTGCGCTCGGAAGAGCGAAACCTTTTGGCGGTACCATCTGTCCGCTCCTGCCATCTCTCCAGCACAAGGCAACGAGCCTTTTCAGTCGCTGCCCCAATGCTCTGGAACGTACTGCCAGACAACGACCGGGCGATGGCGGAGCTTATCCCATTCCGGATGGCTTGCAAAACTGTGCTGTTCAGGCTTGCCTTTGATTGAAGCCCCGGGAAATGAAATTGTCTATTATACTGTCATTGCATTATCTGCAACTTTTATTTCCTGTTCTTGTTGTTTTCATGATGTACCACTGCTTCGCAGTGCATTTTAATATGTATGTGAACCGCCCTGAGCCGGCCGGGAAGGGCGGAATATAAGACCGAACAAATAAAATAAAATAAAATAATAAATAAAAGGCAGGCTATTTCATAGCATCATAGTTGGAAAAGAACCCAAAGACTATCTAGTCAGCCCCCAAATACAACATTAAAGAACTCCTGACAGAAAGCCACCCAGCCTCTGTTTACAAACCTCCAGAGAAAAAGACTACACCACCCTCCAAGGCAACATATTACACTGTTGAACAGTTCTCATCATCAGGAAGATGTCCCTAATGTTCAGGTAGCATTTCTTTTATTGTAGTTTGAATCTGTTACTCCGTGTCTTAGTCTTTGGAGCAGCAGAACACATTGAGGAAGAGCTAAGGTAACTCAAATATGACCATCTTGGTCTTTCACAAAATTACAGAATGGTAGGTTCAACAATGATTGCCTGATAATAAATATCCTCACACTTTGTTATGATATGTTTATTCAGCCATTCATTATTAAGCAGATTCAAATGTTGCATAACAACTAGACAAGGAATGGGTCCTAAATTGGTGAAATATGTTTATGCTTCAAAAAGGAGCCTGCAGCATGCTTGTGTCCATTTTTCTGGTCATATGAAAGGTGCTTTCTTCAATTAGCATTTTATCTACATTTACACTTGAGAGATAGCCCTGAAAGACTCATATCTTTCACAAGTGAATTGCTTCTCCCCTCCCCACTTTTTATTACAACTCCTGACAATATCCTGTCACACCACTGCATGCAGCATTTACCCTATCATGGAATAAAGGATTATCACAAGATTATGCCGGAGTCTCCTACTGTGCATAGATTAGATAAAGTGAAAAAAATGAATTTTGCTATGGAGACACTTAGCTCTCTCTCATGGCTTGGATGCAGGCATTGTAGAGCTCCACCTTTTTACACAATTTCCTGCAAAAGCAGTTCAGACAATATGACCTTATTTATTCTAGAATCTCTGTAATAAGCAGAGCATTATTCAAATAGTGTTCTCATAAAACCTCCTCAGACATCACAATTTTGACAGCTACATATTCATTGTGTAATGGAATGAATTCATTCCTTTATGCTTATAAGGTTAATCATGTTTGCATTAGGTAAGACTTCTCAAAACATCATCCTGTCTTTAAAAAATAGCAGAATTATAATTTTTTTAAAGAAAGCAAGGTTGGGCTTACATTTACCCTAGAACTCCTAAAAAGTGTTTTTTCTAACAAAATATCGCTATAACTGAAAATTCAGATTGTGTTAAAATAAAAACAATATATAGCATCAATTTGAAATCTGGTATGGAGAACATATAGGGCTTCTAATTGGAACAGTCTGAGAAAAAAAACCAGAAATGGGTGCCTGGGTTTTGTCTGCTTATAGGTGAAGGTGCTTCTACATGCTTGATCATCCTGATTGCACAGGATTTCAGATTGCATGGAAACCCATCATACTAAATTGCATTCGCTCAGCCTTAGAAGAAAGCAATGGCAAATCTCTCTGAATTTTTTTGTCAAGACTACCCCTTGATAGATTCATCATGCAATTGCTATGGCTCAGAAACTTTTTGAAGGTACACAAGCAGGCTCGAAGCCAGGATTTTCATTCGGGGGGGGCTGAGTCTGAGTGAGAGTGTATCTACCCTAGCAAACAATTTGTATCATTATCCCAATACCCCCATGCATATGGGATATATTGAGCATGGTGATCAGATCATGATATGAATAAACAAAACAGTTTAAATTATAAATGTTATTTATTTACTTTCATTAACAAAATGTTTAGAATACTTTTTAAACTTATTTTTTACTTTACAGCAACAGTCTTCTTTTCTTCTCCCTGGCCATTTTGTCAATTACTTTTTCTGGTTTACTGGTGATGTCCTGATGGATGTAAATCATTGCTAGTCCACTAAGTCTTTGGTCTGTCATTAAACTAGATACACTTTTCACTCTCTTCATGCTTGAAAATGATCTTTCCACACCGCATGTTGCGACCAGTACATAGAGCCAATGTGTCCAACTTAGCACATAGAGCCAATGTGCCACTCCGTGACTGCCAATGTGTCCAACAGTGCGTATAGGCAGGGAGTGGGGAATGATTGCCCTTTTCAAGTGGTGGTTGTTGTTTACTTGGATCCAGATAGCACTGAAGGCAGCCAACATCATATCTGGACCAAACATGGCCAACTGTGCATACAAGACAGGCAGGGATTGAGGGTGATTGACCTTGGATTTGGGAGTTGCAGTGTGCCCTTATCCAGAGGGCATTGAGCCAAGCCAACACTAGATCTGGACTAAACTTGGCATATAGAGCCAATGTCCCCAACTGCACATAGAAGCAGGGATTGGGGAATGATTGCCTTTTTTCAAATAGGAGTTGTTGTTTACCTGGATCCAAAGAGTCCCAGAAGGGCTGTCGGTGCACTCCCCTTCCTCTCCCAGCACCAAAGGCTGAAACCAGGGGCACCAAAAAGGAAAAAGAGTGTGTCGAGGGCCCAGGCACGGACAAGGATGCCACCGTGCCACGTACCAGTAAGACCTTCTCATGGACCACCCTGAGAATTGGGGGGGGGGGTCTTAAGCCCCTCAAGCCCTCTCCCCCGCTACATGACTGTACACAAGAATAACAATGTGTTGATATGGTTTTGTTAAAGATGTTCATATTCTAAGTCAATGCTACTTGATGGTAAGATGCAAGAGCATAATTCAGATCCCAAAATATCAAGTTTAGGACTTTTTGGTGAGGTCTAACTTTCCCCTTATCCACTGTGAGATCCCTTGGAACAGAGCTTTTCTCACATTCCTATATCTATAATCATCCAGGTTCTATCCAGAATTTTGTTCCTATACACTCACTCTCTCTCTCTCTCTCTCTCTCTCTCTCTCTCTCTCTCTCTCTCTTGGCACCCCCTTGTCGTGGGGGAGAGGCTTGCGGAATTTGTCTGAAAAAAGAAAGTGTTTTAAAAGAAAGTGTGGGAGTGTTGATGCTAAATTGTAACTGAGTAATTTTTAGGATATAAAATATATTTACTGTTTAATAGGTATAAAATTATGTAATGTTTATGCTTGAAGATGAGTGAGAGTTTGTGATATACCTATTTAATTTCTAAATATTTTTCTGCCAGAATTGATGCCTTCTTGGAAAAAAACCACACCGTTTCAGAAAAAGAGTCTGGCCGCTCATCCTGTACTATAGTTGTCTGTGGCGATTTAGTTACAAGGAGAAAAATAATAATCATAACATGGATGCTATATGCTTTGTTGTATGATCTCATTATACTGTTTGCTCAAATTTTGGCCTACCCTGCATGTGGTAGATATCAGTGTGGGTAGTGAATCAGTTCTGGGCATTAACCTCAACTTTGAAGGTGCTGTCCAATGTGCTGAATCCACTTGACAGATAGAGTTCAGTACTTTGGGTAGCTCCTTTAGTTCAGCCTAGAAAATGGAGCAAAATCTCTGCTCTGCTTCCATTGAAGGCATCAGCTACTATTAGTGGCTCTGTGTATGCTTAGGCAGGAAACACTGAACATAGCTTAGATAGATGGTGCTGCTGCAAATAAAATGATGCTCTGTTGTATTTGGAATACACATTTCATATACACTCATATTCATTCACTTGTGATGCTGTAACAACTTCAGATCTTTTTGTCAGGGGAACAAGCAACCAAGCAAATACCTATATCTTTGGAAACCATGGTTGGAGAGGGGCTCTGGGCATGTACATTGTATGTTTCACACATTTATTCACACTGGAGAAACAATAATGCTAACATCCATTTAGCCACCTGCAATAATTACAATGACCACAGTAATAATAATATTATTGGCCTGGGTCACTTTCCCTTGCCTTGTAACAATAAGCAAATCAAGAAATGTTCAAGGTATGGATGCTTCTACATGAGGCTTTTATTGTTCTGCCATATTGCTTTGTTCATGGCAATGTACAGGTGGTCTAGACATTGTCATCTTCAATTTGCAGCTCTCTTGTGCCTTTTCCTTTACTTTCTTCTCTCTTTTTCTTGCCAAAGAAAATCTACTAAGTGGTGGAGGAATTATGAAATAACTGCTGTTCTTGCTGATTCCACACATTAGCTAGCTATCTTAAGCAACACTGTTTTAGAACACACTTGTTCAAGAGACGCTGTCATTCCAATGATCCTTCACTACACCTATTCTATGGGTTCCACAGATTGCTTATTCAGAATACACCCCAAGCCAATATTTTGTTGCAAACTATATCAACTGTAAATCCTGTCATTTGAGGTGAGCCGTCTCCCCGCCAAACCCCATCTACTGCAGTGGAGTTGAAGCTTCAGTATTCAGCATATACCCTTGGAAAAATTCTCAGAAGGCTGCCGTTTTGAGTGACCATGGCAATATGATTTTTTTTGCATGTTCAGAAAAGTAATATTAATAGCAGGGTTTACTTCTATAACATCAAATTAGATAAGGCAGGGGGCTGCTATGCACACTGCCTGGCACACAATTAACTTTGGCTTTAATATTAATTTGATTGAAGCTAGGCACTTAATTTTTTTTGCTGTTTTTAATGTATTTAACATTCTTTGAAGAGAAAAGGGTGGTGAAATGCTGAACTGGCAGCCAACAGTATTGTACAGTTAATAGGGCAAGTATCAAGCCAGGCTTCTGAATATCTCAAGAAAACAAGGTGAATGTCTGAGGTGAAAGGACTGAGGTAGAGATGGGACAGAGTTCTAACTATCATATTTGGGAGGAGACTTAGAAGAATTTCAAGAATGACAATGGCCGAGGCTGCTGCTTTCTACATTATATGTAGGATATCCTGCGGGGCATTTAGCATAATGCCACGTTTTTAAAACTTTGTGTTTTTAAATGTTGGATATATTAAATATATTACAACTGTACCCCCAATTTGTTTCTGACACAATAAATAAATAACCTCATTACGTAGAGTTTTCTTTAAAATATTGAATTGTACACTCAGTGTATTAGTAGTTAATGCTTAATTTATCATTTTCATGGCTTGCAACATTATCAGGGCACAACCCCTATGACATCACAAGTGATCATCCCTACGTCTCATGTTTTGGTGATAACATTCTAGTAAGGGGAAACTGATGGATTTGGCCCTGGAATCTCAGGTCCTGGGACACTCCTGATTATAGGTCTGTTTTAGAAATACATGTGAGGAAGCATGTGTTTCATCCTTCATCCCCTGTGCCAATGGACTGAGAATCATTCATGTCACCAGTCACCCTCTTTTAGTTCTTTAGAGGCCATGGAGCTGACATGGGGAATTGTTGCATGGTTTGGACCTCTCTCCTGAGCCTTGATAATCCTTTAAAAACTCTGGGGACCGAAAGTATTGGCACTGGCAATACTCTTTGATCTATATGATCTCTCGATTAGTTACATTCTAGGTTCCATGGGTTCTTTTCTGTCTTGAACAATCCCATCCCTGGCCACAAACAATTCAAGACATATAATATCACCCATGAAAAACCAGCACAAGTTAGCACATCCTTTGAGGCTTCATCAGGAAATCCCTAAAGTACTTTAATCTCATCTCCTTTTTTCTCTTGAAGATCAGTGTTTAGTTACAGCTGAGTAGGCACACTGCTCACTTCATTTTAACTATGGGAGTGAAATGGACAATCTTCACAGGGTTTGCTGACTTTGGCTGGATTTGGGTCCCTACCAGGCTGTTAGTGACCAGGTAGATAACTTTTTTATCCAGGCAGAGGGCACTGTGAGTTTTCCTCCCGTAACGCTTGCCTTTGAAGTAGAGATTTTTGACTGAAAATCTCTACTGATTGCTGCAAGTTCAGTAATGTAAAGGACATGACCTATAAATAATTCATGGAGATCATAGTAATCCCCAAGACCAGTATTACTAATTGCAATGAAGAAAGAATGCCTTTGAAAGTTGCACAACACCTCCTATTTTCCACGTCCCCAACACCATGGAAATCATTCTAAAAACAGTGCAATGTGTGAAGATATTGTATCAGCCTGAGTTCCTGAGAGACATCCTTGGATGTAGAAAAGTAAGTGCCAAGGGAGGGCAAGAGTAAAATAATTTCAGAATTAAGCTAAAAGACATTTCATAAGAGAGGAAAGGATGTAGCCACTAGGCCTGTCTGATTAAGGAAAAAATAGTTCAGAACTCATTTCGTATGTAGGGGAGCTGGAGATTCGTTTCCGAAATGATTTCTGAAATTTTCTGAAAAAAGTCAGAATTTTCTGAAATTTCCGAAATTTCCAAATTGCTTTGTTAATGGCGGGTGTGATTACGCTATGCACGAAAACCTGCAAACGGGACAAGCAAAACTTGTCCTCTCCTCTGTCGGCATACTAACGGTCAACATGTTTAGAAGATCCATGGGTTCTTGATAATTTTTAAAGTTAGCCACTGTTCAACATTGCCCCTCCCAGATCAGAAGGGAGGAATCCCCAGAGGACGGCAGCATCCCACACTGGCCTTCCAAGTTGTGGCTGCCCACCATTGGCCAGCGTTCCACCCCACCACCCCAACCCTTAAAGACCAGGAGGGACGAATCCCCCCAAGGACTGACCATTTGCCTGCCCTGTGGATGCCAGCGATTCTCCCCAACCACCCCCTCTAGCAACTGGGATGCACGAAATCCCCAGAGGAATGTCCGTTTGCCTGCTCTGTAGATGACAGCGGTCCTCCTGAATCCCCTCCTGCAACGCCTCAAGGGGGGACGAATCCCCCCCCTGAGGACTGACTGTTTTCCTGTCCAGTGGATGCCAGTGTTCCACCACAATCACACCCTCTAGCAACTGGTTGATGAACGAAATCCCTGAGGAATGTGTTGATTGTGTTGATTCCCAAGAAAAGGATTCGATTAGTTGATTTGTAGTTTCCCAAAGTACCATGTGTAACCACAAGGAGAGGAAAGGGGCCTTCCAAAGTTTTATTGTGTTGATTCCCAAGGATAAAATTGGATTAGTAGATTGCTAGTTTCCAGAAGTACAATTTATAACCCCAAGGAGAGGAAAGGTGCCTTCCAAAGCTTTATTGTGTTGATTCCCAAGAAAAGGATTGGATTTGTAGATTTCTAGTTTCCAAAAGTACAACTTGAACCCCCAAGGAGAGAATAAGCCCTTAAATGTTGTATTCCCTGCTTCAGGAAGGGAATTATTAACAGCAAAGGGGAATTCTAGTTTTCCAAAGCACAGAAGTCAAACCCCAAGGAGAGACTAAGCCCTTAGAAATTGGATTCTGTGCTTCAGGAAGGGAATTATTAACAGCAAAGGGAAATTCTGGTTTTTTAAAGCACAGAAGTCAAACCCCAGGAGAGAGAAAAAAACCCTTAGAAGTTGGATTCCCTGCTTCAGGAAGAGAATTATTAACAGCAAAGGAGAATTTTTCCCAACCAGTCCTTGCCTTGCAAAGTGGTGGCATGGCACCTTTCCCACCCAAGCAGCCTGCCCTAGTCCCTCTGCCTTCGTGTCCCCGGCTCACAATGAGCCTATGAGGCACACACGGCCCTTTCTAAAGGGCAATGGCTACCCTGCCAAAACCCCACCCCGTCCCGAGGTGGTTTCCCCTCATTGGCTAGAGGCAAGCATCCCAGCATACAAGCAGCTGCTTGCCTCCAAAGCTGATTCATTTCCGATTCACTTCCTGGATCGGAAAAAAATATGGTGACAGTAGCTTCGAAAGGGCAAGGATGCTTCTGGTTTCCCAAATCGCTTCGAAATCACTTCAAAAATGGATTTATTCTGATTTCAATCCGAATAACGAAGATTCCGAACGAATATACCCATGCCTAGTAGCCACAGTAGAAAATGACTTACCTGCTTGTCATCTGTATCAGTAAGCTACTGTCTCACTAGCAATTCATGATTTTTGCCTTCAGAAGCTTTGAAATAAGGATGGAAAAGGAAAATGTAGGCATAGAAAGATGCATCCAAAGGCCAATAGCAGGCATGGAGAGCAGTGGATAGTCATATTGTTGAGGGAAACTTTTTAATTAACCATGAGAGCATCTTGGCTCTTACGGCAGGTGACAGTGTCTGCCTTATAAAGCTACCCTTGCTGCACAGTACTGCAGATAATGCTTGGTTCAGAAAGCCATTCCCTTTCTGGTAAATAGAGCACTTGGCTTGATTAGGGGCCCTTCAAAAATCAAGTTGGAGTCTTCATTCAAAAAGTACTCACTGTCCCCAGTGATACCCTTGAGTGTTTTAGGTATTCATTTTGAAATAGGCTCCTGGAGAGATTAGCAAGAGTCATGCTGCAGGCAGAATAGCATTTGTAGCAGGTGTTGGTTGGCAGTGAGTTGGCTTGGCCTGAAGAGCTCATTAACAAAATTGTGTTGCTATGTCTCTTATTATAGTGTCATCGTGGTGCTTGGTGTAAGCAAGCACTTGTAGCAACAGCCGCAGGCTCAATCATATCTAATTGAAAAGAAAATAGATCATGATTTGTCCTTAAACACTCCAGCCATTGTAATGGTTATTTTATTCTGATTCTTGCTTGTGGGGCACTAAGCATGGAGCATATATCTGGAAGTCATTCTGTATTTGCATCCATTTAGTTTTACATCTGTTTTCTGTTTATTTATTTGCAATGTGTGATTGCATGTGTGTGTGCTCAAGAGCAAAACATTTATCTTCTATTTGTCTCACTTTACAGCTACTTGAGATCGGAACATAGCAAATATTTGATATGAGAAGGAGGATCATTTCAACCTGTGATCATATCCCATGAACAAATCATATTGCTAAAGTTTTGAGCTTAGTTCTAGGAAAGTTAGGAACCAATCTGAAGTGCATTGGGAGAGGATTTCATAACTGAGGTTACCATGGTGCTATAACGGTGTCATATGAAAGCACCCCTTCTCCCTCTCTATTCTGCCTAAGTAGTGATTTGTCTGAAAGAGATGAAACAAATAAAAAGGGTCAGTACAAATAGTGATGTATGAAGTGGTGACTAAATGTAGATTGCATATAAATACCTATAAAGCCTAGAATCATAGTCATAGAGTTGGTAGAGAGCACAAGAACCATCCAGTCCAACTGCCCTTCAGGTAATGTACAATCAAAACACTTCCAACTGATGGCAATTCAGCCTCTACATTAAAACTTCCAGAAAAGGAGAATCCACCATAGTCCGAGGCAGTATATGTTGCATCTCAGCAGAAGTTCAACTAGCTCAAAGCACTCCCCAAAAAACCAGACGTGGTAATAAACTGATTATGGATAAAACACACTAAAGAAAGAGCCAAAGGCACCTTAAGCAAATAGTAGAGTAAAAATTCAAATAAGAAGTAACTCCCAAAAGGCAAAAGATAAATCTCCAAATACAAGGGTTAAAACTTGAATATTAATCCAGAAAACAAGAAACAAAACAAGAGTTTGAATCCATAGGTAAAATCTTCAACACAGATAGCAAAACTTGACTAGGAAACTTGGTCCTTAAGCTAGAACATGTTCGGGAACAAGGCAGAAGTATCTCACTCCATTGAGGACATTGCTTGATCTAAAAATCCTAGCAGCTCTCTCCTTAAATTAAGGGCTGCAATGTGTGAAGGCATTCCATTGACCTTGAGGGGCCTGTTTCTGCCTCTCTTTCCCATGGCTTTGTTTGTACTTGGATTTCTTCCCATGCAGTAGTAGCCTTTCTTCTCTGTCTAAGCCTGCTTTTTCAGATGAGCTCAAATTATCCTCCCTTCCCTGCCTGTCTGCTTCCAAAGCGGTTTCATTTTCTTTGCTCTACAACCAAGCGGAGAACCATCCTGCTCCAACATCTCCTCTGTCTGGGCACCCACAGAACCATCAGGCTTTGCACCCCCAAACCCCTCATCATCATCAGCTGGCCGAATTACAGCAACTAATTCTACTGCTGAACAGCCCTTACCATTAGAAAATTATCTGCCATATCCTCACAATAATGAGAGCAGTTTTACAATACTTTAGTAGCTGGGTTTCTGTACGGTTTTTTTGGTCTGTAAAGCCATGTTCCAGAAGATTTCTCTCCTGATCTTTCGCCTGCATCTATGTCAGGCATCCTCAGAGGTTGTGAGACTTCACAACCTCTGAGGATGCCTGCCATAGATGCAGGCGAAACATCAGGAGAGAATGCTTCTGGAACATGGCCTTACAGACTGAAAAAACTTACAGCAGCCCAGTGATTCTGGCCATGAAAGCCTTCAACAATAATTTCGTATCTTATCAGAAATTGAAGGAAGGAAAGTCAGATTATTTGCCATCTAGGAAGATAATACAGAAAATCTCCTTGTTGCGCTGTTTGCATTAAACTTGATAAGAACCAGAATTCAATCATTTATAAACAGAAAATTGTGCACTTGTTAGAAATCGGACCCTTGCAATTTCTTGGTTTCCCAAAATATAGACCTTGTGTACTGTACATTCCACCTAGATCAAGATTAAGCTTATAACTCCTCATTATAGTTTTTCCACTGTACCCATATATTCAACCACCCATGTGTTGAAAATATTCTAAAAACCAAAAAGCTAAAACTTGATTTTGTTATTTAATATAAGAGACACCATGATATATGGACTTGAGCATCCATGGATGTTGTTTTTCATGGGGTGGGGGTTCAAGCTGTAACCAAACTGTAGTAGTAACTAAAGGCTCACTGTACAACTATAACTCTGCATTTATTTATTTTTCTGATATTAAAAATATGTTTGAACTTTTTTTTTGCCAAAATTTGTTTTGCAGCAAGGGAAAATACAAAAACAATGTTTGGCACAAATTCATTTGTTTTTCAGAAAAATCCTGAATTCCAATAAAATAAATGAAAATTGTGTGGTAGTTGATATCTTTGTTGATAGAATTTCTCAATGTGCCAAGACACCCTCTCTCCAGTAGCAAATTTATTTCCACCTCTGCTCTTCAGAGAGTAAAAGCAGTGCTGGATTATTTTATCAGTCCTGGCCGATTGTGCACTGATTTATGTTGGAGAAGGGCTATAATGAGTTAAAACATTGCCATCTAAGAAATCCCCTTGTTTGATGTGCCTGAGGTTACATGTTGCTTTGATATGTCCAATGTAAGCAAAGTGACTCCAAATAATAAAGTGGAAAGCCAAGATAAACCACTTAGATGGATGTTGATCTTTCAGTTGAAGAAATGGTCTGAGGAATCAGTATTTGTGTAATTGCATAGGCTAATTTAGTAGCTGAAATAGCAAATCCAGTCCAATCTTGGAAGCCAAGCAGGGACTTGTAGGAGAAATTGCCAGAAAATACTTGGTGCTATAGACTATATTTCAGAGAAAGAAACTGGCAAAACCACCTCTGAGTATTCCTTGCCTAAGAAAATACTTTGAAATTCATGGGGTCCCTATAGGTCAACAGGTAATTTGAAGGTACACACATAATATGCTTCTTTGAGACATCTGTATTTTGTCCTTATCAAGAGCATTGCATAGTAAATTAAAATAATCAAATACAGAAATAAATGCAATAAAACCAAATGTGTTAATAAAATTGTGTCTGGAATTTAGCCGCCAGAAAAGAGTAATCTAAAAATAAAAGTCTTTAATAAGAACCAAATTCAAATTGTGTAGGGCATATTTACTCTCAACTTAAAAGGAAAAAACTGGAGTCCTGCTAAAAAGACTCACTAAAGGTCCTTTTGGATTCCAAGCATGTTTCTGAGTCACATGGAATCACCAAGGGTGTTTTTTTTAAGGAGACATCGGTAATCAGATAGGATGATAATACATAAGATATGTCCTCAAGGCTTGGGAAATATGGTTTTCCTGCAAAACAAACAAATAAACAATATGGCTTTGAATTTCAATTTACACAATATCTTTTTTAAAGAATTTTTTCCTTCTTTTAGATGACCACAGCACCCTCTATATTAAAGCCAAGTACCAGATATGTTTACTTTTAGATCAAATTTAAGAAAACATAGGAATCATATGATCATACAGTTTGGGAGAAAGCATATATATCATGTTGAACTATCATTTTATAAAAATCACAATATTCCTGACAATGTATCTTGCAATATTTGTATTTTCCACATGAATGCTTTTCTCACTGGACATACTCTTTGAGCATCTGACTTTGATTTTGTCTGATATGGATTTGCCGTCCAAAACTTCATCCTAAATCAGGAGGAAACTGTATCTGAGCAAAAACTTCATTCCAATCAAAGATTCAAAAGTGTACTGAGCTGGTAAAAAAAAAGCATCTGTTCATGTCTGTCTAAAACTTACCTTCCTAAAAGTTACAGTACCTTCCTGAGTCCCTTTGGGAAAATAGAGCAGTATATAAATAAAGTTTTATTATTATATTATTATTATATTAGTTTTTTCCTGATTGCAGAGACATGGAAGACAGTGGTGGTAAAAATGCACAAGGATGTGTAGTTGCTCTGATTTCTCATATTCTACAAGTCCAAGAAAGCTCCATGTTATTTTAAGGCACTGGCAATAAATAGTCTGGACAAAATACATTTTAGGTCTTGTTCATGTTATATTTATTGTTAATCACTCCCCATAGGAATAAAAATAGCATTCAAAACATTTTCCAAAAAATTGTTTAAAAAATCCATTTTATGAGTGTTCCAAATTTTGGATGGATGAGAATCATTATATGTCAAGATTGTATTGTCCACACAATTCATGCTGAGGTTTGGTTTTATTGCATGAAAATCAGCAATATGTGTGTGTGTGTGTGTGGGGGGGGACGGGACAGGGGATGGGATGGGACAGCATTTTTGTGCATAAAATGCTATTCTTTGCACTTACAATTCTGTTTTCTGCATGATCCCTCCCTATGCAAATCTTCCACAGAATAAGTCCATAGCTATATCATTTTATATGCAGGAAACATATATTTATGTACAGAAAAGGCACAAAAACTCAACCTGCAGATTTTGCACAAAGTCCCAAACTGCTATAAAATCCCAAAACTTCCTGCAGCAGGAAAAAAGTATTCCCTGAATGACTTGAAGAGTTGGATCCTTTCTCCTATTCCTCCCCCCGTCCCCCAAGTAAGTGAGAAAAAAGGTAGTATTCTCTTAAGGATTAAAAGTTACTATTGTTTGAAAGTTAAAAGCAGAACATTATACAAATAACAATTTACAGGTTAGAAATGGAATAAATCTTTATTGCCTCAGCAAAGATTTAGGCATGCTGAATTAAAACAGTATTGATTTGAAATGCTTGACATTTTCATTGATCAAATAGAAAGCCAATTTAAAATGGAATAGCATGCCCACACCTTGGAGGCCTAGTTCATGAATTATAAATCAGGCACACCAATAGCAGCTAGCTGTTTTAAATAGCAAATTAGGACTCAGCCAATTTTCATTCTGGGTCATATTATTCCCCTAACTACTTTAAACATGGAACTACCATGCTGCACAAGCCAGCAGGGAGCAACTGACCATTAGTTTCTTAAAAAGTAAGCCGGTTATTAAAAGTGCAGGTTGGGCTCATGGCTAAGTCCTTCTTACCCTCTTCACACTGTACAAGACTAGTATGAAAATTAAGCTAAATTAAGCTGTGTCTTCCTCACCGTCCAGAAGTCATAGCATAAACATTCATTAATACTTACAGTATTTCCAAATATGAATCCAGGATATTATATTTTTGAATAATTATGTTTATTGTCAAACCATTCAACACAAACTTGTGGATGTTTTAGTAATATCAACAAATTTTTAAGGCTATTTCTCACAATATTGTATTTTGCAAACAATATCCAGAATATTATTATTACTATTATTATTATTGACCCAAAAACATAGTATGACACAGAAAACGAGATATATATGCTGGATTTCATATCACAAAATCACAAGTTGAGCACTTCCCAAGTGTTTAGAACTGTGTGATGTATTTTCTAATGATGCGCATAGATCCAAGTCAGGTGGCCTTTTGCAGTTGTCAGATCCTGATTTTGTTAATGTGTATTGCTTTCAAATGCTGGTTGAGATCTTTTGGCATGGCACCCAGTGTGCCAATTACTACTGGGACCACCTGTTTATGCCAGAGCCTTTGCAGTTCGATTTTGAGGTCCTGATAATGGCTGAGTTTTTTGTTGTTTTTCATCAATTCGACTGTCACCTGGTATGGTGACATCAATAATCCAAACTTTTTTTCTTTTCCACAATCGTGAGGGCTGGTTTATTGTGTTCCAAAACAACAACAACAACAACAACAACAACAACTACTACTACTACTACTACTACTACTACTTCTTTACACCCTGCTTTATCTCTCCTGAAGGAGACCCAAAGCAGTTTACATTAAAAGTTCATTTATTTGTATGTTTATTTAAAACATATAAACATACAAATATGCAAACATTAAAACAGAATTAAATAACAGTATTAAAATTCACAGTTAAAAATTCATTAAAACATATTCAAACATATTGTATTTTGCAAACAATATCGAGAATATTATTATTATTATTGACACAAAACTACAGTATGACACAGAAAACATATTGCCACAGCACCTCCTCACTTAAAAACCTTATTTAAAAGCCTGTCTGAATAAAGTTTTAGCCTGCCACCAGAAGGACAGCAGGAGGTGGACATTCTGGCTTCCCTGGAAAGAAAGGAGTTCCAGAGTCAAGGGACAGTTACTGGGAAGTCCTCTCTCTCATTCCCACCAACCGGGCTTTAGATGGAGATGGGACCAAGAGAAGGGCCTCTCCTGAAGATCTCAGAGCCTGGCAAGGTTTTTACAAGGGGATGTAAAACATATTACTAAATGTTACTGTTTCCAAGTAAGATATAATTAATGATTAATTAGGATTGTTGTTGTGTGTCTTCAAGTTGTTTCAGACTTAGGGCGACCCTAAGGTGATCCTATCACAAAATTTTCTTGTCAAGATTTATTCAAAGTGGATTTGCCTTTTTCTTCCTCTAAGGTAAGAAAATATGTATGTCTAAAAGTCACTCAGTGGGTTCAGAGCCTTAGTCCAAGGTTCAAATCACCGCACCATGCTTTATTAATTCCTGCCCTCTCTTTTTTTGTACCTCCCTTTCTTTCTTCCTTTTCTTCTTCTTCTTCTTCTTCTTCTTCTTCTTCTCTCTCTGTTTCCTCTCTTTCTTCCTTTTCTCCCTCCTTCTTCTCACTTTTTCCCTAATTTCCTTTCCTTCTTCCATGCCTTTTCTCCCTCCCACCCTCATTCCTGCCTTCTCAGGCAGGAGAAGGGACAAATGGTGAGAGGCAGTGTGGGGCAGACGCACAAGAGGAACATTTTGAATATTAGAATTTTGGATATGGGATGTTCAATTTGTACCGTGTTTCCCCGAAAATAAGACACCCCCGATTGTAAGACGTATCGGGGGTGTCAGAGGGGTCGGCTTATATAAGCCGTACCCCGAAAGTAAGCCGTACCTCGGGCGGCAGCGGGCCTCGGGCAGCAGCGGGCCTCGGGCGCCAGCGGGCGCCAGCGGCGTCTTCCATCCTCTTCCTCCTCTTCCTCCCAGCGGCGCCTTCTCCCTCTCGCCGGTTCCGCCCCCCTCCCTTCAGTGAAGGGAGGGGGGCGGAGCCGCCACCGGCGAGAGGGAAGAAAGCGCTGGCAGAAGTCCCCGAAGAGGTGTCTGCAGGGGGCGATCGCGGGGCTCCCCTGCAGCCTCCTCTTTGGGGAATGGAAGAGAGGTGCAAAAGGCTCTCCTCTGCGCCTCTGTTCCATTCCCCAAAGAGGGGCTCAGGGGGCGTCCTCTGCTCCCTGCAGCCTCCTCTTTGGGGAATGGAAGAAGAGGGTGCAAAAGGCTCTCCTCTGCCCTCTGTTCCATTCCCCAAAGAGGGGCTTCAGGGGCGATCGCGGGGCTCCCCTCTTTGGGGAATGGAAGAGAGGTGCAAAAGCCTCCTCTTTTCCATTCCCCAAAGGGGGCTTCAATGGAAGAATGGAAGGTGCAAAAGGCTCTCCTCTGCGCCTCTGTTCCATTCCCCAAAGAGGGGGCTTCAGGGGGCGGGGCGATCGCGGGGCTCCCCTGCAGCCTCCTCATTGGGGGAATGGAAGAGAGGTGCCCCCTGCAGCCTCCTCTTTGGGGAATGGAAGAGAGGTGCAGAAGGCTCTCCTCTGCGCCTCTGTTCCATTCCCCAAAGAGGGGGCTTCAGGGGGCGATCGCGGGGCTCCCCTGCAGCCTCCTCTTTGGGGAATGGAAGAGAGGTGCAGAAGGCTCTCCTCTGCGCCTCTGTTCCATTCCCCAAGAGGGGCTTCAGGGGCGATCGCGCTCCCCTGCAGTCTCCTCTTTGGGGAATGGAAGAGAGGTGCAAAAAGGCTCTCCTCTGCGCCTCTGTTCCATTCCCCAAAGAGGGGGCTTCAGGGGGCGATCGGGGGCCCCTGCAGTCTCCTCTTTGGGAATGGAAGAGAGGTGCAAAAGGCTCTCCTCTGCGCCTCTGTTCCATTCCCCAAAGAGGGGCTTCAGGGGCGATCGCGGGGCTCCCCTGCAGCCTCCTCTTTGGGGAATGGAAGAGAGGTGCAAAGGCTCTCTTCTGCGCCTCTGTTCCATTCCCCAAAGAGGGGCTTCAGGGGCGATCGGGGCTCCCCTGCAGTCTCCTCTTTGGGGAATGGAAGAGAGGTGCAAAAGGCTCTCCTCTGCGCCTCTGTTCCATTCCCCAAAGAGGGGGCTTCAGGGGGCGATCGCGGGTTTCCCCTGCAGTCTCCTCTGTGGGGAATGGACGAGAGGTGCAAAAGGCCTCCTCTGCGCCTCTCTTCCATTCCCCAAAGAGGAGACTGCAGGGGAACCCCGCGATCGCCCCCTGCAGTCTCCTCTTTGGGGAATGGAAGAGAGGTGCAAAAGGCTCTCCTCTGCGCCTCTGTTCCATTCCCCAAAGAGGGGGCTTCAGGGGCGATCGCGGGCTCCCTGCAGCCTCCTCTTTGGGGAATGGAAGAGAGGTGCAGAAGGCTCCTCTGCGCCTCTGTTCCATTCCCCAAAGAGGGGGCTTCAGGGGGCGCTCGCGTGGATCCCCTGCGGCCTCCTCGTTGGGGAATGGAGGAGAGGTGCCGATGGCGCTCCTCTGCGCCTCTGTTCCAGTCCCCCAAAGAGGGGCTTCAGGGGCGATCGCGGGCTCCCCTGCAGTCTCCTCTTTGGGGAATGGAAGAGAGGTGCAAAAGGCTCTCCTCTGCGCCTCTGTTCCATTCCCCAAAGAGGGGGGCTTCAGGGGCGATCAGCGGGGCTCCCCTGCAGCCTCCTCTTTGGGGAATGGAAGAGAGGTGCAAAAGGCTCTCCTCTGCGCCTCTGTTCCATTCCCCAAAGAGGGGGCTTCAGGGGCGTCGCGAGGCTCCCTGCAGCCTCCTCTTTGGGGAATGGAAGAGAGGTGCAAAGGCTCTCCTCTGCGCCTCTGTTCCATTCCCCAAAGAGGGGGCTTCAGGGGGCGATCGCGGGTTCCCCTGCAGTCTCCTCTTTGGGAATGGAAGAGAGGCGCAGAGGGCTCTCCCTCTGCACCTCTGGTCCGTTCCCAAGAGGAGGCTGCAGGGAAACCATGCGAGTCGCTCTCCCTGCAGCCTCCTCTTCCCATCCGAGAAGAGGTGGCCGCAGGGAGGGCGGCGGAGGAGGAGGAGACGGGACCGAGTGACGCGGCGGCCGGGGGTACGGCCAATGTAAGCCGTACCCCGAAAGTAAGCCGTAGTGGGACTTTTCGGGGGGGAAAGAAAGTAAGACGCTGTCTTACTTTCGGGGAAACACGGTATTAAGACTTAGCATGGTATGATATTGTAATCAGAGCTTAGAATTTCCTATATGTAAAGCTATCTTTTTGTAACTACAAATTATACTGTAGATATCTAAGAAGTATATCAAGCCCACTGAGTTTTACAATTCCATTTTTAGTTTTATAGCAGCATACATTAGAATGATTTCATAGCAGGAATTAAGCTTGCATTTCTTCAGCTCTTCTTGCTCAGTAATATATTGTTAACTGTCTCTTAGTTTTAGATTCTCAATGAATAATTTAATATGTTTGATCCTATATTGAACTTATAAACCTTTTACAGGATTAGATACACATCTAGGATTCTTCTAGGCTGGGCATATTTTGATGTACAGTAGGCACTGCAACATATATAAAAGGTGAATTGCTGCTCTGGAGACTTCTATGAGATGCAGCCAATTCTTTCTTGTCTTAAAACAGGAAGTCTGTATTGGTTTAGGGCCACAAAAATACCTGGAGTGGGGAGACAGTGACTCATGGGCCACCCTTGACTACCATCTCCCCCCCCCCCCCCTCATCCGATCATGTAAACTATAGTTTCAGTTCCAAGAACTAGATAGAAAGTTAAATCATGGTTTGTTGGTTCCATATCTTGAATTACTCCAAAGTTGGTAGAATCAGCACCCCAAATAATCAAACCTAATCTAAAGCTGACCAAAAACGGATTCATAACCCTTTTGGAACTACTGTTGGAGAGTAGTGTCTGGTCAAGTGATCCCTGGTCAAAAAAAGGTTGGGAACCACTGACTTAAAGAAAATAACAAGAGTGTAAGCAAGTCTTAAATATTATGCCAACATATTTTAATTAAAACAAACAAACAAATAAATTCAGTACATTGATTATAAACATTTCATTATAACAAGTCAGCAAAATATAATTACTTGTCCACATTTAGAATTCTTTTTTTTAAAAAAGAAATTGTCCATACATCACTTTAAGGCTGATGAAAGCCAAATCAAGTGATACTAAATTGTAGCATTATTTTTCTTTATTTAAAATACAGAAGTTTTCTGAAGTTATCATTTTTCTTAAAGTAGTTTGCAGTATCCGTAAGGCTGGAAGGATGATACAGAACTATTCATGTATCCTGCCTGAGATCTTTGAATTAAAGATTCGAAGCTTCTGTAAGTATGAGAAGAGAGAGAAGGGAATCTTTTTTTTCTCAGGCATGTAAGTAGTTGCAGCTGTTTGGATATGTTAGTGCATCCAAAGCAACACTGTACAAGACATCTGAAAATTAGACTCAAAGGAAAGAACATTCAAAGGCAACAAAACTGCATCAGGGGGAAACATTTTATTCTACTGGATGATAAAACTACACCCCATGATACTAAGGACTGACTCATGCTTTTTAGTCCCAACTAAACTAGTCTCACTGAATCCATTGTTGATTACTGAATCAATCAATCAATCAAAACTTTATTACGGTCACAGACCAGCACAAAGCGGGCACAAGCGCCCTAAGAGGAGAAGGACAACTCCCCAGTATACAGTTATTTAAAATCAGACTAGAAATCAGTATAAAAATATATTTTAAAAGACAGGATATTGTTGCTTTACGGTGTCAATCATCACCCGTCTGATATTAAGGGCAGCAGCACAGAACTTAGCAACACTGTAATCAAGATGTACATAAATCCCATTGATTGCAAGGGTCTACTCTACTTGGAAACAACACTAACATTTGGATCAGTACATATGGCCTCTAGGTGAACAGGCAACAATTCTTTAATATGAGAAGACTTTAGATTTCATAGTATTTCTCATTAAACAAATTGTGTCTGAAATAGTATCAGGATTTTTTTCACAATACATTTGATTTCCCAATCTGCTTCAATTCACCCAAGAGAATACGCACCTGTAATTGGAGTGTCAGAAAGCTTTGAAAGATTTTGGAATAGGAGAATGCGTGCATGGCAACAGTTTCAACACTTCAATCTTCTTTAGGACAGGTGTTAAAATGAAATAATTGAACTGATTCTCTCATTCTGGATTACATGTGACATTCAACTATCTTATTGCAGTTTTGATACTACATGGTGTCACTATTTCAGAAGTTTTCTTTTCATCCCTTATGTAACTCCTGCATGAATAATGACAAAATGATTAGATCCTTGGCTCTAATCAGGACTTTCTTCAAATTAATTCCAACCAAAGGCCCCATCTAAACTGCCATATAATACAGTTTGAGCAGTGTATACTCGTATAATGCAGACTGAACTGCACTGAACTGGATTATATGAGTCAAACACTGCCATATACTCCCATTCAATCTGCATTATAATGGCAGTGTATATGGAGTCAAAGTCAACTCTTTTGTGGAAACATCCTCACTAGCGACTTATTTGTTTCTGGTTACAGTGCAGGTCAAGACCTGCCTATATAATTTAGGCACAGAGCCCAAAGCAATTGCTGCCTATATACCATGCTTTGCAAGGCAAATCATGCACCTCATATTGAGTGTACTTATATCTTCAGCTTTTGAAAAAGTCACTTGCCTTTCCCCACAAAGCTCTTTGTTAGGCAGACAAAAATCTCAGTGGATCTAAAGCTGTATGGCATTTTCTAAGAATAATTTATTTCAGAAAAGGCAAGGCATAGTTTTAAAAGCAGGGAAAGATGAAGAATTCTAGTAAAGACTGACATGCAAAGAATAATCTCCCAGCCTGGAGCCATCACTTAGAAAGAGCACAGAAAAAGGCAAATTTGACATTTAAAAACCCTCATAGGATACAAAGAAATACTTAGATTTTTTTTTAAGTTTTCCGATTCTAGGCAGTCAATTTCTAGGAGAATGGCCAAGCAGTCCACAATCAGCTCCAGTAAATCCTCCCACAGCCAGCAGAGTAATCAGACAGGGAAAATTCAAACTCTGAGTCGAAGAAATAGTCATAACCAAGACTTATTTGAGATTTTAGAAAGCCAAATACAAATCATGCAGTCTAAGATACATCTACAATGTAGAATTAATGTAGTATGACACAACTTTTTAACTGCCAGGTATTCAAGCTGTAGAATCAAGGAAATTGTAGTGCTACAAGGTCTTTAGTTTTTTCTACCAAGGAGTGCTGGTGCCTCACCAAACTGCAAATCCCAGGATTCAATTATATTGAACCAAAACTGTCTTTGAAGGCAACCATAAAGCTGATGTTGCCTTAGGGTGGTTTCAGACACCACTTTAATATGGGCCCAATCGGGAGAAACCAACAAATCCCTCCCCCCCCCCCCATTCCTGGCATGTCATTTCTACATGTCAGGAGGGACTGGCAGCAGGGAAACGCTGACTGGGTAAGTAATGTTTACTTTTTAAGACTTGGGGGGGGGGGGGAGTCAGAGCCTTCTCGAACCAGTCCAGACACCAACCATACTCGATTAGACTTGAGTCTTCCAGGAAGACTCGGGTCTAATTCAGTATCAAATTAATTTGCCACAAAACAAGGTTTTCCTGCTTTATGGTGAATTAATGCATTTTTACATGAGGCATCATTTGGAAGCCCCATGTAAAAATCCAGGAGGATTTCCATCCTTTGTAGATACATTGTTAGAGGCCTCATTCAGTTCCTTCAGGGCTTCAGTCTATCCTTGTTCCAATAGGAGTCTGTTACTGAGTGTCCAGGGACCACATCTGAAGAAGTTTGTGTATTATTTTATATAAAGAATATTAATGCTAGAATAGCAATAAGGATGTGATCTGTATGGAACACAGAGTCCCTTAGCTTCCCACACTATTTTTTCCTAGGATTTGCACACAGCACTTCTTGCTCATTGTTCTTAATATTGTGTAAATAGATTGAAATGTATGATTGCTCTATGAATATACTAAAAATAATAACACATAATACTGATTTACTGAAGCATATGCTGCAGGAAGGCTCCCTATGGAGCTGATCATCCTTTACTTACTGCTTCCGCCAGTAAGAACAGTTGCTGTAAGTAGTCAGGAAATAAAGTTATTTTGCTGAGTGCTGAGGTGAGGCAGAACTTCTAAATAGTTTGTAAATTTTTCTGAAGGAAAAATGTTACATCTCAGATAATTGATTTTTAAATTATCATGGGAGCTGTCATTTTTCTTTGCTTTTTTCCTGCTGAATATCTATGAGGACATTTTTTTTGCTTAGTAAATTATCCCATACTGTCCAGTTATCCCAATTTGGTAGGAATCAGTCCTCTGTCATCCCATTTTTCCAATTGCTGTAAAATAATGTATGTCAGTGCTCTCATTCTCAGCATATGAAACTACACAGAGAGTACTGCTTTGGTAGTGAACACTTGAGTCCTGTCCAACCGTCACTTTGTAGATAACTGAGGAACAAAGCAAAGGAAGGAAAGCTGTGCAGAAGGTTTTATTTTGTTTACCTCTGGGGCTTTCCGAGTTACACACATACTGTGGAAGATACCAAAAAGCAAACACCCAGATATGCCCAAGAGACCACTTATGGTTTTGTAAAATAAGTGTCTAAAATTCAGTACAAAGAATGTGTATTGTTTCTTTACGTGGATCCTAACTATTAAGGTTGATTGCCGTGCCTGCTTCTCATAGAGGCAGTTCAACCTACGGTATTCTATCAAGCAAAAAAAAAATAAAGGGGGGGGGGGGGCAGGTGAGAACAATAAAAATAATCTAGAAGAATCAGGGACTACAAAGTTATTATTGAAGTGTTGGAGTGACTGGACAAGATAAAAGCAGGGAGCAGCTCCCTCGGTTGATACAATGCAACGAAGTCTATGACTTGTTAAACTGGAAACCATTGATTCTCTCTGGAGTGTTTAGCCAACCATATAACCAGTGCTTGTTCATTAGGTCCAGCGCTGGTACACACAAATTGATCACTTAGAGAATAAGAAGAAATTCCACATTATCCTACAGGGTTCAAATGAAGATTCTATTTTAAAACTGACCCTTTTACGCAAAAACCTCTGGCCATCTGTGAGAAGATGGAAGCAGAGAGCCGTGACATCACTGCCATCAATGTAACTTAACATGGATATGTTTATTAGTTTTACTTACCCTTGCCCCCTCTCAATTTCTATTTTAAGTAATTAATCAATTTTTAATCTTTCAAAGAAGAAGTTTTGTAGATAGGGGTGGGATTGGCATGTTGGTATGTCGGTATGTTTTGTATTCATATTGGCATTTAATGCATGTATGGTGATATGATTGCAATGGTGATATGATTGATGAGACTGTTTTTACTGTTCAATCTTTGTATGGTTTTAACTATGTACTGTTTTATTGTGATGTTTTTAATCTGTGATTTTATTATTTTAATTTCTGTAATAGCCTCTAATGGGGCTCAATGTAATGCCGCCCTGAGTCCCCCTTCGGGGTTGAGAAGTGACAGGATATAAATACGGGAAATAATAAATAAATAAATATGTTTTGTACAATTTGATATGGTCAAAATTGACTAATCAATAAAGAAACAAAAGAATGATCATATATATCTAACCTGGCAGCACGTTTGTTTTTTTCTGATGTTCCAGAGCTGTATCGCCAGCCCAGTGTATTAAAAAACAAAAAATCCTGACAGTTTATTTACACTTAGTAAGAAGACTTAATTGGAGTACTAATGTGGTCTAGAATATGAGAAAATTCCAAAACACAATTATTTATTTACAAACCCAAGATCACAGCTGAACTCTTCTCTGAGTCAACTGTGAGTGGGTGGTTGAGAAATTAAGAAGCCACAAAGCTTCAATTATTCTACTTCAATGGCAAAGTTAGCTTTGAATTTTAATTTATATCTGTATGTGGGGATTATTACAAATTGTTGGAAGATATTGGAGGGTTCTGTTGTTATAACACAATATGCACTTCTGTTCTTTTCCAAACTGTCTTTGATTAACATTATTTGAAAAGCTGAAGAATTGTGAGGTATGGGAATTTTTCCATAATTTTGTAAGATATGGAAAGAGATTGGAATATTATATATTGACTTGTCTCAGATAACAATTACACATATTACAAAATTTGATGAATTTGCACCTTCTAATTATAAAATTTGTAATTTAGAGGATTTTTTATTTAAAAAATGGTCAAATCCAATACATATGGCTATTCCCAATGAGGATATGGTAATGTTATTCCTGTAAGCAACAACAATGTTAGAGATGGGGGGCATATTAGAAAAAGAGGTGACTCAACTTGAACATGGTTTGATATCAATAGACATCATAACTTTTGTTTAATATGCAAGGATCTAAACAGAAATTTATAATGACCTCTTCACATGGCCATTTTGGGCCATTATGTTGTGCTGGCAGTTGCTTGTGAAAGGGAAGATGCACGGGGTGCCTCATGGTGCCGTGAACTCCCTCCTTCCCCAATCATATGGTGGGAATGGAACAAGGTGCGTTGGCACCCCGTCCCCATCTGATAGGAGAAAGGGCAGCAATACACATTGCCTCACAGCCCTTTGTCCCATCATACAGGGAAAGAGGGAGGAAAGTGTAATGGTGGAGGAAGCACCTTTCGGCACTTCCCCTCCAATTTGGGAGGAATGCGAGCAGGGTCTGCTGTGCATCGTGTAATGGCACACTCAAGTCCCATCCCTGCCGTGATTAAAAGGACCAAAACGGGGCAAAAATGCCTTGTGTGAAGAGGTCCTAAGACCTAAACAATCAAAGTGTTATGTCTGGAGGAATGAATTTGTCAGCTCCCATATTTTAGCTTTTAAAATGAATACCTAAATAAATTAATCTCATGTTCTCTCAATTTCAAACATAAAGACATGGACAGATTTTGGCAACTTAATGCTAACTTGGAAAAAAAACTTATCCATCCCTCTCTGAAAATTGAGATTATCAATCCCACTACATATTTTGACAAAAACATAGCCTTATCTATGTGTCAAACCACTTGTAGTTTATGCTTTACACACTGATTCCTGTTCCTTATAGTAACTCATGATATCTGAAGCAACCTGTGAGTCAATTTTATGAGTTTGCCTTTAGATTTTCCTCTAAGAAAAACATTGCTTAGGAAGGTTTAGTAAGTTTAATTTTCCCTAAAGTAATCCATTGCTTTTATTGATTTTCGATTACCAATTACATCATTTCATCAGATTGGAGGCTTTATTAAAAGGAATATTTTAATACTGCAATGATGAGAAAAAAGAAGAAAAGAAATCTGTATCTGAGCCCGCAGGAGAACAAAGATTTGGCTTATAAAAATATTGCATTGTAGCTCCCAAGGTACTCTTTATATTTTATCTCAGGTTCTACTTCATCGAGTTTTTCCTCCCAAGTTCCAAGTTGTTTTACTTTGCTTTTTTTGTTCTGCCTCCCCGATCAATTTCTCAAAGTATTTGCACTGACTTGCATAAGTGATATTCCATTTTATTCCAGAATGACAAGGTAGGAGCAGAAGTGAAGGCATATTGTGATAATATAAAATATTACTTGAGGTATAATGCAGGTATGGTCTAATTCTGGGAGATACATCAGTCTTCACTCATGGTCTGTGGGGTCTAATCTCAGCATCATAAGAAACACAGCTTTAAAAAGCACTTCTTGGGATAAAGTACCATATCTGCAGAAGAAATATTCTTAACTATTTTATCTAAATGATGTTAATTATTGCTTACAAGGTAATTTAAAACAGTGAAGGGCTGGATATGCTGCTCAGAATCAACCAGACATGAAAAGCAGATTCCATTTATGTCATTTAAGCAAGCTGGGAGAGCAGCTACACTAATGACATACACCTTATCTTCCCATATATTTCCCAACGATGTGTAACCTGGTACCCGCCAGATTTTTTGGACTATAACTACCCTTTGAGATTATGAGAGATTAATTTAAAATCTGGCTGACATCATATTGACTATTCTTAGACAGTTCAGGTTGTGGCTACTCTTTCACTAGAAGGTGAATTTTTGGTATTGGTATTGGTATTTTTGAGAAATATAGATATTGGTATTGAGATATATAAATATTGGTATTTTTGAGATATATATATATATTTCCATAAATGCATTTGTGCTTCTCTGAAAAAGCTGGCACTGTTCTCTCTTGCGTCTAATGGTAGGCATCTTGTTTGCCTAAGGCATGAACAAATAATATTCTAAGGGATGAAGAGAGCTGGTTCACAATATGTGCAGTACGCGTGTCAAATGTAAACATCTTTAGTTTTTCAGAAAACATTGACTTTCTAAGCTACTCGTGAAGTCTGAGCTTGCTCACTTTTAGTGTTTGGAAGGAATAAGTCTGTCAGGCTCACTTTCTCCCACATAGTTTTGGTAAATTCTGGTCAAATATGAACCGAAAGTAATGATTATCTATTTCTAAGAAACTACTTTAGATTTGCATTCTCCCATATTTTAATTTTGGACATCTAGGTGAAGATGCTACATGAGAGGACTCCTCCAGGGATAGAGACCAGGAATACAAAATGCTACATATGATGAGAGAGGGCTTTATAGGTTTCACATGCCTCTCTAATTCTAAATGTGATTCACTTTTCCACCCTCAGTGCAAGTTCCTCTGGTTACTTCAGGGTCAGATAGGAATTTTCTCCCATGTCTATTTTTTTTTTGCCTAACCCGTACTGTATCTAAGGATAAGGCATGGTTATGTTCAGTCAGAATCCTCGTAATTCAGAATAAATTCAGAAATATTTGCTTTTTGAAGCGATTTTGAAGTTTTTAAGGAAACCGGAAGTCCCTTTGCCCTTCCGAAGCTTTTACCCCCATTTCTGTTACATAGCATTAACTGAGTCGGAAATTCAATCAATCAAAACTTTATTACAGTCACAGACCAGCACAAAGCGGGCACAAGCGCCCTAAAAGGAGAAGGACAACTCCCCAGTAAACAGTTATTTAAAATCAGACTAGAAATCAGTATAAAAATATATTTTAAAAGACAGGATATTGTTGCCTTATGGTGTCAATCATCACCCGTCTGATATTAAGAGCAGCAGCACAGAACTTAGCAACACTGTAAGTCATTGCAGTGTTAGAGTCCGAAAGCAGCAGGGTGAAATAACATCTTTCACTGCACCCCGGGTACTTTAAAAGCCATGGTCCAATGAGATTGGATCTAAGATCTCTGTAGAACATGCAATGAAGAAGCACGTGCTCAGTTGTTTCCACATGACCAGACCTACAGGGGCATAGTCTCTGCTTAAAGGGGATCTCCTGATACCTCCCCTCCAATACAGCTGAAGGGAGGGCATGTCATCTTGCCAGGGTAAAAGCCCCTCGGTGTTTGGGCACCTCCAGGTCTGTTAGGTATGCCATGGGGGCAGTGAGGTATCTAGTGGCTTCCCCAACAATGGGAAGGCTTGTCAAAAATGTAAGCAACGAGGAGAACAAATAAACGATAGTAGTAATATATTCTTGTATTCTTTCTAGTAAATATCACAAAACATAAACATGCGACATGCAATGCAGTATCTCGGAGCACAAGTCAATAACATAATAGATACCCTACATGGGTTAAAGAGACGCCAAAATAATCATGGTGCATAAAGAGCATTCATATCTCCGAGTAGAGAGTCCCATAAGAGAGTTCCTTCGCAAATAATATAATGAAGTCCCACTTCTTCAAGAAGAGTAAATATAAAGAATATAAAAGGGATTTTTTAAAATTTTTTAAAACAGCTGGTTTTTTTAAATTTCCCCTTCCCCCCTTTTTTTTATTTTGTTTTTTGGGGCCAAAAAACCCCCCATTCCTCGGGGTTTTTTTCCTTTTTATTTTAAGGTTTTAAAGTCCCCCTTTTCCTGGCAGGCTTGCGGAAAAGAAACCTTTTATTGTGTATTTTTCCCAAAAATTTTGTCTAATTTGCTACATGGGGGAAAAACCCCCCTTGGGCCCAAAAAAAGCCTTCGGGGGAAACCCTTTAATTTGCCTTTTTTTTTTATAAATTTCTTCAAAAAAGGGACATTTTTATTTCCGAAAAACCCCCTTTTGAGGCCCTCCCCCGGGTATAAAAATTTTTTTTTGCCCGTTTTTTTGGCGTCTTTTTAACCCCAAAAAATGGGTTTTATTATGTTTTGACTTTGAAAAATCCAACCTTTGCATTTTTCTTTAAAATTTTCTGAAATTTTTTAAAAAAATAAAAAAAAATTTAAACCCCCCTTTTTTTGGTTCCCTCAGCTCATTCTTTCCAAACCCCCGCCCCACTTTTTTCCCCTTTAAAGGGCCCGTCAAAAAACCCCGACGGGGGGGAATTTTCCCTCCTTCCCTCTTCCCCATTCTTCCCATTCCGGCCCTCAGGTTAAGGAAACCCCCCATTAAAACCCGCCCGGGGGTTCCCCCTTTTTTCCCCCCTTCCCCCTTCCCCTTTCCGGGGGCCGGGGAAAACCCTTAAAGGGAGCCCGGGGGGAAAATCCATCCCCTTTCCCCCTGGAAAGTCAGGAAAAGGGGGCCCGCCTGGGCGAAAACCCCTTTCTTTTCTTTCTTTTCCTTTTTTCCCTTTTTCCCCCTTCCCCCCTTTTCCCCCGTTTTTGGGTTTTAGGGGGAAAGGGGGGGCCCAAAATTTGGAATGGTGGGGAAGCCAAAAAACCCCCTGGAAGGGGAAACCCCGATTTGCCTCGGGGCCCCAAATTTCATTGCCTTTAATTTAAAGGTTATTTCTGTGGCCACTTATTCATCCATCTCTCACAGATGAAAATAATATTTTAGGCCAGGCTACCTTTATGCAGATACCCTCACAGATTGACTTTGCAAAATTCATGGTTACCTAAATGCTAATTCAAGTTTGCTAATTGCACCATTTACACTTTCTTTAGACAGACAAGGGTTCTTTCTCCCACCCTGGACATTCTTCAGGTATACTCCATTTGCCTCACTGACAACAGAACCTCTGAAAATGCCAGCCACAGATGCAGGCAAAATGTTAAGAGGGAATGCTACTGGAACATTGCCATACAGCCCGAAAAACTTACAGCAATCCAATATTTTAACTAATAATGAATTGCCATAGAAGTCTCTAGGAGGGTGATTGTCCACTAAGGCAAAGTAATGACCCTTTCTTTAGTGTTTAAAAGGCGGCCTTTTTATTCTCCTTCTCCCAACCAAAATAAACTTCTTGTCATGTATAGTTCTAAAAACACTCCATTTTAGAGAGTGGTAGTGCCCAGAGAGGAGCAAAACTGAGGCCTTTGAGCCTAACCATTGGCAATGGAATAGGTCATTTAGTATCATGCTGTCCTGGTAGAGTGTGCTGAATTGCTAATGCATATTACATGAAGATGCTCAATTTCTGTGATCTTGTGTGTATTTCACACAAGGTCACTTGGTTGTCATGCATTTTAATTATTCAAATGCATGGTTAGAACCAGGGGCAAGTTGTATTATTTAGGCCACACTGCTTCTGTTTTCTAACAGGCTTGGGTGAACCCATAGATATTTGGAGTCCTCTGAAGTTTCAGGATTCCATCAATGACTGTAGGCTGTTGCCATCAATAGCAGTTACACGTAGCTTGAAAAGGCAGTCTGCCTTCCAGGAAGCTAACGGGATAGACATAATCACCATCCTCTGTTATTTTGACAAGCGCCTCACTCCATTACTACAATATAAGATCATATGCTGTACAGAAAGTTGTAAACATAGAACAGATTTTTCATGCTTAAATGAACCTAAACATATCAAGCTCAGCAAAATCCTGATTTAATCAATGAATCTTTTTGGTAATAGTACAAGAGAACAACAACCACGCAGAAATAATAATATACAGCTGACAATGCTTGACTGGCTGAGGGAATGTTGTCTTAGTTTCTGTGAGTAGGATATGGTCTGAACATGTTATTGAATTCAAAGACTTCTGTTGCTTGGATACATTGCATGAAAAGTTGGATTGGATGAGAGAAATCCATTTATCTGAAGGCTGACGGCAAATGTCAGAGCTCTTTGTCGCTTGTTTGTCTTCATTCTAGTTTTGTCCTTTAGGAACAAAATCTCAATTGATGCTTGAGATGACAACCTTTTCAGATATCTCATTTTCAGGGACAAGCTAAGTTGAAGAAACCTGTGAAGGCTATTCAATTATATCCTCACCAGATAGATTTTTATGTGCAATTTTACACTCTTGTTAAATGGAATTGAAATTTCTGTTGCATAATGTGCCCTTAGATTCTGTAGTGAGCTTAGAGGTAAAATTTCTGATTAATATTTCTAACCCTTTTGGAACCAAGGGTTATTGGATTTTAACTGAGATTTGTCATAATATTGTTTTACTTCAAATTGATTTCTTACACATGAGTATTTGATCTAGTAACTGTTCTTCTAAATCTTACTCTTCTAATTTTAAGTCACCATAACTTCTATTTACATTGTCCATGAATATGGTACATTAGTGTGTATATCAAAATTTAACATTAGTGCTATTCCAGTCTTTTCTTAGCAAACCACAAGAAGGACATGAATAAACAGTGTGATGTGGCAACTAAAAAGCCAATGCAATTCTAGGCTGCATTAATAAGAGTATAGTGTTTACATCGAGGGAAATAATAGCCCCACTATATTCTGCTTTGGATAAACCTCACCTGGAATAGTTTCCAGTTCTGGGTGCCACAATTCAAGGTTATTGACAAGTCAAACTGTGTCCAGAGAAGGGTAACCCACATGATTAAAGGTTTGTGAGAAGCTGAGTATGATAAGCCTGCAAAAGAGAAATTTAAGAGTGGGCATCATAGACATGTTTAAATATTTCCAAAAGATAGCATACCGAGGAAGTAGCAAGCTTGTTTTCTGTTGCTCAAGAAACTAGGAGAAGAAGCAATGAACTCATATTACAGGAAAGGGGATCCCACCTAAACCATTAGGAAGAACATCCTAATGTTAATAGTTGTAGACTTCTTTAGAAAATGGCAAGGTCTTCTTTCTGGAGATTTTAAAGCAGAGGCTGGATGGCTCTCTGTCAGGAGTGCTTTGATTGTGCATTCTTGCATGGCAGGGGGGTGGACTGGTTGAACCTTGTGGTATCTTCCAACTCTATGATTTTATGAAAAGAAATAATGGCATTTGCCCCTATTGTATCCCCCCCCCCTATTAATAGGGTTTTATTCAATTTTAAATGTGTTTTGAAGATTATTTTGAGAAATACTTTCACAATGTTCTTTTCAGATTATCAGACTTTTGGAGAATTTTTCAATTTTTGCTCCACAAAAAACAGTGAATAATACAGAGAGCAGTTCACTAATGTTTAAGTGCTAACACTAATTTTTAAGTGCTAGCACTGATCGCATTTCAAAAATTGATTCATGCATGGGTATTTTTTAACTATTCATTCAATAGTAATTTTTAACTATTCATTCCTACCTTTCCCCCAGTAAGTTGATCTCAAGATAGTTTAACGATAACTAGTTCTGTTGAGCCTAAAAAGCTTGAAAGAACAAGAAATTTAAAATACCACACCAATAAAGGAAATGCCAAGCAACCACCCACTGTATTTTAATAGTCATTGGTATGCATTCAAATTGACAAAATCTTCATGTTAGAGATTTTTTTTTATCTCAAATATATTTCTATGTATGTTTCCACTCTTTCTCTATTAGTATTTCAAAACAGAACCACAATTAATATAATGTCTATCCCATAGTCATAGGCATTATACCTTTAGTGTTTTAAAAACTTGTGCCAAGGAAATGTTTAAAACAAAAAAAAGTTGGCTCCCAACATGTTATTAGTACCCTAACGACACCAGGTCCCATCTGATCTTGGAAGCTAGTGGGGCCAGATCTGATTAGTACTAGGATGGGAGACAATGCTAGAGTGCTGTTGTTTATACTGTACTTCTGAGGAAGGAATTATTAAAATCACCAAGGAGTATTCGTTGTGTTTAGTGCCAGGAAACAATCCGTCCCTCTATAGCACCAAACTTTAAGTTCAACTGCAGTGCCCTTGAAGATAAAATGACACCAGAGTCACAGTAGGTTTCTGCAAAAAGAAAATTCCTTTCAGCAGAGTTTCAGAAGGCAAGCAAAGAAACAGCTTTATCCAGATGTAGCAGAAAATATAGTCCTTCAGCAATAAAAATAAAATATAGCTTAATTCAGCGACCTGCTTACAAAACAAATGGTCTTTTCCAAAGAGCATTGTATCAACAATCTGCAGGAGAAAAATAGCAGAGCTCGACACCAGTTTGTAAAGAGCTCAAAATGGTATACTCAAATCAGTTATACCCTGCTGATTGCTGCAAGGGAAATTGCTTGCATCTATTAATCGATGCAACACACCTACATGTGGAACATTTCTTTCTTTTACACATACATCTACCTTGACCTTGGTGTTGATCCTTGCAAAAACTCACCCAGTTTTCTGTATAACTTAACATTTTTTGCCTAATAATTCAAGAGGATACCATAAGTCAACAGACAACTTTAGAGGCAAATACACATGCGATAAAGAATTTGTAAAATTAAGCTAAAATAATTGAGGTCCCAACTCAATAGTCTCTGCTACAGAAGTTACAAGGAAACACTCTAATCTTATGCGCCCACATTTCAAAATATGTATTTTTTGAGATATTTTCCCCCTTCAATGTCTTGGAACAGATCTTCTGCTTTGTGTCATGAGAGGTTGATGCCTTTTTTTAAATCTGAGTTTGAGGTGCCACGGTGTGAGGTTATCTGGACAGAATGAATAACTGTGATGTTGAGAGGCCATTTATGGATGCACAGCAGTAGGACTCATGCATTTGTTTTCTTAATGTTCACAGAATGGTCGATGAAGCAAGACTTGCAGAATGCTGTTATAAAAACCCTTGGTCTATACTATATCACAGTGAAGGAACATGAAGGATCACTGCTAGTTTAGTTATTTATAAAGAAGATCTGCCATTTCTTTTTTCCTTTTCATTCAAGGGTATAATGGAACGAAATTATAATATGCTTAATTTCATGAAAATTTGCGTGCCTAGTCAGAATTTGTATCTCTGTTCATGGGTTGATCCATATGAGCTCATTTAATGTCATTTGTTGACCCTAGACATCAGAGGGAGACTTCTGTACTGCCATATCATTTCCCTTGTAATATACTTTGAAGGAAGATTATTTGAACTATGGTCTGGTGTCAAGCTGCAAGAATAAGAAATTATGCAGCACTTTTTCTAAAGCTGTGTGTTTAACAACTTTATTGGCCCAATGGTTTATATAAGAATGCATCTACTCTGTAGAATTAATGCAGTTTGACACCACTTCAGCATCCATGTTTCAGTGCTATGGAATCATTGAAGGTGTGGTTTAGTGAGACACCAGCACTCTTTTGGCATTTAAGGCTAAAAACTTTTCAAAACTTCCCTGATTCTACAGCACTGGCTCTTGGCAGTCAAACTGATGTCAACTGCATTAATTCTGCTGTGTAGGTGCATGCTAAGTTTGTCATTGAATTTTTATGTGGTACTGTGATGATCCCTGCTTCGGTCTCATGTAGTAAATCCAGCTGCTGTCATACCTTTGGACAGATTTGGCACAGGAGCTGGCAGTGGCTAGGTACGCAAGAAGCTGTCATTTTTTTGACTATAGAAAGCTGGCATGTACTAACTTCCCACAATTAATTCAAATCAGAAAGCATAGTCATTTAGAGAGCCTACACCTGGAGCTACAATGAGCATGATTATTTATTGTTTGGCAAAGCTGAAGCAGGGATGTCACATGAGGTGCTTAACAAGCACAAAGCTGAGACTCCAGCTCTGCAGGTGTAATCATTAAGAAGTGCTCTGTTTGTATGTGTGTGGCGGAGTCTGGTGGCAAACACTGTGTCATTTACTTATTTGCAAATATGCAGCAATTTCTTGATTCCTTTATAGTGTTTCTTAAATGAGATTCTGAGATAGTTCAAGTGACTAGTCATGATGGCTGAAAAATGACTTGGAATTTGGAAGTCAGTATTGTATTTTTGTGACAATGTCTAATGTCCTAGGGCAGGGGTCCTGAAACTAAGACCAATGGTCCAGATGTGCCCCCACCCAAGTGCTTTATCTGCTCCCTTCCCTAAACTTTAGACTTAGGGTCACCCAAAGTCTGAAACAACTTGAAGGCACACAACAACAACAATCCTAATTAACTTGACTATAGCATTAGCCAAAAGCATCCCCACACTTGCCATTGAAATACTGGTAAGTTTGTGGTGGTTAAAATTATCCTTCACTTTAAATATTGTATTGTGCTTTCATATTTTTTTCACTGCAAATAAAATGTGTGCAGTGTGCATAGGGATTTGTTCATATTATTTCAAACTATAGTTTCCCCCACTCCCTCAACAGTCAAAGGAATCATGAACCAGCTCTCAGCTTTAAAAGTGTGAGGACTCCTGTCCTAGGGGATAGTTGAATCTGTCAAGATTTGGTATTTTTTAAAAAAATTACATTAAGAAGTCAGAAATAAAAATGCAAATGCTTTCACATATGTTTTTCCAAACATATACATATTTTTTCAGGTTTTCTTGGCATACACAGTGTTGCAAAAATAATGCATTTTTTACTGACCAGGAGGCATTTCCATGCAATTTGATTTGATAGGATTTTCCTTCTTTTCTTCCGTTTTAAAATTGGCCACCTGCATAATAAAATCTGGACATATGCAACTATCCTAGAATAACTGAGTTTCAGGTCACATATTGGTTGAAGCAATTAAGTAGGTTCACATCAAAATGTGAATGGCATTATTTTCTCTAAAATATCTCTGGAAAATGCTAACATGGACATAATGCTAAGCAACCACTGCTGTTACTATAATGCTCTGTAGTGGACGTGTTACATTTCCTTTAAATAAGAATCTGCTACAATCCTCATTCTTTGAATGTCATTTGAATATGAAAATTGTACTACAGCACAGAGAAAGCCCTGATGAATTACAGTCCTTCGTGTCTTCCCGGTTATTGTATTTTGCTATACCAAAACATTAAAAATAAAAAAGCAAAGATATTACTTCAAAAGCCAGTCTTCTGGGAAATTATTTGGGAACAGAAAATGTAATGCTAACACTCCATTTCAGTCCCCTGAACAGTAATATGAGGGACTGGGAATTTTGAGGAACATGTTCTAAGGAGTTTTTATTTTAGTTTTTAAAATGTGAAATGTGAATGTTTTGCAGCTGGTGAAGTAAGAATTTGTCGTAACAAAGGCAAGGTCACTGACTATTATCTTTCTGAAAGTGATGGCTGATAAAAAAATTCTTCTGTGAACACTGATGCACCATAAATTATCCAAAGATGTAGGTTGTGTAAAAAATGTGATTGAAATGCTGGTATTTTGTCTATCTCCATTATTTTTTCTTCTGAAGATGAAGTATACACATAACATATTCTGATGTCACTTGCATCAAAGGATACTTGAACAATGCTGTGTACAGAATGACAATTAGTGATTTGGACTCTACAATATAGGTCAGCACTTTTAGATGTGCACATATGTTAATGCATCTTTGAATTAGCTGTGTCATTGAGGCATTGTGCTTTTATTTAGGATAACATACTGTAGGTTGAAAATTCAACTACCATACAATCTAGTTCCAGAATGCTGATTAATGTTTGAACCATATTATATGTGTCTCCACCAGTTAATCTGCATTTAGAAGTCAAGTTTACATGGCAGTGTAGATGGTGTCATAGTCACATAGTGCAGTGGGCCCTTGGTATCTACTGAAGCTTGATTCCAGAACACGAACTCTTGTGTTCATGTCTGTATGTGTGTATATGATTAAGAAACATATCAATTTACTGGTATTTTTAAAAATAATTTTATTGGTATTTAAACAACATACCAACATAGCAATACAATGTAATAATTCAACACAAAAAGATCAGTAATGCTAGAAATACAGTTACAAAAATTAGATATTACAAATAACTACCCTAATCCTCACCCCACTCTCTCTCCTTCATAAAGGACATTAAATGTATGTCTAGTCCTCCAAAACAAGGGCAGTATAACTAAAATATGTTAACCCTCACCATACTACTTAATTAAAATTATATCTTCTGATTTAAAATGCAACAAAAATACTTCAGTCTTCAAATCTCCCAAGCAATGTGTCTATTTGAACCTATGAGCAAAACAAGTTGGCTTCCACTTTCTGCCATTGCTCAAGATAAAAGTGAGCTCTGTCCAAAGCGGCAGAAGAGAATGCCGAGAAAGAAATGTTCTAGAGTGGATAACAGACTCAGCCATGATTCTAGGGGCTCTTCCACACGGCCCTATATCGCAGAATGTAAAGGCAGAAAATCCCACATTATCTGAGGGTGGACTCAGATAACCCAGTTCAAAGAAGATATTGTAGTATTTTTCTGCCTTGATATTCTGGGATATAGGGCTATGTGGAAGGGCCCCTTGAATAAGTGGAGCCCGTGTGTTGTCAAGCTCTGGGATTTGCGCATCCAGAAATGTCACCTTATTTCTGAAGTGCTCATGAGAATTGACAGTTCAATTCAAAATACCAGCAAATTAGAGAAACTGGTATCATGGGTTAAAATTTCTCATAACGGGTTGCTCAAGTTTATTTGGCAAGATTACAGATTCCTGACACATATATTAAAACAGTAGTGATTCCTCCTTTTCAATGTTTTTATTTGAGGGATTTGCTGGTCTGCTGTCAGTTGTCAGTCTGTGTCTGTTAGGAGCTCCACACAATGCAATGGTTTTGCTACCTAAGCTTCTAGATTTGTGGATAACAGTATTCTTAACAGGCAGCTAACATCTCATCAACGCCACTATACATTCAATCACCTAAGACTTTTACTACTCTTTTGACAGGTACCAATCAGATTAACAAGTCTTTTCTTCTCAGACATGTGTTTTACTGTTCACATTAACAACCAACTCATCTTTTATTTACACCAACATTTATTGCTCCTTATCTTCCTCCAATGAGGACAAATACAACTAATCTTTTTGGACTGTCAAGCATGTTTCACTTATTAAGTTTGCATGGTCAACTTCTCTTGCAGATAGACTCTCCTGTACTTGTCATATCTTATCTTGTATTTATACTTATACATCTAGGACTGTATTTATTGTGTGAATAAATAGAAACGACAACGCAGAAAGAACCGCAACTTGGACACAACATCACCCAAGGAGACTTTCTGCTGTGCTTTCTACAACCGGACTTGCCTATCTCGGATTGGCCTTCTTAGTCATCAACACGCTTGTAGAAAGTGTGGGATGAGTCCTTCCTGAATCTTCGTTCGTGAAGTAAAGCCAGGATTTCCTCTAGGGATATGCCATTCACAGTTTTTTTCTTTCTTTCAGTATCAGGCTTTAGTACCTTACATTTGAGAAATTGTCCAAAATATAATGTCCAGCCTAGAGTGCTATTTTTGTTTTTTGTGCTTTTACTAAGGTAATTGCAAATGACATTCTTTCTCCCTGCAATCATCCATACAGATAAGATGAAAGAACTAATTGGTGATGTCTAGTTTAATATAGTAGCTCTCACCAGTCACTGCACCTCTAAAGGTGATTATCCTCCTGAGATACATACATGAGATACAATATTTGGAATCCAAAGGGTGTGATCCAGGGTTGCTGACTGATGTTTTACTGATTTTTGCAAGATTTTGGAGTTGGCAGAATGCTATAACAGAAGGCTTGCTGAGGGCTCTAGCAAAATATTTAGATTGCCACCTGGTTGTTAGGAAATTCTAAGTGGAAATAAACCATGTGTGTGGTTATCTATAACTGTATAATAATTAAAAACAGATGTTTTTACGTGTTGTTAATAATTTTATTACATCTTAACACCCGATTTTATCATATCTTTCTGGGAGCCAGGATTTATCTGAATACAGAATATAGTGGGGTTAGTTGCTTGTTTCAGCTAATATCTGTCACTATCTCTTTTATGTGATGATTAACTACATCTTTTTGAGATCTTGAACAAACCTGTCAGACATGCTTTTATGTTTGTTTAAAATCAGTTAATAGATCAGGTGTGACACAGACATATACATGTACACACATCATTAATTGGGTCTTACGACACTGTGGTAAAAGTCTGCCTTTCAAGCTGGGCTGAAAGGATTTATTTGGGATTGTATGAATTGTATATCCAAGGAGAGATAAGCATACACTTCCTCATTTTGAAGGTTCAGGTTTTTAGGTGTGTGTCTAGGTATATGACTTGGTTTTCCTTCTATTTAGTTTGGAATAGGAGGGTGGGTGAGAGTGATCCTCTGAAGCCCCAAATAAATGGGGCTGTTATGATCATGCTGGATTGCTTGATTTTAATTGACATTTTCATAACTGATGTTTTAATTCCTTGGATTTTAATTGTATTTGTTTACTTTATGAACATATATGTATATGGCATCAAATTCCTGCCTGTTGTAAGGCCGCCCTGAGTCCCCTTTGGAGTAAGAAGGCTGGGATACAAATTTGGTAAATAAATAAATAAATACCTCTTTTGAACTGAGTACAGTATATGTTTTTATACTTCATTCAGGCTTAATGTGCATCATTGAACCACTGCACCATGACGCACAATGCCTTGTAGGTTGAGAATGCCTTGGCAAAATTTGTGTTCTTGATGTCAGAAAGAAGCACTAAATTATTGGCATTATCTTCATGCAGGCTGAACATTGGAATCCCTACTGTGAAAACCATGCTTATATAATTGAGATGTAATTGTAAGGGCCAGATAAATGCCATTTGTTATCTGCAAGTAACAGGCAAGTAAAAATAACACTACACTTTCACACCTGCAGATCTTTTATTTCCATTGAAGGATTATTAGATATGGAATAGGTCACAATAGAAAAGAGTACCATTTTAAGTAATTCTACATATTGACAGTCATGCTGTTTTTAATGTCTTAAATACATCTAAGCTCCTGACTGTCCTTCTTAACCTCGCTCTTCCTTTGACATCTAATTACCCTCATTTGGATCTATACAATATTTTCAAAATGATTTAAAATTAACTTTCCTGAATATCTCTGTTCACGTGCTCATGTGAACCAGATGAACTCAAAAGTGTGGGGATCTTTTGGGGCAGGGGGAATGTGGTGTCCACACTGTAGGTAATATGATATACTTTAAAATCCAACCGTCTGGTATTTCCAAGTCATGGATGGTTGAATCGATGGACATGAAGCCATGGATATGGAGGGCTGACTGTGTTTATTGTGTTTGTCTCATGGCCAAATCAGATTACAGCACAATGTGAAAAACCTTGTGGGCTTAGAATACACAATGATGTGCTGCCAGATGGGTTCAGGAAGATATGCCAAGTAGTATCTGCCATCTAATTAATATAATTGTAAACACAAGATGTAAATTTATTTCCCATAACTAGGTATATACTTAGGTATTTATGTATAAGGCAAGGTATTGTCTAAAACAGATACATTCAAAATGCAGCAACTATTTTATAGTAGGTGAAATTCTAACTCAAAATAGAAGGCAGTGATGCATCCCTGAAAATATGGCTTAGGCACTGAAGTAGAAGAAGGATATTTCTAGCATTCGGGAACAGGCTGTGGGCCAAGTGAATTCCTGGACAAATTTAGAACTTCTCATTAGGATATCAATTGCAGTTGGGTCCCACAATAAAAATATTGTATATAATCACATAATTGTTGCACTCTGTTTTTTAGTCCCCAAATTGAAATGCTACTAGACTTGAAATGTGCCCCTGTCATGCCCTTTAGTGTCCCCCAGTGCTTTTGACTCCTCCAATCAGCCCCCCCCCCCCCAGATTCATACCAGTTACATTAACCTGTGTTTTAAACTGTGATTTCAAAATGTTTTCTAATCTGTTTTTAAATAATGGCTTCACGGGAGAGCTCTGTTTTCCCTTTCCCGGGCACTTGTACCCCCTTTGTGCTGGTCAGTGACCATAATAAAGTTTTGTATATTGTATATAGTCCCCAAATGTTTTTTAGCCTTTCATCATATAGTCATCACATGGGTAATACTGTGTGCCCTGGAACCTTGGCTGGAATGGGAGGAGGAGATGAAAAAGCCTGGGAGGTGGGCTGAGGGGAAGAGCTACAGTTGGGTATTGGATGGCTGGAGCAGTGACTCAACCCCCCCCCCCTTTTAAAAACTTGATCACCCCCACTTTTTTGGGGGGGGGGGAATGGCATGAAATCTGTGAGGATTATGTGATGAGATGCAGTATATTCCCAGTGCCTGAATTTAAAGTCAATTATAGAATGAGCTACAATTGAACTAAGGATACAGTAGGTAACTCTAGGGATGTGTGTGTGTGTGTGTGTGTGTGTGTGTTTTCTTTGGATTCATGGCTGCATGACTAAGCCAGAGTTGGCAGACTAAGCACCAATAATGTCATGCCTCTGAGAAATAATTAGATAAGAGAATTTAGAACAAAGGAAACCACAAGGGGTGCCCAGCTGGGCATTTAAATAGGTGATCTGTTATAAATTGAGTATGCCTTAAAACTGGAGTGTGTTGACCTCTGATGCCCCATCCACACAGTACCTTTATCCCAGGAACTTCTGATTCAAAATGGTGTGTTGCCAAATAATGATTCCTGAAAACATGGGAGGAATCGCTACAAAGGAGGGAAACTTCAGAATAAAAAGATCCCCTTTTATCCCATTTTTGGCCCAAAGAAGTGCATCCTCATATGTGTGCGTGACCCTGAATTCCAAAAAACATATATTTTCCTTCCCTCCCCCTGTCTGGACTCCCTTCCTGGCTCACATTTCTCTCTCAACTTACTGGAGCCTTCATCAGAAGCAGGCCGGCAGTCTCTGCCTCTCTTCCTCCTCCTTGGAAGACCGAATAGAGGGCCTTGGAGCAAAAATCCCCCTTTTCCTGCCCAAGGGGGAGGGAAAAACTTTTCAGAGGGCCTTGTTGGGAGTGTCTCCTGGTAAGTTTAGGGAGAAATGGTGGGAAGGGAGGGGAGGCTGGCAGCACCAATGCCCACCCCTGCTGATCTCAGATCAGTAGAGGGGGGGGTATCTGGACACCCCTCCTGAAAACCCTGAGGTTTAGGCCAACTGTGTGATCTTCATCCCAAGAGGAACTGGAATTTAAATTTTCAATTCCTTTTGGATCTTTTGCCTGTTTGGAACTGCCCTACGGCTTTAGACTGGTCAGTTTAGGGAGATGGTATGAATTCAGAAGTGGACAGGAAGGTTCTTGTGTAACAAGAATGCACAAACTGCACATTTTGTATACTCAAAACTCAAAGAAATTAGGGCGCATACAGTCAATTACATAAAGACAGATTGCTCACTTAACTAACTACTATTACAATACTCTTGGACTAAGTAGCTTTCCCACACAGTCTCCTCCAGGAAAAAAGTGACAAATTAAATACAGTAGTGACAGTATAGATATAAAATATAAACAATACAACTATGGAAGCTGAGGTAACGAAACCATTAGACTCTATAGAACTTATTGCAGAAGTCACAATAATTGAACATTTCAATAACAACCAGGATGACCTTGTATGATGAAATTATGTTGGTTTTCACAATAACAATTGGGGTTTGATGAAGAGCAGAAAGAGCTAGAATAGGTTTTGAAATGCTCCTGATGTCAGGAGAGAAAAAGAGAACATAGTTTGATATTGTATGATGAGAGACATTACATTGAAAAGACTAGAAATAGCAAGGGGATTGTTTACTTTGTTTCGCTTTGTTGTGTTTTACCCCCCCATCTCACTAGATTTGGGACTTCCAACACCAAATGTTTCAACAAAGTATAGGGTCATATTTATTTGCTCCCTTCTGTAGACTCTAAATAACTTATAAATAAAGGAAATACATTACAAATTTTCACTACATTTTTAGTAGCGGTGGAACTAATTATCGCACTCTTAAAGCACTACCACCACATAAGAAGGAAACTAACTTTCAGGTCTTCATAATCTTTCCAAGATGAATCCATCACAATTTCTTGGATGAGTAATAACGCACATCATCAAATTTTATTGCATTAGCCGCAAAGCCATATCAAACAGAACAAACCATGTAAAAGAGATACATATATCAAACTTTAAACAATGGTTGCATAATGTGCAGCAGTACATTAAACAGCCTTTCCGTAGTGAAGTAGCAGATATTCTCCTATCACCTCTACCTTTCTGATTCATTTTGGTCAAATTTCCTAGCATGTATTTCCTAGTCTATTTGTTCCTCATGTATCCTCATCCCCTCTGCAATCAATCCCAATTGATGCAATATATCGTTGCCTACTTTTACTAGCTTTATAAAAGAATATTGCTATTTTTGTAATTACTAACTGATTGGGATTAGAGAGGAGGAATTTTGTCAGAGACAAGTGAGATTTGTTAGGTAAATAGACTTCAATAGAGATTTTATTTCTTTTTCATATATTGCACATTCGTGGAGGATGTGATTTAAATCTTCCACCTTCTGGGCCCCACAGACACATGTTCTCTCTGTGTAAAGGATAGAATGGTATCTACCACAGCTAACCATTGACTCATTCTGTTCTAACCATTCCCTTGTTAGAGCCAATCTTAACTGTCTTGGTAGATTAGCCATCAAATAGCGGGCACGACTGAAGATGGGATTCAGTGCTGCTAGCCATTTCAAAGAGCCTACACTAGCGAGGCACGCACAATCCTTTTGGGCTTGGATGTCTAAGATTCTCTGTATCACCTCTGCTCTGACTTTGGTGGTGTTATTGCTCAGGGAATCTGTGGGCATCCCACATGATCTTAGTGAGTGGATTAATGTATTTGCCCAAGTACATTGGGCGGTATTTTTAAGTTGGTCTTCTAGACAGCAGCGGGGGAGTCTATGAACTTCAAGATTTTTGATTTTGCTGCCGTAGTTAAAGGCTCTGGCCAAAGCAAGACCTTCTAGTCAGTGCATCTCTGTCTCAACCCTGACTGTTGTTGTTGGCATGTTTTTATTAACTCCCAACACCTGTCTTAAAAAGTGTATTTGGTTCCGCTCAAACATGGGAATTATAAAAGGTCCCCATAATTCGGCTCCATAATTTTGGCTGAGTAAACTTTAAGAATGGGGCCAAGTGTTCCGGGGTGATGGTGATTTGCTAGCTGGAGAAGTTGGTTGGAACGGGCGCTCACTTTTATTGTGCAGGAGTGGCATTGGTCTTGCAATTTGCCTGTCTCTGAGAAAGTAAGGCCTAGATAGGTGTAGGTTGCTACCTGTTCTATGCCTACTCCATCTAGGGACCATTTGTGCTTCTTTGGTCTTATGGCGAAGCGTATGACTTTGGATTTGTCTTTGTTGATGGATAGATGGTTTTTTCATTGTGACTCCACAGGAATTCCCACCTCCAACTTGAGTGCTGTTTCTGGTAGAACACAATTAATAACACACATACCAAACATTGGTTTTCAGTTATATTATTTATTGCATTATATTTGAGTAATATATTAATTATTTTATTTTAGGAGATACTTTCTGGATACACACAGGCCAGAGGTTCAATTTTTGTCTAGGAGCTTCATGTCTGTATTCTAAGCATTTATGACTGATGACATGCATAAGTAATACTTGTTGCTTTTTTGTGCCTCCAAGTCATTTTCACAATTCTGTAGCATATCTATCACAGTGTCTTCTTGGCAAGATTTGTTCAGCAGAGGCATTGTTTCTCTCTGAGACTGAGAGAATGTGACTTGCTCAAGGTTACCCAGTAAGTTTCCATGCCAATGAATGATTCTCATACTTGTGGTTCAATGCTCAGGCCACTACACCAGCTAGCTCTCAGAAATAACAACAGCAACAACACCATATTAAATAATGATGATGTCGATGATGACATCACTGTATAATTGGAAACACAAAATATTCAATAAGTCTTCATTATTTCAATTTCAAAAACAGTCACGGCATTATACACTTCATTTTCTATATATCTGTTTAAAATGTTTTGTAACATGACCATATGAATCCAATGCAGGGTTTTCCCTGTCAAATAAATAATATTTGGGAACCCAACTCAAAGAGTTAGGAAATGTCTTGAATCTTTTGCTCAGTTTGCTTATTGAGCAATAAAGTTATTGCTGTTGCTGTGTCATTTCATTAGTGTTTGTGGATCAATAAATATTGGCATTGCTTGAAGGAGATATTACTTTTAAATGAGAAGATTGGAAATACATTCCTAGCAATGGCGTTATGATACTTCCCCAGAGTGTTATCATCTTTCTCATTATCAAATTGCACATACAAGTTTCTTCTTGAACTAGGGGCATTTCTAAAGGTGCCTGAACATAACATTCTTATTGCAGTTAGAATATTAATGGAATGTTTGTAGTCTATGAATACCAATGATGGGGCTGGGGAAGCTAGTATACAGTCATCCTGCAGAGTGTGCTCAAAAATATCAACCTGCCTAAGGGGTTTGACAAAGTGAGTGCTAGAGATGGCAAATAGGGAAATAGTCCCCCCACTTTTTGCCCACATCTGCAGGATTCTTGAAAAAAGAAATATTGCTTGTGGTGAGAGCACTGGTATATCCTCCAATACAGATCATGTGGAATTGTAAAGGTCTGAAAGACAGTATATTTCTTGAAGTCCTAGGCTTTTGGAAATTTTACTTAAATATGCAAAGGTTCTGAGTTCCACTAACAGGATTTTCTAGGTGAAAACTTAATGTGAGCCCTATTCTGGCTGCCTAAACAATTTCACATTTTCAGGAAACGAGGCTCCATTCGATAGTCATTGATATAATTTTCTGGTTACGGCAAGATTATTCTGAAGTTTCTTAAGGTCAAAATATTTCAGTCTCATATGGAGCATAATTAATCTACATCCAACTATGGTGCAGCAGCTATCAGTCTTCTGTGAGTGAGGCATCCTCAAAGGCCCTTTAAAATCCATTGCAGTTGGAAGTGTTAATAGACTTCTTAGTAATTTACCTAGTATTAATCTTTAACAGCATACGTTCGACCTCATTAGATGGGACAATTTGCCCATGGCACACTGCTTCACCTCCCTTTATGGAACGGAGCCCTTCATACATTGTAAAGGGACTTCTGGCTGGGCTCCATGCCAAAAAGGGAGGTGAAGCAGTGCCTGCTGCTGCTGTGGCAACACGGAACCCTTCCCGTGTTGCTTTCCCTTCAATGGGGGGAAGCCAGGTGGCAATGTTTTCCTCCATGGTATGAGGGAGAAGGTAAGGTGAGTGATGCGGGGTGTGGAGCGGCAGCATCTCAATGCCCCTTGCCAGGAGCCCATGCATTCACCCTAATGTGGGGCAAATCCATGGGCCTTTATAAGGTCCATATATAGTTTTACTTAGCTGTTTTGACATTAGCAGCATAGATATATACTAGTACACATATGGCAGCTTTCTAGAATCAGCATTAATATATGCAGGTCATACTCCTAATAAGACTCCATTTGAGGATACATTTGTCAATAGTGTTTCCTATGGCCAGTTAGGTGTCTGAAATAATGTATTTTTTCAATATCCATGTGCACAGATTTTACAATTTACAGTTTTACAATTACAAGAATATGGCTTGACAAATCACCCCCATGGCAGAGTTATTTAATAGCAGAGCACATGACTTCAAAAAAAAAAGCATGGAAAGTAAGTTGTGACTTTTTGTGTGTGTCAATGATGATATTCTGAAAATGTTTCATGGATTTTCTCTACACATATACAGAACTTCATTCTACAGCCTGAAAATGACAATAAGATCACTGATGGCTATTATTGTGAGTTTTATTTCAGAGGAAAGAACTGATGAAACTGCCCTATGAAGTTGAAATGGTCATCATTGTTTAACAGGTGACTTGAACACACAAACACAGGTCAAAAGCATGCAAGCTATGACCCTTCAGATGTTGTTGAATTGCATCTCATCATCATTGGCTGTTTTGCCAGTAGGGGTGATGGGAGCTGCAATCCAACAATATCACGTCATTGTTCACTACTAGAATCAAAATTTCCCAAGCCCAAAATTTGCAGGAAAGAATACTGGAAAAATTGAGCATTTTGGAACATAATGGAAATTGAAGGGAAGAGGGGAAGGTTGTGTATAACAAATGGGAAAAGGGTTTGCATTTGATTGTGAAATATATTGGTCATTGGGGAGGCCCCAAAGGAACATTCTAACAAAAAAGACAAGCAAAGCTTATGATTCATCTTAGTCTAAATAATTTATGGGAGTAATTCAGAGGGCAGCTTGTTCCAGTCTTCCTGTCATTTAAATATTAAGATTCCTGACATTTAGATAATAGGCCAAGTGTAGAAAATAGCTTTGGAGTTAAGTTTTATCAAGAAGAATATGGCTTCACAAGTGGAACATTTGGAGCTAATTACTGGACCAACAGATTCGAACTACTATTGGCCACCAACTGTCCCCAGACATTTAGTTCTTCATGATGAAATGAGATACACTGATTGAGCAGGGAAATGTGGCCATAATAGGAAAACATGACTGGAATATTCATAAACATAAATTTAATCTAGATTTAAATTGAGGCAGAATATACAATTTGTTCTTCCTTGTGAATGACCATTAGGATACCTCACAAACTCACATAATCTTACATTTGTATTCGTCAAACACTCTCCATATTTTTTAAAAGCAGCCACAATTAGACAGTGAGGTGGGGAGGAACAGGCTGAAATTTGTTCATGCCTGAGTTAGATCCTCCTAAAACATAAGAGTCTGAATACCCTAATGGCACCAGATCATAGCTTTGTAAGTTAAGGAGTGTCAGCCCTGCTTAGTACTTGGATGGGAGACCATCAATAAATGTCAGGTACCGTATACTATATTTTACAGGAAGGAATTGGCCAAACCACCTTTGACTATTCCTTTGCTAAGGAGACACTATGAAATTAATAGGTCAGAGTTCCTCCTGACAATGTAATGGCTTCTCAGCAGAATGGAAAAGACTGCAATTTTGCCTCCATTTTGGAGTCCACTGTTTGTCCTCAAAGCTCTTCCAAAGTCTGGGAGAATTTATTGAAATTAAAATTCAGGAACCAGGGAAGGCAGTACAGTCCTGTATCTAATTTAACATACATCTAAATGTATTTAATTGTGTTTATTTCTGGTAAATATATATATATATAGGTGAATACTCTTCTTATGTAACTTCAAGTTGACAGTGTATTCAAGATGCTGTACAGATAATTGATTAGTGCAATATGTGAACATGGAATGGTGCAATGACAACTGGAACAGCCTGGACTACGATATTGGATTATGTGACTTAAATAATTTTAATGTTGATATATTTTTAGCGGGTGTTTTAATGTATAGGGTTTTTTCCTATTTGCTGGATATGTATTATATGTAATGTATGGCATCAAATTGTGCTTTTATATGCTGCTCTGAGTCCCCTTTAGGGTTGGGATATAAATATGGCAAATAATAATAATAATACAGAAGTCAGACAGAATGGTACAGTGGCTTGGGCATTGGACTATGGAAACTAGGATTTAATTACCTGCACAACCATGGAAACCCACTGAATGACCTTGGACAAGACACACCCTTTCAGCCACAGCAAACTCTGTGATAGGATTGCCATAAGTCAGAAGGCATACAGTATACAACAACAACAACAACAACAGATGAAACTATATTTAATCTGGGAAAAGGCGGTGATTAAAAATCAGGTGCTCTGTTATTGAGCTGTGGAGCTCTCTCCATCCTTTCTGCCTTTGCAGCATGGGGGTTGTTCCAGTTTGCTCTGTGGAAGATATTGCATTCTCAGCTCACTATATGAACTTCAAAATCTCAATTACTGCTATTTATGCTGATTATGTTGTCTTTTTTGCAACTGGTGGTGTGTGTAGCCATGCGTGCAGCAACCCCACATTTTTCTATGCCCTTCTAAATTTTACCAGTATTTTTCGTTAAATTGGTCCTTGTATGAATTTACTGGAACAAGCCATTTCAGTGGTGCCAGTAGGACAGTACCATGGCTTTTTTATTTTAATAAAATAATAATAATAATAATCAAACTGCAAAGACTCTGGCACAAGCCAGTAAAGATAGTTCCCGTGGTAATCGGCACACTGGGTGCAGTGCCTGAAGACCTTAGCCTGCACTTAAACACAATTGGCACTGACAAAATTACAATTTGTAAGCTGCAAAGGGCCACCCTACTGAGATCAGCACACATTATTCACTAATACATCACACAGTCCTAGACACTTGGGATGTGTTCGATGTGTGATCCAATATAACAGCCAGCATAGTGCCCTTGTTGACTGTGTACTAATCTTGTTGTGCTTCAAATAATGATTATGTGTTTTAACTATGATGTGGGTTACAACATAGTTTAAACACACAATCATTGTAAACATTCAATAAAATACACATATTAAAATGTATTTCTATGTAATACATATTAAAATACATAGAAAAAATTAAAACATGGGATGCATGGTTAGAATTCATGATTAAAACTGACTGAATAGGTCTGCCTACAGAGATAGGATGTCAGATGTGTTTTAAATTCAGACAGTTTCTTTAGCTGTTGTAAGAGCTCTTCTGGCAGGTTGTTCCACAGTCTTGGAGCAGACAATGAAAAGGTCCTCTGGGTGATGGCTGCCAGTCAGGTTTTGGTTGGTTGGAGTAAGGACCTCAGGGAGGATTATACAGGAGAAAGCAATCCTGTAAGTAAGTTGGACTCAAGTCATGTAGGGCTTTAAAGGGGGAAAAAACCAACTCCTTGTACTTTGCCTGGAAACTAATTGGCATCTAATGGAGTGACTTTAGGATAGGTGCAATATGTTCACTCTTGGATGTTCCTGTAACCAATGTGGTGGCCATATATTGGACCAGCTGGAGTTTCCAAACTTGGTACAAAGGTAGTCCAATGTAAAGCACATTGAAGTCAAACCTTGAGGTTACCAGTGTGTGCATTACCATCTTTACATCCTCCAAATCTACGAAGGGGCGCAGCTTTCATATCAATTGAAGCTGGTAGTAAGCATTCCTGGCCATCACATCTACATCAGCTGACTTTTGGAGGGACAGATTTAGGAGCACTCCCAAGCTATAAACACAGTCTTTCAGGGGGAGTGTAACCCCACCTGGAACTGGATAACACACATTCACCCCCAGATTCGGACCCTTGATGCTTTGTCTGGATTCAGTTTCAATTTGTTTTTCCCCAATCCAGCCCATTAACTCCTCTAGACATTCATTCAGAGGAGACATACTATCCTTAGATGAAGTTGTTTTGAATTTGGGTATCATTAGCATACTGATAGCACCTTTCCCCATTCCTCTCCTAGCAATTCCATGTATTTTTTAAATGGGGCTAGAATAGCACTTTTTTGAGGAGCAACTATCACCAAACACCACCATCTGGAACCAGCCCCACTGCAACACAGTGCCTCTGATTCCCAATCCCCTCTCCAGCTCCCAGGCATTTTAGAAGAATACCAATGTCAATGTTATCATAAGCCGCTGAGAGGTCTAGAAGCACCAACAGAGACACCCACACCCCTTTCTGTGTTAAGACACAGATCATCCACTAAGGCAACCACTGCAGTCTCAATTCTGTGTCCTGCTCTGAAGCTGGTTTGAAGTACTGTCCACATCAACAGTACTCACCAATTAAAACTGAATCAGTGTGATCCCATCACAGAATTGCTGGACACCTCATTATCAATTTCTGCTTCAGTGATGGCATCTAAGTTGGCTCTTAAGCAAGAGATTTAATTTGTGAAATGGCTATTAAATACATCGTGGTGAGCTATTGAAGGTTCTAATAAGTTTGGAGGAGAGGGTGCCTGAGTTAAACCTCTTACTATCCTGAACAGCTCAGCTGGAAATGAATCTGCAGACCCAATGCATGCAGAGATGAAAGCATGCAGAAATGAAAGTTTATAAGAGCAAAGATGTCCTTTATACCATGTCTTGTTGCATAAACGTTGAGTTTTCCTCCATCTACACTCTAGTCTTCATTCTTCTAATTTGATATTCTTGAGGATCAGGATACCAGGTCGGAGATGATTTTTGGAAGTGATCGTGTCAATAGCTTTGGTTAGATTTTGACTCCATTTATTGACCAAGGATTCAACAGGATTCAACAGTAATGTCAGCCATAAAACCCACTAAGCCTCCCTGGAATCTCAACGGATTCATTATCCTTCAAGGGTGGACCGTTTTAATAGGTCCTCCACCCCTTCAGAGATAAGTTGTAGTTATGATTTTATGGACATAAACCCACTTCTTCAGATCCAGTAGGGAGTTATAAGGCATCTTTATATAGTTACGAGAGTGAGATGTAATAGGATTCAAAATATACAAACCATATCCCTTGCTCTAAATTTTCACCTTTCATTCAAGGAGATTTTCTAGTTAGAATATGTGGGGCATGTTATTAAGTTGACCTTTTGGCCAACATTAATGACCAGGGATTATAATTCATTTTTGTCTTGCCCAGACCTAACATTATTCACCATTCCATGCTGATGGAAAACCAACTCTCCCAGCTTCATTCCCACTATACAGTTAAAGCATTATTATTCCCCTTTAGCCCCCATCCTATGTAATTCTGGATTTGTAGTTTGTTCAGAGATAAAAAGAAGCTGTCTGTCTTGGAATTCAAAATTCCCTTCCCAAAACTGCAGGTCCCAGAATTCTCTAGGATGTCGACAGACACTTGAAGTAGCATCATGGTTGTAAAATTCTATAGCGGTGTCATATAAAAGCAGTCCTGCTCCTCTCCATTCTGCCTAAAGGTGCATCTATACACTCAGATTAATGCAGTTTGATATCACTTTAACTGCCATGGCTCAGTGCCTGCAACTTTCCCTGCCAAAGAATACTAGTGCCCCACCAAACTACAAATCACAGGATTCCATAGCATTCAGGCATAGTAGCTAAAGTGAAGTCAAATTGCATAAATCTCACAGTGTAGATTAACTCCAAGAGCTGATTTTTCTGAAAGATATGAAACCTACACAGAGCTTTTAAACAACTAGCCATTTATGCAGTGATAACTTAATGAGGGGTGCATTTGTTATCTGCATTTTGCTGCCAAGTAACAGACATTTTACTTTACTCTTGCACCTTATCAGAATTTGAGGACAGTGTAAGAAGATTCTTTACCATTTTGGAAGACAATATAGGCAACCTGTTTTCTAAACAGTTTATATCAATTTAGATAACAACCTGTATTCAGTCAGAACTAGAAACAGGAAAGTGGGGACTTATTAGAAATAGCATGGTAACTTAATGCTAGCCCACCTGCCACAAAGGTGGCCGAAGCCAAACCAACAATGCAGGAATACGTGTCTCAAACAACACAAGAAAGAGAAACTGCCCCAGCTCCACAGATGGACACAAACCAACAACTTTCACCAAAGCCGAGGGATCAGCACAAAATTCTATTTGAGAAAATAACAGCGCTCAAAAGTAGACTGGAGAAGGCCAACAATGAGGCAGAAAAAAGGTATTCCCAGACCTTATAGAGCCCTCTATCAACACCTTCAATGAAAGATAGACTCCACCATAGCCAGGATTCCCAACCCAAGGCATCCACTCTCCCAAATTGTAACAGAGAGGGGCAGTTTGATAGGGCACTACAGACGCCCGAGGAAGGACGGAGAACAAAAACTCCCCTCCTGGACAATATATCCAGTCCCCTAGGAAAGAAGCAGATAATTACCAACCCTGTGCTACACCCTGAACCCAAGGCAACAGCCAGCCCAAACAGTCTTCTGAGAGACATAACAGTGAAGGAGATTACTAGGGCCCCCCAGTATGAGAGAACAAGAACAGCTACGAGGATCCAACATAACAACTGTGTTCTACCAGAAACAGCACTCGAGCTGGAGATGGGAACTCCAGTGGAGTCACAATGACTTGTGCAGAATCATCTTGAACACATACCAGAGACCTCACCTGATACTAGCAACCTGCATCCCCAGTCACTGACATGCCTAAAACTCATTTCTTAGAATATAGCGGGCACAGGGCTTATTAATTCCCCAGAGAATTTGGACTTCCTGAGAGGTTTTGACATTTTGGCGCTGCAGGAAACCTGGTTACCAGAGAAGGCCAAACCAACTATGTTGGGTGAATGCACCCTAGACAATCCAGAGAGTATATTTGCATCAGACTTACTCATTATGCTTCCCAACCCTCCTCTGCTCCCAAAAGCCTCTTGGTTGAAAAATAATACATAATGATGAAAAGGTTTTCTGCACTCTGCACTTGGTTCATTAGGCACCAAGAAGAAAGAAGGAGCACCAAAATATTGTATGCATTGAGTACAAGAAATACAATGCATATAACACGAGGGGGGAGCGCGCGCCTTAGTTGAATTAACTATCAGGTTGCACTTTTTTCATAGGTGTGATGAACCATGATGGTAAATGAACCATGATAGTAAATGCTAATTAATAAGGCAAGCACAATGCCTTGAAAGATGTATTATCTTTAATATTTGGAAATGTATACTCTTATATGAATCTTTATCTATGGAATCCATATTAACTTATATGGGAAGCCTAATAATTGCATTAAACTTTACACATAAAATATTGGTTTTTCTGTTGTCACTCACTCAGCTGCAAAACAAAACAAAACTCAGGTGCCTTTTCAAGATTTGACTGCATGGCAATTTTTTTTTTAAAAGGCAAGCCAAGGGAAAAGCCTTTTGGCCTTCCTTCTGTGCTCTCATTGATGCATGAGGCACCATTATTTTGGAATCCAAGTGTTTTTGCTGATTTGGTGATAAACCTACCTGTGCATATTGTAACTTACTTTTCTATTAAAAAAATAAAGTGTGATGTACAAAAGCTGGAACAGCAGCATGTCTGTCTTGTGGTTTTCTCTGTGTAGGCGTTAGCTGAACTGGCACAGTGCCAGTTTAATTACCAGGCTAGCTGAACTTCTGCATCTGGACTCAAATGCTGGAGTATCTCTCAGTGTAATTAAAAAGAATCCAGCTCCTCTGGAGATGCTGCACTTGCTCATATATATTAAGAGCTCGTGGGGGGGATTCATTACTATTTTGTACATGTATGCTCCTTGAGTTTCACGTTTTGTATTAGTTAAGAGTTCTGCTTGGGTCGACATAATTGAATTGCCATCAGCTTTAAAACTAATAATTCCATGGCTGACATGGTCCTATGTGTTATAGAAGACTGGCATGAAGCCCTCGGGAAGGCTCTAGGACTTGTTTGGCTCATGCATTTGGCAAGAGGGATAAAATTGTGTTGGCCAAATGCATGCTATCCTTCAAATCAAATACATGTCACAACACATGGAATTTTGAGTAGAAAAAAATCCTTTCCTTCAGGCAAAAACAATAGGGTAGTTCTAACTATCAGCTGGTCACTAGGCATGTCTGTCATGATGTTTAATATCAAGATGAAATAACTGCGAAGTCATTTGGGGACTTGGCAAGAAACGTCTCCTGTCTGCTGGTGGCAAGCAGCTCATTTTAATCTGTAGATGTACTGAACAGCTGCCTGCAATTGGCAATGGGATGGGTAAACACTAAGAAACTCACATTCGAAGCAGATAAGACAGATATACTATTAAGGTGATATTAAATCAGATTTGGATGATGCCATATACCTTCTTAAAAGCATTTCCAGACTAGTCTGGTATGATGGATTTGGATATTATACTGAAATGATATGCAGGGGCTTTCTTTTAAAGTGCATTTATTTCAGAGTAACTTGGTGATTTTAATTGTATTACTTTAACTTATCCTAACCGTAGTAACCTATAGATGTGAGAACTCGACCATAAGGAAGGCTGAGCAAAGGAAGACAGATGCTTTTGAACTGTCGTGTTGGAGGAAAATTCGGAGAGTGCCTTGGACTGCAAGGAGATCAAACGAGTCTACTCCAAGAAATAAAGCCCGACTTCTCACTGGAAGGAACGATCTTAGAGGCAAAGATGAAGTACTTTGGCCACATAATGAGAAGACAGGAAAGCTCAGAGAAGATAATGATGCTGGGGAAAATGGAAGGAAAAATGAAGTGGGGTCGACCAAAGGCAAGGTGGATGGATTGTATCCTTGAAGTGGCTGGCTTGATCTTGAAGGAGTGGATGTGATGATGGCCAACAGGGAGCTCTGACATGTGCTGGTCTATGAGGTTACGAATAGTCAGAAGCAATTGAACAAATAAACAATACCCTAAATTGGAATTTTATCTGCTCTATTAGCTGCATCCTCTCTGATTTGTGATTTTTATCACCCTTTGAGAGCCTATCACCCAACCATATTCATACACTAAAAATGTCAAGTGATCTGTACCTACCTGTTTTATATAGCATTGTGTCTCTGCATGTATTTTAATATTTTTGTTCTGTGTTTGTGCTAATTGTCTCATTAATAAACCTTTCTATTTCCATAAAGCCATGGGTTTGGAAGATAATGTGAATACACAAGGATTCCTGCTAAGTCATAATGTGATTTGGGTCAGACCAATCCATAGACTACCTAGTTCAACATGAGTCAAATCCAAATGTTGCTTCCCACTAGTTTTTACATATTCCCATACTTTCCTCCTTTTGGAGAGATTGTCCCTATTCATTCATTTTTGTCCTATTTTACAACTGTTTTAAAAAGAGTTTTTCTCTATTCCTCCTACTTTCCCCTTTCATTCTTGATTTACTTTAGTTGCAAAGTGCAAAAGTAGCTTGCAATTCATTAACTTATTAATTTATTAATAATTCTAATATTGCTTATACAGATGTGTCCTGGTTTTCATCTGTAAAATTGTCAACTTATCGTGACCTCATGAATTCTATAGAGTTTTCTTAGGCAAGGAATACTCAGATGAGACATGATGTCTTTAGGGAATTGAGGCTCCAGGATAACAGCTATGATTTAACTAGCTCCATTCATGGCACATCTGTGTTTGGCAGTATGTGTTTCTATGCAAGAAAACCAACAAATGTTGATTTAATCCTCTAGCAATTTAAAATGTAAAAACAGCAAGGGAACAGGACAACTAGTCAGTTTAAACATAGTCATATTTGCAAAATTACCCCTTGGAAATGTGGTATGAGTGTGGATGTATGTGTGCATACACATAGGTACAAATCCATGAATAACTTTATGTAACACAGATCTTTCACCGCTTTCGTTTGAGCCAAATTAATTGAGAAAACAGGCTATGTGCCACTCAGTTTTCCACATATTTTTTTGAAAGCGGAAGCGTCACGGGGGCATTTTAGTTTGTGAGAAGCACACATGAAGGTATTTAACTCTTGTCTATCCCTGCTGGTTGTGCTTTCTGTTATTTTTGCAGGGGGGGGGGGTTCTATGGTCTGGTAGTTAGAATAGTTAAAGGAATGTACAGATCTTGCTAATGCTTTCATCACCTGATGTGATGCTGGCTGTTTATGACATTGGGACCTGTAGTCTTATGCAAGAGATTCGTTTGTCAGCTTACATAGGGTGCTGGACAAAGCTCTGTTCCCAACCTGAACATATAAACTACTCAAACCAAATGGGCACAAGAAAACTGCCTTTTCACCAATTAGGCTGAGTGTAAAGCAAGCAAGAGCCACCTTCCTATAAGGGAGACTGATGCAGCCTCACCTTCCTATATCTATATGATCTATATTGATATCTATACCTATATAGATAGAGGGGGAGGGGGAGAACATTATTTTGATGCTAAATACTAGATAGCTACTGGTGACAGGAGTATGATGGCAACCAACATAGTGCAGGAGGGAATTGACTGAAGCAGAATATTTGTCCATTTCCAATAACTTTCTTCCTAGTTAGCAGCATCTTCCTTTATCCCATTGGCTGAGCAAAGTCCCTTCCTCCATTTCAATAGAAATGGTTGCTGCTTCTGGGGGATGACTCCACCCCCAGGGATGCCCCCAAATAACAGGTAATATGTTGGGACGTGTTTGAAATAATTCTCAAAACAGTCTCAGAAATGGATCATTTCCTAATGTGACAAATCCCATCTCACACTGCCCCCTTTTTCCTTGCTCTTCATGTCTTTAGATGGTAAACCTGAGGGAAAGGAATAGTCAGATTAATAATCTGTAAACACTCCTGAGAGCCTTTTTGGATGAAAGATGGGGTATAATTGCTCTAAATAAAATAAATAGAGAATGACATTATGTGGTCATGATTCCCTTCTCCCCATGTTTAATATGTTAGGCATTCAAACACATGCTTTGACTCATTTGAACTTTTTTCAAACCTTTCCCCCTTTATATGAGGCAAAAGTATTAATATAAATATTAACTGTTTTAAGGGAAAATCTCAATCTGAAATGCAGGTCAGCTGAGAATATTGGTAAAATTCTGAACCTGGTGAATGAAATATTTTGGAAACATACTGTATATAAAACACTCTTACAGAAAAACCATTTTTTTCTGGTCAAACCATTTTTCACTTTAAAAAACTTTATTGAGACATCACAAGTAAGCTGTTACTTGGATAATTATGCATTTGGCTGGACCACTTTCCTTTTTAAACAGATGATTTTTAGACCAAGGAAACTACCATGCATCTGTCACATCCTTTCAGTACAATTAAGCAGCAGAGATTTAATGAACTTAATTAAATCTCCTCTATGATTGCAAATCAAAGATCCTGAAGTTCTTCATTCTAATTCTTAATTAAAATTGACACTTTGTTACTGGTTCATGGAGGATTTTATTAACATTTTCTCAAATATACAGTTATTATGTCCTGCAGGTATAATGGACCTCCAGATGCTTCTTTTATCAGTTTTGTTGTGGTATCAAATTTTTGTTGAGTTATCAAACCTGACCAGCATTAGCTGATATCCTATAGGTGCTCTTGCAAGGAGGAAGGTGTGTGTATGTGGAGGGATCATGGATATTTCCAGATAGCACAAGACTGCAAGTCCCAGCAGCCCTGGCCAACATAGCCAATGTAGTAGAATGCTCAGAGTTGTTATCCACTAACATTCGTTGGGCCATGTAAGTTTCACCCTAATGCTAGGGGGAATCTTGCATAGAGATGGAGTCAGTGTAGGTTGGCTAAACACCTCTCCATGAAGCAGTGGCATTAACAAGATTTGTGCTATTAAAAATGGTCAGTAAATCTCAGTATTTAAAAAACCTAGAATACCACATTTCATTGCATAATGGTTGCCACTGTATAATAGTCTCGCTCATTTTTGGGTCCTAGTTTTGGATTTTTACCCCACAATCCTTACATAATAGTCACACCTGTAGTTCATGGGTGTGACTCTTATGCAAGGGGGTAACCTTCATAGCTTGGAGGGGAGAGGTGATCAGGTAGGTATCTGCTCTTCTACCTCTCCTCTCCAAGCTATGGAGGGGTGCCTTGTAGATTTCTCTGGATAGCACATGGGCAGGTTGACCTTCCACCTCCATGCCTGCAACAAGAGCTACAAGGCCTCCCTCAGCTGACGGCAACCAAGAAAGACCTTGTAGGTCTTCGTGACAGGTCAACAGGTGGCTTTGCATTATGGGGTTTTCTTTGACTGACAGATGAGGAAGCCCTGTAGCTGCAAAATTAAAAAAAATCCCCACATAATATCCCCCTACCCCCCGAAAAAGAGAAAAAATGTGACTAACATGCAGTATTTTAAATTTTACTCATGTCTGGAAATGAAAAAGCACATATAGCCTTCATAGATCACAATGAATTATGGCAAGTGAAAAAAGGGTAAAGACCAAAATGATAAAGTTCTAACCTTCATGTGTCATTATATACCTTCTGACAGATCAACACCATGATATTGGAGTTTTGGGCATACTGATAGAGTAAATGTCAGTATTAAATATATTGCTAGTCCATTCTCTAGAAGAAAATTATGGAAATGTACATTTTCTCATGCGCCATCAAAAATTCATCATAGCAGAAATATTTTTATATAAACTACACCTTTTTACATATATCGTTTCTACAAAAATCTGCAAAACATTATTGTATTCTTGCCCAGAGGAGAAAAAACTTCTGATATTTTTCACCCTTGTCTGTGAAAATGAAATGGGTGAATATTTACATACGTAGAAAGTAATTGGTTGCTATATCAAGAGTAAATTTCTTTCTTTCCAATTATTTTCCAGGCACCTGTATAAAAACAGCAATTGTTATCTATGAATCTAAATAGATTTAATTAGACCCAACACCCAAAATGCAGAGTTTTCTTTATAAAAATGTTGCTATCTCTTCCTTCTCCTCTTCCTTCTTTATCACCATTCCTCCTTCTCCATATTTCATTGTATGCAATCTTCTCATTATTGCAAGTGTCTCGCTGTTGGTTTCTAAGCAACTCCACTTCAATATTTTAAAAAGCAAATCTACCTTATGAAAATGCTGTTTGCTGTTGTTGTTCATTTGTTCAGTCGCTTCCGACTCTTCATGACCTCATGGACCATCCCATGGCTGAGCACCCTGTCAGCTGTCACCACCCCCAGCTCCTTCAGAGTCAAGCCAGTCACTTCAAGGATACCATCCATCCATTTTGCCCTTGGTCGGCCCCTCTTCCTTTTTCCTTCCATTTTCCCCAGCATCATTGTCTTCTCTGAGCTTTCCTTTCCTCTCATGATGTGGCCAAAGTACTTCATATTTGCCTCTACTATCTTTCCCTCCAGTGAGCAGTCAGGCTTTATTTCCTGAAGTATTGACTTGTTGGATCTTCTCACGGTCCAAGGCACTCTCAGAACTTTCCTCCAACACCACAGTTCAAAAGCTTCTATCCTTCGCTCAGCCTTCCCTAAGGTCCAACTCTCACATCCGTAGGTTACTATGGGGAATACCATTGCTTTGACTATGCAGAACTTTGTTGCCAGTGTGATGTCTCTACTCTTCACTATTTTATCGAGATTGGACATTGCTCTCTTCCCAAAAACTAAGCGTATTCTGATTTCCTGGCTGCAGTCTGTGTCTGCAGTAATCTTTGCACCTAGAAATACAAAGTCTGTCACTGCCTCCACATTTTCTCCCTCTATTTGCCAGTTATTAATCATTCCAGTTGCTATATATTTTTTGATGTTTAACTGCAACCCAGCTTTTGCACTTTGGTTAGAAGGCTCCTCAGCTCCTCCTCGCTTTTGGCCATCAAAGTGAGTCCAATGCTGGTTAGAACTCAAATATACAGTGTATGTTTTATGTCTATCTCATTAATACATTGCACATTTATAAATATTCATCCAGAAATAAACCCTATGGTATTCCTTAGGACTTACTCCTAAAGTATTGTGCATTGGATTGCAGGGAATGAATGAAGCTGTACTTTTTGGTAGACATGCACTGCATCACATTTCACCTTGAGGGGAATAAGCAAACCATGTTTAGCATTAAAAAGACAAACACAAAGCTTCTTTTCACAAGCATCTGCTTCACAAGTATTGCCTGTATCTTGTCACGGGCTTTTGTTTACATTTAGATGATTATTTTCTTAAAATTAGGAGTGATTCATATTGCATATCCCTTGGCTTTTTATTACAATTAATCCGGTCAGCATGTTTACATTCAATAATTATTGCCCAGTGAGCATGAAGCTGGAATTAGCTTTTAGGAAGGCTTACAAGTTCAGAAAATATGTGCTGTCAAAATCCTTGTATGGCATGACCTTGAAACCTATTTACTTTTCTTCCATAATGAAGGATCCCTATTTTCACCTTGTGCATTGGCATTTTGCTCATTCCCAACAGATGGGATGTTTTTTTCTTTTGAGGAAAAAGTTTGAGGGGAAGGGATGAAAAATATAAATGGATGAATGTGGAGAACCTACCAATAACAATTTTTTTAAAAAAGTTTCTGGTTTGAAAGTATTATTCCTGTTTAATTCTATAATACTTACTTTGAAAGTAGTTGTTATACTCCAGAAACGTCAATTTTGTGACTGCCACAAACTACGCTGAATTGGGTCATTGAAAAATATAGCAAAACGTGTTGGAGGGGGTCCCACAAAAACAAAGTTTTTGCAGTTTAATAAACCTTTTCTGTGTTTTTATGATAGAACCAATTAAAAATGGCATTTATAACCCAGCAACAAAAACTCACGTTGCATAGTGTAATAGACAGGTTTTTAGATCAAGGAACATTAAAAGTTAAGTGATTTGATTATGCATTTCAACCCAGTTTGTCATTTCAGTCTTTTATAACATTGATAATTTGTAGAAAATATTTAATTGGTGTGGATATAAAACAAAGGTCGCTCATCTTAATAAACTATCCAAAGCAGGCTTATTATGGTGGTCACAGAATCATGGGAGGGGGTTGGACAGGAAGACCCTTGTGGTCTCTTACACTTTTAAGTTGCCTAGTTTTGTTGTTTATTCATTCAGTCTCTTCCAACACTTTGTGGCCTCATGGACCAGCCCACAGCAGAGCTCCCTGTCAGCTGTCACCATCCCCAGCTCCTTCAAGGTCAGGCCAGTCACTACAAGGATGCCATCTATTCATCTTGCCTTTGGTTGGCCCCTCTTCCTTTTTTCTTCCTTTTCCCACAGTATCATTATCTTCTCCAAAGTACTTCATATTTGCCTCTAATATCCTTCCCTCCAGTGAGTGGTTAGGCATTATTTCCATGGTCCAAGGCACTCTCAGAATTTCCCCCCAACAACACAGTTCAAAAGTGTCTATCTTCCTTTGCTCAGGCTTCCTTATGATCCAGCTCTCACATCCATGGGTTACTATGGGGAATAACATTGCTTTAACTATCTTCGTTGGCAGTGTGATGTCTCTACTCTTCACTATTTTATTGAGATTGGTCATTGCTTAGTAGAATTGTGTAACATTTTCATTATTTTCCCTTCCTTTGCTTTTTAAAAGCATTTGCCATGTTATTTAATGCAACCCATCCACCTACTAGCTTTTTTAATGTTAGTCATGGCTATTTGGTAGTGATACCAAGCGGAATCTATAGTGTGGGCCAGATCTGTCTGGAACAAATTTAGCAATTAACTCTAACAGATTCCTGTTCCCTCTTTGCTGTCTTTTACTGCTACATTAAAAAAAACAACTTCCCAGCGAGAAGTCTGTGAGGTCTAGTGCTCCTTCTAAGTCAGTGGTTCTCAACCTGTGGGTCCCCAGCTGTTTTGGCCTTCAACTCCCAGAAATCCTCACAGCTGGTAAACCGGCTGGGATTTCTGGGAGTTGTAGATTAAAACACCCGAGGACCCACAGGTTGAGAACCACTATTCCAGGTGGATCTGGTTTTCAGCTTACATCCGCTCCAAGTTAAAACCCTGTCTTCCATGCTAGTAGATTTTGATTAAAATGTAAATAGGTTGTCCAAAATGGGGGGGGGACCACTCCTTACATTTATTTTATGTTCAGACCCAGAGTAAATTGACTGCCCCAGGCACATCGAGTCTATCAGCTATCACTATTAACATAGACTGGTTTATTAGTGACCCCAGGAATTGGAAAAGGCACACTTTTCCTTTGATAAAAAGTTAACTTTCTGTTCTTGCATACCTAGCGGCCAGTAGGCATGTGCATTTTGGCCAAAAGGTATGCTGTTTTCAGGTCCACTGTCGGCTGATTCCTCATTTCATTTACTATGAAGTTACTCGAAAGGGGAAGGGGTGATGCAATTTCATTCGGCAGAGATTTGGCCCATTGGCTACAATAGGAAACTTTAAAGGCTCAATCCTAAATCATTTTAAGGCCTATCTGCATGAAACCTACATCAGTTGTTGACCTCATTTATTATTTATTTACTTACTTCATTTATATTCCGCCCTTCTCACCCCACAGGGGACTCAGGGCAGATCACATTTACAACTACAGGCCAGCCAAGTTTCACAACAATTCACCAATCTACTGATTTTTAAAGAATTATTTTAAATTTTAATCTTTTTTTAAAAAAATGAGACATACCACAAGAGAAGTTTATGGGAATTGTAGTTGCTAATTGTGTCCATTCATAGCCAATCAGAGCATGGATACCACTAGGCTTTTTATTGGCTAAGACACACAGATACAGAGAAAAAAACTTCAACTGCCATGATGCTCCTAGAGCAGTGTTTCCCAACCAGTGTGCCGTGGCTCACTAGTGTGCCGTGAGCAATCATCAGGTGTGCCGTTGGAAATTGGAACCTCCAATACCCTTTCTTCCCCCTCCTGCCGAACACTTTTTCTTCTCCACTCGGGCTCCCTTCTTCCCAGTCTTGCTCTGCTCGCTTTGCCTCGCGGGCGAGTCTGCACAGTAGCGCCCACATGGGTCACGTCTTCCTCCCTCCCCCCTCCCCTCCTGAACACGCTCATGCTGCCCCCTCGGATAAAAAGCAGCAGTGTAGAAGAAAAAGTAAGTGTTCGGCAGGAGGGGGGAGAAAGGAGGGAAGGGGGAGGAAGAGGTCTCTGTCGAAAGCTGGCATGGGCAAACTTGGACCTTCTAGGTGTTTTGGACTCCAACTCCCACCATTCCTAGCAGCCTCAGGCTCTTTTCCTTTTTTCCCCTCAGCCACTTCAGCAGGAAAGGGCCTCAGGCTATTGCGAATGGTGGGAGTTGGAGTCCAAAGCACCCAGAGGGCCGAAGTTTTCGCATTCCTGTTTTAGGGACCTTCAAGTGGTGAACCTCCTTCCAACATTGTGATTCTGGATAGAAAACAAACAACAACATAACATGACATTGTTTGAGTCCACAGTACTCTCTGGGTGTAGGTGAACTACAACTTCCAAACTCAAGGTCAATTCCCAAGCAAACCCTTTCAGTACTTTCTGTTGGTAATGAGAGTTCAATATGCCAAGTTTGGTTCAATTCCATTGTTGCAAGAGTTCAGGATGCTCTTTGATTGTGTGTTAACTATAAATCCCAGAAACTGTAACTCCCAAATGTCAAGGTTTATTTTTCCCAAACTCCATCTGTGTTCACATTTGGGCATATTGATTATTCATGCCAAGTTTGGTCCTGATCCAACATTGTTTGAGTCCACAGTGCTCTTTGGATATAGGTGAACTACAACTCCAAAACTCAAGGTCAATGCCCACCAAACTCTTATAGTATTTTCTCTTGGTTATGGGAGTTCTGTGTGGGAAGTTTGTGTCTTTCTGCCATTCCTGCCAGGATATCTATGTTGTGTTCATCGAAACAGGCCCAGGTTTCACACTGAGTGTATAAATACATTTAAAAACATATTAACTGTATGTATTACTGTGTTAGAGTGTCATTTTGTGTCATTTTGGTTGGTGGTGTGCCCCAGGATTTTGTTAATGTAAAAAATGTGCCGCGGCTCAAAAAAGGTTGAAAAACACTGTCCTAGAGGAACTTTTCAATGGACACCCTATGTTAGTGCCACTGGGAAAGCGAGTTCCCCGGGCCCTCTCTGAAGAAGGAGGGAACTTTCCAAGAAGAAATGGAAGTGGCTTCTTCTACTGGGGAGAGAAAAAGATGCCGCAGTTCTCCCTACCTTAGGTATTTGGCAGGCTCTTTCCTCTTCAGGACCAAAAATATTGGCCCTCTAAATTCTAGAGTTGGTTTAGAACCCAAAAATCGTGGTTCTAAAAACAAATGGGGGGGGGCAATTTTTTTGATGCTTAACGTAATGAATTACAAAAAAATTCAAAAAAAATCTTTATTGATTAGTAACTACTACAAAATTTTGTAATTGGTTCTAAATTGTCCAAAGCAGGGAAACAGGTCTGACACTATTTTAAGCACAGGGAAATCAAGGGGCAACATTTCCCTTCACCTTTGGAGTGCAATTGACTGGAGATGTAGATTTATAGCATATAGAAATGGTACCACCAAGTTATACAGTATGAGGTTACTGTAACAGGAATATCAACCATCTCCAAAATTGCTTTTCAGGGTGACTTACAGGCATATATCACAGTGCTGTGCGGCCCTGCTGCTTGGTCGGAGGGAAAGCGCGCGAAGGAGGCCAAGATTAGTACACATCAAATCAGATTAGTGATTAGTAGTACACATCAAATCAGACTATGTGATATATTGGCAGTAATGTGTGCAGATCCGAGTAGGGTAGCCTTTTGCAGCTGTCAGCTGACAGGTGGTAATTTTGTCAGCGTCAACAATCAATATTTGTATAGAGAAGACAACCCCCCACTCCTGAGTACTAGCTCTGGCAGAAGCAGAAGATCTCCCTGAAGAGTGCAAAAGGACTTCAATTCCCAGAAGCCTTGGCACTTAGACCCAAAAGAAAGGGATTGTGGGAATTGAAGACCAGGAAAAAAACACAGGGTAGGCTATGGAAATACAAATCTGGGCACACAAGGTACTAGTCCTGGGAAAGTATCCTAATGGACAGTTACACATCAAACAAGCAAAGGTAAATGCCAATATTGGTATATATTGTATTGCACAAATACATCAAAAATACATGTCATACATATGAAAAGGCATAGAACAGTAAAGTAGTAATATCACTATCAAAAATGTAGGCTTCCAAAGGGATGCCCATTGTGGCTAATTGTACCCAATAACATCACAAAATACAGGTATCTGAGAGGTATTCAAAGCACTATCATATAAGCAGCAACACATGAGTAAATAATATAGCAAGTATTTGAACAAGCATGAGCAGCAACACATGTCAATAGAAAAGCAGCATCACATGAATATACAAGTTGGATGAAGCCAAGTTTGCTATATCCCACAATATTATAGAGAAAAAGCACAATGTGATTAATAACACTAATGCGTGGTGTTTCTCCTGCGTGGGGAAGTGCCATAGACTCACAAACCCTAGAACAGTGTTTCCCAACCTTTTTTGAGCCGCGGCACACTTTTAACATTAAAAAAATCCGGGGGCACACCACCAACCAAAATGACACAAAATGACACTCTAACACAGTAATACATATAGTTAATTGACCTTGAGTGTTGGAGTTGCAGATCACCTACATCCAGAGAACACTGTGGACTCAAAAAGTGATGGATCAGGACCAAACTTGACATGAATACTCAATATGCCCAAATGTGAACAACTCAGATGGAGTTTGGGGAAAATAGACCTTGACATTTGGGAGTTGTAGTTGCTGGGATTTATAGTTCACTTACAATCAAAGAGCATTGTGAACTCCACCAGTGATTGAATTGAACCAAAATTGGTACACAGAACACACATGACCCACTGAAAATACTGGAGGGCTTTGGGAGGAATTGACAGTGATTTAGGGGAGATATAGTTCATCTACATTTGGAAAGCACTCTGAACCCAAACAATCCTGGATCTGGACCAAATTTGGCGCAAATGCTTAATATACCCAAAGTTGAACACTGTTGGAGTTGTGGGGGGTTGATTTTGTCATTTGGGAGTTGTAGCTGCTGGGGTTTATAGTTCACCTACAATCAAAGAGCATTTTGAACTCCACCAACAATGGAATTGAGCCAAAGTTGGCACAGAGAACTGTCATGAGCAATAGAGAATACTGGGGCCTCTTGGGGGGGCAGACCTTTGAAATTGGGAGCTGCTGGGATTTATAGTTCTCTGCAATCAAAGAGCACTCTGAACTCCCAGCAGCAATGGAATAGAACTAAACTTGGCACAGAGAACTGCCATGAACAATAGAGAATACTGGGGGGAAACAGACCTTTGAAATTGGGAGCTGCTGGGATTTTCCTTCATGCCATGGCCATGCAGAAGCAAAGGCTTTCCTTCTCCATTGGACCCTCCCACACAGCAATCCAGCTGTGCTTTACTCTCTCTCTCTCTCTCTCTCTCTCTCTCTCTCCTCCTCCTCCTCCTCCTCCTCCCCTCCCTCCCTCCCTCCTTCAATTCTCCCCTCCTGTCTCTTTCTCTCTCTTTCTGCAATTCTCCCGCGCTGCTCGCCTCAGCTCTGTCTACCAGGAAGTTTGGGTCTCCTTGGGGGCGGGGCCTGCCCTTCCCAGTCCCCCCGAGCCTGCCTTTCTTCCCTCGAGCCAGGGCCCTGCAGAGAGAAGGAGAGAGAGGGGGGAGAGGGAGGAGACTACACTTCCCAGAATGCCTAGCGGAAGCGCCACTTCCAATTCTTCATAAAAATGTGGGGAAAAGAAACGGCCGGGGCAGGAAGATGAATGAAGGCGGGAAGGAACCGAGGGGCAGAAGACAGGGAGAAAGTGTGTGAGTACCATAATTAAGAATTAATTACGATAATTACGCAAATTCCTAGCCTCAAGTTGCTTAAATCAAAGTCTACTTCCGGTTTGGCGGGGCAAGTGCGGAAAACCTCAAAATTAGCATTTTGAACAGATCTAATACGAACTGATTTAATTTCTTAATACAAAATACCAACCCTACTAAATTCATTTTGCAGTTTTTTCATCTTCCGCCTTCCTTTTCTGTTTTCAGAAAGTAAATTAAACGGCCTACCAACAACTACACATTTTTTGGTAATAGTGATTTGGGCCCAAGTCTAGTGGCCAGATGTCCAGTGAATACCAAAACAGAATATTTTGTGTTCAAGTTGTTGTTAACTGACACATGCCAATTCCCCCTGAGGTTTCTTTCTTGTTACAAAAGAGGCATTGGGTGGACTTCTGGGACTACGGTACTTTGCAGGTTATTATTTTTTTCTATTCAATTTCTTTCTCAAGCCTTCTTAGAACTCAGGGAAAACAGTTGCACACAAACATACACACAAATGAAGTAGATATTTAGGACTGTTGGTTCAGTAAGAAAGACAGTTGGAAGCCTAACGAAGAGAGCAAATAAATGTGTGTACCTGGGAAGTTTTTGCCCTGAACCAATGCTTATTCAGCACACATTAATTTCAGTAAATTCATTGATTTAGTGTCCTAGGACACTGAGGTCTGGTTTAAATTCCAATTCAACATCACTACCATGGCTTCCAAAGAAATAAAGCCAGTAGATGGACGTATGAGTTCCTGCCCCATAGCAAGGACAGTATGAAGAGTCCTTTTGTTTAACCAGAATTGCTTCCAGAATGGCAAATTCACCCAATACTGTCTCCAGTTATACATCTGCTCCTTTTCATCCTCTCTCCTATAAAAGGGATGAACTTTTAAATTGAGATCACAAAGCTTGTTCCTTCCTCCATGGATGATCTGACTACTGCCACCAGTGGTCATGTCTTATCTTTGTCTTGTAGCTTGATGAGAAACTTTGGGAAACTGAACCACTTCTTTGCTTTTTGATAAACTACCAGCATGGGTGGCATTGGCTCCTGGACTCTTCTTTCTGGTTGGAATGATTACTAATATCAGATCTAACACACCTCGTTAGCAATACTACCCAACCAATCACTCTGTGGGCATACACCACACAAACAGCAAAACCACAGAGAAGGCACACATAGAAATGCCCCTTATTCTCCAGCTATCCTGATAATACATTTCTAGCCCTGCACGGTGCTCCCCACTGATCTCAGGATACCTTTACCTTTTTCTGCTCCAATGTGGCCTTCCAAAGAAAGAACTGAACAGCAGCAGTCCTCAGTTTTAAGTTTAAAGGAGGCCAGTGTGAGTTCTGAAGGCATTCTTGAAAATGAAGGTTGTGCTGGGAGCTAGCATATCACTTTTCATCATATCATCCCTTGAGATTTTTGAAATAAACAAATCATTTAAAAAGAAAACATCTCCAATGAGTGAGGAGTAAGCTGAGACTCCAAGAGGGGTATGTTTACAGCAGGCAACATATTATAGAACCCAGTGTTAAGCTATGCAAAGCTCTTGCTGCCTGGCACATCCCAATGCCTGCAGAGCTACGATTTTTAAAGCTGTTTCTTAAAACAGTTCCATGCTGTGAGGCATTGCCAGTCTGGGCACAACTGCCTTATCCTAATTCCTTCCTCAGGCAAGATTTTCATGTTGCTGCCAAACTTGATTTTCTGTGTCCTTCCTAAGAATTGATGATACTTCGCCATCTGGTACACTTCTTGAGAGTTAGGTTTTATATGCCAAGAATTATTGGAATGTGTGCTCTCTTGCCAGGCTTCTTTCAGGCATCTTGGAGCTTTCCCAGCCCAGCATAGTGAGTTGCAGGCCTTAGGTTTAACCTGCTGGATTCGACTGGGTGTGAGTAGGTTTTTGTCTCAGCTAGCAAGCAAGAGTTAAACTCAGAGTGAGATTTAAAGGAGAAACAGGTTTTGTCCCAAGCTACTGTGTAAACTGTTTTGAAGCAGTCTGGATTCTTTCATTATTCGCTACTTGACGCTATGGGGAAATCCATTAATAGTTTTCTGTCATGATATTACATTTCAGTATTAACCATTCCATTTTTCTGTTTATATTTTCATGCTTCTCTGCAACATTTAAGAAGAGAATTCAAAATATTGTAAAGGTTGTACCAACATGCATGGATGTCTTGGGAAAAATTACTTTTGGCTGAGCTTCTCATTTACCAATCTCTGGGCCCTTTCACACAGGACCCATAACATGGGAGCTTCTGTGGTTTTAGTGGAGACATCCAAACAATGTTTTTGGTAAAACCGTTTGGGGGGGGGGGGGCCAGCAGGAAATGAGGACTTTCTGTTATTGGATCATCCAAATCTAGTACAATTATATAATCATAATGATTATTTATAGCAACCTTCCAAATTTTATTAGATTCACAACATCCAAAACTATTGGTTATGCTTAAAAAAGTAACATCATGGCTATGGGAGCAAGACTATGGGCAGTAAAGTAATGGAGTACAAGAAATGAATAGGATATAAATGCAATTGACAATAGGAATGGCTTTGGATTACGATTCTGTATTATGTGATTCTAATGTTATATTAATATGTTTTTAATTCTATGTTTTAACTGTTTAGATTTATGTTTATGTTCTATGTTTAATATTATTTTAATGGTTTAATTTATAGTTATCATTTTAGTTATTATGCTTTGGTTGTATATATGTTGGAATTGAATCTTGCCATTACTTGATATACACCACTTTCAATCCCCTAGAGTTGAGAAAAGCAGTATATAATTACAGTAAATAGATAAATAAATAAGTTTACCCCTCAGAAACACATTCTCCCTCAGAAACACATTCTACCTATGTCATCCATAGTTTTATCAATTCTATCAATTTTACTTCTAGTACATTTGGCTCGCTCACTCTGTCACATTTCTCTATCATGTCTTTTTGAAACAGTTTTATTTTATTTTGTTATGTTATGTATTTATTTCGATGGTATTTTTGCTTTTTATATTTTATTTTGCTGTACTTGTACTATATCTTGTTGTAATTTTGGGCTTGGCCCATGTTAGCTGCCCCGAGTCTCCTTTTGGGACATGGTGGCAGGGTATAAATGAAAATTATTATTATTACTATTATTATTATTACTTAGTATGTGTCTTTGTGTCTGTATGTATGTGTATGTATGTGTTTCTGTATGTATGTGTGTATGTTCATTCCCCCTCTCTGTCTGTTTCCCCCCTTTGTATGTGTCCCCTCCCCCTCTCTCTCTGTTTCACTTTCCCATCTGTCTGTCTCTCCCTCTCCTCTGTCTCGCTGCCTGATTCCCCCTTGTTTCCCCCTCTTTCTTTCGGTGTTACTTCCCCCTCTCTCTGTCCTGCCCCGTCTCGCTCTGTGTCACTCCCCCTATCTTTCTCCCCCTTCTCTCTCAGGCCTCCCTCTCTGTCTCATTACCTCCCTTCGTGTTCTCCGCGGTTACGGCGGCCGCTCCTGAAGCAAGGTAAGGCCGGCAGCTTACCTTGTTTCAGGCGCGGACGCCGCAAATCGCGGGGGCACGCCGGAGGGCGGAAGGCAGGGGCGAGATCGCCGATCTGCCCTCCGCCGTGTTCCCCGCGGTTGCGGCGGCCGCGGCTGAAATAAGGTAAGCTCGGGAGCTTACCTTCTTTCAGGCGTGGCCGCTGGAATCGCGGGGAAATCGGCAGTGGGCGGAGCGCCGATCTCCGCCCCTGCCTTCCGCCCTGGCGCGCATGGGCAGTGTCAGGCGCGCATGGGCAGCACAGAAAAAGGGGCGGGCCGCGACGCGCTGCCCATGCGCGCCAGGGGCGGAAGGCAGGGCCGGAGATCGGCGCTCCGCCCTCCGCCCGTTTTCCCGCGATTCCTGCGGCCACGCCTGAAAGAAGGTAAGCTCCCAGCTTACCTTCTTGCAGGCGCGGCCGCCGCAACCGCGGGGAAGCGGCGGAGGGCGGATCGGCGATCTTCGGCCCTGCCTTGCACCCTGGCGCGCATGGGCAGCGCTCGCGTCCGCCCGCCCGCCCCTTTTACTGGGTGTGTTATGGACTACACTTCCCAGAAATCCCGGCATGGCCACTTCCTGTGTATGCGGAGTTTTCTGGGAAGTGTAGTCTTGGAGTGACGATGGCGCTGGGGAGCTTGCGAGGAGGCTTGGGGGCAAAGGTAAGCAAAAAGTTTTTGGTTGTTTGTTGTTGTGTTGGGGTGGTGGGAAGTGGAGGGAAGTTGTGTGTTGTGTATTTAGAGTAGGGCGTTTGTTGTGGGGTCCTGGGGAGGGGTTAGCCTGATTCGGGGTTTTTTGTTGGTTTTTTTTTTGCGGCCATGTGCGTTGGAAGGGGGTTTGTTTATGTTGTTTATGTGTTGTTTTAGTGTGTTAGGAAGCGGTGAGGGGGCATTGTGTGTATGTTGTTTAGGGAAATTTGGAAGGGAGGGTAATTGTTTTGTGGGCAGATGTAGTTTTCGGCGTGTTCTGAAGTGGCGAAGTTTGTCGGATGGGGCCGCAGCGTTTTTCCGCCATGTGCGCGGGAAGGGGGCAGGGTATGTTGTGTGTGTGTTGGTTATGTGTTGTTTTGGGGTGTAGTGTGTATGTGTGTAGTGGTTAGTGATTGTGGGTAGGGAGGTGTGCTGTTGGCAGGCTTAGAGTAGGGCTTGTAGTTCTGTGGCGAAGTGTTAGGGATCGGTTTGCAGTGCTTTGTCTGCGATGTGCAAACGTTCCAAACGTTCGTGCTGGCAGCGGAGAGGCCGGGGTGGGATTTCCGTTGTTATTTTTAGGGGTGGTGTTTTAGGGTGTTGCGAGGTAGTTTGGTCCGGTTTTTTACTGTTGTCTGTACCTCGTGGTCAGGGCCAGTCAGTTGTTTAGTTTGGTGTTTCTGCGACTTATAGTTTCGTTGTCTATATACATCTTTGCACGACCACGTCTCCTTTATATATATAGATTGTGATGCTGGGTAGGACTTCTGGAAGTTGCAGTCCAACAACATCTGGAGGGCTGCCTAAATCCCACTCTTGATCTGAATAAATTTAGAAAACAGATTTTTTTCCACCTTAAATGCTGTCCAATTTTGAAAGAAGAAAAGCACTCATAGTCTCCTTCTGCTAAGAGATGTCTTTATCATTTCATGATGTGATAATGGCTGTCTATGTGAAGAAAAATGTGTTTGTGGCACAGAGACTGCAATATGGATGGCTTGTATGAGGTGTTTATCCAAGGTTTGATAAGACAGCTGCTTCTGACTGCAAATTTTTTGTTAGGAAAAGATAAAAAATGTTGAAGTTATTAATCTACTATTGTATTTTTACTGTCAGAAATGAGGAGAGAGCTTTATGGAATGTTCTTCTTCATGTACCAAAAAAACTTGGTCTCTTTTGGGTATTATGCACCTTGACACTGAGCATCATTTTCCGTTCCACCTCAGGCTGCAAAGGGTTTGGGGCTGCTCTGGCTTTATGCTACATGTTATGGTTTTTGCTGGCAGACAAGGAGTATTTTGATTACTAACACAACATACAATGAACACTATTAAAACATGTGAAATTTATATATATTAAAGAAAAGTCTTCACAGTATTAGGTGTCATGGAGAGGTAGCCTGGCCAAAAAACATGTATTTTGTTGTATATTATAACTAGTAAACTGACTAACATTGCCAGCCAATATTCATAACTTTTTTGCTTGTTGGATTTTCTTGTGCTGAAGGATTTTGCTTTTACACAATTGGGATATTATGTTGCACATAATTAATGAAATGTACAATGACAGCTTAGATAGTAAAATAGTGTGGTATCGATAGTCCCAGGTTTTCTTATCACTCTTTTCACTGACAGCTAGGTTATAATTTCTAAAATAAATCATGATGGGATGTGTCCCGAGTCATACTACAATGAAACAGCATAAATCAGGGAGTTATTAAAAGGTTGAACAGCAGGTGGTAAACTTACAGCTTTGCAAAACCATACAAAACAGTTTTAAACATCAAATTCATGCTGAAAAATTCTCTAACCCAAGGATCTTGTTAAACATATCAAGATGTCAATGCTCAATGTTTGTTTCTTTATCTGGAGCATAACTAACAGTCTCTAAATTCATAGCTTTTCCAGTTATTTGGGCTGTGTAATTGACTGATAGAGAAATATATGCTTTGTGAATTGCAAACAATCACAGCAGAATACAACAAAGACTATGTACCCTTAGTATAAACCCCGTAAATTAGGAAAAGTGAAGGAACCACAAGTTTCAAAATAAAAAATGAATAAATAAACAAATATCAATTTCCACAACGGGTCATATTTGACCCGAACATAACAGCAGGGTTAAATCAGAAAGCCCAAGCCCTACAAGTGTGAGACAAAACAATCTTTTAAGGGGAATACTTAGTATAAAATACACAATCCTAAACAAATTAAGACATAGGTTTCTCAAATTTCAGGGAAAGGAGGACTCTCATGCCCCTTCTACACTGCCATATACAATTCAGATGATCTTCTTCAAACTGGATTATATGGCAGTGTAGATTCATATAATCCAGTTCAAAGCAGATAATGTGGATTATCTGATTCGATAATCTGTATTATATGGCAGTGTATAAGGGACCTCTGTATGGGTAAGATTGCATTGCTTTAAAAATGCGTGTGTGTGCCTGCCTTTACATCATCTGTCGAATTCTTGAGACTTCATTAATTTCATAGGCAGGGGGATACTCAGAGTGATTTTGCCCGTTCCTTCCTCTGCAGTATTGTCTACAACATCTGGCATTCATTGACAGTCTCCAACTAACTAGAGCTGATTCTCCTAAGGGCCCTTCAATGCAGCCCTTTTATCCCAGAATATCAAAGCAGAAAATCTCACATTATCTGAGTATGGACTCAGATAACCCAGTTCAAAGCAGATATTGTGGGATTTTCTGCCTTGATATTCTGGGATATAGGGAGGTGTGGAAGGGCCCTTAGTTTCCAAGATAAGACAGGATCTAGCGCCTTTGGGGTGTGTATCACATATATATTGCCATATGTTTCTGGCCTAGCTGCAGACATTTTAGAATAGCTGCTGAAGAGTCAGTATAGATTCTCCAGGGCTTCAACCTGGTTCTTTTCTCCCCATCTATCTTCTCTTATCACAAGGTACCATCCCTAGATCTCAGGATTTCTCTTGAAATGTCAAAGTTTGGGGTCCTCAAACTAAGGCCTGAAGGCCAGATATGGCCCTCCAAGGTCATTTACCCTGCCCTTGCTCAGGGTCAAGCTGAAATGACTTGAAAGCACACAACAACAATAACAACAACAATCCTATCTCATCAGCCAAAAGTAGGCCCACACTTCCCATTGAAATACTAATAAGTTTATGTTTGTTAAAATCATTCTTCATTTTAATTATTGTATTGTTTTTAAGTGATTTTTTTGCACTACAAATAAGATACATGCAGTGTGCATAGGAATTTATTAATGCTTTTTTCAAATTATAATCCAGCTCTCCAACAGTTTGAGATACTGTGACCTGGCCCTCTGTTTAAAAGGTTTGAGGACCCCTGTAAGTAACACATCTAGGCATAACCCTCCACTACCACTACACATCTCATACACAGTTCAGATCTGTGGATCTTAGTTCCAAGTGAGAATGTGAATCCTGAACTATTTAATCCTCATGTGCAAGGAAAAATACTGTTAGTAGCTACTTATGATGCTGCTTTTTAAAAGCAATACACTTACAGTACGTCTGGTGAGAAAATAAAGGGAGAAAAAGTTATTTTTAAACCAATTGCTAAACAGATAAGGTAAATCCCATTCAGTAACATTTTGTATAACTTCTTCACAATTTCCCTTGTTTATGACAGTCTCCTATCTAGCATTGATCACTTTTACCTGGCCTATTTGTGCTTCCATTCTTTTTCACCTCTGTTTTTTCTATTCAAATAAACAATAAATTATTTTATTTATTTATTTATTTATTATTCACTTTTGTATTCCGCTCCTCCCAGCAGGCTCGGGGCGGATCACAGCAAAAATACATGGGCGGCATGTTGTAACATATCAACATGTGGCCCTACAATTGATAAAAACATAAAAACATAAAACCACATTTAAAACAGGTTACATCGTCAAGACACGGGTTAGGAGGACATATATCATAGTTCTTAGTCCGGTGTGCCTAATTAAAGGCCAGCCCGAAGAGGGCCATCTTGCACGCCCAGTTCCGAGATGGCTCGGGTGCTGTCCGGGAGGGCGTTCCAGAGCACTGGTGCCGTCACAGAAAAAGACCTTTGTCTAGTCGTCGACAGGTGGCAGGAGCGGACTGATGGAATTAACAACAGATTTTGCTCATCTGAGCGCAGTGATCTCGGGGCGAGTACAGGGTAAGGCGGTCCTTCAGGTACGCAGGCCCTAGGCCGTGTAAGGCCTTAAAGGTCAAAACCAACACCTTGAAGGCGATTCGGTACTCAATAGGAAGCCAGTGCAGTTGCCGGAGAATAGGTGTAATATGCTCTCTCGCCGGCACTCCTGCCAGTAAGCGGGCCGCGGCGTTCTGCACTAGCTTGAGTTTCCGGATTGTCGACAAGGGAAGGCCAATGTAGAGGCCATTACAGTAGTCTAGTCTCGAGATGACCGTCGCTTGGATTACCGTGGCCAGGTCATCCCTGGACAGGTAGGGTGCCAGTCGCCTAGCCTGTCGGAGGTGATAAAATGACGTCCTGCTGACCACAGAGACCTGGGCCTCCATGGTCAGCGAGGAGTCCAACACAACCCCCAAGCTCTTAACTGACGGCGATGGGTTAAGCCGCTCGCCGTCCAGGGTAGGCAACCGGCACCCACCCAGCCCAGGCTGACCAGGCCACAGGATCTCCGTCTTCGATGGATTCACCTTCAGCCGGCTGGCACGCAGCCAACCAGTCACGGCTTTGAGGCATAGATGGAAACAATCGGGTACGGAGTCCGACCTGCCGTCCATTCTCAGCAGAAGCTGGGTGTCATCAGCGTACTGATGACACTCCAGACCAATGGCTGGATGTCGGCCAACGTCCTCCAGGCAAAAGTTTGTCTTTGGTGCACAAAGGATAATCAATAGGACTTGATGTGAAGTGATGTGTGTAGTGATGAACAATCAAAGCAGTGGCTGAAAAAGACAGTATTCTGCCATGATATTTTTTGGCTTACAAATAGATTTTCAGGGGTTGGGAGGAGGGGGAGGAGGATGTATGCAGAGTTTTTTTTTCTCCAAAAGTTACCGAATCCAGAAAAGGAAAAAATAGTTACAAGTGGCAGCACATTGTTAGCTAGGAATAGAATATTATGCACAGATCAACATTTTATTTAATATTTAATTAACATTTAATATTGTATTAATCTGCATTGAATTTTGCTCTGAGGTCGGTCCAAGTCCCTCTTCAGAGGTGAGAGGGCCAGGATATAAAAGTTTTAAATAAATAAATAATCAAAATGTATCAAATTACTTTGGTACAGGACTTGGAAACTTGCATTGGACAGCAAAATAATGCATATCCTCAACACATTTTTCCGATTTCTGTAAAATTTGTTCGCGTTCAAGCTGGAATTTGTCCAGAGGAGAACAATTAAAATAATCAACCATCTGGAGAACAAGCCCTATGAGGAGTGATTTAAAGAGCTGATGGCCATGTATGTGAGGGGAAGTCATAGGGAGGAGGGAGCTGGCTTGTTTTCTGCTGCCCTGGAGACTAGGACATGGAACAATGGCCTCAAACTTCAAGATTCCACCTGAACATTAGGAAGAAATTCCAGCAAAAATATGATAGCTGGGACCCTATGCTACACTACTTGCGCAATGTGGGTCAGAATTACCGAAGGGAAGTCATGCGCAAGACAGTGAAAGACACAGGTATGACAGAGTCAGGCAAGATAGTTCGCCAGAAAGGGGGGCACAGAAAGGGGGGAACAAACAGCCAACCATAGTGCTTAACACGAGTGAAGTAATGTTAGAGTTATTTACTGTTAAATGATAAACAATGGCTTATGAAGATGGTAAACGTTTCCTCTCCCCCTTTCTGGCGAACAATGTTCCCATGACTCTGATGCAGCTGCATCTCTCACTTGCTGTGCTGTCTCGCGCACGTGTTCCTCTCATTAATTCAGACTCGTGTTGCGCAACAAACATAGGGTCCCAGCTATCGTACTTTTACCGAACTTCCAAACTATGAGAGTTGTTCAGAAGTGGAACTCTCTTCCCTTGACTGTAGTGGAGGCTCCTTCTTTGGAGGCTTATAAACAGATGCTGGATGGCCATCTGCCGGGGTGCTTTGAATGCGATTTTCCTACTTCTTGGCAAGGGGTTGGACTGGATGGCCCACAAGTTCTCTTCCAACTCTATGATTCTATTATAGGTGCATTTGGTACCTTTTGTAAACAAGCTTCACATACGTATATGAAAAATAATGAGTAGCAAAACAAAATTTTGGCAAACCCATTGTGGTATATTTTCCCTTTCCTGATTACTTTTCTGAAGTATTTTGAGAAATGCCAATATGGCGAGTTCATGGCAGTTTCAGGTTTGAAGGTTCTGCACTTCTCTGGGTTAGTATTAGAGGGGACGTGGTTTTTAAAAGGAAATTTTCAGAGATATTCCCAATGCCTATATATCATGATTTACTGCCATATTGGCCTCTTTGTGCAGTATGTTTACAGAAAATGCTGGTTATTTGAGAAATCAGTGCTCCAGAAAAGAAGTAGCTAATTAGAACCCCCAAGTTTCCCATTTGCTCTGGAGCCATGTTTGCAACAGACTAACAGATAAGATACAGTCATGGTTAGAGAACAATAGACTTCCTAATGCTGCGACGCCTTAATACAGTTCCTCATGTTGTGGTGACCCCTAACCATAACATTATTTTCATTGCTAATTCATAACTGTTTTTGTGTGTGGAGTGGGGGGTGGGTTGATTTTGTCATTTGGAAGTTGTAGTTTCTGGAATTTATAGTTCACCTACAATGAAAGCGCATTCTGAACTCACCAACAATGGAATTGAAACAAACTTGGCACTCAAAATTCCCATGACCAACAGCAAATACTGGAAGGGTTTGGTGGGCATTGACTTTGAGTTTGGGAGTTGTAGTTCACCTACATCCAGAGAGCACTATAAACTCAACAAGGATGGATCTGGACCACACTTGACACGAATCCTCAATATACCCAAATGTGAACACTGGTGGAGTTTGGGGAAAATAGATCTTGACAATTGGGAGTTGTAGTTGCTGGAATTTATACGGTAGTTCAGCTACAATCAAAGAGCCCCTTGCACCCCACCAATGATAGGAATGGGTCAAACTTCCTACACAAACACTTGTGCCTTGAAGGGACTAGCAGGCATGAGCCTCCATCCCACCTCTCACATTCCCTCACCCACACATGCGCATCATGCTGCCATGCACCAAGCATGCCTGCTGTCCCCTCCCTGCTTGGAGTATCAGAAACAGCCCTCCCCTTGGCTGGTAGGCCTGCCAATCACAGCAAAGAAGAGCTTTAGGTCTGTTTCAAAAAGAAAGAGGAGGACAAGCGGAGAGATCTTCAACCTTCTCTGCAAAGGGTTTTCCTAAGACCATCAGAAATAGATGTTTTCTGATGGCCTTTGGCGACCCCTCTGAAACCCTCTCGCGACCCCCCTGGGGGTCCTGACCCCAGGTTGAGAAACATTGCAATAGACTATAGTTGTGTTAAAGTTGTGCCATTGTTAGGATCCCACGTGTGCTATATTTATTTTTTATTTATTTATTACTTCATACTTGTCTGCCCCCCCCCCCCCCCCAGTTGGCTCAGGGCAGCTCACAGCAATTCATAAATACAGCAGACATATCATAAAACCACAATAAAACACCATTTAAATAGAACTACAGTTAAAACAGCGGGTAAAATCACAGTGGGCTGCAATAATGTCAATCAAAATCATAAACAACAAATGAACAACTGTATGGCTAGCTTAGACCAATGAAATGATTTGTCTTCGGGAACCAATGAAAGTGTATACAGTATTCCATTTACTACCGAAGTGATAAAAACCCTGCAGCCCCATTGGGGGTTGCGACAAACCTTTTGATTGCATTTCTGTATGCTTGTTTGTCATTATTGCTATGGCCACGCATTAATTAATTAATTTATTTGTAGTTTAAAAGATTCAACTTTTGTGGTGTCCTTCCTTGCCCTCCCTATTGGAAAGGAGACCCTTGCTTTTTGGGAAATATTTTGGTTTCTTTGCCTCTACAGTATCACTTGATATTACCAGGAGAAAACGAATCAAGGAATTACAAGGGTATGAATTGAATATGTTAAGTGTAACAGAAGGCCCAATCCAAGCTAAAAGAAGAGGGAGTAGCCCGCTTATATGGTAGTGATGCCTGGTTGGTGGGGGAGTTAGAGAGTGTTGCTTAGCTACAGAAGGTAGAGGGCGCCAGAGAGAGAACATAATTCTGTGGAAGACAAGTTAAGCAACCGTCATCTTTTAAGGAAACAGCTTGATAATCTTCTGCAACCACTAAGCATCTGAACCTCTCCTAATATCTGATAAGCCTTCTTGTTCTAGTTCAAATAAACTTCACAGATCTGTTTATACTTCACCACAAGTATTCAGTGTGTCTTTCTGTGCATCAGTATAAGAAGGGGGCCTGTCTGGATAGCAGCTATCACTCTTTAAGTCGGAGTTTCCCTCCATTTTTGAGTGGCTCTGTGAACTGACTCCATGGGTCAGTGGGCCAGTGGGACAGGGAAGAGTGAACGGTGTGGTCGTAGGTCAATACACTTAGTTTGGTGGCAAAGAAGTTATATCATCATGTAATTGGCAGGGGCAGGATAGATTGACCGTTGTATTAGTCCTTGTCATTTTTTTTGAGGGGAGGTTTACTCAATAGACATATAGAAGACTAAATAAATTATTTTTAGCTGGAGATTTAAGGAAATTACAAACCTGCTCACACTGTTAAATTTCTTGATAGATATGATGGATGCAACTCCATGACAGCATGGGTAAAGGTACTGTGAGCTGGCTGCATATAGTGAGCTGGCAGTCAATTCTGTACTAGCTCACCATGGGTACAGTCTGGTTCGTATGATGCTCATTTGTACATTAACACAATTCTTGGCAGAATTTGGATTGGTAGGAATGACACAACATCAAAAGTTTTTTTCCCTAGCTTTTTTGTTTTTGTTTTAAAGTTATGTCTTAACTCTGCTGCTTTTATGAAGTGAACCATTTGTATTCCAATGATTATATCTGATATATTCCCAAACTATTTCACACATCTCTAGTAACTGGAATTAATTCTAATATATTTTTGTGGGAAAAATGGTGTGAATCTGATGAGATCAAAGTGATTTATTTCTTACACATAGCAAGGAGTTACTAGTTCATTTTTGTTATGATATTGAAAGTAATGTATTTCTTTAAAAAGAAAAGAAATAATAATACCCAGCTAAGATAAACAGTCCAGAAAGCAGAAACTAGCATTAGATCTGATTATATGGGGAATTGTCTCACAAACTGTAACTTCTGAATTGGGGAAACACTTTTTTTCCTCAGCAAATAAAGTAAACAAGGTTAATTCTTTATTTGATATATCTACTCTCACTTTGAGAAGAAAGTTACTTGTTAGGAGAGGATATTTGGGGCCAGGAAATAGACCTGAAGGCACAGAATTCTGCCAAAGTTTCCGAAGCTACCCAAGCCTGATTTCGTATAGATAGAAAATCTCTTGAGCAGTCACTGTATGGCTTCTTGAGTTCCTTAATGAAGAAAAGTCTGGAATTTTGTAAGTTTGTGTTGATTGTTTTGTAAGTTTGATTGATTGATTGATTGATATAGAAGAAAGTAAGGATAGTAAGTCAAAACCCTTCAGGTGAATTACATTAATTCAGAGTAATTATGAATGGGATGGGTATCCTTGTCAACTCTGTTTCTACTCTGTTCTCATTTCCAATTTCAAATTTATTTTGTGCGAGTTCCATGTGATTTTTTAATTGAGAAAAGAGAACATGTATATGTATTTTGTATGCCTGATGGGAACTAAAACATTCATGGACATATCTCGACATTGACTAACATATACAAGTATACAGTACAGAAATATACACAGCAATGTTTGCAGTTTTCAAATACGTGCATGTTGTCATGTGCATTTTATTCCCTCAATAACACTGTAAATCTAGAAGTGTGTGGAATATCAAGTGCCAATGATATTTTTTATATTTGATTCAGGAGGTTGTAGATCACTTTAGAACAATTTTTCATGTATCCCAATTCCACCATATTCTGTATTGTGTGGTATCTGAATCATTCACATGTGACTGAAATCTGCAAAGCATTTGATTGTTATCTGGTGAATTTGGGTTGAAGGTTCACCACAACTTTGAACATCTTAAAAGTATAGAGATAAAATCCAAGATGTCATTTTAGTAAAGACTCTTCTTGAATAACTCCGCTGTTCTTTTTTTTCTTTAGCAGCTATTTCAATTGAAGAAGGGTTGATAAACCTTACAAAAGGATTGTTTAATCTCTTCTTCTAGCCTACAATGTCTTCAGCTTGGATGGTGAAGTGACTTTTAAGTCTTTTAAGGAGCATTCCCTGAAAGTATTCAGAAAATGCTTTTGTTCTGTTGATAAAGGTGGAGACATTGTAGGGCTTAAGTGAGGAGCTGCAATTCTGGAAGGTACAAGGCAAGGAAAATTGTTATAGTGCTGTTGGTATATATAGAACAAAACATTAGGATGTCACAGCCCCTGAAACATCATGGCTGAAAATTGGAATGTGTGTCACCAAGCAATATCACTAATAATCATTTGTCAAGATGGCAAATAATTATTAGTGAGGAAAAACACACAAGTTAGGAAAGGGGCAGCAGTTTTCCTTTTGCTTGAGCCTGTAGGGAAGAGCAAGCTTCTGCCCCTCCCCATATCATACCAAATGGGACAGTGGGAGATATGTCATGTACTTGGTTTCAAATTAACACTGATATGCCTGCAGAAGTAACTGAGGGTTGTGTAATGAGATGACATTATTAGTGATTGTGGGAATAATTCAGCTGCCATGTCTGAACTCCCTTAAACACATAATAATTCAACCCATTCACACCTCTTCAAAGCTTAGGCCTGGTTTGTAGCAGGCACATCTATCTATGAATCTTTTCTGCCTGTTATTTACTTTCTTTTTTTCCTACCCAAATTTATCTGTGCACAACAGGGAGAGATCCTGACAGACCCTTATATACACACTGGTGATGAGATTAAGCTTGGTTTTCACAAAATTGTCTTCCTGAATGTAAAATATTTCTGTATGAAGAAAACTGCAGCATTTTCTAGAGCCAATTAGGCCATGGGATCCTCTACAAAACACCTGCACTATCACAGGTGCCAAAAAGCAGCAGAAGACAAATTCATTATGCAAGTTCTACTACTGAACTTGTTTTGGATGTAGGGAGCGCTGGTAGTTCGATTCTAAAGTCACTTCCATTTTTTTTTTAAACTTTCAGAAATTTCCGAAACTTTGGAATGACTTAGTTAATGGTAGACACACATGCACAGTAGGAAAAAACCAGCACTGGCACTTGGGAAATTCAGGGGATTCTCCCTCCCTCATTTTTAATCCAATTGTGATGAAACTTGCTGCAGTGTAGGACACATGGACCACTGTTAGTTCACCAAATTTTGACTTATCCATGGATTTTTGGTGAATTTTCAAAGCTTTAATAAAAAAAACATTTTTAATAATAAAGAAAATCTGCTCCTGGTTTGAAAGTGTTCTTTCCTGATTCATTGGGTGGTCTTTACTATGAAAGTAGTTGTTCTACCCTAGAAACTTTGTGTGGCACAAACTGTTAAATTGGGAAAGAACATAAATCGTATACAGATCCCAACAAGGGACATTTAGACTGATCCCCTTCTTTCCTGCTGGGAAGTGAATAAGTAGAAGTTCCGAATTGATATTTAGTACAGAGCAGTCGGTGGCTCAGAGAGAGTGCACCATCCCCAGAACCAGTTGGTTGCAACTTCAATCCCTGCCAAGTAAAAATGGTAAAAAGGAAAAAGCATGGCAAATGGTGGCAAATAATGGTAAACATTGGAGCATGGGGAGCCAAGGCACACGTTTTGCCAAAAAGGAAGGTATGGTGAGTCACGGAGGCTCCCCTTTTATGGTGGATAGGATACACTTATTTTTATTGCAGGAATGACAGAAAAAGAAAGGATTGGGGTTGCTTATTGCTTTGCTGCCTTCTCTTTAGACACCTTTGTGTTTCAATCAGTTTATTTTATATTTAGACAAAGACTGCTACAGACAGCTAGGGTTCCTTCGGCCATTTTGGCTAATGAACAGCAAGGTAGTGTGGAAAATGTAGTTTAACAGCAGGGCCTTTTGCAAATTCTACCATTGAGGGCCTGGCCTTCACAAATTACAACAATGGCTGTGCTTAGCCCTACCCACCTCATCCCTCTTTGCATCGCTGGGGAAGGGAAACCATGAGATTTTAAAACTGTTTGCTTTACTAAAGTTGCTTAATGGTTGTGAAAATTAAAATAACATTGGGAGAAATCCGAACATTATGGAATATTTCCCAAAAAAAGGTAAGTGGTTCAAATTCAGATTTGCCCCTCCCACCTTTCCTGCATGGTTTTTACGACTTTTAGGCTCTTCCGGATGAACCTATCCTCTCTCTCTCTCTCTCTCTCTCTCTCTCTCTCTCTATATATATATATATATATATATATATATATATATATCCCAATGGTCCAGTTACAGTTGTTGGGAATTGAATATTTAGAATAGCCTCCTATGTAAAATAATACAATTTCGAGTGCCTAAACAATGCAAACTCATTTATATTGTTTTCCTGAAACTCATTCTCAAGCAAGATAGGGCAGTCTTCCCATTCCAAGATAACCCACAATTCAAACATGCAAAGTAATAAAGAGACAACTTTTATTTCATTGTTTTTCTTTTTATCTCAGATGAGAATTCAGTGAGGAGATGCATTATCTTTTAACTTTATTTAAATACATGTCCTTGCCACACAATAATAATCCAGCCCTAAATTACTGGAGTAATAATGGAAACATCAGTTCACACCACAAAAACACTGGGACATGTAATGAGTCAAGAGATGAAACTACTACTCTTCTGATTTTTTTAGTAGTTTATGCTAAATGGGCAATTGGTGTCTGACCCTTCTGAACCATTATGGGTTTTTTTTTCTTTTAGTACCCAGGCATATAACAGATGTTTCTGCTACAAAAACTGATTGGGAATCTGAAGTTTTTACCCTTCCCATTCTCCATATACATGACTGTGAAAGATGACTGTAATTTGTCCTTTGAAGTAAGGAGACTGTAAAGTTTGGAGGAATGACAGTTCCTGTTTAGCTCTATTGCCTGAACCTATGATTTTTGCAATTCCACCGGTGACATGCTAAACCTATATGTGAAATATGCATTAGGTCAACATTGCAGAAGGAAGGAAGGAAGGAAGGAAGGGGGGAGATGGGAAGGGAGGGAGGAAGGGAGATGGGAAGGGAGGAAGGAAGGAAGGGTATTAGTTGTATCAAGTGGATGCTGAAGGATTTTCTCATATACATGTTGTTTAGGTTAGGCCAAAAGTCCCCTTTCAAGCTTGAAACAATACATCAGAAGCAGCAAGAACTGGAACAGAATAATGTAGCCATTGAGAATTCCCGTGCTTCATATCTTCTAGCCAATCTCTGATGAAAGATCAAGTAACCAGCCATCACAAAATGGGAGCAAGCTACCTTTAGAAATGTACTTAGCCATCCATGTTTGCCTCATGAGGTCCCATTGACTAAGAGCTCACAGAAGCCTTCTTTTGTGTATTATTGTTTTAGCCTGAATTGCTGTTCCCTGTGGGAAATCAACAAGAATAGAGACAAACCTATTTATCAGTACTCATTCTCTCATCTAAGAAATATGCCTTGAGGGTAAAGTGGAGATAAGTTTATTTGGGGGAATGATGTTTCAATTGTTATCCAGTAATTCATAATGGGCATGTAGGTAGACACAATCCAAAGATCTTCCCCTTCAGATAAAAGGTCCAAACCAGGTATGGCATTAGAGATGTCATTGTTTGTATTTTGTTTTATTTTTTAATTAGCAGCCATGGGAGAAAAGAGTGTGATGCCAGGATATGTGTAACAAATTTGCTTGACTGTTTCACATATCTAGTTACTGTTAACTGTCATGGCACATTAGGGGCAAATATGTGGTTCTGTGTGAAAAAATGGCATAAGGAAAAAAGATTTACTCCCTTCATCCCATAGCATACACACACAAAGAGGAACACATTAATGTGTTATTTAAAGAAAAAGAATATGCACTACGGCATATTATACCTAGTTTGATTCTTAAAACTTATATTTTGAACCAAGAATGGTAAATTGTTGGTCTTCATTTCTCACCACTACCTAGGCTGGGAGGCTGCACTATATCCACCCTTGTTTACATAGATGTAACATCAGGGTGCTACTGACAATAAATTCAATAAACTAAAATAACCCACAGCCACAAAACCACATCCATTGGGGAAGACAACATAATAATGCCAAGTTGCAGACACAGTGGCCCTGCACAAGGTGGACATACTGTGTAGGGAATTGGGACACTATTTTCAGCCGCCATCCAATTCCCTACACAATATTAGATCTGCCCTAAATTTTATACTTTGAAATGACCAGCATTTTCATTTTGCCTAAAATATTGAACATAACAGCAGTGTGAGAATGTAGTCATAATGGTACAAGAGAAAAGTGTTGAGCTACCTCAGCTTTCAAAAGGTGGCTGATATGTCATTCCAATACCTCAATTTTTCTTTCCAAAGTTTTCTCCCTTATCAACACAAAGGCAGTCTTAATAGCAGCATACAGGAATTGTGTTTCACTGAGGTTTAATATATTGCTCAATCTGACCATAATTGCCCTTAATCTAATGATTCGTCCTGCTTGCCCATTTGTCAAATTCTCAGCATTAAATGTGTAAGTTATAATTAAAGTGAAATAAAGAAATCATTCTGCCTGCAAGAGCCTCGTTATTTCAGGCTGATTAATACTGCTTCAAACTGCACGGCAAAGATTGAAGCTGTTGAATGAGAGCTTAGATATTCAAATCTAACCTTTAAATGCCTACAGTATTTAAGAGGCAGAAATAACCTTTCTATGAGAATTTTCAACAACCTTCTCTGTTCACCAGCAGGATGTAGTTCTGTATTCAATTGCATGGTAAGATTTAAAAATCTGAATTTGGGGAGCAGTTTTTTTTCCATTTTGGGGGCAGTTGATATAAAAGATATTTATGGAGAAACTCATTACAGCCATAGCTTCTTAAATCATGCAGTTACTTTCTGTAAGGATCTGTTATTCAGACAGATCTCAAATGAAAAGTACCGGAGGATCCTTGGGTTGATAGTAAGCTAATCAAAATACATTCATACTGCAGAATAGCATGCATGATGTCACATTATGCTGTGAAATTGTCACATGGCTATGGTAGTCCTTAGCTGGTAATGAGGGCAAAGATGTCCAAGCATCTTGGAGAGGATTTGAGTCCCACCAACATTCTGGCAAGTCACATGCCACCAGAGTCCTTCAGACAACAGCAGAAATTATTATAGAGTTCTAAAAAATCTGACACTTGCTGTGACAGTCAATTTTTAAAAAGTGAATTCTTATAGTTTGTAAAGAAATGTTGAAGACGAAGCTGTCACCCAATGTCTTTATGAGATGTCAGTCATTGTAACAGGGAGGATTGGGATATGTTTGGGATATTTGTGGTATATTGTAGGCTGTATTATAGAGTGTGCATCAAGGTATTTTTATGGATTCTTCTGGGCAGCAAAGACATTTTGTTTCTCTACTCTTGTCAGGAAAGGCCAGGAGGGCATTCAGTGTCAATCATGCACATTATGCAATTTTATCTTCATGGCAGGATAATCTCTGTGTGAATATTCCTTCACTTTTATGGCATGACTGGCAGCTCCCCATGTCTGTATGAAAAATGAAGACATGCCTTCATCTCAATTTTATCTAAGACAGGAACTTATTTTCCTCATCTCATGTAAATTCATGGGGGGCACTCAGACCAAGTTTAACTCCGGCCTGGTTTACATTCTATATTACATGAGAGTATGAGACAGGAAAGGAGAATGACTGCTTGCCCATCCCATCTGTATCCTGACTGACAGCTGATCTCCAGAATCTCAGCCAAAGGCAATGGTGACCCTGCTATTCAGTCTTATAAGATAGTCAATAAAGTGATGAGGTGCCATCAGAGCGCAGCAAATGGTCAGCTTTTGGGTGCAGTTTATTGCATTTTTCTGCTACGGAAGGTGCAAAGAGTTTCTATACCTCTTGACTATAGGAAGAGAGAAGCTTTTTGTGGTTCTTTATGTTGCAGCAAAATGTCTTTTGTTGATCCTAGCCAGATTTCCCTCCCACCAGGGAAGTAGCCAGGATTTTGGTTCCGGGGGGGGGGGGGGTGCGACTGGGTGGAAGAGGGTCTACCCTAGCAAACCTTTTGTATTGTTATCCCAATAACCCCATTAATGTGAGATATAATGAGCATGGTGATCAGATCATGATATGAATAAACATAACAGTTTAAATAATGTACCAGTAAGGCCTTCTCGCTTCCACCCTGAGAAACTGATTGCCACATGCCTGCCTCCCACACATTACATATGTCTTGTCATACAGGGGTTTCTTGGCAGAATTTGTTCAGAGGGGGCTTGCCTTTACCTTTCTGTGAAGCTGAGATAATATGACTTTCCCAGTCATTCCCATTTTTAGCTTTTTACTATTGAACTGTTTTATACGCTTTATGTGTAAGTCGCCCGGAGCACTGACGTGGAGGGCGACTCACAAATAATAAAATCAATCAATCAACCAGTGGGTTTCCATGACCAAGCAAGGATTTGAACTCTGCTCTAAGCACACCCACTACCTAAAACCATTTCATTTGCAAACGTCAACGATTGAAACTGGGACCATACTGCAAACAAAATGTGTGTTTCTGTCCATGGGCTGTTATACTCAAGCACTGAGAAGTATTTGTCTACATACATACATAGCCATAGAGTGGAGGCAAAGCTTTTACTCAAAAAGTGTTGTCAGTGGAAAGCCAATGTCAGGAGAGATCTTTTGGTCTTTCAGCAACTACAACTTTGACTAAATGTGGGGAACTTTCATTTTGTGTTCCTCTCTGCACATACTGGTAATCTTTATCTGTTGTGTACTGCAGATGCTGAAAACAGCTTCCATCCTTGTCTGCAGCATTTCTTTTTGAGCTTTTTGCTCTCAACTCTCTCAGATGTGCCTATGGAGCCATTAGTGATTAATTCATGTCCAAATAGTGATTACGGGAACTGTAATGAATACTAATAAGGGCCTATTTCCCTGTCTTGCAGTGATTTTGTATTTAGCAACATCCCTCTGTTTTACAGATTATTCATATTTAACTATTGTTAAATATGCAAATTTACAGCAGATAATGCTCACCAGAGAGAAAGAACAGAGTTGCCTCTGGGTCCTGTTTAGAAAATTAAAAACAAGGGTGATTAATACATTGATATAATAACCATTGCTATCTCCTAGCCTAAAGTTTTTCATTTTTTCCAGCCTATATTGTTTCCTGCAAGCACCCTGACATATTTGGAGAACTTCAAAGACACAATATTGTGCTTCATTATATCAGCCAATTTCTTGGCTTCTATATTTCATTCATATATTTAGCTCTATAATAGTGGTTCTCAACTTGTGGGTCCCCAGATGTTTTGGCCTGCAACTCCCAGAAATTCTAATAGCTAGTAAACTGGATGGGATTTCTGGGAGTTGTAGGCCAAAACATCTGCTTTAAACTTGCATCATCTGTTCTTATGAATTCTCCCCAAAGATTGAAAATGTTACTTTTTAGGTCTATAACTCCCAGAATACTTGTACTGGCTAGGTGAATGGGAGTTAATGTTCATTTCAATCCCTACTTTGTTTCTGCTTAGCAAGCCCTTATACATTTGAGTTAGAACTCCAGTTTTTTTTTAGAGTATTACCTAGAATAGCATGAAAACATTATGTTCTAGATATGTATTAAAAGCGCTAAAAATGTTTGCTATTTGCCTAAACCAGGGGTGGAAACTCTGTAATATCTCCAGATGTCAGAAGTGACTGTGTGGGCTAGGGTTGAATTGCTTACTAAAAATCAATGCATGAGTCCCATCTTTAAACTACTGTTTTAACTAATGGAACTTAGTAATTTAATACCTATCCTTAAGAAAGTTTCACTGATTCACTGATTTACTCTGCTTGCAAATTTTGTCATTGAGTTCCATATCCTTTAATATTTCATGGATGGAAAACACCAAGTAACATCAAGAGAATAACAAGAGAAAGAATCCACAAGCCAGGAGAGGCCATAGCAGTTTGCTTTTGCCTGAGCCCACTGGGAAGGACAAGGTATTTTTATTTCCTCCTCCTCTCCTTCCTTCTTCTCTCCATTCCCCCACTGCTGAGATTTTAAAATGCAAACTACATCCATATATTTAAGTCAGCAGGAAACTGAGGAGAAAGGGGAGAAAGTGAGAGCAGACGATAGAAAGTGGGTCATTTTGAATTAGCTGAAAAATGGGACAACAGATGATTAAGATGGCCTCTTCCTGCTAATTCAGAGCAATCGAGGGAATATTCATTTCTTGCCGTGGAGAAGGAGAGATACACGCTTTTCTGCCACGTTCTCTGAAATGACTAGCCATGGATACAGTGGAATTTCACTTGAGCAGAGGATTGCCATTCATTTCCTAATGACTCACTTTTTGTCTTGATTGTGCAATCACCATTTATATATTACAGTATTTAATTAATCATGTTGCCTTCCTGGTAACAGCAATTTTAAAAAATGTAGATAGATCTGCAAATATAACTACAGAATAAACTGTCAGTGGGAAATCTGAGCTAAATCAATCAAGCAGTGTTCTGATTCTTTAAAGGTAAAGGTTTCCCCTTGACATTAAGTCTAGTCGGGTCCAACTCTGGGGGGTAGTGCTCATCTCAATTTCTAAGCTGAAGAGCCGGCGTTGTCCATAGATCTCTCCAGGGTCATGTGGACAGCATGACTGTATGGAGCACCATTACCTTCCCACCAAGGTGGCACCTATTGATCTACTCACATTTGCATGCTTTCAAACTGCTAGGTTAGCAGAAGCTGGGGCTAGCAGTGGGAGCTCATCCCACTTCCTGGATTTGAACCACCAACCTTTCAGTCAGCAAGTTCTGCAGCTCACTGGTTTCATGTTTGTGAATATGACTTCTAATTTTACTTCCATGGTAGGCCGGATTTTAAGAGAGAAGTTGATCCTTTACTACTAATAAAGATAATAAAGGGCTTTAAAGGTGATAATAAATACTTAATATTGCAACCAGGCAGGGATAGTTTACATGTGTGGTTGAAATAAAAGTCAACTGCATGGTTCACAAATCATTTGTTTTATAGCACAGAGGGTCCTTTGTATCCATAGTATCTGGATTCCCCGATATCCAGCAAACATGAATTTCATGGCCCATATTAGTTAATAGAGGCAATATGAATGTTTTATTTAAAAGACAAATTAAACTTCGTTTGCCCTGGTTGCCATTATAGAGTCTCTGTGAGGAACAGGAACCTTTGAAGTGTATGCAGTTCTGGTTCTCAAATCTTCTTTGTTTCTGGTTATTGCTATGTGTATGTAGTATAAAGTCCCAATGTGACTGATTCTGTGTATCTTTAAACTAACTTTGATACAATTCCAACATGACTTTATGTATCTCTGTATTATGTGTCATTATAGTCTACTACTGTATGTCATCAGACAGAATGATTTATAGTCATTTCTGACTTACTACATAATCAGACAGGCTGATTTACCTATTGCACACCATTTCTTCACCTGTTTCACAACAGAGCCCTTTCCACTATGCACAGCAACTTCCGGCTGGGCTCCATAGTGAAAGAGGAGGGGAAGCGATGCACACAACCACTGTGGCAACACAGGAGGCTTCTTGTGTTGCCTTAGGAGCAAATGCTGTTTCTGTTAAGTCGCTGGGGGCCAAGCAGGGAGCTGGCCAGCAATGCTTCCCCCCATGGGATGGGGGTCCAGGGAAGGGATGTGGGGCATAAAGCAATGAGTTCTCCATGCCCCTTGCTAGGATCCCCATGGATTTGTCCCAATGTGTGACGAATCTTAGTCTTATGTGACAAGGTCCTTATGGAGAACTTAAGATGAACCTACCATGGTTTGCCTTTCCCTTTCTCTGAGGCAGAGAGAATGCTGTTTCTGTAAAGTCGCTCACTCAGTGGGTTTCTATGGCCAAGCAGGGATTTGGACTCCAGTATCTACGAGTTATAGTTCAGCACTCCAACTGCTATATCATGCTGCCCTGACAGTCATATGTGTAAAAAAGGAGCCCTTTAAACCCCAGTCTAAAGAGCTGCTAGCTGCTAACTATAATCCATTTACTAAGAAAGCAGTAATAACACTATATTCTGCTTTGGTCAGAACTCAGCTGGAGTACTACTTCTAGTAGTTAGAGGCACTGCTATTTTTTTAAAAAAAGTATCAACAAGTTGGAATTTCTCCAAAGGAGAGCAATCAATCCTTTGGAAACAGATTTAAAAAATTGATAAGTTTAGTATGGGGAAAAGAAGATTCAAAGGTGAAATATAGCCATTTTTCAAATAGTTGAAGTGCTATGACGTGGAAGATGGAATAAGCCTGTTTAGTGCTACTCTAAAAACTAAGGCTGAAAATCAAAGTTCAAGAAAGGAGATTTTGAATAGACTCTCTACCCCATCTGAGGGCGGCAGAGTAATTTCAATGGACACAAGGTGTACACACATACAGTTCTGTCTTCAATATTTCATTGCTATGCCTTGGGTCTGCAGGACCAGGAGGCACCAGGCATTCTCTGCCAAATAGTGATTTACTATCTCATTCTTTTAACTGAAGACACCAGGGACTGAACTCAGGACCTTTTGAACACAATATCCATATTTTATAATTCAGCAGTATTTCTACCTTCTTGGCACTGGAATAATTTCTGAGAAAGCCAAAGTTCTCCATTTACACATTGCCATTTTTCTCTCTTTGGTAGAAATAATTGACCATGTTGAGGCAGACATGGTTTTTTAAAAAAATGTATTTATTTATTTGTCTTGTACTTTTCATATTCTGTGGTACAAAGCAAAGTCAAATACATTTGGGCAATTGTGAATAGCATGCACAATTGATATACCAGAGTATAACTGCCCACTGTGAACACTAGTTGTTAGCATTTACTTGTTAATATCAGAATGGAGAGGCCATGCAACATAGGTGTTCAAACATTCACATGCTGAGGCCTTTCCCATCACTGAAGCATTCTCTTCCAATCCCCCACTGTTTTGACTCAGCTGAAACTGAGATTTTTGTACAGGCTGCTGCTCTGTAGTCACCAAACACTGTGTGAATCCATTTGCTGTTTTGAAAGATAATATTTAGGATGTTTGGTACACTGTAGGTTAAATGTGGCACAATGAAATGCAGTCTGACAGCATTATTAGATGGCAGCTGTAAAGATGTGCCAATATCTCTGTCAGTCCTATGCAGTTTTCCAGTTTTTGAAGTCCTTAAAATATTTTATAGAGCTGATTCAAATGAATCTAATAGGCTTGGTTGATTTTTAAAAATGGTTCAAAACTCATTTTGGATGTTGCAGGAGGTGGTGGTTAGATTCTAAAATCACTTCCAATTTTTTTTAAAAAATCAAAACTTTCAGAAACTTCTGGATTGATTCATTAATACGGACACACACATGCAATAGGGAAAAACAGCAGTGGCCCAAACCTGATGAAACTTACAACAGTGGTAGAATGCATGGACCACTGTTAGATCACCAAATTTCATAACCTTTGACTTATTCATGCATTTTTGGTCAATTTTCAACGTTTTTATTTTTAAAAACCCATTTTTAATAATAAGGAAAATCTGTTCCTGTTTTGAAAGTGTTATTTCCTGTTTCACTGGGTAGTCTTTACTTTGAAAGTAGTTGTACTACTCCAGAAACATTGTTTTTGTGGCATGAACTGTGTTAAATTGATGGAGAACAGAAATCATAGTACAGACCCCATCAAGGGACATCTAGACTTATTCCCTTATTCTGGGCAGAAAGGCACCATCCAAACTCTCCTGATATCCATTTGCTTCCTCTACTAAGTTGGAGGGGACCCTCAAGACACATTAATCTGTTTATTCCTTTTTGCAGATGCAATCAATCATTTTATTTTATCATTACTTAATGACTGTAAAGGGCTGGCTGATTGGCTGTAGCTAGTGTGTACCCCAGTGCCTTGTTCATAGTAATCAGGCAAAAGTAAAATGATTGGTTTTTTAAAGCCATTTATGTTCTCTTGGCTTTGCAAAAGTTGTTTATTGCTTTGCTGCCTTCTTTAGACTCCTTTGTAGATTCAATCCATTTATTTTATATTTAGACGAAGACTGCTACAGACAGCTATTTTTGGGTCCTTCAGCCATTTTGGCTAATGAGTAGTGTGTTGTGGGAAATTTAGTTTAACAGCAGGGCCTTTCGCAGTCTCTACCATTGTGGGCCTGCCCTTCACAAACTTCAGTTACGATGGTTGTGATTAGCCATGCCCACCTCTTCCCTTCTTGCAATGTCGGTGGAAAGAATGAGATTTTAAAAACTCCCTTGCCTTTTCAAAGTTGCTCAATGGTTGTGAAAATTAAAATAATATTGGGAGAAATCTGGACATTATAGGATATTTCCAGGGGGGAAATGGTAAGTGGTTCACCCCACCCTTCCTGCATGATTCAAAACCCACTTCGGATATCCAAATTCATAAGTTTTTTCCGAGTTTCAGTAAATTCCGAACAAACCTATCCAACCCTAGAATCTTAGTATGTCCTAAACCAAATTGCTTTGTTATGTGCATTACCGAATGTTTGTATCATGTGCCTATCTGTTTATTATGCAGAAATGCAATTGCGAAGAGATTGCTATGCTGCAAGTTATGTCTGGCATAATGAAATGCAATCTGATGAAACATCAATACATGTCAGTAGTTCAACAGCTTTTTGTTAGGCCTTTTTCCCCAGGAGCCAGTTTTCAAATCAAGCTAACAGCAAGGATTTTTCATAATGTCTCATGAAAAGAATTATTGTATACAGGCAGTCCCTGGTTATGACAAAATAGGTTCTGTAAATAGGTTCTTAAGTTGAATTTGTATATAAGTCAGAACAGGCACATTTTTAAAGTGCAAAGTTTTAGAAAGCATATTGAAAGGTGAATATCACTACAATATTTGCTTTGTTGTCTGTGCCCCATTCAAAAGTTATCATCTCGCTTTCTGTCCCTGTAATATTGGATTCCTATGAATCTTCGTTCGCGAAGTAATGCCGAGAGAGAGAGAATAATTGGATTTTGGAAAAATTGATGTGTTGTGAAAACATGGATTGGTGATAATGCTTCAGCAGAGACTCCTTTTCCCCATGATAACCTAGGAGTACATTTCTTTCACTTTCTGTTGTCTCACCCCCATTTGTAACTTAGAATCATAAGGTGGATGTTTGTAACTCTGGGACTAACTGTAATAAATTAGTGGGAAGTATCTGCCCCCTCTATTCTCTTTACCACAGTGCTTCATCTGGCATGGATCAGAAAATGGTGGTGGGGGGAGCCAGGAACAACTAACCCCATGGGTTAAAGTTGGCATTGTCCTCTCTCCATGGAATGTCTCTTGGCTTATCCATGGGTTATGTCATAATTCATAAATTTGGCCTCCAAACCTACCCTCCACATGTGGTTGATTTACACCTTATCACATAAGGCAGATTTCAGCAGCATATGCCAGCTCCATCCTACATCACCCATGGAGCCTGCCAGCTCCCATCAAACGATGCCAGTGTGGCTCCGTAGGTGAGATAGGGTTGAGCTGGTGCATGCCCCCACTGCAGCAACACGGGCTTCCCGATTTGCCATGAGAAACAATGGGGGGAAGCCACATGATCCATGTCCCCCACATAGACTCACCCATATCTGGAGCTGGGCAATGCTGAGAATGAGGCACCAGGTTCCCCTCTCCCCCAACAACATGAGGCGATTCTGGTGGCTGTGTGACAAGGTTGTTATACTTGAACATGCATGACATGCATTTTTGCTGGAATTCATCATATATAGGGAACTGAATACTCATGTGATTTTATTTGGGGGGGGGGTGTAATTTTTATGTTGTTATAATACGCCTGAAATCACTCATTTTAAAGTTGAATGATTTGGGTTTCTGGATTTTTTTTCCCACAGAAAGAAAACACTGGAGAAATAAATCATTATTTGCCCTTTAGTAGTTTCTCATATCAGAAGATTGGGTTTATCAGTACTGTCATATGCCCTTCTGTTCTCTCATGTTTAATTCCGGCAGTCTTGCTACCACTAGTTCAAGTGCTCTTTGAGGAATTGTGACCATTAAAATGGCAACTCCCAACCTCACAGTGTTTACGTCTGCTGTTGGGTAAGGTCCCAATATTCCAGGGTTTAAACAATTTTCACTGATCCTCAGGACAACCAGTAGAAGGATCCCATGTATATATACCTAAATAAAACTGTATATATCCCAACTATAGTAAATGCCTATCTGTAGGATCCGGCCCCTGTGATGTTCAAAGGGATTGTTCCTGGAACAGTATTAATCTGCTGGATAAGCCTGGGGTACTCCTTCAATTAAGTGGATACAGCCCTGTCAACAATAGAAGTGAAGGGAAAAATAATATTATCCAGAAGCTTATGAATGAAGGAGGCATACAATTCAGAAGGGAAATGTTGTTAGTGGCATCACTGCTCTTTTGGGTTCTTTCAAAATTCCTCTGGTTCTTGTTGTTAGTATAGTTGTTATCCACCCCCCCCCCCCAGGCAAGATCCTGCCATTCTTGATGATATTTCACTCTAGTTCAGCATTGGTATATATCTATACTTTAAAAAAATCTTCTTCACTCTTGCCCTAGGAGGACTTCAATTGACAGGATTGCAGAAATGAATGTTTTAATGTGTTTTTCAAATAGATGAAAGGAAATTAAAATGATGCATAGCACTTGCTATGAAGACTTCTGCCTTTTTTACCTATCCTCCTTCCTTTCCCTCATGCCAAAAATGGTCAGATTTAGCTTTCATTTTCACTTCTTCCAACTGGAATAATGAAAATGGAGTGTGCAAGCATCAGAGCTAATATGGTTTAGTATAGGAAGTACTGTAAGGCCATTATAACTGTGAATCCCATTATCTGTGCCCAGGCCCGGATTAAGATCTTCAGCCGCCCGAGGCCAAGATGCCCCGCGCCACCCCCCGGGGAAGCCACGCCCCCAGGGCGCTGCTGCGCATGTGTGGCAGCAGCCCCGGGCGTGTGGCTTCCACGCCGCCGCCTCCTCCCGTAACCAGAAGGACGGCCCGAGGAGGTGGACGGAAGCCACGCGGCACCGGCCCCATGGCTTCCGTCCACCTCACGCCTTCCTTTCGGTCGAGGGAGGAGCCAGGAGGAGGTGGACGGAAGGCGCGCGGCACCGTGGGGCTTCTGTCTGCCGCCTCCTCCACCTCCCGCGACCGAAAGGAGGGCAGGAAGAGGAGGGCAGGAAGAGGAGGGCGGGTCCCGCCCTCCTCCTCGCTGCCTGGGCCGCCCCCTTGCAAAGGAAGGAAGCAGCCCGGAGGAGAAGGAGGAAGGGAAGCCCGCTGGTGGGCGTGCGTGCGTGCGCATGCATGCATGCATGCCCGCCGGTGGGGCAGAGCTTCCCTTCCTCCTCCTCCTCCTGGCCGCCTCCTTCTTTTGCAAGGGGGCGGCCCAGGCGAGGGGTGGGTGCCATTCCCTCCTCCCCGCCCCCTCGCAGCGCTCTCCCCCCGCCCTCTCCTGACTCTCTCAGAAGAGGGTGGGGGGAAAGCGCTGCGAGGGGGCGGTTTTTTGTTGTTTTTTAAATTTCGGGGGCCGGCCGCTGCCCCCAAAACCCGCTGCCCGGGGCCATGGCCTTGTCTGGCCTCGCAGGTAATCCAGTCCTGTCTGTGCCTGTTGAAAAAATTCTTCTAGGGGTTTCCTAGATCAGGGGTCTTCAAACTTTTTAAACAGAGGGCCAGGTCACAGTCCCTCAAACTGTTTGAGGGCCGGATTATAATTTGAAAAAAAATGAATGAATTCCTATGTACACTGCACATATCTTATTTGTAGTGCAAAAACACTTAAAAACAATACAATAATTAAAATGAAAAACAATTTTAACAAATATAAACTTATTAGTATTTCAATGAGAAGTGTGGGCCTGTGTAAGGACTCACCTGCCTTAAGCAGGGCCGAGGCCTGCTTAGAAGGGGTTTAGAAATCCTGTTTTGGTTGTGCTGACATCCATCTTGGAGAGGTGGCTGCAGCCAGCAACCATTAAGGGAAGGGAAGCCAGAGCAAGGGGGCGTGGCCTTGCAGGCTTGTGCCTAGATACAGTGTAGAGGCTGTGATTGGCTAGAGTAGAAGGGGCGGAGTTGGAGCTGGCAGAGTAGAAATCCTGTCAGAGAAAGTCTCAGTCTGGAAGTCTGGAGTTTGGAGCGAGGCTGTGCAGACGCACATCTCCAGCCTCTGCTGTTTAGAATCAGGCTGTAGATTCAGCATCTACGCCTGAGGCAATCTTGAGCAAGGTTTCTGGGGGAGTGTCACCAGAGCCTTGGCAACAGAGACTGACAGTCTGTCCTAAGCAATTCACCACGTAGGAATAGGCTGGACTAGTGGGAGTCACGACTCAGTTCTGACCGCCCTTAGGGCCAGTAGTCATTCTAGTGGGAAGCTTGTGGAAGAGTGCCAATTAGAACTGTTCTTGTGATAGGCAGTTGGGTTTACCTGGTCATCTCTGGTAATAGAGTGACAGGTAGTTGGACTCTTAGACTGTGTGGGTTACGAGTAACCCAGTAGTAGCCAGACTCAGGGAACGATCTATAGGGATTAGATGTTCCAGAACTTTAGTACAACGACCATCTAGTGGAACTATTAGGTGGGAGTTGGGAGACAAGTCCTAGTACTGTCTGTGGAACTGAACGTACCATCTTAAGAAGTAATAATAGCCTTTTTAATAAGTAACCTCTACGCTCTAGCACTTATATAATCTTGTAACCATCACGCTGTTCTTAGTCTATCATTGTTGTAACCGTACGCTAGTTGCCTCCTAGAAGAACCAATACGATCGGTGCCTATTTAATAGCCTCGTTCTTGTTAATAAATCTTTTTAATTATTAACTTTTAAAAGAAGCCTCAGTCATCCTTCGGTCTCCTCAGTTTACATTCTTGTTGGTGGGTTGTTTTAAAGGCCATACGCTACAGACACTTCATTTATTTAGAGTTTTAATTAAGAGTAAATCCTAATGACCCATTAGGTTGGTGGCAGACTACCGGGAGTGTCAAATTAGTCAATTTTTGGTGACCGAGATCGTCACAGCCTGCTTTTGGCTGATGAGATAAGATTGTTGTTGTTGTGTGTTTTCAAGTCATTTCAGACTTAGGTTGACCCTGAGCGAGGGCTGGGTAAATGACTTTGGAGGGCCGTATCTGATCCTCGGGCCTTAGTTTGAGCACCCCTGTCCTAGATCTTCTAGCCAATTCTATAGTATACTTCCCCTGGAAGTTACCACATAATTGAATTGGAGGACCTAGAAAAGTCCTAGAAAAGATACCTAGGAATCTCTAGGTCCTCCAATGCAATTCTATGGTATATGGGGAATGAAAGTGAGATAATTGTAATTGTGCTCAGTTGTATCTGTTGTAGGCCAGAATGTATGCCCCATGGATATGGGATTTTAATGTAGTGAAACTGGTGGATATTCATTTGGAAACAATATTATACAAAAGCTGACTGGCACAACCTGGGATCACAATCAGACACAGTGAAGACATCTGCCCTTCTGCTTTGCTACTCTGCTGCTGAATATGCATGCCCAGTGTCACCATATTAAAACAGTGGATGTGGCTCATAATGAGACATGCCTCATTATCACATGATGTCTGCTCCCTACACCACTGGAGAAATTACACTGTTTAGCTGGCATTGCACCACCTGACATCCACTGGGAAGTAGCAGCTAATAATGAAAGGAGCAAGGCAGTGACATCTCCAGCCCATCCTCTGTTTGGATATCAGCCAGCACGCCAATGTCTTAAATCAAGAAATAGTTTTCTAAGATCTGCAGAGATACTTGCAGGAACACCTCAGCAAGCGAGAGTCCAAAAGTGACAGGTTAAAACCCAGAACCTCAATCCATGGCTGATACCGAATGTGATACCTCCTAGACACACAGAAGACTGTGCAACTTGGAAAGTGCAGAACAGACTGCGCTCTGGCACTATGAGATGCAGAGCCAACCTTTAAATATGGGACCACAATGTGGAGTCCACAACATCCGAGTGTGGAGAAGAGCAAACCACACATACCTATTACAACACAGTCCGAGCCCTGCCACATGCACAATGGAAGGCCTTCTTATAGCAACACCACAGGTGCTCCAAGTGTCCAGCTACTGGTTAAAGGACATTTAGTATAATGGCAAGTTTCTAAACTTTATGTGTCTTTTAAAAATACATTACAACTGTACCCTTGGTTTGCTCATAATACCATAAATGAAAACAAATAATCAGATTTTTCTACTGAATGACATGAGCTCAGACATTTCTGTGTGACGTGAGGTGTATATCTCCTTTTAATTCATTTTTACAATCCAGAATGAAAAAATCTGAATGCTTTCTTTTACTCTTCAGAACTTTAAAAAATATTTTGTGAAGCATTTTTGTGTGAGAAAATAATAGCTGAAAGCTCTTTTTTTGCACAAAATACAGTGTTCCGTGCACCTGAATATTGTTCTTGTCTATAAACTCTTTTGTTAAATTGTAGCCGAAAGTCCTAACATGCAAATTTAAAAAGTCTATGGAAATTGACAGCATCAGGGTGAAGAAAGGAGAAGAAAATGTGAGACTATCCTGTGCATCCCTCGGCCTGATCCCCTCACACTGGGCCACCTACCCGTGGTGACTCAGATTCAAACCATTGTATTCTGTGTTCTTTTTGAAGGAAAAGAAAGGAAAGGAAAATACATTTAACATATCATCTGTAGAGATGCATGCATGAAAATACTTCCTAATTTCTTAGCATTATTTGGTGCATGAGTCAAACATTGGAAGCTTTGATTTTTCTATTGAAGAATGTTTTCTCCCTGCCTTCTGAATAATCTGTTATTGGCAAGTGTAATATGCTGGCCTGTTTGCCAGTTGAAGACCTTGAGCCACTGCCCAAATAATTCTGTTAGGGAACAATATTAGTAGTCGGAACCATAACCTCCCTAGACGCTCATCATTTCTTAGACAGAGCCAATATTGGGCAGTGTTTTCAAATTGCACACAGATCCTGCATTGATCAGGCAGATCTTTGTCATCATAATCTTGTATTGATGTAGCCCCTGTTTGGAAGGGTAGTTGTGTCTCCAATGTGACCTTTGCTTATATGGCTCTATAAATTCAATGTATAAAAAGTCTGTGAAACATGTTTTATGGAAACACTGCCACCTATCACTACCTTCATATGGATTTGTGTCCTGAGAAATTACTGGATTAGTAACTTGAATATTTCATGAGCCATGAGCAAACTGAATTTCCAAAAATGTATTGAGTGTATAGGAATTGTAGCCCCACCTTTTTTATAGAAAGGGAGCTTTAAAGCATAGCATAGGACATTTTAAGAATTTCTCTTCTCATGCAGATTAATGTTAACTTTTTTTTTAGTCTTGCTAAAACTTGGGGTGGGGGCCTTCAGGAGGTGTCTCTGCTCGCATAGTGTAAAATTATTATGTACATCTCCAGATAACATGATACCCAGTTGATATGCTTGAATATCAAGCATCACAATGACACTGAACCTGGTGGTTTTCTAGTGACCCAACAGCAACCTATTGATTGCATTTGGGGAGATGGCAGATGCATGTGTATTTCATACATCTTTATGTGGTGAATGAACCCATAGGAGAAAGTTGCTATAAGTAATCCTTGACATGAAACTGTAAAGCAAAAAGATATGGGGTTTTGCTTTAAGAAGTATAACACAATAAACCGAAAACAAATCATTTATGGAGATAAACTAAATTCAATTCAAAGCTATAGGTTTTTCTTCCTCTTTCTCTATTGCCTTCTTCTTTCCTAAGTATTATTGCCATTCACAGAGAGTCATCTCTTCATGTTATGGTCTCAGTTTGATAGTCTCAGTTTAGTCACCAGAGGGCCCTTCCAGACTAGCCCTACAGTATATCTCAAGATCTGATCCCAGGTTTTTTGTTGATTCCAGATTATCTGGCAGTGTGGACTCATATAATCCAGTTTAAAGCAGAAAACCTGGGATCATATTGTGGAAGGGCCTTTAGATTTTAGGGAGAGTTCAGGCCTGATTTGCTATAGGACCCATTCATTTATCCTTTTAGCAGGCCATGATATCCATAGAACTCTTCTCCAGTGCCACTTTCAGATGACTTGATTTTCTTCCCATCCGCTTTCTTCACTATACAGTTGTCACATTCATACATAAAAATGGAAAATATATTGGCATGGATAATCCTAACTTCAGCATTCAATTATATATTTTAAGACTTAGGATTTATTCTAATTCCTTCATTTTTGTTTCAAAACCCATCTGAATAAAAAGGTTTTAGCCTATTGCTGGAAGGATAACAAGGACAAGGGGTGGAGGGGAGGCGGGGAGGGGGAGGGAGAGAGATTTTGGTCTCCAGAGTTTAGAAGCAGCCACTGAAAATGCTCTCTCCCATCCTCATCAACCGTGTTTAGTACAATGGTGATGGGAGTGTAAACTAGAGTAGATCCTTTCTCTGTAGACTGAAGGAGCTCTATTGACATGCCATCTGTTTGTGGCGATTTATTTTTATATACATTAAAATTGGATTAAAAAATAGTTTTAAAAAAAGTTTTTATATACATTAGATTAAAAACTGGAAGGGGATAAAGTAAAAGGGAAAAGGGGGGATAAAAGAAAAAAAGAAAAAAGAAAAATATATATATATATATATACACACACACACATACATACTCACTTGTCTAATATAAAAAAGAGGGGGTAGGGAAATGGGGGAAAGGTAGACGTGGGAATGGAGGGAAAAGAGGGGGGGGAGGAAAAAAGAGGGGCGAGGTGTGAGTAGAAAGATTAGAATAGATGTTTTGAAATAAATTCTTCGGTCTTGCTTCCGGGCTGCTTCAAGGTGGTGCTTCTCATTTTCTTTCTTCTGTGTCATTCTTTCATTTCTTTTATATAGTTCTTCAGTAAATGTACTTAATTTCTTTTGCCTGACAGTTTAAATATACAGTATATTAGTTTAGGTGAATTTCATCTCTCAGCCCCACCTTAACATCTGAAACATGATTATGTGTTCAACATAGATGAATAGAATTGAATCTCCCACAGCCCAATGCCAATAGTGCGGCAATATTCAACATCGTTGCAAGCAGATGCAATAGCATAATGTATGATATAGTGTGAATTTCCCTGTTTCCTACAAGCTACTTGTTTCAAACACCTCTCACAAGAGTAATTATAGCATTCTGACTCTGAGCAGTTGCATATAACAGAAAGTATTTTAATATTTGTTTTGATTCATCAAATGAAACATACTATACACAGAAACACTCATACTTGGGCTTCTACTTTTTTAGCTGCTCTGATGTGAATCAACATTAACGTAAAAAGTATGGGAGTTACACAACAGTGAAAATGGAATATCCTGACATTTTTCTGGTCCTGCAATGAACCACAAACATTGATGCATCATCATCATTTTATAGGAAGCTGAAGTGATATTCCAATTTCAGGAATCCAAACTTGGAGATGTCGTTTCTTGTCTTGAATTCTGACTCTGCTGTTCTTTCTGACTCTGGAATGTGACCTCATCTAATGTTGTCATTTTTGTCTTGAAACCCAACTCTGCTACTTTTGGACTACAATCATTTTTGCTCCTAGACTGTGATCATGGCTTCCATTTGTTCCTACAACACACAAAGGAATAAGGCTATGGTGCCTACAATGCAATGGAACACAAAAGGAAGAAGAGTACCCAGGGTAATGTCCTGAGTACTCCCGTGCTATGCACAACCAATACAGGTTATCAGCAAAATATGTAAGCAAAAATAGAAATCATTTATTAATACAACATGTGGCAATAAAGAGGCAATGGGCCTCCACAGGAGTACTGAACAGTGAATGGTCACTATATAGTAGGAGCAAGACATACAGCACAAAGCACAGATGCACAATATAGTACCTCACCTCCAGAATACAATTGGTACAAACATAAGGTAATAACGATGGAATGGGGAAAAATAACAGTGTAAATAGCCGTGGAAGGTCCCCACAATGTGTGTATACAAACCAAGCCGCCGGCCTGGAGGCTGGAGGAGCAGCGGTGGCTCCGGTCTCCCTGGGAGGAGAAAAAGCCGCTGTGTGAATGCACCGTGCGGCTGGAGCGGTCCCTCAAGCCCAGGCGGGTATGAGGGGGTGGAAGGAAGACCCGGGATCGGGTGTCCTCCGTGGAGGCTAATAGCCCCTGTAGAATGATCCGAAGCCCCCAGATGAGGCGGCTTCAGGCCGCGAGGTCGATGAATCCAACCAGGAAGTAGCAAATGCTGAGCGCGCAGGCGCGCGTTCCCCAGCGGAGTGGTGCCGGCGGGGGAAAAAGACGCGGTGGTCAGGAAAGAGTTCAAGGAATCGTAGATGACAGGGTTGGTAAGGAAAAATGCGAGGAGGGGGCTATCCAGCACGGGAGGTGGTGGTCTGTAGGCGTGCAGTCTTGTTCAGGCCCGTAGGGGAGACATAGAAAATAACATCCGTATGGATAATGAAGAGATCATGGGACAAGACCCATGAAATGCTGGTTCTAGCCGCGGACGGCACTCAAGTAATTGGCCAAGTCCGTTTCGCCTGTAGCGTCGGCTTGTTCACAGCGGCGAACCACCAGGAGCGATATCCATTCAATAACAGTACTACAAGTATGAAACATTGAAAGCACATCATTATACACTTCCAAAGGCACCCATAGTTTTGAGCAGTATGGTACAGCAATACAGTAACACTAAATAATACATACCATCATGAATCATAACAGCGTCATCGCAGATAAGGGGAAGTATGGACCCAAAGGTGAGGAGTAGTAGAGCACCTAGCCCTATTTATGTATCAAATTACCTATTACAATCTGTTATTCCAGTCAGCTGAAAGAGGGAGGGAAGGGGAGTTTACCTAAAGCAGCTCATTAATGGTGCGATTGTCATTTAGGCCACTAGGGTGCTCACAGGCGATCATGGAAATCCACCATGATTCAGCCCTTAGCAAAGCGTCCTGTATGTTACCATGGGGACGTGTCTTAACCCTTTCAAGGCCCAGAAACTGAAAAGACTCAGGGGAGTGATTCATTTGTAGAAAATGCCTGTAAAGTTCAGTGGAGTTGTTTTTGTTTCTGATTCTAGATTTATGTTCGGAAATTCTAGTCTTCAAGGGGCGTGAGGTAATCCCAATGTAGACTAGGCCACACCCACAAATAAGGGCGTACACCACATTTTCTGAGGGCACAGGTAGTAAAATCCCTGACTTTGAAGGTTCTACCTTTCTGAGGGCTATATAAGGTTTTATCCTGGCACACCTGCTTGCAGCATACATCTGCCGCAAGGCCTACATCCAGGAGAGAGAGCTACTGAGGGTACTATGGGCATATGGGTATGTACCAGGAGATCCTTCACATTTAGCGTGCGTTTATACGCCTGTATGGGAGGTTGCTCCAGTCCTGGGATGTGGGAAATTAAAGGCCAATATTTTCTAATGACTGCCATCATGGATTGGCTGGGGAGTCAGGAATGTAGGACCATATGAGTCTTTTGGGGGGTTTCTTCTCCGTTCTGGGTGCTAAGAGTTGTTTCCTTAGGATTTTATGGGCCTTATTTCTAGCTTTCTGTATGATAGTGAGGGATATCCTCTTTGCTGGAGTTCTTCCTGACAATCTATCAGCTTCCTTGTTGAATTCACTCATATATGAGGAATTCCCTCTTAATCTAATAAATTGAGAGAAAGGGAGATTGGATTTTAGAGAGAAGGAATGATAACTAACATGATGTAAGATGGAATTTTTATCTGTTTCCTTCTGGCAGTGTGGACTCATATAATCCAGTTTAAAGCAGAAAACCTGGGATCATATTGTGGAAAGGCCTTTAGATTTTAGGGAGAGTTCAGGCCTGATTTGCTATAGGACCCATTCATTTATCCTTTAGCAGGCCATGATATCCATAGAACTCTTCTCCAGTGCCACTTTCAGATGACTTGATTTTCTTCCCATCCGCTTTCTTCACTATACAGTTGTCACATTCATACATAGAAATGGAAAATATATTGGCATGGATAATCCTAACTTCAGCATTCAATTATATATTTTAAGACTTAGGATTTCTTCTAATTCCTTCATTTTTGTTTCAAAACCCATCTGAATAAAAAGGTTTTAGCCTATTGCTGGAAGGATAACAAGGACAAGGGGTGGCGGGGAGGCGGGGGGGGGGGGAGAGATTTGGTCTCAGAGTTTTAGAAGCAGCCACTGAAAATGCTCTCTCCCATCCTCATCAACCGTGTTTAGTACAATGGTGATGGGGTGTAAACTAGAGTAGATCCTTTCTCTGTAGACTGAAGGAGCTCTATTGACATGCCATCTGTTTGTGGCGATTTATTTTGCCTAAGTGCTCAGAGTGCAGCTTCCACTTTCTAAAATTGGAGGTTTGTTTTTTTAAAAAATAGTCTTTATTGAAAGTTTTTATATACATTAGATTAAAAAAACAGTTAAAAAGAAACTAATCAGCTGGAAGGGGGATAAAGTAAAAGGGAAAAGGGGGGGAAGGATAAAAGAAAAAAAGAGAAAAAGGATATATATATATATACACACACACACATACATACTCACTTGTCTAATATAAAAAGAGGGGTAGGGAAATGGGGAAAGGTAGATGTGGGAATGGAGGAAAAGAGGGGGGGAGGAAAAAGAGGGGCGAAGTGTGAGTAGAAAGATTAGAATAGATGTTTTGAAATAAATTCTTGATCTTGCTTCGAACTGCTTAGTGGTGGTGCTTCTCCTTTTCTTTCTTCTGTGTCATTCTTTCATTTCTTTTATATAGTTCTTCAGTAAATGTACTTAATTTCTTTTGCCTGACAGTTTAAATATACAGTATATTAGTTTAGGTGAATTTCATCTCTCAGCCCCACCTTAACATCTGAAACATGATTATGTGTTCAACATAGATGAATAGAATTGAATCTCTCTAACTGCTGCTACCCCCAGCCCAATGCCAATAGTGCGGCAATATTCAACATCGTTGCAAGCAGATGCAATAGCATAATGTATGATATAGTGTGAATTTCCTGTTTCCTACAAGCTACTTGTTTCAAACACCTCTCACAAGAGTAATTATAGCATTCTGACTCTGAGCAGTTGCATATAACAGAAAGTATTTTAATATTTGTTTTGATTCATCAAATGAAACATACTATACACAGAAACACTCATACTTGGGCTTCTACTTTTTAGCTGCTCTGATGTGAATCAACATTAACGTAAAAGTATGGGAGTTACACAACAGTGAAAATGGAATATCCTGACATATTTCTGGTCCTGCAATGAACCACAAACATTGATGCATCATCATCATTTTATAGGAAGCTGAAGTGATATTCCAATTTCAGGAATCCAAACTTGGAGATGTCGTTTCTTGTATTGAATTCTGACTCTGCTGTTCTTTCTGACTCTGGAATGTGACCTCATCTAATGTTGTCATTTTTTGTCTTGAAACCCAACTCTGCTACTTTTTGGACTACAAGCATTTTTGCTCCTAGACTGTGATCATGGCTTCCATTTGTTCCTACAACACACAAAGGAATAAGGCTATGGTGCCTACAATGCAATGGAACACACAAAGGAAGAAGAGTACCCAGGGGTAATGTCCTGAGTACTCCGTGCTATGCACAACCAATACAGGTTATCAGCAAAATATGTAAGCAAAAATAGAAATCATTTATTAATACAACATGTGGCAATAAAGAGGCAATGGGCCTCCACAGGAGTACTGAACAGTGAATGGTCACTATATAGTAGGAGCAAGACATACAGCACAAAGCACAGATGCACAATATAGTACCTCACCTCCAGAATACAATTGGTACAAACATAAGGTAATAACGATGGAATGGGGAAAAATAACAGTGTAAATAGCCGTGGAAGGTCCCCCACAATGTGTGTATACAAACCAAACCGCCGGCCTGGAGGCTGGAGGAGCAGCGGTGGCTCCGGTCTCCCTGGGAGGAGAAAAGCCGCTGTGTGAATGCACCGGTGCGGCTGGAGCGGTCCCTCAAGCCCAGGCGGGTATGAGGGGTGGAAGGAAGACCCGGGATCGGGTGTCCCTCCGGTGGAGGCTAATAGCCCCTGTAGAATGATCCGAAGCCCCCCCAGATGAGGCGGCTTCAGGCCGCGAGGTCGATGAATCCAACCAGGAAGTCGCTAATGCTGAGCGCGCAGGCGCGGCGTTCCCCAGCGGAGTGGTGCCGGCGGGGGGAAAAAGACGCGATCGTCAGGAAAGAGTTCAAGGGAACGTAGATGACAGGGTTGGTAAGGAAAAAATGCGAGGAGGGCTATCCAGCACGGAGGTGGTGGTCTGTGGCGTGCAGTCTTGTTCAGGCCCGTATGGGAGACATAGAAAATAACATCCGTATGGATAATGAAGAGATCATGGGACAAGACCCATGAAATGCTGGTTCTAGCCGCGGGACGGCACTCAAGTAATTGGCCAAGTCCGTTTCGCCTGTAGCGTCGGCTTGTTCACAGCGAACCACCAGGAGCGATATCCATTCAATAACAGTACTACAAGTATGAAACATTGAAAGCACATCATTATACACTTCCAAAGGCACCCATAGTTTTGAGCAGTATGGTACAGCAATACAGTAACACTAAATAATACATACCATCATGAATCATAACAGCGTCATCGCAGATAAGGGAAGTATGGACCCAAAGGTGAGGAGTAGTAGAGCACCTAGCCCTATTTATGTATCAAATTACTCATTACAATCTGGTTATTCCAGTCAGCTGAAAGAGGGAGGAAGGGAGTTTACCTAAGCAGCTCATTAATGGTGCGATTGTCATTTAGGCCACTAGGGTGCTCACAGGCGATCATGGAAATCCACCATGATTCAGCCCTTAGCAAAGCGTCCTGTATGTTACCATGGGGACGTGTCTTAACCCTTTCAAGGTCCAGAAACTGAAAAAGACTCAGGGAGTGATTCATTTGTAGAAAAAAATGCCTGTAAAGTTCAGTGGAGTTGTTTTTGTTTCTGATTCTAGATTTATGTTCGGAAATTCTAGTCTTCAAGGGGCGTGAGGTAATCCCAATGTAGACTAGGCCACACCCACAAATAAGGGCGTACACCACATTTTCTGAGGCACAGGTAGTAAAATCCCTGACTTTGAAGGTTCTACCTTTCTGAGGGCTATATAAGGTTTTATCCTGGCACACCTGCTTGCAGCATATACATCTGCCGCAAGGCCTACATCCAGGAGAGAGAGAGCTACGCGGGGTACTATGGGCATATTGGGTATGTACCAGGAGATCCTTCACATTTCGCGTGCGTTTATACGCCTGTATGGGAGGTTGCTCCAGTCCTGGGATGTGGGAAATTAAAGGCCAATATTTTCTAATGACTGCCATCATGGATTGGCTGTGGGGAGTCAGGAATGTAGACCATATGAGTCTGTTTTTTGGGGGCTTCTTCTCCGTTCTGGGTGCTAAGAGTTGTTTCCTAGGGATTTTATGGGCCTTATTTCTAGCTTTCTGTATGATAGTGAGGGGATATCCTCTTTGCTGGAGTTCTTCTGACAATCTATCAGCTTCCTTGTTGAATTCACTCATATATGAGGAATTCCTCTTTAATCTAATAAATTGAGAGAAAGGGAGATTGGATTTTAGAGAGAAGGAATGATAACTAGCATGATGTAAGATGGAATTTTTATCTGTTTCCTTGTGGAAATTTTTGATTCTCAGTCTACCCTGGTCCTTATAGACGGTGGTATCCAAAAAACTAACACAATCGGTACTGGATGCTACCGTAAATGAAATTTGCGGGTGCCAACTGTTAGCCCATGTGTGGAATTCATCTAGGGGGGTACCCTTGCGTAAAATCACAAAACAGTCATCGATATATCTCCAATAAGATTTTATGTATGGATGCATTGAATTTGAGTTGGAGTTATAGATGAATTTCTCCTCTAGTGAAGCCATAAATAGATTGGCCACCGAGGGCGCTATTGAGCTCCCATTGCCACTCCTTTTTGTTGCAAATAAAAGGTATTGTCAAAAGCAAAATAATTATACTCGAAAAAATACAATCGAGTAGATTGAGTAGATATAAGGGTGGGGGGATTTCTGTTGTGATGCTGTAAAAATATTTGAGATGATATCCCTTGCCTCCGAAAGAGGGATATGAGTATAGAGGGCGGAGACATCCATTGAGACAAGTATGTCCATGGGGTCAATCTTTTGGTTTTCAATTTTTCGGATGAAATCTCCGGTATCTTGGCCAATTACTTGAGTGCCGTCCGCGGCTAGAACCAGCATTTCATGGGTCTTGTCCCATGATCTCTTCATTATCCATACGGATGTTATTTTCTATGTCTCCCATACGGGCCTGAACAAGACTGCACGCCACAGACCACCACCTCCGTGCTGGATAGCCCCCCTCCTCGCATTTTTCCTTACCAACCCTGTCATCTACGATTCCTTGAACTCTTTCCTGACCACCGCGTCTTTTTTTCCCCCGCCGGCACCACTCCGCTGGGAAACGCCGCGCCTGCGCCGCTCAGCATTTGCTACTTCCTGGTTGGATTCATCGACCTCGCGGCCTGAAGCCGCCTCATCTGGGGGGGCTTCGGATCATTCTACAGGGGCTATTAGCCTCCACCGGAGGGACACCCGATCCCGGGTCTTCCTTCCACCCCCCTCATACCCGCCTGGGCTTGAGGGACCGCTCCAGCCGCACCGGTGCATTCACACAGCGGCTTTTCTCCTCCCAGGGAGACCGGAGCCACCGCTGCTCCTCCAGCCTCCAGGCCGGCGGCTTGGTTTGTATACACACATTGTGGGGGACCTTCCACGGCTATTTACACTGTTATTTTTCCCCATTCCATCGTTATTACCTTATGTTTGTACCAATTGTATTCTGGAGGTGAGGTACTATATTGTGCATCTGTGCTTTGTGCTGTATGTCTTGCTCCTACTATATAGTGACCATTCACTGTTCAGTACTCCTGTGGAGGCCCATTGCCTCTTTGTTGCCACATGTTGTATTAATAAATGATTTCTATTTTTGCTTACATATTTTGCTGATAACCTGTATTGGTTGTGCATAGCACGGAGTACTCAGGACATTACCCTGGGTACTCTTCTTCCTTTGTGTGTTCCATTCCATTTGTTCCTGACTTGTCTCTTTGGTTTCATCAGCTTGAAAGTTTTTTTTTTTGGGGGAGGGGCATTAAAATACATTTTGATATTTTCAAGTGGTTCAATCAGTAAAATTTCTTAAGGTGTCGGTCTCCACAGTCAGGTATCTTCTAAACTGTGTGATGTGACACACTTGTCTGGTGCTTGTACGTCCTAGGTGTGTCACATGAAAAATTTTCCCACCCCCACAAACAATGGCAGTCTGGCCTTGAATAGGCATTGAAATGTTAAAACTTAAAAACATGTCCACACTTCAGCATTTGTAATGTGTCATACCAGTATGGCAGTATCTGGGATAACAAACATTTCATGGGGGAAAAGAGGTTGCTATTTGAAAAAATTAAGAAGCCTTGCATTTCACCACTGTGGATCTAAATCTAATATTTTTGCTCCTACAGCCTTCAGCATAGCTTGGAAATGTGTTTCTCAGCTTTACAGACTAGGGATTGGGGATTGATGGAAGGTAGAAAAGGCAGGATAGCTCCTCACAATCCCACTGATGGTTTTTAGAGCTGTGCAAAATCCAGAGGTGAGTCGTAAGTTGTGATTTGGCAAATCCGAATTTATGACCCACATTACCAAAGCCAAAGCAGTGTGCCTCCCCCAATGATTTAAAACAGCCATATATGTAAGAAGTTTGTTACTCTTCATTAGTCACAGTGAATCAGCTTCTTCAGCACAAGCAAACTCTAGGTGTCACAGGCAAAATGGTATGTCATATGCTCTCCACAGCCTATCAGGGCTGAGGAAGAAGGTAAGGGAGGAGGTGCTCCTAGTGATTCCTTTAAATCTAGAAGCCATATTGCCTTGGTCACTATTGCAAGCGAAGTGGGAGAGAGCTGGAAAGTAGGGTAGCAAATGAGTGACTCAGTCGTGACATGCACCATGCAAGCTTAGTTTGCCTCAGTTTAGGATTCCTTTAAAGATAATCACAGCTGAGTTTAGGATCCTTTTAGGATCCTTTTCCTTTGCATGCAGTGTGTGTGTATGTGTGCACACATGTGTGCATTAATATTTTCTGAAATCTGAAAAGTGCCCCCCTCCCCGGTGTCTGTGTTTTGTAGATTTGAGAGAGAGAGAGAGAGAGAGAGAGAGAGAGAAAAAAATTAAATCCCCTAAAATCAGTAGATGTGCAAACCTTTCTGAAACTTGGGGGGCATCCTGGTTATGATGTGCCATATGTTGTGTCATTTTAGAGAAATTCAAAGGGGTCACTCTTGTAGATATATTTTGTAAAGTGTTGTTTGTAAATCCGTGCATGAGTACAACATTCTGAAACTTGGGGGAGGGAGCTTACAGTGGAGAATGTGTGCTATAAATTTAGCAAATTTCATCCCAATAGTCCTAAAAATGAGTGAGAGAGGGGCCCTGGAAGTGCCCCCATGGGTGTGAATTAGTGAATAATGTAATGCAAAACTAACGAAATTCTCAAAACTTTGTATTAAATTTGACACTTTAGAATCAAAACAAGGATCACCCAAATTGCGTAAATACTAGGCATGGTTTCGAACCCAAAAATGGCGATTCTAAAATCAAATGGGGGGGGATTTTTTTTGATTAGTAAAAGAAAGACTTACAAAAAAATTTTCAAAAATTTCTAAAATGTAACTTAATTACTAACGAAATTCGTTAGTAGTTCATATGCCAGCGCATGCGCATTCCAGATGGTTTTGGCCTACAACTCCCAGAAATCCTAACAGCTGGTAAATTGGCTGGGATTTCTGGGACTTGTAGGCCAAAACTTGAATAAATCACACTGAATTCTAGATGGGACTCTCCAAATAGGAAGGAGGGAGGGAGGGGGGTATTCTATTCTTGGAAGCAGCAAAAGAAAAGGAGGAGGAGCCCCCCACCCCTGGCTCCTCGCTGCCTCTCTCTCTCACCCCGATCCCGAGGGAGCGAGGGCCCAAGTTTGCCCAGGCTGGTCATATACCTACATTCTATGCACATGCAATAATACAGCAGTAATTACAATGGGTTCAAGAGGTAAAATTCAAACCGAAGTATTCTGACTGGTCCCTGCCTCATGCGGTGCAAACGGGCTCTTCTCTGTGAGCCCGGGAATTAGCCCGGGAAAAGCCAGCGTTTTCTGCTTGGGTACACACACATACATATTCTTGGGGGGGGGGGGGATTTGCTGCAGAATCTTCTCTATGAGCCCTGGATTCTGCAGCAAATCCCCCCCCAAGAATATGTATGTGTGTGCTCCCAAGCAGCAAACGCTGGCTTTTCCCGGGCTAATTTCCCGGGCTAATAAGAGAAGAGCCCGTTTGCACCGCATGAGGAGAGACCAGTCAGAATACTTCGGTTTGAATTTTACCTCTTGTTATTGTTATTACTGCTGTATTATTGCATGTGCATGGAATGTAGGTATGACCAGTTGGATTACTTATAATATTAGGCACTTACAGTAGCATTCATTCTATTATACATTAGGTTGGTTTCTCACCCCAATACTCTTTGATGCTTTAGATCCTGGCAGGGCAGGAGAGGCAGGGAAGCCTGGAAAAAATGTAAACAGAGAGGTTTACTCAGAAGTAAATCCACAAAGGAGGGCCCTTCATCCAAAGTGCCCTCCTTTGCAGATTTACTTCTGAGTAATCCTCTCTGTTTACATTTTTTTCCAGGCTGAAAGAAGGAGCGAGTTTAGGGCTTGCCTTGCCATAATACTTATTGGCAAGGGAGGCGGAAGGGTGGTGAGAGAGAAGGAGGGTGCCCCCCCCCCCCCCCCCCGTATGACCTAATAACAACACTTAAGAAAATCCTGGCCCCCGAAGTTCGAAAAAGAAAGTCCACTTCCTGGTTGGCGTTCCAGGTGCGGAAATACTCGAAAGTAGCATTTCTTACGAATTTCTTACGAAACGAATCATTTTCATAACTTTTTTCTCATGCCTAGTAAATACAAACCAAGCAGATTTTTGGTGTTTCACACACCTTTAATGGTTTTAGTTCTATCTGGAATTATATTGCATTGGGTCCTTGCCAATATGAGTATATCTAAAAGATTTTAGAATGTAACACAGTCTTAACATTTCTTGCCTTCTATATACATGCAATTGATATGCTGTACAATGTGTGAAGCAATCTGAGCTATATTTATTGGCAGTCTGTCACTGTGCAAAGAAGGAGAAATCAATTGTTCTCTTATTAACAAAAGAGCAAGGACTATAATTCAGAAACCAATGGCTATTTCACTCATCATGGGAGAAAATGTTTTTGTCCAGGTTTTTCCCAGCTAAAATGGACATTGTCCAAAATTTAGTGATAACATATTTACATATTTAAGTCATTTTCACATTTTAGTAACTTAATCTTAATTTGTATATACAGTTCACCTGCCATATTCAACCGGGTTGAGGCTCAGGACCATGCAAAAGCAGGGGAATAATGAATAACAAATTATTTTTTTCCCTTGAGAGTACACCTCTCTAGGAATCTAGATGCTCTGGTATAACTTTATGGTCAGCTTCCACTCAAATCACATTCCATATTCTACTTCCATTCTTGATATTTTTCTTCCTGGTCTATATTTGTATAGATCCTGTTCAGGTTTTTACATCATTCCTTGACCATCTGCCCAGCCTCCCTATTTTTTAATCCTTTGGGGCTTCTGAGGCTAGTTCCAGACAAGGAAGAAGTCCGTGCTGATCCAGGTTTTAAAAACCCGGGTCAGGGCGGCCTTCTGTTCCCACACCAGCCTGAAAGCCCATACTTTCAGTGCAGGGAGAACACCCTGACACCCTAATCGCCTCCCCCAAACCCTTTAAATACCCCTTTAAAAATAAAACTCACACAGCCCCCATTAACCTGGTATCGGAATCCTCCTGACACAAAGAAATGATGTGCCAGAAGAAGGGGGTGAGGAGAAAAATCACTCCTCACCCTCCTTTTCTCCTGGTGCACCATTTCTATGCACCAGGAAGATTTCAGCATCAGAGTAATGATAGCTGGGTAAGGTATTTTCTTTTTTAAAGGGGTTTTAAGGGATGTAGGGGAGGGGGTTACAATCCTCTGGGCTTTCCACACTGATTCAGCCCGGAAAGCACAAGATGTCTGTGCAGACTGTCCCTGCAATAGTTCCAGGACTACAAAGGGGGCAGTCCACACAGGGCCCATACTGGATTAGACACGGGTCTAATCCAATACCTAATAAATTCAGAACAAAACAAAGTTTTCCTTCTTTATCCTGAATTAATTCACTTTTTACTGGAGCTTGCACAATTTGGGCCCTGTCTAGATGACCCCTGAGTAGAAGATCAGATTTTTAAGTTCTTCCATGATGGACTAAGCACTTACCCTTCACCACTCACTCAGAGAAAATGATGCTTCCTTTTTTATAAGTGATAAATACAGTCTCAGAAAGCACACCATATCCATTTATATTTTAAAAACTAGTCACTATAGAAAATCTGATACTTAATTTTTTATATTATACTTTAGATTTTTGGAAGCATAAAGTAGGAGACACGGGAGAAATATGCTCAGATTAAAAGAATATAGCCCACAAAATTCTTGAATTATTGCATAATAAATAAAATAAAATATCACAGGGCTGTTACAAAGTATAGAACATAGCTCAGTATGTTTTGCCTGAGTAGGTAGCCTGGCAGAAGAAGTTATTAAAATGTTCTGCTCTATGAAAACTGAGGGGAAAAGCTGATAGTTCAGCAGTATTTTTAAAAATCTAAAACAAAACCCATATTCATTATGATGCGCTAGGAAAGTAAAACACTCTTGCAGTTAAATGAACAGAATGAAAATAACTGTAATTGTGACTCTGACTAAGGTTTCCAAAATTGTGAAATGGCTGGGATAGGATCCATAGGTTTATTAAGTTGTTTTTAAAATATGTGCCAGATTTTATAACATAGACTTAAAACAGCTTGCTAAAAGCATGTCATAAAACACATAAAAGCACAATAAAATAGTTTCAATTTACAATAGAAACTGGTCTAAAATAAAATGTGTACTATAAAACTAAAATCTGTACTATAAAGCCAATTCATTAAACAAAATGAGTGAAACAAAGAACTCTACCCCATGCAAAAGCTGAGCATAAGTATAAGGTCATGGTAGCTGGGTTGATGCATAAAAAAGAGAGGGACAGCTGAAATTATCCACAAAATACTTGTGCAATCTGGAGATCATCCCATCCCATCTCCCAGCTATATATGCTTCTAGAGTACATGTTTCAAATGCAAACCCACAGGCCACATCTATCCCACCACATCATTATGTGGCCCTTGGAGCTTTCAATGCCAGGGAAAACATAGTTATATTCATACAGTTTTACAATTACAAATGGCCCTTTGAAGGCTACCATAATGCTCATGTGGCCTTCAGTGAAATTGAGTTTGTTTCACACTGTGTAGCCATTGTCCAAGCATGATAGACAGAGGCAGACCAAAAGTCAATACCATTGCACTCCAGGCTTGGAAACACCTATGACCACAGAATCACATAAGAGTCCAGGAACATTGTTAAAAAAACACATAAAATCAGGAATAAAGAAATACAATGTATAATACAAAGAGGTTTAACAATAAGTGATAATTCAACAGGAATCCAAATGTCTTGTACAGATTCAAAGGTAACACAGTCCAGGAATAGCCAAAAATCACATGAATAGCTGAAGTCCACAAGCAAAAGATATACTTAGTAAAACTTGAACATGGCTACAAAAACAGCAGCATAGAAACTTCCAGAATACTTAAATCCAAAGCCAAGGTTTGACTTGGAACAAGAACCATGGAATGCAGGCTTAGCTTCTCACTTGAACGCTGCATTGCCTGAAGTAACCCTTAGGTAAACAAGTTGCTCTTTAATAGACACCCATGAAAGCATTCAATTTCCCATGAATTTTCTCCACAATTTTCCAACGTAATCACTCTGACCTACAATGCTTATTTTCTGCTCTGATCTGTAAACAAAGACTTTTGTTGATTTTCATAGCTCCAGGTGTTTTCCCTGGGAGACTTCTGCATAATTTAGCTCCTTGCCCAACTCCTTATCTAATGTTGCTCCTCTGACTGATCTTGAAGCCCTGCACTTTCCAAATCAAGTTTCTCACAGAGAGAAGCATCATTTCCCTGACTTGAATCTTCATTACTTCTTATCCCAGGAAATCCCACAATCCTCTCTAAATTATCAGTGAACCCATCAGCCTCAGGCTGACCTGCATCAAATACAGTCATTAGTCTAAACAGAATGTCAAAACAAGAGAGTAATCCAATGTCAATATTACAAGGTCAATAGTAGAGAGTCTCACCATATGTCCAGGTCAAGATCTAAAACACATAGTCCGAGGTCCAAGTCACAAAAGTCACCAACAAGATACTGTCTTTAGAACATAAGAACATAAGAACATAAGAAGAGCCATGCTGAATCGGACCTCAGCCCATCTAGTCCAGCATTCTGTATCACACAGTGGCCCACCAGTTGTACACGGGGATCTCGAGCAGAAGGGAGGGCAAAACCCTGACCTGCTCCCGACCCCCCACAACCAGTACCCGGGGAAATCCTGCCTACCTCAACCAACTCCGAGGTGGCACTTGAATGTCCTTTTCAGTAACTACCGATACACTTGGTATCCATGAATCTGTCTAATCCTGCCTTGAAGTTGTCCAGGCTGGCAGCTGTCACAACCTCTTCTGGAAGTGAGTTCCATAACCCAATGACCCTCTGGGTGAAGAAATATTTCCCTTTGTTAGTCCTAATTTTCCTACCTTGGAGCTTCAGGGAGTGCCCTCTAGTCCTAGTGTTTTGTGACAAAGAAAACAGTTTTTCTTTATTCACCTTTTCTATCCCATGCATGATTTTATACACTTCGATCAAGTCACCTCTTAAACGCCGTCTTTCAAGGCTGAAAAGACCAAGGCGTTGCAACCTGGTTTCATAAGGGAGCCGCTCCATCCCTTGGATCATTCTTGTTGCCCTTTTCTGTACCTTTTCCAGTTCCGTTATATCCTTCTTAAGGTGCGGAGACCAGAATTGTACACAGTACTCCAAATGTGGCCTTACCATCGATTTGTAGAGAGGTAATACAACATTTGCTGACCTATTTTCGATTCCCTTTCTGATCATGCCTAGCATAGAATTTGCTTTTTTCACTGCTGCTGCGCACTGGGTTGACATCTTCATTGAGCTGTCCACCAAGACCCCAAGATCCCTTTCCTGGTTTGTCTCGGAATGCTTTGACCCCATCAATTGGTAGGTGTAGTTGGGGTTCTTGCCCGATGTGCATGACTTTACACTTGTTTAGGTTAAAATGCATTTGCCACTTTGTTGCCCATTCACTCAATTTTGAGAGATCTTTCTGGAGCTCTTTACAATCAGTTTCATTTTTAACTACCCTGAACAATTTAGTGTCGTCTGCAAACTTTGCTACCTCAGAATTCACTCCTACATCCAGATCATTAATGAATAAATTAAAAGTAACGGACCCAAAACTGAACCTTGGGGTACGCCACTTCTCACCTCTTTCCACCCAGAGAAATGTCCGTTTATTACCACCCTTTGTTTCCTACAGTTTAGCCAGGTTCCAATCCAGGACAAGACCTGTCCCCTGATTCCATGGCTGAAGAGCTTGTTTAGGAGCCTTTGGTGAGGGACTTTGTCAAAAGCCTTTTGAAAGTCAAGGTAAACAATATCAATTGGGTCCCCTTTATCTATGTGTTTATTTACACCCTCAAAGAATTCTAACAAGTTAGTAAGACATGATTTGCCTTTGCAGAAACCATGTTGATTTTCCTTCAGCAATGCCTGTTCTTCTATGTGCTTAGTAATTTTTCTTTAATAATGGTTTCCATCACTTTGCCTGGAACTGAGGTTAGACTAACTGGCCTATAATTTCCTGGATCACCCCTGGATCCTTTCTTGAAGATCGGAGTTACATTTGCCTCCCTCCAGTCCTCGGGTACAGTGCCTGATCTTAGAGAAAGGTTATATATTTTGGCTAGAATTTCAGCAATTTCACACACTTGAGTTCTTAAGAACTCTGGGGTGGATGCCATCTGGCCCTGGTGATTTGTTGACATTTAGTTTAGTAAGGCATGTGAGAACATCTTCCTTGTTTATCTCTATCTGGTTTAATTCATTTAATTCCCTCCCTGAAAAACTGACTCAGCTGCAGGCATATGTTGTCTGTCCTCCTGTGTGAAAACGGAGGCAAAGAAGTCATTTAGCCGCTCAGCAATCTCCTTGTCTTCGCTGATTTTCCCTTTCTGACCATTGTCGTCGAGTGGCCCAACTGCTTTTCTAGTTGGGTTCCTGCTTCTGATGTACTTAAAGAAGTTTTTGTTGTTTTTTTAATATTCTTTGCTATGTGTGCCTCAAGATCTCTCTTGGCTTTCCTGACTGTTGCTTTGCATTTAGTTTGCCAGAGCTTGTGTTCCTTTCTGTTCTCCTCGGTAGGAAGAGCCTTCCATTTCTTAAATGAGTTTTTCTTCTTTCCAATCACATCTTTTACTTCCTTTGTAAGCCATACTGGTGTCCTTTTGGACTTTCCATGCCTCTTTCTTTTTATTGGAATGCATTTTAGTTCGGCCTGTTTTAAGGTATTTTTAAACAGTTTCCAAGCATTTTGGAGGGATTTGATTTTTTTTACTGCTCCTTTTAGTTTGTTCTTTACAATTTTTCTCATTTTGGTGAAATTCCCTTTGTGAAAGTTTAATGTCTCTGTGTTAGTTTTCACTGACAGTTTGCTATCCAAACTTACGTTGAAGGTTATTGTGTTATGGTCACTGGTACCTATGGGCTCAGCTACAAGGACATCTTGAACGAGATCTTGTTCATTAGTTAGCACCAAGTCCAGCTCTATTACAAGACATTGCTCCCAACAAAGGACTACTACAAACACCAGTTATTTATGCTGAAAGCCTTTATTTATTTATTTATGTATTTATTTATTTATTATTTTGATTTGCTAAACCGCCCTTCCCGAGGCTCAGGGCTTCCAGACATATAAAACACATTGAGGCACAAAGATGTTCTAAAATCCTAAAATATCATAAAACATCCTACTAATTACAGTCACATGAAATCACATTATAGCTGTGAGGCCCTCTTCTGAGCTAGCCAATTGGAAGAGATTGGTCAGTGTGAAGAGGCCCAGTTCTGGGATGATTATATAGTATACTGCCGGTATAATATTCATCATTATTTTCATGTCATAAAAAATGCTCAGGCAGCTGGTCTGTGTATACTGTGAGAAAATCTTGTTGTGTCTAATTTCCCCAATTCACTTATCATTGAAAGAGATACACCACAAAGAGACACACAACCTGCCCTCCATGAAGAAAAGCACCCAAGAAATTGGATTTATTTCCACTTTGCTTTGGGCCATTTCTTGACCATTCCTTGGAAGAGTGTGTCCTACAGCAAGGCAAGGAGACTGTCCTAGTCCTAAACCAATGTCTGTCATCACCAATGGACTAGATGGGAGCAAAGAAGAAGAAAAAGGAAACTTAATCCAGACAAGAAAGAGGTGCCTCTGCACAGTTGTAAAACAGATTAGGGAATAAGGATTCAGCCTTTGTTGGATGGGTTTACATTTCCCCTAAAGAAACATGTCTGCAGTTTGATGCAGCATTGAACCTGGAAGCTGAGGCTTTTTTTGCAAAACATATAAAACCAGACCTGTTAACTGAAACTTGTTCATAAACAAATACATGTACGAATTGACAGAAGAGAAAGGTAGCTTCAGGGCCAAACGTTCTGAAGAAGAGAGAGGATGTAGAAAAGCAATGAAAAAAAGTCCACCTACCTGATGTTATAAAACATTGAGGCAATCAGGCAAGGTACTTATGACTCTATTCTTGTCCAAGGTGTGTGCCCATTCCCTCATGAAGCTATAAAACATGATAAAGTTCAATGCCCCCTTGGTCAAACAAATAAATACATATTAGGGATTGTGTGCAGGCTGCCCTGTTAGCCAGAAGCAAAATGGGAGGCTGTCAGCTCAAAGTCCAATTGCCTTGGCTTTTTAAAAAAATGAAACATCAAAGGAGTGTAAATTGCTCTCTGTGTTTAGTTCAGCAGCATAGTGTAGGGACTCTTTGTAATTTACATCATTCAAAGTAAATTACTACTATACAGAGAAAAAGATTAATCCATGCTGATGGAAAGGAGGGCATTTGGGAGTATTGTTTCTCTGTCTTCTTCATTATTGTTCACTTTCTCCCCCTGGAATGGTTTTTCTATATGTTCTGGAATACTGTATAATAGATATTTCTTTTTTAAATGCACACACACACCTGTAGCTGTAGGCATAAATACCATGCACATTAAGAGCCTGGGGGGTCCAGTTTGTACTGAACATAAATTGTATAGTTAGAAAAAAGAGGGAAATGTATTTATGGATTTTTGCCATTCTCCAGAGTTGATACAGGGGAACTCACGAGCTGTTCGGTATTTTTATTCATTCCAGGAATGGGGATGTTGGAGGCACATGTAGAAACATCTGTTCACAAAACAAGCGTCAACATTTCTTTTTTCTGAACCATGTATTGCTACCCACATGACATGCCAGGCGCTTCCCAGAAGAAGAGAATGCGAATTGAGACAAATTGCCCTGTACCCAGTAAGAGCAAGCTCCCACCAATATGGACATGCACTTGATTTCACACTTCCCCTGCTGTCTTGCTCATCCACTCCCCCAATGCCCCCCCCCCCCAAAAAAATCTTACTAGATAATGGTCAGGGCTCCTCTCATAACTTCTACTCCATTCCCAATAAAACTGCTGCAGATCCCTGCTCCATCTAAAATAACAACCTTCTCTGATTGATATGGGTTTCAAAAGTAGGTTGCATTGTAACAAGAGGGCTCTTGTGTATGTAAAAAGTAGTAAAACCCTTCCACATCTGCATGGTTATTTTATTATATCTAAAGTAGCATATTTTATGTGACTGTAATCCAGCATCCAGTTCCTGTTTGCCAGTTGAAGTGAGTTTAATGGCATTAAAATAATTTAGGCATATGATGCATTTGACTTGTTCTATGCAGGATATATCCTCAACTGGGAATGGGGAAATCTTTATCTTGTCCCCCGACCCCTCAAGTCCTTTTATACCACACATTTAGTAGAACTGTATAGTGCCACTAGAAGTAGAACTTATGGAATCATGAGATTTCATGTTTGGTCAGAGTAGCTAGAGCAGTGTTTCCCAACCTTTTTTGAGCCGCAGCACACTTTTTACATTTGCAAAATCCTGGGGCACACCACCAACCAAAATGACACAAAATGACACTCTAACACAGTAATACATATAGTTAATATGTTTTCAAATGTATTTATACACTCCATGTGAAACCTAGGCCTGTTTCGATGAACTCAACATAGATATCCTGGCAGGAATGGCAGAAAGACACAAACTTCCCACATAGAACTCCCATATCTTGGTTAAGAACTCCCATATCTTGGTTAATGCTATAAGAGTTTGGTGGGCATTGACTTTGAGTTTTGGAGTTGTAGTTCACCTATATCCAGAGAGCACTGTGGACTCAAACAATGTTGGATCAGGACTAAATTTGGCATGAATACTCAATATGTCCAAATATGAATGCAGATGGAGTTCAGGAGAAATAGACTTTGACATTTGGGAGTTGTAGTTGCTGGGATTTATAGTTCCCCTACAATCAAAGAGCATTCTGAAGCCCACCAATGATAGAACTGGGCCAAACTTTCCACACAGAAGCCACAGGAGGCAAGAGGAGGTCTCTACTTGGGGAAAGGGAGGCGGGCCTTTCCAATGCATGGAGAGGGAGAGACCAAGTAGACAACGGGTGGGGAGGTGTTTTGTTTTTTTTGTAATTTTGTGTCTTTATCGAGGTAGTTTCTTAGGGTTTTTATACTTCAACACACTAGACTGCCCCCCCCCCTTCCTGGAAGCTCCAATTTCCCGTGGCACATCTGATTGGGAAACACTAAGCTAGAGGACCTCCCTGGCTGAGGATTCACACAGCCCCTCTTTCATCTGCCATAGCATGTGGCCATGTCAGTTCAAGCAGAACTGTAGTGTTCTATGTCTGTAGTGTGAAGGCATCTATGATAATTTCAGCTACAACTCTCACATTGCATTAACATTGCCTGTGCTGTCAGGATTGATAGGTATGCAGGGCCTGTGGTACTTATCTGTGGCTTAGATCAGTGTTTCTCAACCTGGGGGTCGGGACCCCTGGGGGGGTCATGAGGGGATGTCAGAGGGGTCGCCAAAGACCAACAGTATTTTCTGTTGTTCATGGGGGTTGTGTGTGAGAAATTTGGCCCAATTTTATCATTGGTGGGGTTCAGAATGCTCTTTGATTGTAGGTGAACTATAAATCCCAGCAACTACAACTCCCAAATATCAAGTCTATTTTTCCAAACTGTACCAGTGTTGATATTTGGACATATTGCCAAGTTTGGTCTAAATCCATCATTGTTTGAGTTCACAATGCTCTCAGGATTTATTTTATTTATTTATTTATTTATTTTTGTTCGATCTTATATTCCGCCCCTCCCGGCCGGCTCGGGGCGGTTCACACACATATCAAAATGCACAATAAAACAGCAATACATCATAAAAACAGTAAAAAGTAAAAGTTGCAAATAATGCAATGACAGTAGCAATAGACAATTACAGTATCCGGGGGCTTCAGTCAAAGGCAAGCCTGAACAAGACAGTTTTGCAAGCCCTCCGGAATGGAATGAGCTCCGCCATGGCCCGGACATCGTCTGGCAATGCATTCCAAAGCATCGGGGCAGCTACTGAAAAGGCTTGTTGCCTTGTACTAGAGAGATGGCAGGAACGGATTGATGGTACCGTTAAGAGGTTATTTAGGAGAACTACAACTCCAAAACTCAAAGTCAATGCCCGCCAAACCCTTCCAGCATTTTCTGTTGGTCATGGGAGTTCTGTGTGCCAAATTTGGTTCAATTCCATCATTGGTGAAGTTCAAAATGCTCTTTGATTATAGGTGAACTATAAATTCTAGCAACTACAAGTCCCAAAGAACATAATCAAACCCCAACCCTACCCACCCCCAATATTCAAATGTGGGCACATTGGATATTTGTGCCAAATTTGGTCCAGTGAGTGAAAATACATCTGGCATATCAGATATTTACATTACTATTCATAACAGTGGCAAAATTTAGTTATGAAGTAGCAATGAAAATAATTTTATGGTTGGGGGTCACCACAACATGAGAAACTGTATTAAGGGGTCACAGCATTAGGAAGGTTGAGAACCACTGGCTTAGATGATGACCACTTGAATACTTTCTAACTGTATCTAGTAAGTATTGTTATTGTAAAAAAATAATTGCTTTATAGTTTCACATCTTCTGTGTTATCATCTCAACATTGGGGGATTAAGTCTTTTCATTTTTATATATGGGTGAAGAATACAAGTTTAGATTTGTCTGTCTGTTCCCGTTTATAGCCAACACATATCCTCCACTGCCTCAATTTGGCATAAACAATGTCAATCCTTTTGTCATCCTACTTTTTCAGCTGCCTTTAAAATGTCCCAGTTTTTCTCTCCTCTTCTCACTTTCCTCCTTTGTCCTCAGCTTACTTCAGTTGGTGCAAACAGAGTTTAAAATGTCACAGTTAACCAAACAGTCTTTCCCTTTCCAATAGGCTTAGTCAAAAGCAGCCTATTGTTTTTAACTAATGTTTATGTGTGTTATACTATGTTGCTTGTATGTGTCGGTATCGAATTGTTCCCGGTTGTAAGCCGCCCTGAGTGTCCCCACCCCCCAGGGGGGTTGAGGAGGATGTGATATAAATATTTGAAATAAAAAAAATAAAATAAATAAATCTTGACTTCAATCTGGTATTGCTTAGCCACATGCATCCTAATATTCACCTGTGAAATTTTGGAGGGAATTCCACCAATAGATAGCTGTATGCCTTCAAGATGTTTTAAATATCTATTTAGGAAGGGCTTGCTATTGCTTTCCTCTTAGGCCCCATCTACATTGCCATATAATGTATTTGAACTGCATTTTAATGATCAGTGTAGACACATACAATGCAGATAAAACTGCAGTGAATTGGCAGAGAAGGCTAAATATCTTTTAAAATTACAGCTCCTATTATTCCATAGCACTGAACATGGCAGGAAATGTGTAGTCGAACTGCATTCATTCTACAATGTAATTGTGCCCCAAGACACTAAGTCTTAATAAAAAAACATCTTAGGGATGATATGTTTAGCTTGGAGAAGACAACGGAAAGGTGATATGATAGCCATTTGAACTATTAGATATTCCTTGCTATTCCAGAATTTAGAGTCCAAACCAATGGATTCACGTTATAAAAAGGAGAATCTTGCCTCCTAGGAAATAAATGTCTCATTTAAGCAGAAACAAAGCTATTCTTATGGAGCTCATCTCCAGCTGCCTTCTTGACTTCTGCAATATCTCCTCTCTGCATAACTTTGATTTTGCTTATGGGTGTGTTTAAAATACAGTATGTCTAAATATTTCATCAATGACATCTGCCCCTCATTTCAAATCTATCTTTTGAGTACAATTTTTGGTTTTGGGGAGATTCCACCCTATTGATTACTCAGAATATATAAAGAGCTTTTTCTTTATTTCTGGAGTAAATGTTATTCTAGCTGTTGTGTAAAGTGATGTGTCTTATGCTTCTCAAAGAGCCCTTTTCTCTATATGTCTAATAAGCTTGTGCATTTTGACTGAAACTCAATCTGTTTCTGCTGGCTGGATACTGGTTGATCCCCATATCCATTTTCATGTGTGTACAGTAAATGGGTGTGCAGCTGAATGGCATTTTTGGACCACAACCAAAATACAGCTAAATACAGCCCATTGGCAGCAATTGGGGGGGGGTGTCTCCCTGGTCTCACCTTCCCATCATTTTAGTCAAATTGCATTGTTTGTCCTCATAGCCTTCATTAAAACCTGGATTAAAAAGCATCAGAGTTAAGATATCACTCTTTCAGCAATACTTTCCATTTGGTCTGAAGAAGATCTGGATTTAATCTATATATATATAAAGTGAATGGTCATGCAACGGGGCAAATAGACACGAAAACTATAAGCCCCAGAAACACCAACCTCCCCAAACACATTCCCCCATGGCACAAGGTACATACAGGGCACAACAAAACCGACCTCCCTACCTCACAATCCCCTGAAAAACAACTCCCAAAAACACACATTGGAAATAGCGGTGCATGCTGTACAACAATGGCCTCCTTCCCCCGCGAGGGGAGGAGAGAGGGAGAGCAATCGCGCAGGTGCACTCAGCCCCCCCAACCCCCCAACCCATCCCATCACTCTCTCCCCTCACTCACCAGGTACCGGGACCTTCACTGCGACGGCGGCGGCGCCATAACCGCCTCCTCCGCCGCCTCCCGGACCCGGGTCATGTGGGCGGTGCCATTCCCGCCTCCTCCGCTGGCTTCTCGGCCTCCTCCGTCACCTTCCAGGGGCTTCCGGACCCGGGCGCCGCTCCTGGACCCGGGTGGTGCGGGCGGTATCGTGGCCGCCTCCTCTGCTGCCTCCTCGGCCCCCTCCGCCATCTCGCAGCCGTTCCTGGACCCGGCCCACACGGGCGGTGCCGTGGCCACCTGGGTAGCAAGCGAGAAGGCAGCGGAGGAGGCGGCCATGACACTGCCCATACCACTCGGGTCCAGGAGCAGCGCCCGGGTCCAGAAGCCCCTGGAAGGCGATGGAGGAGGCCGAGAAGCCAGCAGAGGAGGCGGGAACGGCACCGCCTGCGTGTCCCCAGTCCTGGAGCGGCTGTGAGGTGGCAGAGGAAGCGGCCATGACCACGGCACTATACTTCCCAGAAACCTCCTCATTAGCAGGAAGTGGCCATGTGGGGTCTTCTGGGAAGTGTAGTCCCATGGAGGACTTCTGGCCAGGAGAGGCGGGACTTCCTCTTTGATGCCTGCTTCGTCACGTCCTTGCCCTCTTCCGCCACCTCCCTGCCGCTCCTGGACCCGGGCCGCCAAAACACACGGCCCGGGTCCAGGAGCGGCTTCGAGGCGGCGGCGGAGGCCTAGGAGGCAGCAAAGGAGGCGCCCACGACGCCGCCCACCCTACCCGCCTCAACAACGGCCTGAGAAGCGGCAGATAACCCCCCATTCCCACGACGACGAGGACAACACAGACAAGAAATAAGTAACGAGCGAAAAGAATAGAAGGATGGAAGGGGAAAAAAGGAAGGAAAGAGGGAAGGAGAGAGAGAGAAAAATACAAGGATGGAAGGAACGAGGGGGAAGGAAAATAAACCAGAAGAGAATGAAAAAGCCACAGCGAAACGTGGCTGGGTCAGCTGGTGCTTCCTTAAAGCTGTTTCTACTCTAGAGAGACAGACGCTATAGACACTGCAGGTGTGTGTGCTCTCTCCTTGTATGCAGCTTTCCAAGGCATTTTAAGGAGGCTTCCCACTTCCCAAAGAAAGGAAGAGCTATGACCTGGAGCTATCCTACCCTGGGCTCTGTCTTTCCTCTTGATTGCAGGCCCTGCCTGGAGTGGTGCCTGACTTTTCCCCCGTCACACTTTTCTGCTTCAAGTTTAATGCTTCCTTAAAGCTGTTTCTAATTTTTACTCTAGAGGAGAGGTAACTAAGTGGTAGTAGTTTTCAGATAATTAGGCTTTTATTTTTGTTTTCTGGGATTACTTATTATTATTATTATATCTTTTAGAAGTATTTTCTGAAGGGAGGAGAAAAAAGAAGCTACAAGGGTGACTCTTCAAGCCCCCAAGCATGCACACCCTACCCATCCACATGTTCCGACATATTCCCAACTCCCAGTCAGTCTCACTAAATAAAAAGAATTAAGAAAATAAAGGAAAATCAAAACAATTTAAGAGAGAGACCAAGCCAGTAGCCAAGCCAAAAAAATACTCTGAAGCCTGGATGCAACTGTGATGCTGCATAGGGGAGAAGGAGCTGTGATTGGTGGTCCCTTTACAGATGAGAAAATGTGATGGCTGGGCCCTTGTCATTATGGCCAGTGGGTAGAGCCAAAGAAGCTGGTTTGGCCAGAGTAAAACAACTAAAACAGATTTGTGCACAAGTCTAACGTCTAACATGAGAATGGAGAAATTATTTTTGAACTGAATTCCGAACTATCCTTCATTCAGCATGTCCAAGGGAATTCTATAAGTTTACAGCCCAAAGTTTGCAAAACTCTGCATTTAATCTATAAATGTCAAATGACATTGCCAGCTTCGTTCTTTGGAGATATCAAACTCCTTGCATTCAATAAAATAGTTTTCAAGGGAAAATAACACCCCATATTTGATTGATTCCATATTTTCCTCTTAAAGCCATATTTGGCCACTTGTACATAAGAGTGGACCATTCAAAGAAGTCTCTTTTCTTTCTAATTCCTTGGTATAAAAATCTGTTTTGCTAAAGCAGATTTTAAAGGGAGTTAGTAAGTTTTGATTGCCACCTAGTGTTCAGAGACAGAGTTCCAATAAGCCTATCAAGCTAGATGGTGTGGAAAGGAACAATGAACATACATATTTTTGTGTGTATTTTCCATGAAAAGATACTTATAGCAGAATCGAAACTCAGATCACAATTTTAATACTGAATAGAAGACACTGTGAGGCTAAGCTGAAATGACAGAGAATGGAAATAAATCAGAATTTATGAAGGTAGGTTGCAAAATGGAAAGACCAGCTTGTTGGGATAAATATATGGTCACATCAAAAAAATTCTTTCTTTTTTTGGCAGCAGCTGTGGGAATTTCCAACTTCAGCCACAGAGCCCAATGGCTTCCATCACACTCTGGGGAAGTACTTCTGGGGCAGTTCTCTGACTGAAGTTGAAACTCTTGTCGCTATCACCCAAAAAAATGGTGCCGCTATACAATGGCACCTTTATGTAATCAGAAGGAGACAAACAGTTTAGTGACTCTTTACAATGAGGAAATATTAAATGACATCAACTTTGGAAGCCATCTCACTGGGAATTTGTTGTGCTCAAAGACATATTTCTGGAGCTTGTTTTTTAATCCAGCATGAGGACATTCACATGAACCGCAGAATCAGAAAATTAGAGAATTGGAAGAGATCCCAAGAACCATCCAGACCAATCCCCTTTGACAATGAAAGAATAAACAATTAAAGCACCCCCAATAGGTGATCATGCAGCCTATGCTTGAAAGCCTCTAGAGAAGGGGACTCCATCACACTTCAAGGCATCATCTTCCACTGCTGAATGGCTCCTACCATCAGGAGGTTCTTCCTAATATTCAGCTGGAATCTATTTTCTTGCAGTTTGAATTCCTTACTCTCTTACCCTTTTAAGTAAGAGCATGAGAATTGCAACCTTAACCATCAACCTAAGACTCTTGTGTTTTCCTTCCAGCCATCTTTTCTAGGATTATAGGCCAGTATTTCATTGAAATCACTGCTATGTTGACATTTCCCATTTGCTTTTATTTTTTCTTTTTAGTTCCTCTCAAAATGTGGACTGGATGAGACAAAGCATCACTTTCAGTTGCCATTTTGAGAGGACTGAAGAGTAAAACCAACATATTTGAGGGGATGTTTGGGGAAATTAGATTCTAGTTCTCAATGTAAAAAAGTTTGGTTCATGCTTTATGGGCATTTTTAACCATATAAGATGCATTTATTGTTGCTGTTTCCTTTCAAATAATTTCCAATTTATGGTGATCCCAAGGCAACCTTATTACAGGGTTTCCTGTGGCTGAGAATGTGGAAGTATTAGAGCTGTTCACAGACCCATTTTACAAAATAGGCTCCAGATGATGTGGACTTTCTGGCTGCTGGATTGCTCATAATGGCATGGGCAGCACGGCCATAATTTTTGGCCACAACAAAACATGCAGCTGCCAAAAACAGCTGCTTTCAGCTACATTTGGAGTGCAGAGAGGGAGATCCACATGCACACGGATTTCCATGTGAGACTGTAAACCCTGGTCACATGCTAGCTAGCTCAGTGTTCTATCTCAGTGCCATCTTAGGATCGCTTTGTTTGCTTTTGGACTCAATTCCAATCTTTTCCTTTGACAAATTAATTAACTTTTCTTAGTTTAATATCTTTCACTCCTTTTTTTACTATTTCACTAGAGAAATTAGGGGTGGGTGTGCATTTAGGAGGCTGTGAAAGGGCACTTGGGGAGGTGTTTGTTTAAATATACATGTGGTTTATTGTATGGAGGGGATAGCCGGACTTCCTTGAGTCCCAACAGGGAGAATTCAATTCCTTCTCAACCCTACCTTCTTGCTTCTCTCTGTACTCTGAGTGCACCTTCCTTCCGCCTAACAAATACTTTAAAAATTACAAAAAGCCCTTTACTCTTCTCATTTACTTTTTTTATTTACTCTCTCATTTATTTCCCTCCCTTGTCCTCCCTTCAGACTCTTATACTCCTGCTCCAACTCATCCAGTTCACCTGGCTTGTGTACTCCTGCCAGTTTAGCACTGCAGCCCTCCTCCGCAAAAAACAATTATTCATATAAATTTTTAAAAAATTTTTTAAAGCCTCTGTAAGTTGTTTGTTGTTCCTCTTTGGCTCTCTCTTGTATTTTTCTTGTGGCTTCTATGACAGGCATTCAGGGGAACAAAAGTCAGAGGGAGAGCGATAGGTTCTACTGAATCTCAAACAGATCCTGCTATAGGATACCTTTGGGGGTTTTTTTTTTAAAGGAGATTTTTTTCCTAGAAACTATAAGAATTTCCTTAAAATCAGTGGATGACCCAAATGGATGAAACTTGGGGATTAGCAGTGGTAAATGTGTCTTCCAAGTGTGGCCATTTTGTCCCAATAGCCCTAAAAATGATGGAAAGAGAAAGCTCAAAAGTCCCCCGTCCCCCCATTTCCCTCAATGCGCCAGATCTTCCCTGAGCTAAAATTTATCTGTGGGCTACCAGATTTAAAAATGACATTTTGTCCTCCAAATTTTATGTAGCTTCTGAAAAATGGGGCCAGCCGAAAACCAGACACTGAAAATGGCATGACGTTTACCTGAAATGCACACCCCTAGGAAGTATAACATAAAACCATACTTGAAGACTTAAAATATAACTAGAGTGGACTTTAAAAAATAATCACCCAGTATGACATTTATTTATTTATTTATTTATTTATTTATTTATTTATTTATTGGACTTATACACCGCCACTCCCGGAGGCTTGGGGTGGTGTACAAGAACATAGGAATACAAACGTATTATTTGAACCAATAATACAATGCTCAGACCACAACACCATGTAAAGGCAGTTTCTGAATTACAAATATCTGACTTACAAATGACTTGTAGTTGAGAATGGGAGTGGGACAACAAAAATGAGAGTAATCTACCTCTATGTAGAGAAATTATCTCCTGACAGAATTGTCATGGGGAAAAGGAGTATCTAGTTTCCACAAAAAGCCAATTTTTTAAATTAAAAAAATCCAATTATCACAGGGACAGAAAGCAAGGTGAAATCTTCTGAACAGGGACACAGACAGTAAATCAGCCATTCCCTATTTTGGATGGATTTCCACTTTAAAAATGTACCCATTCCGACTTATAAATACATTCCACTTAAGAACAAACCCACAGAATCTATTTTGTTCATATCTTGGGAACTGTTTGCATTACTAGGTCATTATTTGTATCTATAGAATGTAATAATAATTAGGGGGAAAATGTGTGTATCAGTTGCAAGTAAGGCAGTTCAACCCTATTAGCCAGCAAAAGGATTAACCAGTAGATTCGGAGCCTCTAAAAAAGCTTGTGGTCTCCAGGGCAGCTCTTCACTCATTTCTAGTTTACACCTTCCATTATCCCTTATTGAAGGAGTAATGGAAGGTGTAAACTAGAAGTGGAATTGAAGTGGTACAGTATAACCCCCATTTCTGTGGGACCATAATCTATAGTTTAATTCATCAATATCCAACAATATGTCATATTTACTACTACTACTACTAACTTTATTATTTATGAGTCGCCCTCCACGAGTGTGCTCTGGGCGACTTACACAGCTTAGCAATAACAGTACTAAAATATTAAAAACATTAAAATATTAAAATGGCTAAAATATTGGAATGGGCAGATTCCGGGTTGCTGGTTGTCGCATTATGCGTAAACTTTCCTAAATAGCCATGTCTTAAGTGCCGCCAAGAATTGGGGCAGGTCGAGGCTGGCTCTTTGGTCTGGTGGTAAAGAGTTCCACAGGACAGGGGCCACAACAGAGAAAGATCTCTGTCTCGTGGACTCCAGATGAGCCTCTCTCAGACCCGGGATACAGAGAAGGTTCTCGATGGCTGGCCGTGGTACTCTTGGATGGATGGGTGGGATCAGGCGGTCTTTTAGGTATGTAGGACCCTGGCCCCGCAGGGCGTTAAACATCAGGGTCAGGGTCTTATAAAGGATTCTGTGCTCGACCAGCAGCCAGTGCAAACGCTGCAAGGATGGCGTGATGTGACACCTCATTGGTGTTTTTGTGAGGAGCCTGGCGGCAGCATTTTGCACACTCTGGATCTTGTGAGTAGATGACCGAGGTAGACCCACATATAAAGCGTTGCAATAATCCAGCCTTGATGTAACCGTGGCATGGATTACTGTGGCTAGCTCCTCCGTTGGTAGATAGGGCGCCAGTTGCCTTGCTTGACGTAGGTGGAAGAAGGCCCTTTTTCTCATAGAGGCAATCTGGGCCTCCATCGTCATGAGCACCAGTCCATTGCTGCCATATTTAGGCATTTTCTAGCTCCTGAAATCTAACTCCAATTGTATTATTTGGTTTGAATTTATGTATTTTGCTATTATTTATGGTTTTGTGTAATCACATGAAGTCTGAGAATGTATTCTCTGCAGATACTATATTTCAGAGGAAGGTCTAAAAGAAAGAAAGAATAATACATGTGATTAAGAACTAGAGGGATTTTGGGGGGCTGCATTGTGAAGGGTTAGAAGAGCAAATTCTCACCAACCAGTCTACAAATTTCAATGCATGTACTTCATTATTCATATTTTAGTGACTTTAGGGAATTCAGTCCACCAAATAAAGAAGTACATTCAAATAAGCACATTGGGGAATGAGAACACAAGAAGTCTACTATAGCAGAAACATACAAAATGCATTATATTAGACAGATATAAAAATGCATCTTTTATCAGAAATATACATGAACATCTCTTATATACAGTATTGTTGAACAGGGTTTCATTTTCTTCAGAAAAGCAATACCAGGGTGTGGAAATAGGATGAAGAAAGAAAATGAGGCAGAGATCAAAATTAGGCACTTTTGCCTGATCCTATTTGCTGCTTTATTTTTAGGCAAAATAAAAAAATAGAATAATTACTGGCTGATAGTAATGATAGTCATGTGATGCTAGTAAGTTATTTGAACTCTCTTTTTTGCATGTACATGACTACGCATTTCTGTCTTTAAAAATTAATTCTTCACATGTTTCCTTGTTTTGTCACTGAAACATGACAACATTTACTCTATTGTTTTTCACAAACAAGTCATGAGCACCAGTCCATTGCTGCCATCCACTCCATGTTCTCACATTTTCATGCATTTTTTGTTGTTGCTTATTTGATCAGTCATTTCCGACTCTTTGTAACCTCATGGACCAGCCCATGCCAGAGCTCCCTGACAGCCGAAGCCACGCCCAGCTCCTTCAAGGTCAAGCCAGTCACGTCAAGGATAACATCATTTCATCTTGCCCTTGGTCAGCCCCTCTTCCCTTTTCCTTCCATTTTCCCCCAGCGTCATTATCTTCTCCAAGCTTTCGTGTCTTCTCATTATGTGGCCAAGGTATTTCATCTTTGACTCTAATATCCTTCCCCTCCAGTGAGCAATCAGGCATTATTTCCTGGAGTATGGACTGATTTGATCTTCTTGTGGTTCAAAGCACTCTCAGAATTTTCCTCCAGCACCACAGATCAAAAGCATCTATGTACCATCATGCAGCCTATCTTTTACTCTTATAATTTTCTTTCTTTAAAAACTGAGCACTAAAAGTCCATGATTTGGTTGCCTACCTTCTCCCTCAATCTATTTGTTATGCTGAGATTAACATGATCCTTGAGAATTTGAATGCAATCCAGGATTATCCCCCACTTGTCTGCCTAATGTAATGAATAGAATGTAGCACTTCTCCCCACAGAGGGTGATGCAGTTCTTGGCTACAAAGAATGATGCATGAAGCCAGCCATAGCAGAATACGGGTTTGTGGGGTTTTTTTGGAGAAAATACACTCTAAAGAATAAATCTTCAGATGCAATTTAATGCAAATTTCCATGTGCCTTTAAAAAATAGTTCACTGATTCATGCAAACACAAGCTGGGACAGGGAAGACTTGTGAAAATGAAACAGATTGAAAGTGAGACAAATCTGTCCATCACTTTTTCCAGCAGCATGTTCATTTTGGTTTGTGTCTATATACACATAGAGATTATTTTCTTCCATTCCAGAAGGCTACAAAACTTCATTAAATGAAAGAATATGCTGATTAATGATCAGGCCACATACTGTACTAAGAGAAATGTGCAAGGGTAGGTGGGAGTGTATCTTTATGCCTTTTTCTTTAATGTCATGGAATAATTTAATTTGGAAGTGGGAAAAGTGTAGGTCTCCAGATTTTGTTAGACTACAGTACCCAGGTTTCTTCAACACTGGTGATGCTGGCTAGGGCTGCATTACAGTCCACATGATTCCATTTTGTGTGATTTCAAGTCATTTTGATTTATGGTGATGGGATTTTCTTACAGAATTTGTTCAGACTAAGGTCCATGCAGGCATGCTGACCACATGACCTTGGAGGTGTCTATGGACAACATTGGCTCTTTGGCTTAGAAATGGAGATGAGCACCAACCCCCAGAGTAGGACATGAGTAGACTTAATGTAAGGTGAAACCTTTACCTTTATCTATGAGGTCGAGAGAGTATGGAATACCAAACATCACCCAGTAGGTTTCAGTAGCTGAAAGAAGATTCAAAGAGCCATAGCCCAACATTCAAACTACTACAGTAGACTAACCATCCAAGGTCTAAATGCAATTGCCAATGTATTCCAAAATACTTAAAAAAACACCAGATCCTGTCTGCAATCAGAAGTTCAGTAGAGTCAGTCCTTATTTGTATTTGTAAGTGAGATCAGCAGGGCATTTGTGGTGCTGTACTCTATATTTCAGAAAAAGGCAATGGCAATAAGACTATGGATACATCTGATCAAGAAAACCCTAAGATTCAGGCACCATAACTCAGAGTGGATTTGAAGGAGCTAACAATTGTGATACAAGTGGCAGAAAAACGTCTCTGGGAATTCCAAAACATTCTGTTTACATATTGAGCTGGAATAGGCAGCAGAGGGCAGTATTAAGCTTGCCATCTCCTGAAAAGTGAAATGGAAAGGAATGTGGCTTATATCTATTGCACCTGTTTGAGCTAGCACATTAGTAAAAGCTTAGAAATAAGTTTGACTGTTAATTAAATATTGATGCCATAATAACTTTCTACTGTGGAGTTTTATTACTTTGGAATGGCAAAACCTTGTTCTTCTGGAATATGTGTTGAATATTTCAAAGGAGAACAGTCCAATTCACACTGAGGGATGTTGTTACATTTTGGGGAATACACTTTTACTAGCCGGCTACTGTTCTGATGTTTCACCAACCAATATAATCCAATGATGAAATGTTTTCCCAGTGCATGTTAACAGTAGGTGGAAAATGAGGATCCAGGAGTTGAAGAGTTGTCCAAAGAAGGCTTAAAAAGAGACAGACATGGCATTGACCAGTGCAATATATTCAGTCTTTCCTGCCCCTGTTGGGATGCATGACTCAGTTGCAGGAGGGAAATGTGTATAACTACTGTGGCTAGCAAAGCAGGCCTGGAGACAGGGGACATTTATGCACACAGCTATCATTAGGCACAGGAATTTCCTCAGGGGTAATTGCTTAGAGGCAACAACAAAGTGATAATGGATGCAAGACCTGTGGGTTGCAAAATCTTTCCCTCCAGTACCAGTCTGCAGAGTTGAAAGTCCATTGTTCAAATCATTATTCTACATTGGCTTTCCCAAAGATTGTTGCAGAATGGGGAAAAAGATATTTCAATTGAAATATCTGTTGAACCTGGACTATCTCTGCGCAGGACATGTCCTCTACTGTTACACAATCTTCCTTTGTGGTTTCAGAAAATAGCAATTCACATACTACAATTCTAAAGCCACTGTATTTGCTAAATCAATAAGCAGAGTTAGATCTGTCCAAAGTGCTGATGTGAAATGATTGTGTCATGCTCTGTTCCAAAAAGAAAACCTTTCAGTTGAAAAGATGGATGCGCAATGTGGTGGGGCAGAGAGCAATTTGCGCCTCCATGGACCCTACTGTTGTGCCCTGGGCATAATAGAAGTGACATTGTATTATTATTATTATTATTATTATTATTATTATTATTATGGATGTTTTGGAGCTAAATGTGGTTTACCTTTTTGCTTATTTGAGCACCAGGGGAGTGGGGTCTCAGGTTAAATACAATTGCATAATAAAATGTTGTCTTTTATATAAAATAGCAAAACTGAGGATTAGTTTTCGGAAATATTTTTGGGGGAGGGGGTAATTTAAAGCTTTGGTAATTCATGGTTTAATCCATGAATGCAGAAACCACAGATATAGAAGATTGACTGTATCCCCCCCTTCAAAAAGGAAATTTGGATTACACATAAACCCTTTCTCCCTAGTGACCCAAACTATGAGCATACTGATGGGTCCTTCTTGGCCCTGAACTTACAAACCTAACTAAAAACTGCACCATATTAATATTGGTTTTTCCACTTCCCAAAAAGTGCACCACTGTTTGTGTGAAAAAATTGAAATGAAGCATGTTAGTGTCATTGTCAATAAGGAACGCATTTGTAGCAGAGCCTTATGCTCTAGCTACTAGACCAGCTGATAGGGAAGGGAAGTTTTGGTATGTTTAATGGGCTTATTCATTAGTAAGGCAAATATGGTGTGCATTACATCCTTTGATGCATAGGTTTTCACCACTGAATGCGTTTTCTCCTTATCCAAAACTTATCTCAAAAAGGAAGTGGCACATATAGCAAAGTGAATGAATTCTATGCTAAATATATTTGTAAATTCTCCATGCTGGAAAGTAAATAATTACATATCATCCACTTCTGAAATAATGCCACCTGGTTAATATAAAATAGGACCAGTATCACAAAGCGGAGTACACCTCTTATTTTTATTTGGGATGGAAGCTGAGATGGTAGCGAAGCTCTTACCTTTATTTGATGAGAAATACTTAGTTGGGAAAGAGAGACTGAATTTCAGGATGTGTTCTCAAAGTTTTATTTCAGAAAATAACCCAATGCCGTTCAGACAGAAAATATGGCATATCTTTTTCTCAGGAGCTGTCAGAAGCTGGCAAGATTACAAAGTAGAACTGTAGCATTAGCAGTGCCAGCTGGAGAATTTCATGTATATACAAATAACCCATTCTGAACTTCATATGAGCTATTCAGTGTGCTGAACTATTTCCCCAATATAGATCCAACATCTTGGATACCTCCCTTAAAGTTTAGACCGAAATCCAGAGTGGATTAATCTCTCCATTGACATAGAACCAGCAACCCACCACCAAGGACCAGTAAGTAACAGCCACGAGGTTGTTTAAAAAGGGGTGAGGAGCAATATTCTTTTTGATGTTGTTTGCCATAATTGTAATTTGCCACAGCAGCTAGAACCAGCATATAACTCCAGATTCTCCTGCATTAGAAAGTCTGTCACATGACAGTTCAAGCCATATTCCCTGTATGTATGATAAAAATGGATGGCATAAGTACTATTTGGGGGTAGTGTGAGATATTAGTAAGCAGTAAGACTCAAATAAGGGGAGAAAGTAGATATGTTCACTTATTTTGCTTACATAGGCTTGACTAAGGCACTCTCCCCAACCTTGACAACCTTGCTCCTACCTTGTGTGCCCAATGTTCAGGGATTTTGAGAGTTGTACTCCAAAGCATCTGAATGGTTCCAGGTTAGGGAAGAAACTGCTAAAATATGTGGATTAATATTCCAAGGTTTTTTATGGGAACATATACAGTTAAATAATTATGACAATTAATGTTTGTGTGAATGAGGTTTTACTACAAGACATGGCTGAATTTTACAAAATGATCAAAGGAGGTTTGGCATCTTCATCAATTTAAGGGGGAACAGTCAAAACAAGTTTGAATGTGCACTTACATCTAGACATTCTTACAGAGAATATAGTCCTAATTAGCACAGCAGATGAACTTTGTTATATTGGTACTATTCTGTCTTTGCCAGAGGTGATTTCTTAGTGAGTTCAATGGTTACTAGAGCTTTTATTTTATTATAAAATCGTATACTATCATTTAAAAAAGTGTTGACCCTACTTTTAGCATTAAGTGGTGTTTAGTTTGTAATGTATTTCTATGCAACCTCGTTTGCATCTCCTCTACATCATGAATAGAACTGGTCCTCCTTCAAAAGTTGTACATTCCTCATTCAATATGGAAGCTTCCTTCAGGAGATCCTTTTCTGATACTGCTGTTCCTTTTTCTCCTAAAGTAGTCCAGTTTGATAAAGAAAGATATTGCCTTCTTTGGTGTGTTTAGTTACAAGTGGCAACATGGAAATAGTATATAATGTATATAATGTGTGCATAATGTGAAAGATTCATGATTTTTGCATTCATTCATGCTGTAATAATGTTCTGTTCTGCTTTGCTGAAATCATTTATAATGAATATGGTTTGATTTGGCTGAAACTAATGTACAAGTCTCTTGGATATCCTCTCCCCCTCCTTCTCTGCTTTACATTCTGTCAATTGCTTTGCAATGGATTTCGTAGATGTAATATTAAACCCCAGCTGATTCCTCTTGTTATGTTTATAGAGCAGAATCAAGAATACATTTCCTCTTTAATGATACCAGCTTCTTGATAGAAGACAGATTGTCTTATGCCCCACACTCATAAAAAAGAGATACATGATGGAACAAAAAAGGCAATAGTGTGCTATGTATTCAAATATATAGCATGGAGGCCACACTGATTCAGCAACAAGAGAATGAAACTAAAAGGAGCAGAGACAGGCATAAACAGGCCAATAAGAGAATATTGATGTAGCAGAAATATGGAGGGGGTAAATTGGCACAGATAATAGATTAGCCTTCAGCCAAACAGCCTTTCAAAATGAAATTATCAGAATGAAAATACTATTGTAGTTCTTCATGCAGAGAGAGGGGTAAGGGAAAGAGTGACTAAATCACCAAACCACTAGGCCTTGTTTTGTGCCCATCACTGTGATTGTTGTTTTGCTCACAATTCCATCTCCCTCCCCCTCCCCTCCCCAATCATTCTTGTGGATGCCTGTGTGTGCTGACCTTTGAGCACTAATCCAATCAAGCATCTATGTGTTTTCTTTCTCTCTTTCTCTTTTTTTTCTGCAGGTAAGTCAGGACTATTGGGCTATTTGATGAAATGTACAGTTTGGGGCTATAAGGAACCAAAGTAAGCCTTCTTCAAGCTGTCACAGCCTGTTAACAAGGTTAGATTGTTATCTAAAACATTGCATTTCCCCTGGCTAGACGACTGGAATGCAGAGGACCCTTTTGCCAAATTAACAATAGCTGCAGCAATGCTGTATTAGCTCTACTGAATTCAGTAGGCTATCAGAGCAGAGGTTTGCCTTCCCTGATTTTAAGCATATTACCTAGAACAGGGGTGAGAAAAGTACATCTCTGGGTCCACTTGCACCTCCACAAAGGTACTTTTAAGCCCCTTGGCTTATCAAAACTCCTTAGGACTGCCTTTTTGCCACCAACCCCCCTCCCCCCCCTTAAATATAAAACATATACTTCTCAAAACCATAAGTGGCCCTCCAGAAACTTCCAGTTCAGGGATGTGTGTGGCAGTCCTAAGAGGATCCCAAGACCCAAAAACATCCTCTGAACATGCAGAAGCAGCTGCTCGTTCCTAATCTCTATTAAAGGCATTTCTATACTACTGTTCATTCCCTAAACCTCTAATTGGGTTACTGTATTAATGGCACTGTCCCTAATTCCACTTTATTTGTCTCTGGTAAAGATGTACAACACATATCAGTGCCTCTGTTGGGCACTCTGATTCCGACTTTCCTGTAAAATTTTCCCTTTCCATATCTTTCTAAGAGATCCAGTCCTTTCCCCTGAGGCCAGGGCAAGTAAACAGGTCATACACTGAGAGGCTTACTTTGTGGCCAACTTGTCAGGGAAATCATCAGACCAAAGAACATTGCTGTGGCCAACCATTTTATGACTGCTTTGGGACAGGCATGCTGGGCTTCCTACATGACTCTCGCTGCTCTGAACTACTCTTGCTGGCAAGAAGCACATTCTCTCATTCGTCTTGGCATTGAAATCAAGACCCTTTGACCAACTGTCTTTCATTGTTTTTGATCCCAAGGCTCTAAATCTTATTTTATTTCAGGGTTTTTCTCCATTTGTTTCTCTCTTTCGTATAATTGGGTATTGTGTGGAGACAGTTTGCATCTTAATAGGGTATAGAGAATCGGCTTTCTGCAGATGGTCAGCCAGAAATGCTGGGAGTTTCTACAGGATACATCACCTCTTCCTTCTGATAATGTAACCATACCTTGTTTCTGCTTACTTACAGATTTTTTCGTTTTTGTTTTCTAGAATACTACTAACATATATGTTTGGTTTATTCAGCTGCACTTCCTAAAAACAAACAAACAAACAAACAAAGTGTTGTGTTTAGGGTATTGTTTTGGTTTGCTATTGTTCCTTTCCTCCAGGTTTGGACTGCTGTTATGACTCAATCTGTCTATATTTCTTATCAAAGCACCTTCAACAAACTACACAAAGAGATGTCACATACCAGTACTTTCTTTGCACGGCTGACATACATTTCACGTGATTTTAAAAACAGTGTAATGTATATATTACTATTCAGGATAATAAGAAACAAGTCCCACTGATTTCATTGAGTCTTACCCTCATATTGTGTCCTCAGGTTTCTAGTTATAGAAATATATTTTGTGAGGCACCACCGCACACACATTCAGTTAACCATCAATACTTGTGTGGCAAAAAATATCCCCTCTTATTTGTCTAGTTGTGTGCAGATAAGTGAAAAATGTAGCCCGGAGTAGCTCTGTTGGAATTTATAATGGGAGGATCATTCTACATATCTGTATGTCTGGGCAGTATGATAGTTTAAGGATACTTACTACCTCACATGGTAATGAAAATGATCGTGCATCAAAGAAAGCTCCCTGTTGGAAATTTCCAGCCAATCCACACCATACATCTGTTAAATTACAGCATTAGCTGTCATTACAAATATGTATCTATCTAGGAGCCTATTTGATTTGTCCCCCCCCCCCCCCGCCAAAGTAGGAAGACTGTAGAAATGGCTCAGATATGCTCAACTGCTCTGCAGTTCATCATGCAGGTGTATTTTAGAGATAATTTGAGGCTAAATACTAGAATAATTGATGCAGTTAGATGAGTGCCTGCAATTCAGAATGTATTACTGTACATACTGATGCTCAAGGGTGGTGGGTATAGTAATACATTTCTAACTATAGGGCATTCATCTTGATAGAACTCATAGCCATTCCCTGACGGAGAATCCAAAAATAGAGCCAGCCATGTTGATCATATCAACAAATACGTTCTGATCTCCAGGAATAAGAGCTGGATTTTAGTTGCCTATTTGAGACCAGGCAGGCCAGAATACTTTGGGTAATAACTGGGGTAGCACAGCAAAATACAAAGAAATGATAAATAAAGTCATTATTTCTCCTGATTAAAAAAACCTCTTGCACAACAACACAAGGTAAGAACAGGTAAGTTATTTTGGGCAGGTAGAAACCCAGTGATCTAACAGTATGAAATCACACAGCCATATATCCCATAATATCAAGGCAGAAAATCCCACATTATCTGAGTGTGAACTCAGATAACCCACTTCAAAGTAGATATTGTGCTCGATACTGGAGCTCGATGTCACTGTCTAATTCGGTGTTATGGTGTTATCACAGAGGACAAAGAAAGCTGTCTTTTAGTGGTAGATCAATGTCCCCACTTTTCATAGGACTCTTCCACACATAACCCAGAATATCGTCAGATAATCCACAATATCTGCTTTGAACAGCATTATCTGAATCCACACTCCCAAACTGCCAATGTGGGTTTTATCTAGCTGTGTGGAAGGGGCCTCACATTCAGAGACAACTGGATTGGTACCTGTGTTTGACTTTACTGTGTTTTCAGACAATCTCACAGATAATAGCAACAAACCAAAATCATATGTCTTTTTGCTTCACTGAGCAAGAAAGACATATATGCTACTTGCTTAGTGATTACTAGGGAGTTCATCTGGTTAGAGTCCTTGTGTGTATGTGTAGGAGCTGTTTATTATCAGTATGTTAGGAAGAAAACCAAGTTTATTATCTGTAAGTTAGGAAGGCAAAGGAAGGAAAAACCCATTCTCTTACCAACCCTAAATAGAAGACAATAATTCCTTAGTTCCTCTATAAGCAAAGCCCCATTCCAGGAGTTGTACTCTTATTAGAACCGAAACTGACATGCAAGGAGAGCCTCCAAATATAATGTAGCCAGGAGGTGTGCTGTCTCCACCAAGCAGCCAGAGTTTCTATGTGACTTATAATTTTATACATTTTAAAATGAAGGCTGTCAGCTCTGTCCCACTTCCCAACTGTATTTTTACAGCATCTTAGATGGGTACTTCTTGAGATCTTTATTGCAGCTTTATGCTGTGCCTCAAGAGAAAGATGTGGACCAGAAGTTTCAGTTTATACCTCTCCCCTGAGTTTGGTGACTTTTCCTCTTCTTCCTGCTGCTCAGATTCCAAACTGGTCTACCAAAGCAAAGAACAACTTGCTGGGTAAGTCTGATTCTTCAATTGGAAAAGACTCATTGAGGAAGGAGTAGGACACTGACAACTAGCCTTCTCACTTCTGGGAAGCTGTTACTTCCACCATACCATTGCACAAGTTGTGTAGTGACAGGTGGATGATTCAGGGAGACAGTCCTCCTCCTGGGACTTTGATTGACTACTGAGATGTACCCAGGTGTGTTGTGTAGATCCTTTCACATAGCTGGGTAAAAATGCTGCTCCATGAAACTTCCTAGACAGTGTCTGAAAAATACTTAGTTTTGCATAACTCTAGTTAACCCAGCATGAATCACTGAAATGATTCTAAATACTGTAATGTATCCAAATCTGGGAACCCTTGGTCCTCCCAGTATTTCAGTCTATAGTTGCAATGTCATATGTTGTAGGCCCTATTAGCTATGGCTTCATCCCTAGCTATTTGTTAAATATCACTAAAAATATGATTTTACATGGTGACATTTCAGACACCCAGAAGAACCTTCCTCATTTTGGCTGAATAGGAAGCATTAACATATCTCATCTTGCTTCTAGGTTAAGAAAAGGAAAAGGAAAAGCCCCAATGAGACCAGTAATCAGTTCCCACACTGGCCCTCAGTAGCCTATGGGGAGCACACTAGCAGGGTAGGAGTGCAACTGCCTTTTTCTTGTGCTGATACATAGAGGAATATTGTCTCTTACTGGGGTGTATCATGACTTCCATGGATTTGGCCCATTCCCTTACGAATCTGTACAAGTGAGCAACCATAACTGTATCTTGTACCAGCAAACTCAATTGTTTAAATAGGATATCTCTGGTTGGAGGAAATATTCCCTTTTTTAAATTTGAATCTCCATTCAGCTTCACTGAATCATTCCAAATGTGAGCATTATGATACACACAGATAGAGAATAAAGCTTATCACTATGTATTTTTTCTATACACCTCTAGCATGTCTCTCCTCGCCTTCCTGTTTCTATATTAAATATTCCCAGAGGGGAGTTGCTCCAGTTCCTTGATGATTTCTTATCTTTTCCACCTTCCCCATGTCTTTTTCTAAGTGTGGTAACCAGAACTATGCACATTGTCACAGAAGTAATTTTACTATGGATTTCTACAAAGTCCATGTGATATTGACTATTTTATTTTATCGTTATTCCTTTTCTAATCATGCCCATTATGGAACATACGTTTGCATGGAAGCTGTGTTTTTAATCAATAGTATCACTGAGTGATTCAACACAGTCTTTATTTTATTGCAATTCATTTGTAGTTAGCAGACAGCAAATCTGAATCTTCTGCTCATACCATTGCTACTTGTTTCAGTTTCCCTTCCTGAAAACACCAGTCTAAGGACCCTTCACACAGTCATATAACTTAGAATATCCACAATATCTGCTTTGAACTGGGTTATTTGAGTCCATACTGCCATATAATCCGGTTCAGTGTGGATTTTATACAGCTGTGTGGAAGGGGCCAGAGAATAGATATTTGAGCTATCTGTTTGTGATCAGTTAAGATAGATGGGAAGAATCCATTCAGCTTTTTTGCAATGTCCTTAAGCCCCATTAATACTCCTTTAATTCAATATCCATCCAATAGCACTATGGCCTCCTAAGCTGGTATCCTCACTTGATTTTTTTTTTTAAAAAAATGGTGGTTTTAATGCTTCTGCAGTAGTTTCACATCCTTCTGCATTTGCAATGTACACATACTTTTCCCATTCAGATTTTTTTCCCCACAGGTGCACAGAAATGTATGTCGTATTGGTGCCCCCCCCCCCCCCAATCTCCTCAGCTCCTCAGCCAAATTATCGGGACCAAAAAGATTTTGTCAAAAGCACAAGCTAAGATTGCCAAATGATCAAGGCTCTTTTGTGATTTGAGTTTGCAGGTCTCGGGGTGGTATCTTTCTAAGGAAAGTGATACCCTGGTTGCTTTCTGGAAGCTATTTGTTGTTATGGCACTGAGTATGAAAAAAATATGCATTTTAATGAGGTATCCTTGGTATGATAGTTCTTTAGTTTTTTCAGTGAGAGAAGAATAGCATATTTCATATGCAAATAGCTCCTCTTCCAGAACCATAATGCAATGTTCCCAGCATTTGGATTAAATCATATGCGAAATTAACTGAGGGCATGATGATAATGCCAGAGTGGAAAAAGTAGGAGGAGGCCAAATAAATCTATAATACACTCAATTTATCCAAGGAATTGATTTAATGAAAATTGGATTTTTAATTTTCTTATACAGCAGTTATCTACTGTCTACTAAAAAAAAATTGCGGTGAGCAATAAAAATGCATTTCTCATATTCCATTATTAACTATTTTGGTTTCTGTAGACAGTCAGTGTAGTTATTATTTCCTCTCTTCCATTTCCTGACATTTCAGAATCAGTGAAAGTTTTCTGCCCATTGGTTATCTTGCTTATATCTAGTTGAGTATAATTTCCTTGGTTTAATTTATTGTCACTATTTCTTAAATGTTGGAACATTTTGCAAAAGATAATGTTGGCACAAAACTGTTTTGGCAACAAATGGTTAACAGTAAGCATAGGCATGTAGGCAGTTATTTATCCAGAGTCCATGAAAACATGTATCCCTGTAGAAATAGAAACGTATAGTTTGGGCTCTTCAGCTCCTCATGACATCTTGGAAATCAATATCCAAAACATCTGTAAGCTCCATGAAACAATTGGCTTGTTGTCTTTTCATCTACAATTCCCAGTGAACAGTTGTTTTGTTTCAATTTCTGGCTAACCCATTTTCATTCAAGTGTAAGGAAACAAGACTACAAAGTGCTAAAACCACCGTGTTTTTGTTCCCGCAGCAAGGCATCTCTAGTATAGGATAAAAAGCCTTGACTTTCTAAAAAGTCATAAAAATCCTCTAACATTTTATTGTCAGTAAAAAAAATGACACGTCAATATCTTTGCAAATAGATACCTATCTCAGGCCTAGTGACTGTGAAACATAATCAACACATATTATTCCTATTCCAAGGAAAATGCAGTTTGGAATGGTATTGGAATGTTCTGGCTGAAAAGGTTAATATATGTCCCTCCCTAAAATGACAATCCCAGAACTGCTTACTGGGAATTCTAGGGTGGAAGTTGATGTGGGATTATAACAGTATGGTCTGTAGTATGAGTGGGCCCCTGACTTCTGCCCGGGCATGTAGAGTTCTGTAGAGCTCTGTTTGTAAAACTAAAAACACAGTAAATAGTCTGGGAAAGAGATGAGCCCAAACATATTCAACAATCAATACAAAACAGTCTAATTCTGAGGTAAAGGTATTCAAGAGTTGCAAGATCAAGGCAAACGTGGAAGGCAACCCACAGGTGAACACAAAATATACAATATATATATAGTAAAAATATTCCATTCAACAAGTCCAGGTGCGCAAGAAACACAGCCCAGTTATATGGGCGTTACCTCTAGATGTATAGCGGGGTTACCGGTTCAAAGTCAGGGAGCAGGATGAGCTCCTGCTATTAGCCCCAGCTTCTGCCAACCTAACAGATAGAAAACATGCCAATGTGAGTAGATCAATAGGTACCACTTCTGCAGGAAGGCTCCATGCAGCCATGCTGGCCACGGACAACGCCAGCTCTTTGGGTTATAAATGGAGATGAGAACCACCCCCCAGAGTCAGACAAGACTAGACTTAATGTCAGGAGAAACATTTACCTTTACTTTTTTTTATTCAGGTAAAGTGGACCCATCCACAACAAGTCCCTATGAGACAAAGTAGGTTCCACGTGTGCAATATGTCTCAGTAAAGACTACAGAGGTGGACTTTTCCTAAGTCCCAACCACACACTTGGGGACTTTATGGTTATAAACCCCTGGCTTATGATGGAGAATATGGATTTTCACAGTGTATGGTAGTAGAGCTCCTTTGAATATTAGATGGTCCAGTCCACAGAGTGTGCCTGTTTCCTCAGAATATTGTCTAACTGCTTTATAGGTAAGAAACCAGATTTTTGTGAAGAGAAATATGGTAAGACACAAAGGGAAGATCTAATTAATTAGGATGACAAGATAGGGATCCATGTCTATTCAGTGTTTTACCAGAAAAAAGCCAATCTAAACATTGTACTTAGGGCAGTTAAGGAGGAAACTTGAGAAAAAGCAACCCTAAGAGTTCCAGCCAGGTCAAAATAAAAGTTGTGCATAGGTTGAGCAGATGCATTAACTTCCAGCAATCTACGTTATCTCCTCCTCATGCAAAGATAGGTTATGTATTTTTCTCTTATAAACGTCATTAATTTTTATGGCATATTTACAGTATATAGTATCACAGAGCAACAATAGATCATAATTTAAAATCTTGAATTTATCTCACCCACTCTCCCCCAATAATGTGTTAATAAAAAATACTTATCCATTAATCTTGAGTAATACATTTTCTCTACACAATTGTGTATTTTATTATCAGTAGTAATTTTTTATTAATAATAGTCATATAGTTTCATAGTCATTCATCAAAAATGTCATCTGATCTAACAATGGTTTAAATTTGCTGTTAGTCTGACACATATAACTGATAAATGGTTTCCATATAACCTGAAACACTCTCCTTTACCATTTGAGCTGGAATGGGAGCAAGATGTGTTCTTAGTCAAGTTGGATTCAGAAGTTGATGTCCGTAATAGTGCAGACCTATAATTAGAACTCATGCCAGGATCATGGGCCAGATCTTCCATTGTACTCCACCATACTCTTCCTCTATTTTATTTTCTATTTTGCCAAGATGCACCCATTCCACAGACATGACAGAATTCCTCCAGTACAAATCCAACTAAGTTTTCTTCTTGTGCTACAATTCCTTCCAACTACCAATAGTTGAAAATTAAACAAAGATTTGTTACACTTTTAGAAAGTGTAGTGTTTTAGCTTTGCTTTTAAGATGAGTAACTTTTTAAAACAAGATCCTTAGGTGAGGACATTCTCTGAGTCCCATCACCTTCATAGGCACATTTGCTGAGAGTCGTCTTGGTGGCAGCTCCTAGACTGTGGAACTTTCTGCCAGAGGAGAGTATACTGGCCTTTTTCCTGATCTCCTCCTACAGTCAGGCATATATTATTTTCTTTAAACAAACATTTGGTGACCCAGTGGCTAGGCCAATGGGCTCAGTTCCCTGGATAGCTCCTTTAAACTTCAGACTAAAGACTAGAGCAGATTCACTGATCCACTGAAATGAAAGCCACCAGTTATACGGCAGGGCATATTGACCAGAAGCACTCAGTTCTTTTCATGTCAAGAGCAGGTTAAGAGTTCCCTACATGGGGCTTAATGTTACTCTTGCTTCTGACAGTCTATAAATCAATAATTTCCCACAGACAGAAAGGCCACATTCATGCACTAGCAATTCTCTGTAGCTTGTTCGCTGTCAAACATTTGTATAAACAGCATGAGACAAATCCTGTGAGAATTCAGATTTCTTATGAAAATGGAGTCACATCTCATGGCTGGAACTTTGTGATAGCTGACCTCAGTGTCCTTTTTGTAAAGTCATCTCCAAATCATTTTTTAAAATCTGCCTTCATTTGATGATGTTTAAACCTCGGAATAATGAGGCAGGCCTGCAATATTTTGAGGAAAACAGGCTGTTCCAAAGCAAGATCTGCCATGTAGCAATACCAAACTCAGGAGAGATTAGCAGGGATGAGAAAATTTGGACAGGCTTAGAGAGTAAAGGGAGATAAGAAAGAGAATGCTACTAAGCCTGACAAGAAACAAGAAACATTTCATCTGCAATTGTGCATTTCATTGAGAACCATATTGAATATAATAATCTGACTGACTGACTGACTGACTGACTTTATTATTTCTGAGTCGCCCTCCACGTTAGTGCTCCGGGCGACTTACACACAACAAATTCCACAATTAAAATAGAGTATTTAAAACTAGATTAAAATATTCAGTGGTTAAATGCAGGGGCCAGGCTCGGTATTTGAGTTCCTGGTTCTGCATTAACCATGGGCTTTCCTAAATAGCCAGGTCTTCAGAGCGGTCAGGAACTGGGGCAGGTCGAGGGAGGCTCTCTGGTCCGGTGGCATCGAGTTCCAAAGAACGGGGGCCACAACGGAGAACGATCTCCATCTCGTGGTCTCCAGGTGGGCCTCTTTCAAGCCTGGTACGTGAAGAAGGTTCTTGTTTGCTGGCCGCGGGGTCCTTGAGTAAGCAGGCATCAGCAAGCGGTCTTTTAGGTATGTTGGGCCCCGGCCCCGTAGGGCTTTGAAAGCCAAGGTCAAGGTCTTGTGTAAGGCTCTATACTCAACGGGCAGCCAGTGCAGGCGCTGCAGAGATGGTGTAATGTGGCATCTCATCGATGTTCCTGTGAGAAGCCTGGCGGCCGCGTTCTACCCAATCTGGAGCCTGCGGGTTAGTGACCGGGGTAGACCTACATACAAGCGTTACAGTAATCCAGCCTTGATGTAACCGTGGCATGGATTACTGTAGCTAGCGCTCCGTCGGAAGATAGGGCGCCAATTGTCTCGCTTGGCGCAGGTGGAAGAAGGCCCTTTTGCTCGTGGAGGCAACCTGGGCCTCCATCGACAATTTGGAGTCCAGGATAACACCAAGGCTTTTTACTGAGGGGGACGGAATCAGCGGTTCCCCTTCAAAGGGGGCAGCGAGAAAGGTGGTTCTGGGCGGCCCGGCCATAAGATCTCCGTCTTTGATGGATTTATTTTAAGTTTGTGGGCGCGGAGCCATTTTGTCACTGCTTCTAGGCCTCGAGTGAAGTTTTTCGGGCACCGGTTGCGCCAGGCTCCAGTTTCAGTAGGAGCTGGGTGTCATCGGCATATTGGTAGCACCCTAGGCCGAAGCTCTGGGCCTATACCAGCCAACGGCCGAACATAGATGTTAAACAACGTTGGTGATAATATGGCGCCTTGGGGCACTCTGCACTCGAGGAGAGATTTCCTAGATGTTTGGCCTAGCCATTCAACTCGCTGACTACGTCCGCGCAGGAAGGAGTTAAGCCAAGCTAAAGCTGTTCCTTGTATCCCTATGGCGGCAAGTTGTCGTATCAGCAGATCATGGTCCACCGTGTCGAATGCGGCGGTAAGGTCCAGCAATACTAGAACTACTGAGCCTCCCTTGTCTAGTTGGCAGCGGATATCGTCCGAGATGGCCACCAGGACGGTCTCGGTCCCGTGCCCGGGCGGAACCCTGATTGAAAGGGGTCCAAGCCCTCTGATGTCTCAAGGAAGTTTTGTAGCTGGGTTGCTGCCGCGCGTTCTCCAATTAGCTGTGCTAACTATATGAATCAATTCTTTAGTCTTTTAAATCTCTGCTTCTCATTCATTGTTTCCTTGCAGTAGTTTGAGAGCTCTCAAATTTATGGGAAGAGGAAAAAAATCCCCTAATGTTGAGGCACTCTGTTGACAAAATGATTTCTGAGATTCCCCACCTTAAAATATGTTATTTAGTTTTGATGTATATCTTCTCCTTTTGTCATTTTGTCACTTGGGAACTTGGGTGAGATCTGTGGCTGCACCAAGTGTTCCTGTACCATTGATTGCAGTCTCAGGATACTTTTTGTTCAAAAGAGCAGGATAACTGTGATCAAATTGTAACGGCACACCAAGGAGTTATTGACTGAAATGTAGAAGAGATAATTCCCTAGTGAATCACATGAATAGGGGATTTGACAGATCTTTGTAGGTGAGTCTATGATCATTTGTCTGGAACCTGATGCTTTCCCAGGAATGTTGATGAGCGACAGCAACACAAAGTCAGTGACTGCAAAAACAGAAAAGAGAAGATCAAAGAGATATGTGAACAGAAAATATTCAGCTGGCTGCCATTTTAAAAAAGAAAGACTGCTCTTCTGGCCCATACTCTTTTGTAATTGATGTCAACATGATCTACAGCTATAAATGGCAAGCGATGATAATTTTATCTCCTACGCAGATGGAGAATCCCCAGCTATGAGGCTAATTTTAACTGAAGTTGAGCTTCCCAAATCTAAAATGCTCACCAAATGAAATCATGTGTCCTCTGCAGGAGTGATCTGTCCCTCAACCCACTTAGAGTGATTTTTCCAGAATATTGCAGGCATTTTATTCCTGGGAACATCATCAAATGAAGGCCTTTTAAAAATGATTTGAATAACTTTCAAAAGGAACTGATCCTATCACAAAGTTCCAGCCATGAGATGTGACTCCATTTTCATAAGAAATCTGAATTCTCACAGGATTTGGGTGTCCAGATGTTCTCCTGGAACTTTCAGAACTTTCCAGGAGAACACCCAGACACTTTAACACAAAGGCCCCCAAAATAGAGTGGTGCATAGAAATGACATGCCAGGAGAAGGGGGGGCAGGAGTGATTTTCATCCCCCCCTTCTCCTGGCATGTCATTTCTATGCACCAGGAGAGCTCTGATACCACTCTAATGGATGTCAGGTAAGTTCTTTTGTTTTTTAAAGGGCTTTTGGGGAGGAGGTTGGTGTTCTCATGGTTTTCCAGGCTAAATTAGCCCGGAAAACCATGGGGCTACTGTCAAGAGCAGTTCAGACAGCAAAAATAGTGGGTTTATTCCACACCTTCAAAGAAGGCATGGAATAAACCCACTAACAAATTAATTCACCACAAACCATAGTTTTCCTGGTTGGCGGCAAATTAATTCATGTTTCTCAGGGATGTCATCTGGACAGCCACCTTTTAATAGTGGGAACTCCCATGTTAAAGGGGTTGTCTGAATGGGCCCCTAGTAGTGAGGAGGTAGAAAAGAGGGACACAGAAAAATACTCAGAAAATAGGATAGATTCATCTTCCTTTGGCAGTGGCTCCATCCATGGATGCTTTCCAAGTATTGTACTGCAAGTCCCAACAGCCCTAACTACTATACTAGTGGTGAGGAATTGTGTTAGTGGGTTGCTGTTAGTTTTTTTGGGATGTATGGCCATGTTCCAGTAGTATGCTTTCCTGATGTTTCACCTGCATCTGTGGTAAGCATCCTCTGGGGATGCTTGCCACAGATGCAGGGGAAACATCAGGAGAGAATGCTACTGGAGCATGGCCATACAGCCCGAAAAACCCACAGCAACCCAGTGTTTCCAGCCGTGTAAGCCTTTGACAGCAGAAAGGTGGGAGTTGTAGACTGAGGTCAACAAGCAGAACAGTAGTGAGAGGATTTGCTACACAACATGGTGAATCTGTTAGACAGCAGGATGAAACTGTTGCCCCATGCTCTGTATTGCCTGCTGCGCCCCTTACCTTATCCCATGGGGGAAGCATCACCATCCAGCTTCCCCTCATTCTTCTGAATGAGAACACAGGAAGCTCTTATATCGTGTGATGGCATCTGGCAGGCTCCATTGATGATGCATCCTGGAAATGTCCTAGTATGCTTCCCTTTCTTTGTATGATGAAGTGATATCCAAAGGTCTACCCAGTTCCCATCCCTGACCAAACATTGGCCATCCCTGCTTTAGACTGTGAGAAAACTGCCAACCTTTGTCACCCAAGTCCGCTAGGTATTCCGGTGATCTCGGGGCGGGGTGAGTACGGTAGGCGCAGGCCGAATGCGAGGCCAACTGCGAGATCCGGGCTGAGTCACAGACGGACTCGGCCCGGCTCTGACCTGCGTCCTATCCCCAGACACGCTGTTGATAGACATCCAGCTATCCCCCCTTCCACTCTGGTGCTGGTGAACGCCCGTTCCATCCGGAACAAGACTGCCATCATCAGGGAGTTTTGTGAAGACCTCAAAGCGGACCTTTTCTGTATAACTGAGACCTGGCTCCAGGAGTGCGATTCCGTCTGCCTCCAGGAAGTGGTTCCCCCTGATTACGTCACCATGCACCAGAATAGGAATGAGGGACGGGGGTGTGTGGCAATACTCTCCCGTGATGGATTACACCTTAGAGCGACCCCTGCGCTTGTCACCTCGGGACTTGAAAGTGTCAGCCTGGTGTGGGAGTTTCCGGAGAGCCTGGCGATTCTGCTGGTGTACCGTGCGCCTAGCGCACCAGCAGAGAGCCTGGCGCGGCTGCTGGAGACTGTGTCGGAGTGGGCATTGAGGTTTCCCAGGCTTATTGTCCTGGGTGACTTCAATGTCCACGCCGACACAGCCTCCATTCCATCTGCAGCCACGGACCTAATTTCGACCATGGCGACATTGGGCCTCTCCCTTTGTAGCTCAGGACCCACACACTCAGCCGGGCACACTCTCGATTTGGTGTTCAGCGCAGGGGTCCAAGTGGACCTAGCCTCCGTAATAGAGGTTCCATGGTCGGACCACTGTGCTCTAAGGATCCGGGTTGAGCAACCGCCTCCCTCATGCAAGGGCGCCGAACAGATTTTTGTTCGCCCGAAGAGACTTATGGAACCCGAAAGGTTCCTGAATGCTCTGAGGGACCTGGAGTCTATCAGCGTCTCGGTCGATGAGCAGGTTCAGGCCTGGAACACCTCATTAGCTAGAGCTCTCGACGAGATTGCCCCTAGGTGTCCTCTCCGCCCCCGCAATCGCCGATCCCCCTGGTATACAGGGGATCTTAGGTCAATGAAGCGGGAGAGGAGACGGCTGGAGCGCGAGTGGAGGAAACTCCGCGACGGAGCCTCAGTATCAGCTTATAAGCTAGTTAAAGAGGCTTATGAGCGTGCTGTCAAGGCGGCCAAAAATGAGTACTTTTCCGCCCTGATAGCGTCCGCCAGCTCTCGCCCGGCTCAATTGTTTAAGGTAATTCGGTCTCTGACGACAGTTCCTACTGTCCCAAAAAATAGCGATCAGGCCCTCACGGCCGGTTCTTTTCAGAGCTTTTTCACGGACAAGATACTGAGCCTCCGCCGGGACCTTCCGGCCACAATTGACACAGTAAGAGAGCTCGAGACTCCGTGGCCCTCCGCCGGGCCCACCCTCGACCGGTTTCGGCCACTGGACGCAGATGCTGTTGATAAGATAGTGGCTGCAGCCAGGCCTACCACCTGCTCCCTCGACCCGTGCCCCTCCTGGCTTGTTAGATCTTGCCTGGAGGGGTTACGTGGGCCTCTGTTGAATATCATAAATAGCTCCCTTGAGCAAGGAGTCTTTCCAGAGTGCTTTAAAGAGGCGGTGGTAGCTCCATTACTGAAGAAACCGTCACTAGATCCCGCAGTTCCCTCCAACTTCCGCCCAGTGTCGAATCTCTCGTTCCTGGGCAAGGTGGTTGAGAGGGCAGTAATGGAGCAGCTGCAGTCCTTCTTAGATGATGCAACATGGCTAGACCCCTTCCAGTCCGGCTTCCGTTCGGGGCATGGGACGGAGACGGTTCTGGTCTCCATCACAGACCAACTCCGCTGCCAGCTCGACCAAGGTGGGTCTGCGCTGCTCGTGTTATTGGACCTCACGGCAGCGTTTGACACGGTCGACCACAATCTATAGATCCACCGCCTGGCCATGGCTGGAGTGAGGGGGACAGCCCTAAAATGGCTGACCTCCTTCCTCCACCAGCGGTCTCAGTGTGCGAGGAAGGGCGAGGTGGTCTCTGAGGGCTCCCCATTAGTTTGTGGAGTTCCGCAGGGGGCCATTCTCTCCCCTCTGTTATTTAACATCTACATGCAGCCGCTTGCACAGCTGGTGCGGAGTTATGGGCTGGAGTGTCACCAGTACGCTGACGACACCCAGCTCATTCTGAGGATGGAGGGCAGGCCGGGATCCATCCCCGATAATTTCCAACATTGCCTCGAAGCCGTTACTGGATGGCTGCGAGCCAGTAGGTTGAGGGTGAATCCGGCGAAGAAGGAGATTTTGTGGCCAGGTCGCCCGGGCGGGGTAGGTGCCCAGCTTCCGACCCTGGACGGTGCGGCGTTATGCCCATCGTCTTCCGTGAAAAGCCTGGGGGTCCATCTGGACTCCCAGCTGACCATGGAGGCCCAGGTCTCCGCGGTCAGCAAGGCTGCTTTTTTTCATCTCCGTCAGGCAAGGAGGCTGGCCCCCTATCTCTCCCGGAATGACCTGGCCACGGTGATCCAAGCCACGGTCATCTCAAGGCTAGATTACTGCAACGCGCTCTACGTAGGCCTTCCTCTGTCGGCAATCCGGAAGCTCAAGCTGGTGCAGAACACTGCCGCTCGGCTCCTGTCTGGCACTCCAGCAGGTTGCCACATAACACCTGTTTTGCAGGATCTGCACTGGCTGCCAATCAAGCACCGGATTGCCTTCAAAGTGTTGGTTCTTACCTTTAAGGCCTTTCACGGCCTGGGGCCAGCATATCTGAGGGACCGTCTCACCCCATACTGCCCTCTGAGATCACTACGGTCCAAGGATGCCAACTTTTTGGAGATACCATCGGCAAAGCTGGCACGACTGACATCCACCCGCCAGAGGGCGTTCTATGTTATAGCTCCCACGCTGTGGAACGCCCTCCCGGCCGAAACCAGGGCCTTGAGGGATTTGCTCCCGTTCAGACGGGCCTGCAAAACTCATTTGTTCAAGCAGGCTTTTGGTGTGTAGGCCCGTGTATTTTAATTGTGTTACTGTTTTATTGTGTCATTGTTTTAATCTGCTAGTGCTGTTTTAACTGCTTTTATTCTGTATTTTATTGTGCCTTTGGCTCTTGTGAGCCGCCGCGAGCCCCCGGGAGTCGGCGGCATAGAAGCCTGAATAAATAAATAAATAAATAAATAAAACTTAATTTGCTGATTCATGTAAGTGAAACTGTCATTGAAGCTATGCTAGAGAACTCCCCCCCCCCTTTTTCTGTCATTATCAACAATAACTTTGGGTGCATCTCATGTATGTTGTTGATACTTCCAACAAAGTTATCTTCAATTTATAGTCAGCCTATGAATGAGAGATCTCTAAGAGCTCTACTCATCAATTGCCCTGCTCAAGTCCTGCAGGCTCAGGGCTACAGCTTCCTTGACTGAATATCGACTTCCACTTTTTGTACCATCGATTTCAATATGTGACTTCATTTCATATTGTGTCCAAAGCACAATAACCTCAATTTAGTTACTTTGGCTTCCAATGAGATTTATGTTTGATCTTGGACCCATTTGTTTGCTTTTTTTTTTTTACAGTATGTGGGTATTCGTAGCTCCTTGTTTCTAATGAATTGGTTTTCTTATTATCAGCTTTCTTCACTGTCCAGTTATACACAAAAATAGGGAATACTATGGCATGCATGATTCTGATTTTGGTATTCTGTATAGTATTCTTACACTTGAAGGTCTTTTCTTATTTCAGTGTGCATACAATACAGACTATAGACTCTTGAAATTAATTGAAAAGATGCATGAGCACAGAGTCTTTTTATTTGCTGCTATGGTGAAGAAAGATTGAATACACTGCTGTGATTGATAGGCTTGCATGAAGGACATTGAGATTGAGTATGAAGGGGAAGGCAAGAGTATTTCTGTCCTGACAAGCAGAAAACATAAACAGAATTTTTTTTTTAAAAAAAAAACCTTAATGGGCCATGAATCATGTCTTTTTCATGTCCTTTTGGCCTTATAGGTCATTTTTATTGTTGTTATTGTGTTCTTTCAAGTCATTTATAACCTGTGACAACCCTAAGGTGAACTTATCACAGGGTTAACACGGGATCATTCCCCCCAACTTTCAGAAATATTAATACATCTACTGATTTTAGGGATTTTTAAAATGTTTTGACAAAAATAAATAAATAAATAATAAAATAGCCACAACAGTTAGCTCACTGAATGTCTCTCATATTAACCAATACAACTTCAATTTAGGGATTTCTTCCCAGCCCAGCCAAAAGATTTATTTACTATTATTTATTTATTTACTATATTTATACCCCACCCTTCTCACCGCAAACAGGACTCTGAGTGGCTTACAAATTATGGCAGAAATTGAATGCCACATCATACACACAGCAATAAACATACCATATCAAGTTATAAAACAGTTAAAACACTTAAATACAACAAAACAGGTTAAAACATACATAGTGCTGAGTCCTGATATTCCATACTACTTCATTTTCCCATAGTTATTATTCAAACTGGTAGACTGTAGTTGAATTCCACATTACCCTACTGCCCGAGGGATGAGGCCAACCTGATGTCACTGGGGAGGGAGTTCAACAGCAAAGGGGCCACCACTGAGAAGGCCCTGTCTCTTGTCCCACAAGTTGCACTTTTGAAGGGGGTGTGACTGAGAGCAAAGCCTCCTCAGTGGATCTTAAAGCTCTAGTTGGCTCATAAAGGGAGATACATTCAGACAGGTAAGTTGGAGTAGAAGGATCAGTCAGTCCTCTTCTTTGCAAATTCAACAATTTATTGGAATGTAGCTGTTGCTACAGAGGGACAAATCTCTTCCCTATCTTTATTGGGTCATTCTGATGCTGAACAGAATTCTAGAAAATGTAGTTTAGGGCAGGGCCTTTTGAATACACTGACATAGGGCTCCTCACATTCCCAAATTACATTTCCCAGAATTCTGTATTTTCTCAGTCTATTTCCCAGCAAACTCTGCTTTCTCTCTGCTGCTTTCCTCTCCTAATGGCAAGAGACCATAAATTTAAAGAGGAAAGGCAGCCTTTTTGGCTTTTCTTTTCTTGCTTGCACTGAAAATGAAACTGACTTTGGGAGGTTTCTGAGATTTACAAAATTCTAATGAAAAAGTATTGAGTAAGTTTCAATTCTTAAGTTTTTGGTGCCTGCTGTGCCCCATGCATTGGATATTGCATCATAAGTATGAATTTAACTAATTTGATATGACTTACAATGACTAACGAAAAATTGCACACGCCTACTAAGGATAATTTTGGTGTTCGCTAAAATTTTCCAATACCTAATATAGTTGTCAGGAACAAAACTTCAAGTGTTAAAGACCACTAACTCTGTTAATTGTTGCACTCCAGAACAGGAAAAGCCCTCTGCCTTTAAACACCACACCGTTGAGTAGGAAAACAATCCTTTTATTAAAGATAGTTAAAAAGCAGTAAAGTAAAAAAGCACTTTTATGAAATAGGTAATTCCAATTAGGTAAGAAGATAAGCAGGAACAAATTAGTCCAGAGTAATAGTTCTGCAAAGTCCATGAAAGCAAAATCCAAACTTTATTTATTTTTATTTATTTATTTTGGGATTTATTAATTGCCCATCCCAGATGGCTCTGGGCGATTTACAGTAAAAACACACAGGTAATACCTAAACATCTAAAACATCTAATAAAATCCAGAAAACCAGGAAACATAAACCCAAGGCATGAGTATACAATCATAGAATTCAAGAATTGAAACCGTGAGACAAAAGGCACTTAAAACATGAATCTTTCAAGCAAGGCTGCCATGAAACAAGGACGAGATCTTGACTTGATTCTAAACGATGTTTCATCTGATTACATTTCCTGTACTTGGCATTTTTATCCCAAGCACTCAGAAACTGGTTTTGCTTTAGTTGAGAATCACTTATCTTTTTCTCTCAGAGCCTGACAGAACAGCAAAGCCACTGTTCAACTTTTCTGTTTTGACTAATTTCCTGTCATCTACCTATTTTATAGCTCCTGTATTAAACTGTGATTGTGCTATGTGTTTTTATGTGTTTTTATGTGAACCGCCCCAAGCCCGCCGAAAGGAGCGGTATATAAGAACAAATAATAAATAAATAAATAAATATTTGCTCATTAATTTCTGCAGCTGGGCTAGGTGCCAAACTGTTTCAAACCCCAAATCATGGGAACTGTCTGGTAGCAATTCGGGGAGCACACCATCATCCCCACACCTTTCAGGGACATTCTATATGGAAAACTACACTTTGAACAGGGATTTCCTGGTCATTCTCTGCATCGGTATCCTTGACCAAAACATTGCCATCTTGAAACTCATCGATATCACTCCCCACATACAAAGCACCCTGATCCTGAAACATAACCACAGGCTGAGCTCCAACATTAATGGAGTTTTGTAAATTTCTCCTGTAATAGTGATCAGTACATTCTTCTTTTCATCCTGGAAATTAGGTGGAATTACCAGTGATATGGGAAGGCAAAAATATTTACAGTGCTGAGTCACAAGTTGTTGGTTGTTATTTTTATATGTGTTTGTCATTTCCGTTTGTTGACATAGTAGAAAATTCTCAGTACTGTACACTAGATGCCCAAAAGCAGCTTGGGTCAATAGTTGATATAATCACCCATCTGCTTTGGTTATAATGTTGTTTGTGCAAGACACAAAATGTTGGGGGGAGTACATTAAGGCATGCCAATCCCATTGCTAGGACTGTTGGAGCCACCATCTGATTGCTTATTTTGTTTTTGAACTGTTCAGCTAGCATCTGCACATCTCATAGGGCAAATGAAATGCAGATGCTGGCTCTGCAGGGAGTGTCTAGAAGTAAGGTTTGGCACCCCTTCTAATAACTGTATTTAGATAAGCTTTTCATTCCAGCCATGCTTGAATGATAGCCTGTTTTTACCTGTTGAACTGGAGGAAAACATGATGTGAGCTAACAGTATGATTGCGGCTGGAAATTCAAAAACACATTCCAGATTTGGGACTTTAAAATAGAATTCATTGATTGCCTCAAGCATATATCTTTCCTTATCGCTCTTCTATAAAACACCCTCTAAATGATCTCTCACATGCATAAAACCCAAAGTAGCATCTTGTTTCAGACAGGTGATAATTTCAGTTCTGTTCATTTTTCATGTTCAGGATGGGGGTTATACAGCATCTCATCTAGAAATTATGTTTCTAACATTTGTATTCATGTTAAATAGAGTTATGTTTGTTAAACCTTTTGCAAAGAAATTTTAAAACACCCTCTGAACCTACTATAGTTTTGAAAGGACCGGAGGAATCTTTTAAAAAGCATTTCAAACATTTTACTCCTCACAGGCCCATACAAAGCTGAGGATATCTCTCAAAATGTTGGATCTGTTGTCCACAACACCAGAATACCCTTGACTGTATTAATTCATATCTGAAAGGAAATTAGCCCAGATGATCTCATAAACATAGTACAGGAAAAGCATTTCTGTTCATTGCACTTTACCTAATGGCAAATGTCAGGGTGCAGAGCCTCTATCTCCTTCATCAAATCCTTATGAGTTTTCTGCTTCATCCTGCTTCATTCACAACAGAGCAGCCAAATTTAGATCACTTCTCTGACACTCTTCCTTCTTCATCTGAATGGGTCTCCTTCAAATAAGGCCCAGCACTGGACATTCCTCTCTCCATTTGTATTTCCTTGATTCCTATGGATAGCTTTTATCTAGAACAGTGCTTCACAGTCTGTGTGATGTAGGGGATCAGCATTTTTTCACATGCCCCAGAGACTGGTTTGATATGTGTTTCTATTGGTTACAACAGTTTCTCTCCTGGAAATGTGCTGTGGGTTGAAAGTTGTTGACAAATGGATTAGCACCAGTCCGTGGACAACCACATTGAGCAGAGTTGTTTGTAAATCCTACTCCTTCTGTTATACAGTGTATGGGGTATTAAATATCGCATTTGAAAAATATGGGTTTTTTAAAGTGCTGGTACTTAGAATACTAATAAAAGACTGTGAGCCATGGTACTTTGGACGTGTAATGTACTTGGAAGCCAGCTCAGGGCCACAGTGGACACAAAACTCATACTGCTAATGCACAGTGCAGTGCAGTGCAGTGCAGTGCATATCTAATGGTATACCACACATTTTTAAAAGTCCCAAGAAAGTCCAAATCCTGTCAGAAAAATGAACTGCACTAGAGTATCATCTTGTATCTTATCCACTCCTCTTTGCCTTTTTTCATTATCATCCGGAAAATTTCATGTGGTGAAATCCAGAGTGGAGTCTTGTGTCCAAATTTCAATTTATGCTTTAACCAAATACTCAAAAGTACTTTTCTCACAATATTATTTGTGAAGCACTTATCTATTTTGGATTTGTCATGTGTGCAATCCAAATGATAAATTCTATGGGTAAAATTATCTAATTTTCCAGCATCATCGAATCCCTCATCCACAAAATTGCAGATGCTTCAAAATACAATTTCAGGTCCACCTCTTCATTTATCATCACTAAGAACTTTTCACTTGATTCTTGGCTTCTTCCTATTTCATACAAAATTTGTGGTATCCTTCCTCCATTGGGTGAATGGGATTTTATTTGATATAATTGGCATGGGCAGAAACAATAATATCAACGTTAGTAGCACATTCATCTTTATTGCTGCAATTCTTCCTAGTAGCAGCATTAAGTCATCGGCATATGCACATGTTTTTGTTCCACTTTTCCAACTTTTAAACTTCTTAGATTTTTCCCATATTTGTTTTAATAACCATTCACATGCTGTTATGAAGAGAAGTGGTGAGAGAGGGCAGCTGTGTCTAACTCCTTTACATATCTCAAAATATGTGGTTAATTCTCCATTTAATTACCGGTAGTCCTTGCTACGACAAGTTTGTAAATTGGAGTTATCCAACCCATGAAGTTTGTGCCTACTTGCATTTTTTCCAACACTTCCATTTAAAAAACCCAGCTGATGGTATCAAATGCTTTTTCTGCATCCACAAATATTAGTGCAACTTTTTTCTCTTCATGTTTCTCCCAATATCCTAGTGCATTAATTGCTCTTGTTATTATCTTTAATTTGCCTTCCTGGGAGAAATCAATTCTGGTCTTTTTGGATAACTCAAGCTAGTGCAGAATGCCGCTGCTCGCTTGCTGGTGGGAGCACCAGTGAGGGAGCACATCACTCCCATCCTCCGGCAACTGCACTGGCTTCCTATTGAGTACCGGATTGCCTTCAATGTGTTAGTTTTAACTTTTAAGGCCTTACACGGTCTAGGGCCTGCGTACCTGAGGGACCGCCTTACCCCGTATGTTCCCCTGAGATGACTTCGTTCTGAGGAACAGAATTTGCTACTTGTGCCATCAGTCCGCTCCTGCCACCTGTCCACAACCAGGCAGAGAGCTTTCTCTGTGGCGGCTCCAGTGTTATGGAACTCCCTTCCTGATGACACCCGAGCGATCCCAGAGCTTGCCCCCTTCCGAAGGGCTTGCAAGACCGCCCTTTTCAGATTGGCCTTTAATTAGTCTGGCATGTTTAGCATGCTTTGTAACCTTGAATTTTACCTGTAACCGTTTTCGTGTTTTATATTTTATTGTATGGCTGCATGTTTTGTTATACGCAGCTTGTTTTATTGTATGTTGTGATCCACCCTGAGCCTGCAGGGAGGAGTGGAATATAAGACTGAATAAATAAAAAAAATAAATCTTTAAATCTTTCTCAGATACAGTATATAATAGTGAAATTGGTCTGTAATTTTCCATATTGGTTTCATCTTTTCCTTCTTTAGGAATCAATGTTATTATAGCTTTTTGACATGTATTTGGTACAGTTTGTGGTGTGTGTATTTTCTGAAAAAGTTGCCATAATTCAGGGGTCAATTCTTCAATTTCAGTTTGTACCACCGCATATCTACCTTCTTCATCTTCTAGTATTTTTACCAGTTTGAAATATTCTGCAATATATAAGGCCACTCCATTAATTTTCTTTTTATTTGAAGAAACAAATATTTTTCCAAACCTTTTGTTCTTCAATAAATGTTGATATTCTTTTAAAAATTCTGGTTTCTTGCAAACCGGTCAAATCTGGATTTATTTTCTTTTTAAATTTAAATATATTTCCTTTTTTAATTGGTGAATTTGGCTTTATAGTCCAGGAAATGGCCTTAATGTTTTTCTTTTTCAACTTATCCATCATACTCTATGTATTATCTGTAGTTGTATGTGTCTTCCTTTTTTCTTGTCTTTTATCTGCTCTCTTTCTTCTTTGTCTTGCTCTTTCCTCTGTTGGCAAATTGTTCTCTTTCTTCCTTTCCAGTCTTGAAAGTCATCCTCTTTCTCTTCTTTATCTATCCCACCACTAGCTCCTGTATATCCTACATTTAGGGCAAAAGCAACCCTTCAAAAATGCAGAGCTCATTGTAGACACCTGCTCCTGCTGTAGCATAATTTAAAAAAATCCAAACAGAGGTTGCTGAAAAACTCCTCAAGGGCATGGCTGGCTAGCAGGGCACTAATCGATCACCTGGGAGGGGTGTTTTCCTCTGTTGGTAGCTATCACTCCCACCACACACTTTTTTCAACTATGCCTCTGGTGATACAAATCTTTCAGGGAAAGTTAAGGGGGGGAGGGGAGAGCCCTACACAGTGTTTTGTGGCCAGGTTCCATGTTCACCTTCCTGGCCTCAAACCAGTTCCAGGCATGGCAATCTGATCACCCATAGCTAAACTGGCTCTTCCCAAATCAGTTCCCAAATATTATCTAATAGCTAAAGGTTTTAACATATAGCTTAGTTCAGATGTAACAGGGAGCCTCATCTGGAAACGTTCCACCATGTGAAGCTTTGAACTTAAACCTACATAAATTGTACTTGTGAATGTTGTGGAGGAAATAATACCAAATTTATTTCACATGTTTTTGAACAGCTTCAAGGTTTGGAATAAAGGTTCATTGGAAGGTTTTAGATGGGCTCAGTGCATATCCCAAATCAAGGAAACATGACAACCTTATTCAAACATAAGAAAAGCTCATCTCACTTGGAAAGTGAAACCCTTTTAGTAGAAGACTATGCTGTTTTCCTCAGTTTCATCCCATAACACATCCTTGCTATGCCCAGCATTTCCCCTTCAGTAGCTAGAGGATGGTTATCTTGCCTTTCACTTCACCAAGCCATAAATATGTATGACTTTTTTATCTCTTGTATTGTAAGTCATTCCTCTTAGCCACCCAGGCATGATTTTCTCTTGACTCGAGATACAGGATCAGCACTTCTTCTGACTTTTGCCCTTGAAGCAGTTTAAGTTGCCTTTACAGGCAGACTAGAAGTGTAGTTCAGCAGGTTATAAGCCTGTGACATAACTTAATTTAACTAGATAAGTGGCATGCAGTTTCTTTTCTAGCATTTGAATTTGTTACTTGTTTTTAGGTTTCCAGAACAACTCCTTCTCCTCACTGTAAAAAAAATCCACTTTGTAACCTTGAGACAATTGTCTATGGTTAGGCTGCTACCAGAAAAATGAGCTTGTAGGCCCACAAGACAGCCTATTAACCTCCTGTCAAGCCCAGTTGTCAGCCGCCCTGCTGTGTCTTCATTTATTTGTTCAGCAAACGTGTTTTCTTATTTTTTTTTCCAGCTGAGTTAAAGAGAACATGACTCTCAATATAGCCAGGTCCATTTTCTTTCAAGAGGAGTATCTTTCTTTGAATTAATTCCTTAGGCTGAAATCTCCTTTCAACCTTCCAGGAAAATAATGAAAATGTTAATATTTTCTAGTATGGCTGCTACCAAGAAACATATTAGTTTCCAGAAAAATCTGAAGATCCCTAAGGCTCCATGACTCAAGTGAAGTCGAAGTGTCATAGGATGGGCAATTTTGCTCATCTTCTAAGGATGAAGATCTGTAATTCTATAGTGATAAAAGGCATTTCCAGTCCAATCCCATGGCACAACTAAAATGTTGTACCACTGATTTCAATGGAGTAAAGCTATCCCATATATCTAAATAGGTGACTAAGTACCACATATATGAATCGATATGTGTATGCAGATGATACCCAACTCTACTATTCGTTTCCACGTAAAGTCAAGGAAGCTGTCCTGACCCTAATCCAATGCCTGTCATCAGTAATGGACTGGGTGAGGGTAAACAAATTGAAACTTAATCCAGACAAGACAGAAGTACTCCTGGTCAGTCTGAAGGCAGGCCAGAGAATAGGGATCCAGCCTATGCTGCATGTGGTTACACTACCCCTGTAGACACAGGTTCACAGCTTGGAGGTCCTTCTGGATTTTGTATTGAGAGGGCCTTTGCACATTTAAAACTTATGTCAATGGAGATCTTTTTCTTGAAAAGCCAGAGCAGGTGAGGGTTTTGCCCTCCTTTCTGCTAGAGATCCCCGTGTACAACTAGTGGGCCACTGTGTGACACAGAATGCTGGACTAGATGGGCTGAGGCCCGATTCAGCATGGCTCTTCTTATGTTCTTATGTTCTTAGATCTGGCCACAGTGGCTGCCAGTCTGTTTCCGGGCACAATTCAAAGTGCTGATTATGACCTTTGAAGCCCTAGACGGTTCAGGTCCAGGCTATTTGCCTAACTGCATTCCCTTGTACAAACCTGCCTGGGCCCTGAGATCTTTGGGAGAGGCCCTTCTCTCAGAAACACCTCCATCTCAAGCTTGGTTGGTGGGAATGAGAAAGCGTGCCTTCTTAGTGGCTGCCCTTGGACTCTGGAATTCCTTTCTTCTCAGGGAAGTCAGAATGGCCCCCTCCTTGCTGTCCTTCTGGCAGCAGGCTAAAACCTTTTTATTCAGATAGGCTTTTAAAGAAGAAGCTTATTAAGATCAATTCATGGGGTGCTGGGGTAACTTTAAATTTGTTTTAATTATTTTTAACTGGGAATTTTTAATACTGTTTATATTTAATCCTGTTTAAATGTTTTTTATATTTGTATATTTTAAATAGTCATGCTGATGCTTTTATGTTAAGCTGCTTTGAGTCCTCTTTGAGAGAAATAAAGTGGAGTATAAATAAATGTGATAAGCATAATAATCATAATAATAACCCACAGCTAAGTAAAGGCAACAACAAAGGCAGGTTGATTTCAAGAGACCTGGTGGCTCCCAACCTATTTAATGAACAATATCAGGGGTATTTTAGAATGGTGGATACATCGGGTTGGAGCAAACTCTTTCAGAATATAAATTGAGTATTTAACCCAGTGTTTCACAGGCTCCTAAATATGGCAATACTGATATTTTCCCTGACTTCCTAGCAAGAATAATCTTCTTGGGTTACATAAACAAGACTGGAGATAAAAATAAGCTTGCTTTTATGTGACAGGTTCTGCAACAGTTACATCTCATATTTGTATACAGTCTGTTTATTTGCTTCTTTGTTCTCCGGTTAGGAAACTTTGAAAAGACACATCAAGCACTCTTGATCTGATCTCCATTGATGTGCAATAATAAGAAGTAAAGGGGATTTGAAAGCTGCAGTAGAATATGGTGTTGCTTCCTTCCATTTATTATAAAGCACAGAAAACCAATAAGAGTACTGGACAGTTAGCCATTATTCTTCTGAATTTTCATTTGGCACTGCATAATGATTTGGTAAGGCACTACTTTGTATTTTCTGAGGCTCAGTTGGATTGCATTGTGCCATGGTAAGACATAAAATAAAAGGAGTTAATAGCTGGGTGTCTATTTTGTGCACCCAACAAATTGCTCTTTAATGTAATACTATTTTGCAATGCAGTAAATATGAATGGCATTAAAGAAAATGTTGAAACACTGACATTCACATATTTTGCCTAAGTATCTTCAACAATGCTGCATTTTGTTTGTTTAGGAAATCCTCACAAATGATGATAAAGAAGAAAATGAAGCCGTATGCTGTTGATACAAAATGAAATATTCACACTATAATAAGATGGATTTCTGATGGCTCTTGGGAAGTTTCATGTTGCCATGGCCATTTATTTATTTACTTACTATATTTATACCCTGCCCTTCTCAACCCCGAAGAGGACTCAAGGCAGCTTTACACATGGGCAACTATTCAATGCCTTAAAAACATACAATTAAAATAAACATTTAAATTAAGATTAAAATTAATACACATTTAAACAGTTATTGTTCCTGTAGAAACCCTGGTTAATCTATGGACTGACAAAATGACGAAGGCAATGGACACAGTTGTTTCTGAAGATCTCCTCCCATGGAGTGGAATTAATATAGCTCCGTTGTTTAGTAGAGAACTGGCATTGGAGGAGTAAGTAAAAAAGAGACTAGACTGAGGATGGAAGAAAAATCCTAACCCATTCAACCAAGTGCTTGAACAGCCTCCATGACAATAGAGAATTGACCGACAGAACTGTCTTGAGAGCTGAAGGGCCTTCTATTCTGTGCTACACAAGAACAAAATTTGGACCGCTTGATAGCAACTGTGAGGAATTTTGAAACACACTTTCCAGCTAAAATTGCTCAGATCCACTTTGACATATGTGGAGTCTCTTAGGATTCAATTTTATCCAGTATGCTGTTTAATAGGCTTGTTTTAGAATCCTAAAATCGCAATTCTAAAAACAAATGGGGGGGGGGAATTTATTATTCGTATATTAAAGACTTACAAAAAAATTTGCAAAAAGTGCTAAAATGTAACTTAAGTGCTAACGAAATTCTAAATTGGTTCTAAAGTCTGGACAGCAGGGAAACAGGACTGACACTGTTTTAAGCACAGGCAAATCGAGGGGCAACATTTCCCTTGGTTTCCTTGCAGGGAGATATAAAGCATTAATATATTATTATTATTAGTATTAGTATTATTATTAAATAAAATAGTCAAGGCTTGCTTCTCCAGAGCATTTATTAGAATTAAATAATAAATTCTAATAGTAAGAATGTAGTAAGGGTGATAGTGACCTGGAGGGTATGAGGAATGTGCTCTTGGTAAACTAGAACAGGGCTGTCCAACTGGCCTGGGTCGGCTTATATCTTAGCGGGAAAGGGCTGCCGTGCGGGCGGCCTTCCTGCTAAGAAATAACCCGACCCAGGCTTGGGTCGGCTTATATCTTAGTGGGGAAAGGGCTGCTGTCCCTTTACTGCTAGCCCGACCCAGGCTGGGCGGGGAAAGGGCTGCCCATGCGGCGGCCCCTTTCCTGCCAAGATATAACCCTGACTTGGAGTCGGCTTATATCTTAGCGGGGAAAGGGCTGCCGTGCGAGGCGCGCCCCTTTCCTGCTAAGATATAACCTGACCCAGGCTTGTCGGCTTATATCTTGGCGGGGAAGGGCTGCCGTGCGGGCGGCCCTTCCCTGCTAAGAAATAACCCGACCCAGGCCTGAAACAGGCCCCTGGGGTTAAGGGGAGGCATCGATGGCCCTTTAACCCCCGCGTTCCCAATCGGAGGAATTTCCTCCTGTTCTCAGGCTCTCCCTCCGGCTTCTGAGGGACAGCCTGGGAAACAGGAGGAAATTACTCGATTGAGAGCTCGCAGGGGTTAGGAGGCATCGATGCCTCCCTTAACCCCTGCGGAGGAATTTCCTCCTGTTCCCAGGCTCTCCTCTCCGCTTCTGAGGGACAGCCTGGGAAACAGGAGGAAATTACTCGAATCAAACCCGAGCTGCTTCCAAGCGCAGAAGCAGCCCGGGCCGCCTGGTTTCCCAGGCCTGGGTCGGGTTATTTCTTAGCGGGAAGGGGCCGCCCGCCCAAGAGATATGCCGACCCAAGCCTGCTGGGGCCGGCTTTAGCGGGGAAGGGCGCCCACGGCAGCCCTTTCCCCCGCTAAGATATAAGCCGACCCAAGCCTAGTCGGGCCTTTCTTAGCGGGAGGGGAACCAAGCCTGGCCTGGGTCGGTCATTTCTTAGCGGGGGAAGGGCCGCCCATATAAGATATAAGCTAACCCAAGCCTGGGTCGGCTTATATCTTAGCGGGAAGGGTCCGCCGACGGCCCTTTCCTCGCTTAAAGATATCAAGCCGACCCAAGCTCAATGTCGGCTTATTTCTTAGCGGGGAAGGGTCCGCCCGACGGCAGCCTTTCCCGCTAAGATATGACAAGCCTGGGTCGGCATATCTTAGCGGAAAGGCCCCGCGCGCCTCTCTGCCTCTCTCTAGCCCCGATGCATGGAAGGCTAGAGAGAGGCAGAGAGGGGCGCTGAGGCCTTTCTCCTCTCTCGCAGGCCTGTCATTGGCGAGAGAGGAGGAGGAGGCCCTCGCTCACCCCATCCATGTTTCTTTGCCTCTGATTGGCTAAAGGAAAGGTGGAGTGAAGGGGAGTGTATGTCCACCTGGTATCCATCAGCCAATGACAAAACACGCTTACTAAGGGCAAAGAAACCATACAAATGCTTTACGACCCAGATACAAAAATGGTGCCCCGAAGTGCCGTAAAAGAAAGTCTACTTCCTGGTTCGCGACAGCGATACGTAAAACATCAAAAGTCCCATTACATACGAATCTCTAACAAATCCATTTAATTTCCGTTTCATTTTTTCCATGCCTACTGTTTAACATCTACATGAAACCTCTGGGAGAAGTTATCTGGAGAATTGAGGTTCTGTATCACTAGTACACTGATGATACCCAACACTATCTCTCTTTTTCATTTGAGTCCAATGAAACTATTTCAAACCAGTGTCTGCTATCAGCAATTGACTGGATTGGGGGCAACAAAATGAAACTTAATTCAGATAGTGTGGATATGATCTTGGTTAGTTAAGAATCAGATCATGGGATGGGGATTCAATCTGTGCTGGATGGGGATACACTTCCCTGGAAATCTCAGGCTATAACTTGAGTCCAGTCCAGATTTCAGAGGTGACCATTTGTGGAATTGAAACTAATGCACTAGCGATACCTATTCCTTGGGGAATCAGATTTTGTCACAGTACTTGGTCACGTCATGTTTTGATTACTGGAACACACTCCTATGTAAGGCTGCCTTTAGAAGCTGTTTGGAAACATCAGCAGATCCAATGCTGTGGCCTGACTGCTGACTGTAGCTGGTTATAAGGAGCGTATAACTCCTCTGGCGAAACAGGTTCACTGGCAACCAGTCTGTTTCAAGGCACAATTCAAATAGCCCTATAAAGCCCTATACAGCTTAGGTCCAGGCCATGTGAAAGACATTATCTCTTTCTATAAGCTTATCAGAGTTTTAAGATCTTTGTGGGAAGGTCCTCTCTTGGACTCACAACTTTCACCAATGTAGCTCCCTCCTTTGACTATTCTCTCTGCCAAGCGATCCTTGCTTGACTCCCTACCTGCTCAGTGTTTGATGGCAGGCCAATACCTTCTTATTTAAACAAGACTTCCATTTTTAAACCACGTAGAGTAATACAATAGGTAGATCTGAATGGGTTTTTAATTAATGCTTTATTTAAGAATAATGCAATGCTTTTTTACATTTATGTATTCCAGTTTTTTGCTGTATTGTTTTAACATATGATGAGAGGCACTTTGGGTCCCATATGGGATAAAAGTGAGATATAAAAACACTAGACAGATAAATAGATGAGATAGATAGACAGATAGATAATCACATTTGGAAATTCCCCTGTAGTTTGAATTCCAAATTTGAGGGAGTGGATTGATCAATCAGATGCCTCTTCCAGGTTTTACCCACTCTACCTGTTTTATGTTTGAAGGCACCGTGGAGGTGCAATTGTAAGCCGGCTTGAGTCCCCCTTGGGGTAGAGAAAAGCAGGATATAAATAAGGCAAATAAAAAATATCTGTGATACAACATGTGGATAGGAGCCCCCGGTGGTGCAATGGCAGGACTGCTGACAGAAAGGTCAGCGGTTTGAATTCGCAAGACAGCATGAGCTCTTATCTGTCAGCTCCAGCTTCTCATGTGGGTACATGAGAGAACCTCCCACAGGGTAGTAAAACATCAGAGTGTACCCTGGGCAACGTCCTTGCAGACAGCCAATTCTCTTACACCAGAAGCAAATTGCAAATCTCTCCTGACATGGAAAAAAACAAACACATGAAGCAGGTTGCAAATGGGAACAAGTTGCAAATGCTCCTAGGAAGAATTCCATTGAGATCTTTCCAAACAAGCAATTCAAAGAAAAGCTTTGGAAATGTATTGGTGGGGAGAGGATTCCACCCCCCAGAAGCTCCTAGCCAGCAATGCCATTGTTAGCTGTAGCCCAAAATATGTCTTCTTTCTCCCCCAAGCTCTGTTTCAAAATATGATAAAGAATTAGGATGGGCAGGGAGTCAGGAAAATAACTAACAAAAGCCTTTCTGCCCAGCAGAAATTTTGCACTATGGCTATCCACAGTGAACAAGCGCCCACTGCTATCTAAGGTCCTGGGATGTCAGAGGTTGAATTCGGGATTTTTTGTTAAGCAAAGCATGTGCTTAAGAACTGATGTATAGCCTTCCCTTATCAATGTATTGTAAGGTATGGTGACAGGTCACTCAAAGCATCTTTTGCAGGAAATTGATGAGTGCAGCCATTTATATACTGACTTCCCTTTTCACTGAGACCTGGTTAAGAAAGATGATATGAAGCACTTTGATAATCTCAGTGGTGCTTTCAAAACATAACTCAAAGTGAGTATATCAAAGTAATCATGGAGAGGGTATTCTATTAAGACTAAATGGCAAGAGAGCAGCCACCCTCTCTTTCATCCTCACAGCACCCAGGCCCTCAAGCTAAATCATCAAAAGCATCCCTTAAAGTCCTTGGCTTTGATTGGGATACTCCTTTCTGTTTATGGCCAAATGCAAATTGCCTGGAGATGGGCAGAACCTTGAATACCTGTTCTCATAATTCACCCTTCATCTGTTTTCACAAGTACAGTGTCTCCTCTAAACAAAATTGATGAAATTCAATTGCAAGCTCCAGCTAGAATGCACCAATCAAATCAATGTAATTTACATAACCCATTCAGTCGGTCTATTCTAATTTGGATGAACAATTGGAACTAGGTCAGCCCAAAGCCAAGAAGTAACAAAGATCCTGGGAGCATAAACATTGTCATCCTGATGGTTAGTTAGAACTAGAGTAAACCCATTCAATCAGATGTTGAAAAGTGAGTCAACGTATTGATAAATCTAGTGAATTCAGTAGGTCTACTTTAATCAGAAATAAAATAGGATTTGGGGCAGTGTCTGGTACAGTACAATTAAAGCCTCAAATTGAATTTCCATCATCATAGGGTACAATACAATAATTATCTCAATGTCCTTTAATATATAGATTTTTCATATATGGATTTTTCCATGGTTATGTTGTCTTCAGTTACTATCAGTGAAATGTCATGTGACAATACCATGGATTTTGAAGCAGAACAAACAGCTGCTAAAGGCTATTTCTTTCTCTCTTTTTAAAGGGAGTCATAGAAAGGGGCTTGATGCAAATGTGTGTTTGTGTGTGCATTCAAGTAGCCTATCGACATATGGTGACTTGATTTAATAAGGTTTTCTTAAACAAGGAATATTCAGAGGTGGTTTAGCTAGTTTTCTCCTCTGAAATATAGCCCACAGCATTTGGTTTATGTTGGCGGGCTCCCATCCAAAGCTTTCAGTGCCTTCCATACAGTCAAGCCTATTGTAGACAGCAATAATGTCCAAAAAAACCCAAGGAAAACCAAGAACCTATGCCCTGTTCTGGCCTTATAACAAAATATTAGCATTATGGCATAGTAGAAATGACCAAAAATATAAAAAGTTACAGTTTTGAACAGTGGGTTGCAGAAGGGCATGCAGTAGTGATAAATGAAATAGATAACTAGAAAAGAGTTATAAAAATGGGCTGTGGGGATCTCTGGCATTCACAAATGAATTAATGACAGATGATGGATAACAGTAAAGGATGAGTATCCGTTATGCTTTCAGATTCACGGAAGAAAGTAATTGAATGAATTGGGGAAATATTTGGAGCTGTGGTCGTGAGGGGGTGCCAAAGACTATCAGAAAACAGTATTTTATGTTGGTCATGGGGATTCTGTGTGGGAGGTTTGGCCCAATTTTATCATTGGTGGGGTTCAGAATGCTCTTTGATTGTATGTGAACTATAAATCCCAGCAGCTACAACTCCTAAATGACAATGTCCATTTCCCCCAAACTTCACCAGTGTTTACATTTGGGCATATTGAGTATTTGTGCAAAGTTTGGTCCAGATTCATCATTGTTTGAATCTACAGTGCTCCTTGAATGTAGGTGAACTACAACTGCATTATATGGCAGTATAGAAGGTCAGTGTCCACCAAACCCTTCCAATATTTTCTGTTGGTCATGGGAGTTCTGTGTTCAGTTCTATCATTGGTGGAGTTCAGAATGCTCTTTGATTTAAGTTAACTATCAATCCCAGCAGCTACAACTCCTAAATGACAAAATCAATCCCAACTCCACTGGTTTACTGAGAGCCTACTTGGAGTATGTATTCAAATTTGGGTGTATCAGGTATTTGTGCCAAATTTGGTCCAGTGAATGAAAATACATACTGTATATCAGATATGTACAATACGATTCATAACAGTAGCAAAATTACAGTTATGCAGTAGCAAGGGAAATAATTTTATGTTTGGCGGTCAACACAACTTGAGGAACTATATTAAGGGGTTGTGGTATTAGGAAGGTTGAGAAAGATTTATTTACCAGAATCCATGATCAGTGGCTAAACTGGCTGGGGCCTCTGGAAGTTGAAGTCCAAAACATCTGGAAGACCAAAATTTAATAACTACTCTTTTAGAGGATAACAGAGAAATGATTTCATGCACAAAGAAATACACAGGTAAGCAAGAAATCCTTTCAGCAACATCAGTTAATTATAATATGAGAAACCTGTTGGTTTTACCCTGGCGTTATTCCCAATTTTTTCATTATGCTTTTTATTCCTTGACCCTTTAGCATCCTGTACATATTCTCAGTGGTTTAATACAGACTCTCCTTTGCCTCCCCCAGAAGGTTTGTACCTCTAAATGACTTTGACCCCCATCTACACTGACATATAATGCCCTAGTTTCTTGCTCTGTTTTTTTCCTCCTTTGCTCAGATTGCTTTGCCTACTCCCTTTTGAACATCAGAAACATTCATGGTGTGGGAGCTTATATTTAACTTCATAAGCTGTGAACTATTTGTCAAATGTCGTATTGAATGTGAATATTTGGTCCACTTGTAATTGAAACTTGCTGTTGAAAATATTTTATGCCACAAATGTCACAAGCTCCTGCAAAGATTAAAAAAACTAAATTAGAGAAGGCAGGATCAGCTATGTCTCTTCAGCCATATGAGTCTACACTGCCATGTAATCCAGTTCAACAATGGCAGTGTAGATGGGGCCTGAGTTGCTGATTCAATTAAAGCATAATGTAGCTTTTAATCATCTACCATAAAGCACAATATTTTCAATAATCTACAAATATAGTAAACTCTTGGTTAACTGAAACTCAAACAACCTGAGAAACAATACTTTAAATAGTAAAAAATAAATTCATTTTAGCAGAAATATAAGTTTAAATATGTCCATATTCATCTTAATTTGCTTTGAATTACTATATTTCAATATAAATACCAAATCATTATAAATTTTATATTATGGTATAGTATGGCATGTTGTATTAGGCCTATTTTAATAGCAACTCTCAAGCAACCAGAAACTACATTTATCTGTCATCTACCAATGCCATAGGTACTGGTTTACTGAGAGTCTACTTGGAGTACAGTATGTTTCAAATATTTACAAACACATTGACAAATGAGATTTCAAGCATGTAAACATTTAAGCCTGTTCTGAATCTGTCACTTGTTTCTAGACTTCAAGCTACTAATGATGTAAAGCATTAGCAGTGTGGGTAATATATGTGTGTTGTTGTTATGTCTGTGTATGAATAGAAATAATAAAAATGTAATAAATGAGTAGAAAGTTATAATAGGTACACAGGCAGGCTAATATATGAGACAAACACATGCTATTCATCTCAATATGCTTAGAGTGAAATCAAAGCCAGTGCAGCTCCTGTGTTTTTATATGCAAATGTGGAGCTCTTTTTGCAATGTAATATTGAAGCAAAATGCCACCAGATTCAGCTAAACCACTATTTTGCAAACTTTGGCAGCAATGGGGTGAGGTGGGGGTGCTAAACAAAGTATCTCCTGTATATTCTGTTGCCTTAGAGACTGAAACATCTGTATCCGTGCAGGCAAGTGATGCAGACATGGTAAGATAGGACTTCCTCGCATTCCTCTCTTCATCTTGCTTGTCAATGGTAATGTTTTATGATGGCAATATGCTGGACTTCTTTTGCATGGTATTGTAATCTGGTTGTGTAGCATACCCTGGTCTGGGAGAGCCTTTTAATTAAGGTCTAACTGCAAAGTCAGAAATGCTCCCCTCCGAAAAGATACTGTCACATGAATAATTTTTCAAGATGAACTTGGAGGGACTTGAAATGATTGTTGTTCTGGTGATAATTGTGGGATTTGTGAAAGCCCTTGAACATATGGGGCTGCTGGAAGATACGGATGAAGGTAGGCTGCTAAAAAGAAAATGTTTTGTTTTGTGGGGGAAATCTATTTATTTCTAACCATGTTCACCTTGATATTTCTACATGCAATAAAGCTGATGTGGGATGGGGTGGGGGGCTAATAACAGAACTGTATAGGTCATGGTATGTTTTTTGTATAGATATATTTCAAGTTTGAATATATGTATCTATATTTAAAGGTAGATCTATATTTGTACTGATTGTTAATCTGATGTTTAAAGAAGAGGGGGGAGGGCATTTATAAACAGCTTTCAAATTATAATCAAATTATTATCAGGAACTTCCTTCCAAAATAGTAGTTTGTGCATAAACTGTAAAACAATATCTTGATTGCTGAAATCTTAACATTTCACAACTTTTTTCACCATAATTCTTTTCAAATATAACTGCTGGTAGAAATGTTTTGTTTTTTTACTGCTTCAGATATTTACAGTGATTTGCATGGATTTTTATGTCTCAAATCATTTGTTTCTCTGCCACTTCACACTTTGTAAAGTACATTTAGAATCAATAATGTTTCCTTAGCTTTGATTTAATGCTCTTACATGTATATCGGATAAAACAATGTTGTCATGAACATTTACACATATACATAAATATGGATATAGCTTGATGTTGTAGATGCCTTTTCTTACTTTGTAGAAAATGATACAATTTGCACAGGTATTAAAATTAAAATATATTTAATTTATATGAAATGGTATCAGGTCTAAAATAAGACAAATACAAGCAGATGAAATCAACTTCCATTGTTATAGCAGATGTTTTCATGAAAAATAAAGATATATTATCCTGGTGAATGAACACATTTTTTAAAAGCTTCTCTTTTTGTTTTTTTACTTAGTTCAGTACTATAAACAACATGCCTGTTAATGTATAAACTAGTTGATGTTCTATGTTCCTTTATAATCAAGGCTAAAATACTTTGAAAACAGTAGAACTTTGTCAAAGTTTGGTAGAGTACAGTATGTTTTAATTAATATATGTCTGTAAAGTTTTTTAATGCCTGTATAGATTGACTTGCCCTGTTAGATGCAAAATTTGCAATGAATAGCAATAAGAAATTTCAGACCATACAATTGGCATGCATTGTAAATCTGGTATTTTAAAAATCCTCATTAGGATTACTGTTTGTTCCTGTTAGGACTGCAATTTCTATTGAAATGACAGAAATCTGAAAACATGCTTCACAACATATAGAGAAATACCTTCATTTGCCTTTCATCAGCCTTAAAGCACATGCACATATTAATCACAGAAGGTTATAAATGTATTGTGAGAATAGAAGATTGCTTCTGCAGCTCCAGTAAAGATAAATGGTTCTGCTTAAAATTCTGCTTTGGTTTTGGTTTTAAAAACATGCATGCATGAATTTGCAAATAGTATCTTGATACTCCTTTGAGTAAGTGTAACTAAAAGAATTAGATTCACAAAACAGTATAGATGCTTTGGGGAACTGAAAGGAGGAAATCCACAGCCTCATTTCCTATAAAATGTATATTTTCTGTGCTTTTATGTATAAATGTGCATCTGTGCAAAAATCAATTGATCCCATTCTGGGTTAGCTTTGAGTGGACTGGGGAAAAAGTTCTAGTCTTTATTTCCAAGTGCTGTTCCTAGGATGTAAAGGACACAGCAAAATATATAGGGTCTCTTTCACGTATTAGGAGGCCCCGGTGGCCCAGCGGGTTAAACAGCTGAGCTGCTAAACTTGCTGACTGAAAGGTTGGTGGTTCGAATCTAAGAAGCAAGATGAGCTCCCACTGTTAGCCCCAGCTTCTGCCAACCTAGCACTTTGAAAACATGCAAATGTGAGGTACAGCTCCGGCAGGAACATAATGACACTTGATGCAGTCATGCCAGCCACATGACCTTGGATGCATTTATGGACAACATGGGCTCTTTGGCTTAGAAATGGAGATGAGCACCAGCCCCCAGAGTCAGACACGACTAGACATAATATCAAGGGGAAATCTTCCTTCACATATTAATTCTATGAAGGATACATGCATTCCACTGGGACTAAACTGCTGGGTATTTTCTTAAAGATGGCTTTTCAGCTCTGTCCAACAAAGTCCCCCCCCCCTCTCTCTCGTGTCTGTGTGTAGGCAACTGCATATATAAACTAAACAATTTAAAGCAAGGCAAATTGATAGCTTGATTATTCAGGTTCTAGCTCACATAGAAGACTTGAGATAAATGATGCATCTCTATTTGGCATGGGCAAACTTCGGCCCTCCAGGTGTTTTGGACTTCAACTCCCACAATTCCTAACAGCCAGAAAGTTGGCTGGGATTTCAGGAAGTTGAAGTCCAAAACACCTGGAGGGCCGACGTTTGTCCATGCCTGATCTATATGCCTCACTTGTGGATGCCAGATATATGGATGGAGAAGGCACATAATGTTTAGGGACAGAAGCACTGGTGTTGTCTCACTAACATTTAATCACTTAAAGGATGCTTTGTACTTTAGGATCATGCACACCTTCAATTAGAGAAAGAATGTTCTTTGGAAATAGAAGGGGAAAGATTTCCAGAGTTGGAGGTAGAAAGAGTAGAGCTTTCCAAGTGTCTGCTAGGGCTATAATGTATCACTGCCTTTCCACTTAAAGGTAACAATAAGTAATTTCATGAGTTTTATTCCTGCTGTGAGAAAGTAACCAAAAAGGAAATTTCAAGACTATACACAATTCAGAACTTATGAAATTCAACAGGGACAAATGCAAGATACTCTACTTAGGCAGAAAAAATGAAATGCAAAGATACAGAATGGGGGATGCCTGGCTCGATAGCAGTACGCAGGGTTGTTGCCAAGGGGTGGGGTGGGGGGTTTAATCATTATGAACTATCCAAAATGGTTCAAACAAAGCATGCTAGCAAGGAGAAGAGCTATGGCAAATAGCATAAACTGATGTTCTCCTCCTGAAGAAATATCAGCTTCTGAATCAGTCAGAAATCTATGTTATTGGACAAAGTTCTCTCCCTGTGTCCACTTTTCCTATATGCCTAGACACCACGAGGATAAGCTTATTTATTTGTATGATGTTTAGCTCTTGGTGTGGATTTAACCACTTTGAGTAATGCCTCCATGGAGGTCAAGATGGCTTCACTGAGTGGAATTCTTCTTTGAACAAGTGAGGAGGGAGCTTTATATATTTTATTTTCCAAAGATATGCATTCTGCTTCTCTGGAAAATGTTATTATTGTACATCTGCCCAGTGTAAGTCACTGTACCACAAAAATAGTGAAATAAAACAAGTACATTTGAAGTCCATGGTTGGCCTGTTAAATTTCATGCATTCAACACAATGTTTTAAAGTTGTATTATCTATGCCAGGATCTCAACAGGGGGAGTGTGTCCCTGTTGACTCTGCTGGATCTCTCATCAGCCTTCGATACCGTCAACCATGGTATCCTTCTGGGACACCTTGCAGGAATGGGCCTTGGAGGTACTGCTCTGCAGTGGCTCCAGTCCTTTCTCGAGGGTCGCTCCCAGAAGGTGTTGCTAGGGAACTCCTGCTCGACCCCACGGCCATTGTACTGTGGGGTCCTGCAAGGTTCAATACTGTCCCTATGTTATTTAACATATACATGAAGCCGTTGGGGGAGATCATCTGGAGTTTTGAGGTGCGGTGTCATCTGTACCCAGATGATGTCCAACTCTGTCACTCCTTCCCACCCGCTACTAAGGAGGCTGTTCAAGTCTTGAACTGGTGCTTGGCCACTGTAATGGACTGGATGAGGGCGAAAAAATTGAAACTAAATCCAGACAAGACAGAGGTACTCCTGGTCAGTCGTAAGGCTGAATAGGGTATAGGGTTACAGCCTGTGCTTGACGGGGTTACACTCCCCCTGAAGGCGCAGGTTCACAGTTTGGGAGTGATCCTGGACTCATCACTGAGCCTGGAACCCCAGGTCTCGGTGGTGGCCGGGAGAGCCTTTGCACAGTTAAAGCTTGTGCGCTAGCTGTGCCCATATCTTGGGAAATCTGACTTGGCCACTGCAGTCCATGCTCTGGTTACATGCTGAATAGACTACTGTAATGCTCTCTACGTGGGGTTGCCTCTGAAGACTGCTCGGAAGCTGCAATTAGTCCAGCACTCGGCAGCCAGGTTACTAACAGGAGCGGGGTACAGGGAGCATACAACCCCCTTGCTGCGCCAGCTCCACTGGTTGCCAATTAGCTTCCAGGCAAAATTCAAAGTGCTGGTTTTAACCTACAAAACCCTATACGGTTCCGGCCCTGTTTACCTGTCTGAACGGATTCTCCCTTATGAACCATCAAGGACATTAAGATCCTCCGTAGAGACCCTGCTTTTGGTCCCACCATCTTTGCAAGCACGTCTGGTGGGGACGAGGGAAAGGGCCTTCTCTGTGTTGGCCCCTTGGCTGTGGAACTTTCTCTCAGGTGATGTTAGATCTGCCTCCTCCCTGTTGCCTTTCAGGAGGTGGGTGAAGACTTGGTTGTGGAACGAAGCTTTCCCAGAATAGGCTGAGATTGATTATAGTGTGAATTGAGTGACCATGTTCACAGATCGAGTTGCATTTATTTTAAATGGCAATATGATTTGTATGTATGTATTTTGGTGTTCTATGTTTTTAATATATTGTTGTAACAGGTTTTAAAACTATAGACCATTTAATTTTGCTGTAAGCCGGTCTGAGTCCCTCTATACAGTAGAGGTGAGAAGGTCGGGGCACAAAATTTTTAAATAAATAAATAAATATTATGTATTGAGTCATAAAACCAGCTCTATGAGCCAATCGTTTACTGACTCTGTAGATTAACTTTAAATTTTACTTTGGATTCTTTAATAAATATTCAACTTAGAGGAACCTATAGGAAAAAAATGAGTATGAATTGATTCATATAAATCAAAATTATGTGGCTAAAGTTAAATTGCTACACTTCTCTACCTATTCTTCCTTAGTTAAAAAAATAATATTGTTAACCTGTTTTTAACCATATGTTGGCAAGCATGGTTTAACCCTTAACACACACACCCTCCTCAGCTACAGGTCTGCATGCAACTTTCAGTTCTTGGTTTCGGTGCTTCTCATTCATTCAGTTGAAACATGTTTCCACTATAAGTACCTTTTTCATGTTATTTTTTCTTTCATTTTTTCATTTTTTTACCAAGCTTTGTGCACTTGAAACCTATTTAAAACCCAAATGTTAATAACAGGTGAACATAATGTTTTCTTGTGAACTGCAGTTTTTCTTGAATCTTTTTTTAAGGATGCATTGTATGCTGCAAACTAAAGAACAGGGACTTCTTTATTCAAGTATCCTATGGCGCTATGACCTTGTGCAGTGAAATGATATGGATCTATTTCAGCTGTATTTCTGATGTGGCAGGTGTTGCAGGTGGCAGTAGAGACAACACAGTTGTTTTGTTCATATTTCTGACTACTTCCATAGTCATTCACTCTATTATAAGCCATGATAGAAACTATCAAGGCATCATATTCTATATTCAGTTCCCCTCCCTTCCCAGCTTCAATGCAGTTTTCAATATTCCTACTTTTCAAGGTCTGAATGGAATTGATTTTGTTTGCAGTTGCATGGTACCAACTTCTTCCTTCAAATGAAGCAGAAATATGGGTTTTTCCCCTCTGGCAGGTAGCCTATTAAATAGAAAAAACAGCCAATGCAAGCAAAAACACTGTAGTCTCCGACCATTGCCAAGCGAGGCAATCAGATAAGCAAGAGGTGAATGTGATTGCCCTGTTGCCTTTCAAACAGGAGAAAAAGGTCTTACTCCTCACAGAATAGTTGGACACATTCTCCATAGAGAATAAGTGTTCCTCCTGGCACCCAAAGAAGAGCAATGTAAAACATGGTCAAAGTGCTTTCTGTATCACTGGTTAGATCTCAGGCCAAAAAAACACATTCAGCTGGAAGTGTCACTGTAATACATAAGACAAACAGACATATCCCAGAACTCATTTGAAATGATAGGTAGGGCAGTTATACTAGAATCGTTGCAGTGGTTTTCTCCAATGGGCAAGGGCCGTAGTGATTTTGATTCGCTGAGTTTGGTTCCTGAAAAGAGAACAACCTTTGTATTGTTATCCCAATAACTTTGAGTATTTGTTAGATCATGATCTGAATAAACATGTTTAAATAATGTACCAGTAAGTTTTCTTTCCCCCGGCTTGAGGCATACTGAAAAAGAACAACCCTTTTGTTTGATTTTGTTAGCTGATGTTTTCTTTCTTGAAAAAGCAATTTTGAAAAACAGATAAATGGAGGAATAGATCCAAACTGCAGAGAAAGAGGTTCCACCAAAGCCTGATGATTAGAGCCGTTTGACTGTGCCATGCACTGCATTGGAATGTTGTGGAGTTTCCTTCACTGGAGGTCTTTAAAAGTGGGGCTTCTGGCCTTCTGTTGGGAGTGATTTGTGTGTCCCCGCATGAAAGAGGGTTGGACTGAATAGCCTTGAGATGGTCTCTTCTAGCTCTGTGAATCTGTTATTCCCCCTCAGGAACACTGGGGCTTTTTCATTCAGTGTATTGCTTGTTTAGTTCTGTCTACAAAATAACCACAAGTCAAAAGCAATGACTGGCACTAGACATATTCTTGTATTATTTCTCTTGTTGAACACTGGAATTTAGGAAATGTCCAAAATTTTATAACATACTTTCTAGTTCCAAAATGAACAAAACACATTAGCTTAAAGACACAACTAGAGCAGTCCCACTGAATGCATTTAAATTGATATTCATCAATTGATCTGTTAGATCTCAACCTGTGGATCCCCAGGTGTTTTGGCCTACAACTCCCAGAAATCCCAGCCAGCTTACAAGCTGTTTGGATTTCTGGGAGTTGAAGGCCAAAGCATCCGGGGACCCACGGGTTAAGAACCACTGTGTTAGATCTATTCTTGTTGACCTAATCAATCAATGATTGCAGCCATGGAAAGGAGAATCAAAATAACAAAAGTGAAGGTAATGAACCAATGGGAAAGATTCAAGAAAGACAAAAACAGCCTCCACTTATTTTATGAATATTACAAGAAAATGGTGATTCACTTTCTTGCTCTGCAATATTCATTGGAAGAACTCATGCATTTCCCAATAAGGGTAAAGTCGTCTTTGTTTATGAATTATGTCTTTTTATGGGTTTTTTTGTTTTAAGCTAATTTGTGGTATGTGAGTACTAAAGCACCAATTTGTTAATCCAAAGTCTTGAAATAAAGAAAATGAAAAAAGGGCACATCCCCACCCCCAATCCTGTTTCACAGAAAAAGAGATGGGAAGTAATGTTGGGGAGCAGGTTCTTTTTCCAAACAACACTGGACAAATTGTGCTGAGAAAGCCCCATGGGGCATAGGGGTTGCCCTAAATCAGAAACAACTTGGAGGCACACAACAAACAAATAACAATTATGGAATCTACTAATCTTTTTACATTCCCTTTTTGGAATGTACTTTTGTCTGAGGGAACTAAAATGTTTTAGCAGGCAACTGTAGCTCCATGACCTTACATTTCCTGTGTCATTAACAGAAAACATTTCCTTACATTATTAAAAAATACTTAGGAGCAGGAATACTTCCCAACAATGAATAACCATTGCATGTATAATTAGAAATCACTTGGGAGAGTTGGCATCATTAGAATATGATGAAGGTAACTTTTTCAAACACTTTCCCCCCTTCATCCATTTCCCTATTTATGGAGTCATAACAGTTTCTTACACACAGTTTTAGGTGAATCATTCTCATTTGAGAACTTCCAACACAATCTTAACTTAGCCTCTTAAAGCTGGTTGGCTTTGCTCTGTGCCACTTTCACTAGCCAGTGGTACTTCTTTGAACTCTTTTGCTCTCCCAAAGTGGCCTTTAAGCCCTATAGTGAATTGTAGATCACTCTGGTAGACTTTACAACATATGCCTAGCATTGAACAGACTTAAAGAAATTATTCATCTTCATGTACCACTAGTAATGCTATCTTAACTAACTTCTCAAAGGATGCTGAGAAATATGCACCACTTTAGTCTGCAACTCTTTCTGATATTGACAAAATGTCTTTTGCTATAATTAACATAGTAGCACACAGCAGTAGTACTTAGTAGAGATGTGTACTGCAAAGTGGGTTTTGTGTTAAGTCTACATTGCTGCAATATTGGAACAATTAGCAAGACTCAAACACAAAATTAGAGGGAGAAACCCAACACCAGCTCTCAAATATACTTACTTTGGACTCATATAATAATTTATTTAGGAGTATAGTGTCTGGATCCAGGGAAGTCATGCTACCCTTCTATTCTGCCTTGGTCAGACCTCATCTGGAATCATACTGTGTCCAATTCTGGGCACCACAATTGAAGGGAGATGTTGACAAGCTGGAATGTGTTCAGAGAAGGGCAACTAAAATGATCAAGGGTCTGGAGAACAAGTCCTGTGAGGAGCGGCTTAAAGAGCTGGGCATATTTAGCTGGCAGAAGAGAGGACTGAGAGGAGACATGATGGCCATATATAAATATGTGAGGGAAAGTCATAGGGAGAAGGGAACAAACTTGTTTTCTGGAGCCCTGGAGACTAGAATGTGGAACAATGGCTTCACACTACAGGAAAGGAGATTCCACTTGAACATTAGGAAAAACTTCCTGATTGAGAGAGCAGTTCAGCACTGGAACTCTTTGCCCTGGAGTGTGGTGGAGGCTCCTTTTTGGAGGCTTTTAAACAGAGGTTGGATGGCCATCTGTCGGGGTTGCCTTGAATGCAATTTTCCTGCTTCTTGGCAACAGGTTAGACTGGATGTCTCTTCCAACTCTAGGATTCTATAAGTATACATATTTCTTAAATGTGATCATAAGCATTCAACAGTTATCACATGCCAGAACAAATTGCTTCAATCATTTCCGTCCGCTGGACAGAGCTACAAGTGTTTTTGAACACTTCACAATGATTTCTTGAAAAAAATGTTCACTCAAAAATCTATTTCTATGAAAAAAGTTTAATGCAATTATTATTATTATTATTTGTATCCTGCTTTTCTCTCGAAAATAGAGGGTCAAGCAGCTTGCAATAAAATGAATTCAATCCAATTTAAAATCTACAAATATACAAACATCAAAATAGAACTAAACATCAACAGTATTAAAAATAAACAGTATAACCCTTTAAAAACCGGTTAAAAGCTATTCATAGCTTTAACCTCAGCTCCCCTGATCTGCTCTCATTGTCATAATCTTTATCATTTATCATTATCACAATAATTATTACAATAATTTTACTCCACTTTTGTCTTAGAACTAGTGCTCAAATCAGTTTAATAACTACACAATTTAAAAATCTACAAAATATGAATATTTTAAAAAGAAAGAAAGATCACAATTAATAAAACAACCAAAAACTATTAAAATAATTTGCAATGTCATGGAATCCCCCTTGACCATTTCTTTAAAACTTCCTTCTTTAAAATCATGTCTAAATAAAAAGGTCTTAGCCTGCTGCTTGAAGAAAAGCAGGGGGGGGGGGGGCAATTCTGGTTTCCCTGGGAAGAAGGTAGTTTCAAAGTTGAGAGGCAGTCACTGGTTTCCCTGGGAAGAAGGTAAGTTTCAAAAATGTTGAGCCTGAACTTGGCCATCTACTAGGGATTGGCACTGAGAAAGAAGGCCCAATAGGACAATCGCTCCCATTCCCCAGTTAGCAACCTGGTTGCAGCTCTTTGGACCAGCTGAAGTTTCCGCGCACTCTTCAGAGGCAGACCCAAGCAGTGTATGTTACAGTAATCCAAATAGGATGTAAATGAGACATCTACCACTGTGGCCAGATCTGGCATCTCAAAGAATGGGCTCAGTTGGCACACAAGTTTTAAATGTGCAAAGGCCCTCCTGGCCTCCAAGTTCAATGTTGAATCCAGGAGAACCTTCAAACTATGGACCTGTGCTTTCAGGGGGAGTGTAACACCATCCAGCACAGGCTAGATCCCAATCCCCAAATATGCCTCCCAGGAGCACTTCTGTCTTGCCTGGATTAAGTTTCAATTTGTTTGCTCTCATCTGATCCATTACTGATGGCAGTCACTGCTTTGGGGTCAGGACAACTTCCTTGGCCTTAGGCGTAAAGGAGTAATAGAGTTGAGTGTCATCTGCATACAGATCGAGGTATCAATAAAACTTTTGATGCAAGAGAGGGAACCACTGTGAAGAGTTTAGAAATTGTAGAATTAATGCAGTTTGACAACACTTTACCTTCCATGGCTCAATGTTATAGAATCATAGGAGTTGTAGTTTAACATGACACTAGGAATTTTAGGTGAGAAGGCTAAAGATCTTGAAAAACTATAGCTCCCATGATTTCATATATTGAGCTGTGGCAATTAAAGTAGTGTCAAACTGCATTAATCCTATAGTATAAACACACCTTTAACTTTAGATGTAAGAATAAAGAGGTAGAAGTTATGATGAACTACATACACAAATATATACACCCTCTCGCTGTTGAAACACTACCCTTCTGGTTTATTGCTTAGCATTCTACATGCAGCTATTTGACAAAATTGGGAAGTGTGTTCTTTTTGCTGTGTGAATCTATAGCTTTTTATTCATTATTTCCCTGGGGCAATTCTTGTAGAAAAGGTCATTGGGCAGGATAACCCTGTGGATCAAAACTGATTGATTCTATAATTAAAAACTGTGGAGAATGACCAAGAGCCCCTGAATCACTTTTTGGCTCTGCAGAGACTGATGCTATTCAGAAATGTGCCATAACATATTAAAACATAGAGGCAAAAGAGAAGGGGCTCTGAAAATTAAGAGCTAGAGAGATGCCAATGGTGAGTATCGGTCTGAATAAAAATGGGAAAATCTGACAGTCTCTCTCTCAAGTATGCAACTTGTAGTTTTTGGTAAGTTCTTGAGCAATGAACCTGGAACTAATTTTTCCTCCATTTGGACCAACTAAATTCAATTGTTGCAGCTATTCATGACAGGGAGAGAACTATCTTGTTCCACTCTTCATGATTCTGAATTGTGCTTGGCAGATTCAGGTTGTACGCGTATGTTTTAAAAATAGTATCATTTACTTCTGAGGCAACTTCAGATAGCTTCACACTTCCAGTGTGCTGGCTGGGAGCATAGTTGGGAGTTGTCTTCTCTCTCTACAACCCTCAGCCCCCCTCCTTTTTACATGGAAGCTGTGATTAGCAGACAGTGGGGGAAGGTATTTCTGCCAGTGTAGTACAGTGGTCATATTTGGACAAAGGGTGTAGAATTAATGCAGTTTAACACCACTTGAACTCCCATGGCTTAAGTCTATGAAATGCTGGGGTTTGAAGATTGCAAGGGCATAATCACTCTTGGGCAGAGAAATCTAAATACCTTAATTACAACTTCGATGATTCCATAACATTGAGCTATGACACTTAAATTAGTGTCAAACTGCATCAATTTTACAGTGTAGATGCAACTTTGGACAGGGGAGTCCAGGTTCTAGTCCCTAATCAGCTATCAACATGGGCATAGGTGCAGAAACAAGGGGTAAAATGAGGGGATCACCCCACCAAGTAGGAATTCTGTCCCAAAGAGATTTTCCTTCAATCCCCAAATTTCTATTATAGTGACAGAGACACTGATAATCATTCACATCTAGATCTTTTATATTTACCCTGTTTGCATTTCCTTGGCAACATTACCTTTCTCTTTTCTTTAGATGTCCAAACTGCATTTCTAATTGGTTGACTGAAGCTTTAAGTTACTGCAATGCTAGAAAGCTAGATTGTTGTTAATGGCAAACTTTTGAAGTGGAGGAGATGACCTTATTTTACCCCCTCCCTATAGCTACACCCCAGCAATTAAACTAAGTGAATGATCTTTATCCAGTCACTTTCCTATTCAACTAGGGATGTAATGAGGACAAAAGAGGTTGCAGAGATCACTTAAGCTTAAATAACTAAATATTAATTTTGTCCCTCCATCCAATTATCTGCAGTCAAATACATGTCCAATGTCTCTCGTTTTGCTGCTGTGGTGTAGTGGTTTGAATCACATAATCATAGAGTTGGAAGAGGCTACAAGCATTGGGCTATCGACCTCATCACAAAGTCCATGGTTTCACCACACATTGGGGTGAATCCATGAGTTCCTGGTGGGTGTGGAAAAGCCACCACTCCACACCCTGCATCATCCGCCTTACCATCTTCATCACATGGGGGGAGGAATTGCTGCCTGTTTTCCCCCCATAGAAGACAAGGCAACACAGAAAGGCTCCCGTGTTACTGCAGTGGTGATAGGCACTGGTTCACCTCCCTTTCTGGCACAGAGCCCAGCTGGAAGTTCCTTTACATAATGTGAAGGACTCTGTCCCAAAAAGGGAGTGAACCAACATATAATGGGGGGGGGGGAGCCCAGTCTGATGAGGTAGTTTGACTCTGGAGACTAGGATTTAAAGCCCTGCTCAGCAATATAATCCCACTGGGAGACCTTGGACAAGTTACACTCTTTCAGTCTTAGAGGAAAGCAAAAACAAATCCCCTCTGAACAGTTCTTGCCAAGAAACTCTATGATAGTTTGCCTTAGGGTCACCATGAGTTAGCAACCATCTGAAGTCACACAACAGCTCATTCAACTGCAGTCCATTGACAAAAATGTCAATGATGAATCATTCTCTTCCAAAAGAAGAATGTACTGCGTCCTCTGAATGGATATTGTTTTGTTCATTTAAAATTTGTACTAAAGGAGGGCAAATGAGTTCTATAGAGAGCCATTAATTGCTTTTAGGATCTGGAAATGAGCAATCCTAAATCAGGGTGTTTCAGAAAGTGATTTTTTTATTCATTCTTATCTGCACCATTAGTTGGAATTCAGACTATTTATTCCTTTTCTCATTTCTAGTGGTACTTCTCAGTTATTAGTTCAAAAGACCTATCAAAACATATTGAAAATACATTAGAAATGCATTAAAATGCATGAAGAAGTTGATTTTGCAATTAATATTTAAAGGCCAATTTTCAAAAATCAGATTAAGGTGGAAAGAGGGCAGAATGGATTTATGGCTGATACTCACAAAAAGGAACATGGAGTAGAAATAGAGTTAGCCATTCATCTGTTATCCTAACAGTTTGATAAATCTGAGGGCCCTTCCATACAGCTATATAACCCAAGATATCGTGTCAGATAATCTACAATAGCTACTTTGAACTGGGCCATCTGAGTCCATGCTGCCATATAATCCAGTTCAATGTGGATTTAAAAAGCTGTGTGGAAGGGGCCTGACACTTGGGAAAGTTACATTTTTGGAGTATAATTCTCTGACTTTTTCAGCTAGCATGCTTAATTAATATGAAACAGAAATGCTTCAGACCAGATTTTTGGATTTTGGAATATATGCATATGTGTACATTATGAAATATCTTATAGATGGGCCTCATGTCTAAACCCAACATTCATTTATGTTTCACATATACCTTATATACATAGGCCAAAGGTAATTTTATACACAATATATTGAATAATTTTGCCTATGAAACAAAGTTTGTGCACACCGAAACATCAAATTTGTAATTACCTCGGGCACAAAAGTTGCCAATTTCAGGATTTGGTTAATCTCGGATTTTAGAATTTTCAGATAAGGGATGCTCAACCTGCATTAAATAATAGAGTAGATACATGGGGATCCTCATATTTCAGAACCACTAGTATGTCCAAATACTGCATTAGAATAGCATAGTAAGATTGGCCTTTGTCTAAAAGCCACTGTTGGTAATTCTTTTTCTTGTACTTTCCAGCTTTAGATGCATAGATTCCATTCGCAGTTGTATACATATGTGGGAGTGCAAGAGGTCAATACATCATGCAGGGGCAACTACAAGCTTTTGTCTGCCGAATATTGAAAATGCTTTAGGTTTTAGTATGAATTTTAAAATACCATTCAAGGTGCTGAAACTATTTGGGATCCTTTAAAATAGCATAAAAGAGGAAGCAAATTAACTGTCCAGCTGACCTAGAAGCCATCACTCAATTAATGGCTTGATGGCTGTATCTAGGCCAGTGGTCCTCAACATGTGGGTCCCCAGGTGTTTTGGCTTACAACTCCCAGAAATACCAGCTGTTACGATTTCTGGGAGTTGAAGGTCAAAACATCTGAGGACCCACAGGTTGAGAACCATTGATCTAGGCAGTTGAAGTGTCTAAATTGGTCACCTAAATAGTTGTGGTTACTCTATTTTATATATACATCCTGTTCTATATGATAAGAATCTGAAAGAGCAGGTTTACTTACAGAAAATGCAATCCCTGGTTGTAAGACATGAAAGATAGAAGTGACACTAAGGTTATCTCTTTCTATATGTTGTTGTTGTTGTTGTTGTTGTTGTTGTTGTTGTTGTTGTTGTGTGCCTTGAAATAATTCCTGACTTATCTGACCTATCACATGACATTGCAATTTGTTCAAAGGAGGGTTGTTCTTGCCTTCCTCTGAGACTGAGCAAATGTGACTTGCCCAAGATTACCCAGAGAGTTTCCATTGATAAGGTGTGTGTGTGTGTGTTTGTCTTTGAATCCTTGTCTACTAGAGCCCTTGCCTCACATTCCAATCACTGCAGTTAACCCTCCATATTCTCAGATTGTATTTATGGATTCAATAATCCATGGCTTGAAAATATCCCTCCCCAATTCCAAAAATCAAACCCTGTTTTTATCATTTTATACAATTGACAGAATTTTACTATACCATTCTATATAACATGGCTTGAGCATCCACAGATTTTGGAATCTTCAGATATTCCTGAACTCAAACCCAGTGGATACCAAGATACCATGCTAGCTCCCTGTTTATCTAGTGCTTAGTTTTGTCCATTTTTATATATATATATATATATATATATATATATATATAGTATTATTGAGATTAACTAATTTGAGTCTTAATTTTGGGACTTTAAAAAAACCCAAATTTGAAAAATAAATTCATAAAAGCAGTTCCCTTGCCTTGGGGAATATACGTAGTTAGTTTCCTTTGATTTTGGGAAGAACAAACAGATATTAATACAGGCCAAGCAGTCATGACTGGTCTGGAAGAAAAGGAGGTAAAAATTCAAGAATTGTGTTGCAGTGTTATTATAAGTAAGGAATATAAAACCCCAGAAGTGAGTTGATTTGCAGAATGAGTTGCCTGTAGCCTAACACTAGTTTTACTCTGCCCTGCAAGTTTGGGATTAGAACAAATTCTCTAATGGGTGCTCAGAAAAGGGGCTAATGGTTGAAATACTCAGACCAGTCATGACTGGTCTGGAAGAAAAGGAGGGAAAAATTCAAGAATTGTGTTGCAGTGTTATTATAAGTAAGGTATAAGTATGGGGGGGGGACCCAGAATGAGTTGCCTGTGCCTAACACTGAATTTGTCTTTACTCTGCCCTGCAAGTAGTTGTGATTAGTAAACCAAATTCTCTAATGGGTGCTCAGAAAAGGGGCTAATGGTTGAAATGCTTTCTCTCTAGTCTCATTTTTTTGTGTTTTTATAAGTCTTGTGACCTTCCTAATTAGAGAAACACACACCAAAAAGGTATAGTGAAAAGGGAAAAGAAAAGACAGTTTACTAGGTATTAACTGAAATGGTTGCTTTGGTGGCTGAAACAGATCAGGAAGGGCAAAGCATGTGGAGGGCTTAAGTGTGTGAATGTGTCTCTATGTGTGTGTTTTAAAAGAGATACGAGATTGTGTGTGTGTGTGTGTGTGTGTGTGTGTGTGTCAGAAGCAACTTGAGAAACTGCAAGTGGCTTCTGGTGTAAAAGAATTGGCTGTCTGTAAGGACGTTGCCCAGGGGATGCCTGGATATTTTACCATCCTGTGGGAGACTTCTCTCATGTCCTCATATGCCGTTGTATTGTCACCGATCTGATGGGTTTTATTGTTGGGAGCAGGGTTTCAGTGATTTAGAATGTTGTATTATCTGTTTTATGTGTTTTATCTGTTTTTATCTGGTTTTAATTGCTTGTAAACCGCTCTGGGCTCCGGAGAGAGCGGTCTACTAAATCGAATTATAAAATAATAATAATAATAATAAAAATATGGGAAGCTGAAGCTGTCAGACAGGAGCTCACCCTGCTCCCCGTATTTGAACCGCCGACCTTTCAGTCAGTGGTCCTGTCGGTGCAAGGATTTCACCCATTGTGCCACCGGAGGCTTTCGAGAATGAAAATGTGAGAAAATATGAAAAGAGAGGGACTTCAATTGTGTTTCTTTACTTGTTTGACTCTGTATTTCAGTGCACTTACTTTCTTTGAAAATTTGAATTTAAAAGCCCAGCTGTTTTGAACTCCCAACTGATTTTACAATATAAAATTAAAAGGCTCGAAGCTGATGCTCACCATGATCAACCAACTGTCCTACACCATGTAGAAAGAAGCAAAAAATACACTGTAGTAAAACACAGGAGGATATTGACATAAGGATAAAGATATGGAGAAGCAAAGGGGCAAATGAGGAAAGATTATACTCTTTACTGAGGAATTAATACTTATGATAGTTTTTGTAGTTTTGGATATTTGGGATATGGGTGAATGCGTCTAGTGATGTGAAGACCTGAGGTGACGGGAGTTGGGGGGGAGAGAAAATATTGCGGGTAACCAAGTTTCCCCTATTATTTCAATAGCCTTATTTTTTATTTTGGGGTAACTAAGATGGGGAGGGAGAGATGGGAAAAATAAAAATGAATAAGAAGAATGGATAATTCTTTCTTCTAGAATTATGACTACACTACAATATTTACTTCCTCAAAATATTTACTTTATATTAACTTTCTCAAAATAATGTTTAGAAAATATATCATTTAAGAGTGTTTAGAGTATTAACTGATTGCAGTTCATGGTCAGATTTCCTTTTTTCATATTCTTGATATTCCTTTCTCATATCTTTTTATGAGAAGCAATGCTTTTTATTTGTTTGGTACCATAGAAGACTAGAAAATGCAACATAATGTTATTTATTTCACTAATTGTTTCTTCTGTTCTTCCTTTTGTTTCATGCTCATAAACAAGCAAAATCTTTTTTATTAGTATTCTGAACTTCAAAGTTCAACTTGTAAGGGGAAAATGTAATTTAAAAAATAATTTTAATTTCTAATCCTTTTCTGAAAAAGCTGTACCAATAATGATAATTTTATTCCAGTCCAAGTTATCGGTAATACAGTGTATATTCTGAAATTTCACTTAAGAAACTTAACAAAACTCTTGCTTTGTTTTTTGTTTTGAAGCTGTGCTTACCTTAAAGATATTTCAGTACTCTTAGGAATAAGGGTAAGAATTAATAAGTGGAACAATAAAGTTAGTAATGTTATTGTGAATATCCTATTTTCCAACCCATTTACCAAGAAAGAGAGACACATACCTCAGTTTACACAGCAGATGTGTTTGTGGCATGACATATTTAACAAAAAAAATGGTGCCAGAGACAGAAATATCATAGAAAGAATAGAGATAGGTTCCTACATAGCCAAAAAGAAGAGTTCTTAAACAGGTTTCAAGAAACAAGTTTATTCAGAACTCACAATATGCATATAACAACAAGGTCAGGTAAGTCTTGCATATGGATAAAAACACTTTGACCCTTCTAGTGGTCACTTGAAGATGTCTTCCAAAATACAACCAAATATTGTTACCCACCAGCCTCCACTTTCCTTATGATTTCCATTTTGGTGGCCAAAGTTATGCATTACAACACTTGTGTCTATGGAGGATATATTCCAGGACTTTATGTAGATGATATGTGAAACCATGGATAATAGTGAACCATGGTGAAATAAAGAGCCTCCAGATTAAGAATCCCATAGAATCATGCTGAAAGACCTACAAAATATGCCTAGAGAGGACATAATTTGTTGGACATGGATAAATAAACCACAGGTACCAATCCAATGGTTATGGGGGTCAAACTGTAAATCAATTTTTAAAAACCTACGATAAGAAAGATAAAGGCAGGCTGGAAGGCAAGAAAGCTGCTGAGGACATCTATTCAAGCACTTTCATCTGCTCTCTTCTTTTTTTCAGTTTTTTTAAAGTGGTTTTTATTAGATTTCCAAATTTTATAGACATTACAAAACATACAAATACACCATACACGAATACAAAAGGGAAAAGGGAGGGGCAGGGGTAAGGGGCAATCTTGACTTCCGTTCTAGTTCCATACTTTATCATGTTACATTATTATATTATTTCTTCAGCATTGGGCATCCTAAGGTGCTCTTAATTATATTTTTTTAGTATAGTTTTGACAGAATGTTTCACTCTATTTTCAATAGTTTTATATATTCGTTAACCATGGTCCAGTCTGTCATTGTGTTCCCCTGGCCATTATTCTGGCGAAGCCAGTATGGTAATTCATCCATTCCCTTGATTTCCAACACTTTCTCCAACCACTGTTCTTTGTCTGGGACAAAAATATAATTCTTTTTCAGTTTTGATGTTTGCGCCAATTCAGTATAGGATGCTGGGGCACCTGCAGTCTAATTGCTTCATGTAGGCTGGAACACATGATTAAATTATGAATAGTCAGAGTAGAATACCATTCATTCAGAGATATGGTTTTGTTTAGTGAACTTTCAATGAAGACATGCAATTGCAACCTTCTATCAAAAGGATCTTTCCAGCTCTCCTGGATGAGGAAGAAAAAGAGAGCTGAGCAGGAATTTAAAAGCCTTTGTTTAAAAAAGGAGCTTCTCAGTCTGAGACTGTACGGGAAGGTGGTGTGATCTTAGGAAAAGGCTCATATGTTTTTACTCAGTTCAAGTGTAAACTGTTGATGGGCAAATCCTAAGGCCCACCTCTGCCTACTCAGGGCCCTTTATTAAAAGGATGTAGATTGAAGAACCCTTCAAGTAAATGATGTGTTCAAGCAGAGGGCTGCCTTTTAGCTGTCACTGAAATTGGCAAACTGTGTTTTGAAGGAGTAGATTGTCACCTATCTTGACTACAGGCAAGCTGGCCTTCATTGGAGCAGTGGTACTGCAGCTGGAAACGATGTTTTTTTTTTGGTTTTTTTTTTACTACAACTCACCAAATTCTTCAGTTGGCTGGTTGGAGTATTCTGGGAGTTGTAGTCATAAAACAATGTTACTGATCACTGTGGTAAATAATGTCCTTCTGTCCACCTCTTCACATGGGGCAAAATAGCCCTGTTATGCTGCTTTTATTTGTGGCTTGGATGGGGCCTGCCAGGTATCATCAGATGACACATTCCTCCCAAAGGCACTTCCTCCTCCACCACAAGGAGGAAAGTGTGTTTTGGGTAGCTCCAATGGAGCTACCTGCATTTTCCACACACTTTCCCTGTCTGATGGGGGAAAGGGTGGTGGGGCGAAGTGCATTGTCACTCTTGGTCCCATCTGATGGGGACAGGGTGCCAACACACCCTGTCCTGTCCCCACTGTATGATGGAGGAGGGAGGGAGGGCATGCAGAGTGCCTCGAGCTGCCCCATGTGCCTTCCCTTTTGCTGGTGACTGCCGGTAAAATGGCATGGCCCAATAGGGCCATGTGAAGATGTTGTGTGTTTGTTTTAATCTTGCCACACTGATTAAATAAATACAGAACCGCGGGTGCTGTTTAGCCCACAACAGCTAAATCGCTGTTGCAGGCATCATCCCCATCACAATATTCTAAATATATGTATGCGTCTCAATACAGGACTTGCAGTCAAATTGCTTCTGACCATCTTGCATGGCATGCAAGCTAAACTTCAAATGTTGATGTTTGGTACAGATCAGAAGAAATAAACACACGTGAGTGAACCCAATTATGTATGAAAATCAAGCACCTTACTAAAAAGGAAAGGAAGTGGTACATGAATACCTGGCAAGAGATCCATCAATGTACTAAATTATATGCTTCTCCAAAAATAGCTGTAGCTTGAAAAGAAATATTCCCTCAGTCAAGAACAAAAACATAGTCCCTTTGCATATCAACCATAGGACAACTTACATGCCAAACGTACTCTCTTTGAAAGTACAAAATTGTCTTTGAACTTCACAGCAGGTTGTTATTCAGAAGTATGTGCGCATGCGTGTGTGCGTGCACACATGTACTTCTAGATAGTCTCAGAGAAAAATGAACAAATATGACAACAATCTCACTCCAAAAACTGGGACAGTGAAAGAAAACAGGTGGGGAGGAGAGTTGAGTCATAATAAAACTAGATGTGTCATTTTATGTGTAATGCTAGTACAGAGTGTATTCTAAGTCCTTAGGTGATACCATAGCAGGAGGAATGTAACTACAAAAAATCAAGATACATGAAAAAAAGCTCTTTATAGTTCATGTCATGGGCTTAGAATGTTTTGTTGTGGTCACATGTAAGAGTAAGATAGAAGATTCAAGGAGTAAAATTCTCACTGATGTATGAATGTGACCAAAATGATCAAAGGTCTGGAAACTAAGTCATATGAGGAGCTGAATATGTTTAGTTTGGAGAAGATTAACATATAGTTAAGAAATGAACTTGATCGTGGTATTTAAACATTTGAAAGAATGTCATACTGAGGAGGAAGCAATTGTACCTGCTGCTCCAGAGACTAGGGGCACATCTAGACAGGCACAAAACCTGGGATCCGTCTCGGTTTTTACTGGAGGCGTCCAAATGATGCCTCTGGTAAAAACAAATTAATTCAGAATAAACCAAGATTTCCTTATAGATTTCCTGTCTAATTATATCTGGGCTTCTGCAGTTCCGGGGTTGAGTCTCCACAGCCATCCCACACTTTTTGGGCTCCTGGAGCCCAAAGGTACAGAAGGGTGCCCATCCCCTCCCTTCCAGCCCCCCCCCCCCCATGTAGGCCCTCAAAATTACTGGAGAGGCCTGTCAGCCGCAAAGGCCTCTTCCTTCAGTCCTCCTGGTGCAAGAAAATGGTGCATCAGAAGGGGGGGGGGGGGGAAGGGCAGGTCTAAATGGGGATCTTTAGGATGGCTTCATGCCGTTCTGATTTGACTTGGGATGGCATGCAGCTCCACCCCACACCCCAGGAGGGTGGGGATTACAACCCAGGCTGTAGTGAATTAAAGCAACCTGCTTCAGCGCAGATTTGTGTGGAAGTGTCCTAGGATATGGGGCAATGGTTTCAAACTGCAGGAAACGAAATCCCCTCCCCAAACATTAGGAAGAATTTCTTGATGATAAGAGCTGTTTGACAGTGGAATATGCTGCTTTGAAGTATGATGGAGTCTCCTTTTCTTGAGGTTTTTTTTTAACATAGATTGGATGATCATATGTCAGAATGTCACGATGCAGGGTCTCGGCCCAGCCCCTTAATCACCCACACAGAGACGGTAATCAGCTAACTAATTATTGAATAATAAGAAACAGGTGAAAAGATAAATTGTCCATAAAAAGTATCAAAAAGTTCAATCCAAAATAGGTAAAATCCCAAGGCAACCGTGGCAAGGCACCGCAAAACTATGCGGATCAAGGACTTGGTCCGTGGCAAAGAACAAGGCAAAGTTCAAGAACAACTCCAAGAAACTACTTGGCAAGGCTCGAGCCTGCAACTTGGCTCCCTGGAACTCCGCTCGCTTCACTCCTCTTAGAATAGAAGTGGCCGAGCTACTGAGGATCCGTTCCCACGGATCCTATACTTAATCCCCTTGGCGAGGCCCCCGATGCTCTAGGCTACTGCGCCAATCTGTGCTACGGGATCTCGCGCCTCTCTGGCGCTCTAGGCTACGGTGCCAATCCCTCCTGCTGGACTCAATGCTCCGTCTCCTATCAAAGCTCCGTCCTTGCCTCCCAGCACCTGGGTCGCTATCTTCATGAGAGCTGAACTCCCTTGCAGCTTCCATGGGCTCATCCTCCACAGTTTCCCTGACCCTTTCCTGCGACCCGGAACCACCTGTTTTCTCATAATGATCAGAATCATCACTCTCAGGGTCAGCCTGAACTTCCCAGCTAGCATAGCCGTCAGGCCATTCATCATCCCAGACCAAGCTCTCTGTGGGAGAGGAAGGCCCAGCTAACTCATCAGCCCCTTCCTCCATGTCCTCATCAACTGCAGCTGGCCCTAATGCAAGTGGGACCCCCGGTGCTGCCCCCTGCCCCCCAGGCACGAAAGGGAACTGGGTTGCTACACAGAAATGCTTTGTGTATTCTTATATGGCAGAATGGAGTTGGACTGGAAGACCCTCGGGGTATCTTCCAACTCTGGTCCCATCTTCACTACCATTATAATGCAGATGGAACTGGATTATATGGCAGTTAAATGCAGTTCCATCTGCATTACAGATCCGCATTCTACCATCTGCGACAGGCTAGGCGGCTGGTGCCCTACCTCACCAGGAACGACCTAGCTATGGTTATCCAGGTGACTGTCATCTCGAGAGTGGACTACTGTAACACCCTTTACATTGGCCTTCCTTTGGCGGTATTCTGGAAACTTAAGCTAGTGCAAAATGCGGCAGCTCGACTCCTGGCCGGAGTGTCGAATCGAAGCCACATCACCCCGATTCTGCAGCAATTGCACTGGCTTCCAATTGAGTACCGGATTGCTTTCAAAGTGCTGGTTTTGACTTAAAAGGCCTTATATGGTCTGGGGCCATTGTACTTAAGGGCCCGTCTTCTCCCATATGTTCCCCAGAGATCACTTTGGTCAGAGGACCAAAACCTGTTAGAAGTTCCCTCTCTTTGGCATTACCATCTATCATCCACCAGACAGAGAGCCTTTTTGGCTGTGGCGCCAAACATGTGGAACTCATTGCCGGATTAATTAGAGAGTTACCTGCCTTTCGGAAGGCCTGTAAAACAACTCTCTTCTGGCAAGCTTTCAACCATTAGCCACAAATCCCAGCTGTTGCCAAATGTTTTAAGGTTCTTACTGTTTTACTGTTTAGGGTTTTATTGCTAGTGTTGCGCTATTGTTATTTTATCTAATGTACCAATACACTGTTGTACTGTTGTATATGTTGTAAACCACCCTGAGCCTTCTGGGAAGGGCGGTATACAAATTGAAATAATAAATAAATACTGTAGCTGTGCAATTGATGAAGAAATATTTCTAACTCATTACAAACTTAGGAGATGCTGGTGTTTCATTTATAAAGTGTTTCTAAAGTATTGTTAGTGAAAATTTTGTTACTATAATGAGAGCAATGAACGTTTATTACTTTCATTGTAGTATTGAATGTAATGCTTAAATTTTTAATATGTATTCATTTTAATTCAATGGATTTTAAGCTTAATGTTGTACATGTTTAAGGCATTGAATAATTGCCATACATAAGCCGCCTTGGGGTAGAGAAAGGTGGGGTATAAATAGGGAGGATAAATAAATAAATAGGAATTGCACAAGTGGAGAAACTTCAGGGGCTCCTTTCTCCTGTTGAGATGAAACTTGCTACAATGGTAGAGCACATCTACCACTTGTCAGCCCATCAAGTTTCAGAATGTTACACTTATCCACTGATTTTTGGGGAATTTTCAATGTTTTTATAATTTTCCAGAGGATGTTGGGGAGGAGTTGTGAAAGTTGTATTCCACTTGGATATAGTTTCATTTTGGTTTTATTTTTATGACTTAGATTCTTCTGCAGTGTTGCTATCATTCACATGCTGTAAGTGCTTTGTTTACATTATGTCCTGAAAATAGGCATTTTGCCTTGGGGATAATTTGGTCTCCCAACTATATCAAAGTGTAATTACCTTGTTCCTTTTTTAATCATAAAAGAACAACACATTTCAAGGCTTGAGGTCTCATTACAACCCATCTGTCATTTCATTCAGTGGATACTAAGATGCCCAAGGGCATAAAAAAAGCTTATGAATACTTGCATGTCCCAAATATTTATTGAAGAGCGATTACTTTGTATGGCATAAAATGCATATTTACAAATGCCTGGAGCTTTGGAGTTCTAGAATGGCCTTGCTAAGACAACTATGAACTCTATCAACAAAGTAACCCAAGCTCAAGACAGATTTCTCACTGCTGGACTTTTTTGGTCCAATTATATATGCTATACCTGTCGCTATGAAGAGAAGGCTGAGAGGAAACATGATGGCCATTGCGAGCTGGGGATACGAAGGCAGCGGGACTAGGGCAGGCTGCTTGGGTGGGAACGCTTTACAAGGGAAGGACAGGGTTGGGATGGAACAAATAATTTCCTTAGGGAACCACACAAAGTACCACTAAGGAGTCCCCTTTGTCTTTTTTTTTTGGTTACACATTGTAGTTTTTGAAACTAGAAAACAACTTTAAAGGGCTTGTTTTCTCATGGAGTTTGACTTATGTGCTTTGGAAAACCAGAATTCACCTTTGCTGATAATAATTTCCTTCCTAAAGCAGGGAGAACAGCTGTAAAGGGCTTTTTTTTCCCCTGGGTTTTGACTGGGGTTTGATTTCTGTGCTTTGGAAAATCAGAATTCCCCTTTGCTACTAATAATTTCCTTAGGAAAACACACAAAAGTTTGGAGGCCCCTTTGTCTGCCTGGGGTTACACATTGTGCTTTTGGAAACTAGAAACCTACCAATGTAATCTTTTCCTTGGGAAACAACACAAAAAAAGTTTGGAGGCCCCTTTCCTCTTCTTGGGCTTACATGTGGTACTTTGGGAAACTAAAAATCTACTAAACCCATCCTTTTATTGGGAATCAACACAATAACATTTTGGAAGACCCCTTTCCTCTCCTTGGGCTTACACGTAGCAGTTTGGGAAACTAGAAATCTACTAATCCAATCCTTTTATTGGGAATTAACACAATAAAACTGTGGAAGGCCCCTTTCCTCTCCTTGGGTTTACGCGTGGTTCTTTTGGAAACTAGAAACTCATAATCTAATCTTTTCCTTGGGGTCAGTCCTCAGGGACATCTGTCCATCCTCCTGATGCTAGAGGGGGTGGTCGGGGAGGACCGCAGCCTTTCACAGGACAGGGACACGGTCAGTCCTCAAGAGATTCTTCCCTCCTGGTCTTTGAGAGTTGGGGCGGTGGGGTGTGACGCTGGCCAATGGTGGAAACAAACAAATGTAATAAATTAATGTTATGAGATAAATTCCATTTTCTCATATTCAGAAAGGTGTGTCCTAGACAAATATGCAAAACAGAGAGCTAGATTTAAACTTTCCGAAAGAATCCTGGAGGTAGCACATTTCTTCTTATTGTAATATTCCTTATTAGATTACTGAAATTACTTTTAAAATTGTCAAGGACCCAAGGATCTTCTAAACATGTTGAAAGTTAGTATGCTAACAGAGGAAAATGTTTTCTACCACTGTGGCAAGTTTTGTCAGTAGCGGTCTAAAAATGAGGGAAAGGAAATCCCCCAAGTTTTGCCTGTCCTGTTTGCAGGTTTTTGTGCCCACCATTAACAAAGCAATTCGGAAATTTCAGAAAATTCCACCTTTTTTTCAGAAAATTTCGGAAATCATTTCAAAATCAAATCACCAGCGCCCCCTACATCCAAAATGGGTTCTGAACCATTTTTTTCTTTATCAAACAAGCCTACTGACTACAGCTCCCATCAGCCTCCACCACTGACTATGGGCCTAGAGGCATCTGAAACAGAACAACAGAATTAGTTCTCATTTTTAGACATAGAATCCTAGCTCTTTCCACCAGCTCTGGAGAACAGGGCTGGAGCTGTAGGTTTTACTTAGGTCCATCTATGAAGAATAAAAATGGTTCTAAGGTCCCATCTACACAGCTGTATAAAATCCACATTGAAGTGGATTATATGGCAGTGTGGGCTCAGATATTCCACAATATCTACTTTGAACTAGGTTGTTTATCTGCCTTTATATTTCGGATTATATGACTGTGTGGAAGGCCATAAGATGCTCCTCCAACAATCAAATTTGGGCTACCTTGCTCATTCTTTAGTGACTAATTTGCCTATTGTTGGTATGATATTGCCTGGATCTACTGTAGTTTGGAGAGTAATAGACCCAGCATGCTCTTAATCCTCCTGGCAGAATACCCCCAAAGTACATTGGAGTGCAGTTGGGTCAAACCAAGCTCAGAGGCTGCTCATGAACATCTGTCACCACTAAAGTGCGAAGAAGTGAGGCAGTGGCTTTGTGAGTTTCTGTATTTCTTTAAACTGGCCCTTCAACCTCTCTTCTGGCACACAGGCCTGAGTATTGGTGTTCACTAGAAGACAACCAGATTATTTCATACTGAATCCAGGCCACCACTGTACATTTGTGGATTTTAGATCTTTAATTGTGACTCCCTCAGCTTATTTATTTATTTATTTATTTATTTAAAACTTTTGTACCCTGACCTCTATTGAGGGACTCAGACTGGCAGCTTGAACTGCCTTCTTATTTTTAGACCCATACTTGCTGGTGAATCATTTTTCAACAACCAAAGCATAATTTAATTACTTTGTACATGTAACATGGCATATTTCCCTTTCTATTGCCAGGTAATTAGAATGGTTTAGTAAGTCTTTTTTATTGTAAACACAGGTAGAATAATATAAATTTCAATAACCATTTTATAGTACAAAGAGCATATTATTCGCTTAATTTTTTAACATTACTGATTCTATATTTAATTCTCCTCTCCTCTCCGGGAATAGTATTTTCCTTTATTCAAATATTATTTTTATTGACGAATTGTTTTTGTTAATCTTATAGTGTATAACTGTGCTACCTAGGTGTGTTTTAAACCTCAACCTTGCAGCTTGTAGCATTCGGATTGTTTCAAATACATAGCAAAAGAGCGAAAATACCTTATTTACTTGAATGTAATGCACCATCAAATGTAATGTACATCTCAATTTTCAAAACCCTGAAACCAAAAACCATATTTGCTGGCAAATGTAATGTGCAGTTACAAAAAATTCACTCTTTGAAATTTGGCCAAAAAAGGTTTGTATTACAGTTGCTGTCTGCTTAAATCTGATTTTTAAAAAACCATTTGGTGTTAGGACACCAAATCTTCCAGCAATTGAAAAGAAGACCGTAGAAATAAGTAACCCTTCCTTCAAGGAGCCACTCCTGTTTGTCCTGCCTCAGCTTCCTTAGGTGAATCTATGCTGTAGAATGAATGCAGCTTGACACCACTTTAATTGCCCTGGCTCAATGCTGTGGAATCCTGAGAGTTGTAGTTCTACAAGCTCTTTAGCTTTCTCTGCCAAAGAGGACTGCTGCCTCTCCAAACTATAAATCCCAGGATTCCATACATTGAATAATGGTATTCTCAGTGTTATCAGACAGCACACATGCTTACAGTATAGATAGGTGCATCATAGGGCCTGTGACGGTCACTATTATGTTGTTATTATACGTTAGCTTGATGTATGTGTGAAATGGTGTGCATGTCCCTTTAAATGGCTTCCTAGGTTGCTATGGGGGCGTGGTATGGTCTGGGGAGAGGAGAGGAGGAGAGTGTTTGAGGAGGAAGGGGGAAGGTTGAGAAAGAGAGAGGGAGGAAGATTGGGGAACTGACATTTAGGGACAACTGTTTGGCATTATATTATTGAAATTGATGAATAAGTGAAAAGTGTTAACTGTTCTATGAAATAAAGAGTCATTTTTATAACCAACAAGTTTGGTCATTTCGGTTCCAATGACTTCACCAGCTGAGCATATGAAATAAGGGGATAGGGTCGTCACAGGGCCCTTCCTATATCACATGATCTGATCACAGGTTTTCTGCTTTAAACTGGATTATATGAGTCTGTACTGCCAGATAATCTGGGATAAACAGAAAACCTGGAATCGGATTCTGGGATACAGGGCCTGTCTAGAAGGGCTCTCTGTTGATTCCAAAGTCCTTGGGTGAATCTGCACCAGAAGTACTGCAGTCTGACACTACTTTCACTGTATAGAAATATAGTAAATAAATATTATTCAATGTTATGGAATCATGGGGACAGTAGTTTACAAGGTCTTCGGTCTTGTAAACTACAAGGAACCTCACCAAACTTCAACTCCCAGGATTGCATAGTACTGAGCCATGGTAATTGGGGGAGGGAGAGAGGCCATGGGGAGAGGCTTGCATACCCTAATGAAGTTGTGAGCTATGCTGGTGGTGGCATAATAGTCACCAGTAGGGCCTCCCATGCCAGATAAGTCACAACTGAAGGATCTGACAAAGAGCATCAATGGGCAGGATGAGCTGTCTAGACTTCTGGCAACCACCCTAAGAGAATGAAAACTCTTAATTTCAAACCCAGGCTCGTCTAACCCTGTAAGGTCAACCATCTAAGAGGAGGAAACTGTAAAACAAACCTACGACCTGAGAACCTCGCTGCCATCATCCAAGCTTGCTAGGCCCTGGCAGATGAACCTTTGGTTTAAAGGGTGAGGCCAGTTCTGTGCACACTGCACTCCACCAGAAAAATCCATACACAGGCTCAAAGGACACATCCTACTTCCGGTAAACAGCGTGGGATGAGTCCTTCCTAAGAATCTTTGAGAAGTAATGCCAGAGCAAACAGCATTAAATCTGCACTGTAGATGCATCCTAAGAGGGCTATGCTGGCGTCAAAGATTTTAGCCCCCAAATCTCTTTAGAGCTGCAAAAGGGAACCACAAGCATATTTCATGAAAAATTGCCCTGACTTACTGAAAGGAATTATGGGGAGGAAAAACTCGAAAAGGCAATTACCCCCAAAAAACAGAATTTAGAATCTGTGTCTGTAGGATTCTGGAGCTTTTACTTTAGGGTGGGGGTTTCTCATTCTTAACAAGAGAATGCCTGGGCTTACTGAACTACAAGCCCCAGATCAGCTGTGAGGTGAAGGAGAAAGGCTCAGGAGGGAAGCCCCTACTCCACCATCAGACAGAGGCTGGTGAGTTTGCTGGTTTCAGCCTGATGGAGGGCAAAGGCAGCTTTTGGCACATGATTGTAATGCCCCATTGGATTTAATGTGCACCTCGATTTTGGAAAAGAAGTTACGTCAAAGAAGATGTGCATTAGATTTGAGTAAATGCAATACTTTAAACCAGGGCTGTCCAACTGGCGGCCCGGGGACCGTACACGGGCCCCCCAGCCTGTTGGACACGGCCCCCACTATGCCCCCAACCGCCATTTTTATTTTTATTTTTAAAAAAATAAAAATGGCGGCCGAGGGGGAGGGGGAGGTGGGGCAGGGAGGAGGAAGTGAGCCAGCTCCTCCTCCCTGCACCGCTCCCTCCGTCCCTCTCTCCGCGCCACCGATGCAAACCGGATCGCATCGGCGCCCGTGAGAGAGGGACATGGGGTGGTACAAGGAGGAGGAGAGCTAGCTCCTCCTCCCTGCACCACCCTCTTCTTCCCTCTCTCGCCGGTGCCGATGCCTTGGAAGGGAGGGGGGTCCCCCGCGGCACCTCCCTCCCTTGCAAGGCATCGCGGCAGCGGCTGAAACCGGCGCCGGCTGCCGCGGCTGCCGCGATGCCTTGTAAGGGAGGTGGGGTCCCCCGGGGGCGCCTCCCTCCCTTGCAAGGCATCGCGCAGTGGCTGAAGCCAGCGCCCGGCTTCCGCTGCTGCCACGATGCCTTGCAAGGGAGGGGGTCCCCGCGGCACCTCCTTCCTTGCAAGGCATCGCGGCAGCGGCTGAAGCCGCGGCCGGCTTCTGCGGCTGCCGCGATGCCTTGCAAGGAGGGGGTCCCCGGCACCTCCCTTCCTTGCAAGGCATCGCGGCAGCGGCTGAAGCCGCGGCCGGCTTCTGCGGCTGCCGCGATGCCTTGCAAGGGAGGGGGTCCCCCGTGGCGCCTCTCTCTCTTCCAAGGCATCCCGGCAGCAGCTGAAGCCGGCGAAACCGCCAGCTTCATCTGCGGCCAGGATGCCTTGGAAGGGAGGGGGGTGCCCCGTGGCTCCTCCCTCTCTCCCAAAGCATCCCGGCAGCCGGGGCGGGGCGACGGGGGCGGGGCCGGCCGGCCCCCCAGGTCATCAGTGACCTGGAATCCGGCCCTTGGCCGGTTAGAAGTTGGACAGCACTGCTTTAAACAATAGGAAAGTAAACACAGAATTGTAACTAATTTGGTAACGTTACTTTTGAGGAACAAATTCCTTTTCAAAAATATCTTTACAGCTTTACAAAATTACAAATTTCACAAAGATGTCTTAATTGTGTTATTTATTATGTTTTAGTCCTTTTTCCATTCTTAAACCTGCTCACAAAACCCCCCTAGAGGCTATTTAACAGATTATGTTTCAGCCTCTCTCATGCATCTTCTAATCCATGTACATGTAGTAATGTGCAGTTAATGTTATAGATCCTTTCCATACCTAATAAATTATCTATATGTGCAGAGTTCTGTAATTCCCTAAATTCTGTTTGGTAATGTTAAATGTGGCCAAGGAAGATAAAGCAGGCTGTGTTCCATAACAGGTAGTGAATTTAAATAAGTTACCTTGACCAATCACCAGAGGGAGATAAAGATCCACATTACACCAAGCATCTGTAGTATATCAAAATGCCAGAAAACATTTCAAATTCCTACTCTGTTCTATTCAGATATACAGAGAGAGAGGGAGGGAGGGAGGGATGGTTCATTATAACACACATTTATCTTTAAATATTGCTGTAGCCTAACCTTAAATCAGTAGTGAATGGAAATTCCCGACCAGCAGTAGCACCCTTTCACCACTTGCATGTGTATTTCTTCTTATTTTAGGAATAACATATGAGAATGCTTTCTACTTGTAAAAGAAATATACAGTTAAGATACTTTTCTCCCTACTTTTGTGGTACCTACAGGTATGAAGTGCAAATTTTAATTTATATCTTAGATATTTGAAATAACATTAAGTTACATTTGCTATTAAAATATGTGCATTATTTTTGGACTGTGAAAAATGCTTGTCAGAAAATGCTCGAAGCACAGGACAATAGAGGAAATGAAAAAACTATCCCATTTTACTTCCACCTGGTCCCCCCCCCCCCAACAGTCAAGTTGCCTCCAATTGCACCTCATGTTTTAAGATTGAATTGTAAATACTGATCTGCTGTTATAGTATGTTGACTCCAATTTATGGTGCCCCTATGCTAAGAAACCTCCAAGTCATCCTATCATAAGCAGCCTACTTAGTTCTTGCAAACTCAGGGCCGCTACTTCCTTGAATCTGTCCAACAAGAAAGAAAGCTTTCTCTTTTCCTGCTGCCTTCCACCTTATCATGCATTATTGTCTTCTCTAATAAGTCATGCTTTCTCAAAATTTGGCTAACGTGTAATCTCAATGTAGTCACTCATCTTGGCTTTGAGGAAGAGTTGAGGCTTTTGTTTTTATTTATTTATTTAGAACATTTATATCCCATCCTCCCCCACCCACCCCCCGCCCCGAGTGGGAGTGGGGCTCAGAGTGGCTCACAACCAGCAATCATTAGATGCCAAACAGTAACAGTAAAAACACAGTTAAAACATTAATTAAAACAGTAAATTAAAACATCCATTTAAAAGTTAACAAGTCCAAGTCCAAGTCCAAATCCACCTCCATTTTATTTGTTTTTAGCACTCATTGACCTCTTCTAGAAGCACATTTCAAATAAGTTTATTTTCCTCCTATTATGTTTCTTCATTGTTGATTTTCACAGGGATACATAGAAATTGGAAATATGATGACATGTAATACTGACTCCAGGTTCCAAAAATATAGCTTTATAGGGTTGTTGTAGGTTTTTTGGGCTGTGTGGCCACATTCTAGAAGCATTCTCTCTTGACATTTTGCCTGCATCTATGGCAAGCATCCTCAGAGGTTGTGAGGTTTATACTTGAGAAACTTGTTAGTTTATTCATAGCTAGCTGCCTTTACAAATCCTATCTGTCTTGTTTCTTGACTGCAGTTTACATTTTGATTAATGACTGGGTCACTATAGAGGAAATATTTGACTATTTCATTGTATTTATCATTTACTTTAACGTTATATAAATAAACTGTGATTTTTAGTTTTAAAATGTTCAACTGCAAACCTTTCTTCCTTGATTTTTTCAGTACTCAGTTCAAGAACCTTTCCACACAGCCCTATATCCCAGAATATCAAGGCAGAAAATCCCACATTATCTGAATGTGGACTAAAATAACCCAGTTCAAAGCAGATATTGTGGGAATTTCTGCCTTGATATTCTAGGCTATAGGGCTGGGTGGAAAGGCCCCAAGTCTTTAGCATTTTCTGCTAATAGTTTAATGTCATTTTCATATCATAAGAACATAAGAAGAGCCATGCTGAATGGGACCTCAGCCCATCTAGGCCAGCATTCTGTATCACACAGTGGCCCACCAGTTGTACACGGGGATCTCGAGTCATTGCTCCCGACCCCCCACAACCAGTACCCAGGGAAATCCTGCCTACCGCAACCAACTCCGAGGTGGCATATCTTTGGGGCCCTTCCACATATATAACCCAGAATATCAAGGCAGAAAGTCCCACAATATCTGCTTTGAACTGGGTTATCTGACTCCATACTACTGTATTATCTCCTCACCTCAGAATCTAAATTTGAACACATGCTTCTGGGGTTAAAGGAAGCCAAGCCTCTTCAGTACCACCTCTGCTTCCTAATCCATTATGCATCAGCAAAATGATTCTAGCAGGTGCTTTCTACATTGGCTGGGCAATCTTGGGAACTTTGAAGCATATAATTGAAGCAACACTGGTCTGTGTTGACCTTTTTTAATTTTCCTGTGATTAACCAGCATCTCTGCCCATTCTCACTGAATTTTGCAAGTGAGTGTGTTTAGCCATCTAATTAAATGTCAATATTTTTAAAGATTGGCCCAAGGCACCACACCAATTATTATTGAAGTTGAACCTTTTGCTGCTTATGTTTTTGTCACATAGCTAAAATTGGAGAATAAGCGCAGATTCAAGTTCTGTAAAGATAATATGAATACAAACAGATTGCCTGCTTTGGCTGGTCATTCCATGAGAACTACTAGAGTAGGTCCAACTAAGCTGCATGTATGTTTTCCTCTCCCATAAACACTGTTGCTCTGCAGTATCTCAGAGGGAGGCACAGCACTCGGTATTAAGCTTCATTTTGTTTGCTTTCATCCAGTCCATTCCTGAACAGGAAGCTGGTTTAGAACTGACATAACTTCCTTGGAGTAAGATGGAAAGGAGAAATAGAGTTGGGTGTCATCAGCATATTAGTGCTACCTATCCTTGGGAGCAAGGTATAAAATATAGGCTGGATCTACACTGACATATAATGAAGATTCAGAATGCAGTTTAACTGCATTGAACTGGATTATATGGCAGTATGGACTCATTTAATCCAGTTCAATGCAGTTAAACAACATTCTGAGATTGCATTATTTAGTAATGCACATCCAATCATAAAGAGGCCTTCTAAGTGCATACTATGTTTGAAAGAGTCTTCATGTTAAAAGCTGACAGTGATATAATAGGTTTCAATGCTAGATTGTCTCTATATTTAGAGGTTTGATGGCTGCGATCTAAGTCACAGGACCATACAGTTGGAAGGGATCCCAGGGATCAAGTAGATCAACTTTTGTCAGGGCAGGAATCCAAAGTAAAACATTTCTCAGGAGTTGCTCTCCAACTTCTGCACTTTCTAATGGAAGGCAACCCATCACTCTCCAAGGAAGACTTCTGTATGACTTTGTTGTGCAAAATATAGGCCAAAGGAGATGGCATTGTGCAATACTGTTGTAGGCAACATTGTACTCACTGAATAGGATCTCACATAATAATTATGTTTACTTGGTTTTGAAAAATGTACTCAAAGTTGTATATGTGTTTTTATTATTACTCAAAAACATAGCAATAGATATATAATGAGCCGGTGCCAATGTTGAACCTCCTCTGCTTAAAAATAATTCCAGGACCCCTGCTGATACTATAATTGTCTAAATCACTGAGTGCTGGGTGCACAAGAACAACAAAAGATACAAGACTAAGATATAAAAATATCTATTTCATAACAGCATAGCACAGCATTGGGTTATACAATTGTTGTATACATAGGTAAGGACTGGTCATCCATGAAACAACATCAAAGGAGATGCTCTATATACAGTAGAACAATGGTTATAAATCATAGTAGAACCGCAACTCCTCAAATAATATATTGACTGTCCATAGAATCAGATCATATCCCCAAAAGCTGTGAAGTCCAAATGGCAGATGACACAGGGAAATAGGAGGTAGAATAAGCTCCAAAATTATAAGTTCAAAAAGAGGCCGACGGGCTGGCGATGCCAAAGTTTTTTTCGGGGCCACTCCCCCGTTTCGCCCCCGGGCGGGGCTTTCTCAAGGCCATAAATGATATTTCCGTGGTCCAAGTGTCAATCAGCGAAGCATTCAGGCTTAACCTTACCCGGGGGCGAAACGGGGGAGTGGCCCCGAAAAAAACTTTGGCATCGCCAGCCCGTCGGCCTCTTTTTGAACTTATAATTTTGGAGCTTATTCTACCTCCTATTTCCCTGTGTCATCTGCCATTTGGACTTCACAGCTTTTGGGGATATGATCTGATTCTATGGACAGTCAATATATTATTTGAGGAGTTGCGGTTCTACTATGATTTATAACCATTGTTCTACTGTATATAGAGCATCTCCTTTGATGTTGTTTCATGGATGACCAGTCCTTACCTATGTATACAACAATTGTATAACCCAATGCTGTGCTATGCTGTTATGAAATAGATATTTTTATATCTTAGTCTTGTATCTTTTGTTGATACTATAATTGTCCCCACACACTAGATCTCCTTATGTCCTCTACAACTCCAATGACCACCCCTTCCTCTGCCCTTTTCTGTTGGAAGTTCAGTCATTCTTTATTGGACAGGAAAACTAGTGGCAGGCCAAAAAGCTCTCCCCTTTATCAGGCAAAGGGACAGGTCTTCACTCTTTTATAACCTCAAAGGGACAACTCCTCTTTGATGTCACTCCTTTTGGCATTTTGCTCCTGTTCTAAATAGATTGCTTTTGTACATCACAACCTCACTTTGGTAAAATAAATTATTTCTCTTGGAGTAGTTCATGTGACTTTTGAAAGTGTACCAAGAGTGATGTATCGACAAGAAATTTTCACCAGCTTCAAAGAGTTATAGATCTACCAGGGTAAAAAAGGAGATGATGAGAGAATAGTGGGGGTTGGATTTTCTTTCATCAGAAGAGCGATTGCTTGAAAGCGGATCTTTTAGCTAATTCCTGGGAATCAATTTCTCTTTCACTCACATTAAGGCTTAGTTTGAATTGTGATTTGTTGGTCATGTTAATTGCAGTCAGTCTGGTGGAGGCTTCCCTATGCAGCAAGTCATGCAGATAAAGCAATTTGCAATAGACAAGCCAGATAAATATTATAATAAATGCAGATTGAAAATAACAAAAAAATGGTCCAGAGAGTATTACTTGCAACACCACTAGTCTGTGTCCTTTGACACAGTTGTTCAGATAATGAGTCATTTCAAAAATTATATTGTACTTTGCCTTGCCTCCTGTCCTTCCTTCTGGAGTGTCCAGACTCTGCCATAAGCTATTGTCTTCTTCATTGCAGGCAGCAAAATCCTGATTTACACCATCTAGACGGATGTGAGGACTAGGATGCAATAACCAATCTGGTTATGTGCCTTTCTGAATTTGGCAGTATTTTACATGTAAAACATTTTAAATCCACTTGTGAAATCAAATGCACATGAAATTGAAATTTATGATAAAATGCACATTTTATGAGAAAAGGTAAACAAAATGCATATTGATTGATAATGTGTGTATAGAATGGAATACAAGTTCAAATGGTTTAATATTTTAAAAACACTCACAGACTAATATGAAAATGGGAAGTAACAGATGTGAAATAGCCACAAACAAAAAATACAGAAGGATTTATACCTCTCTATTTTGCCTTGATCATTCCACACCTGGAATACTGTGTCCAATTCTGGGCACCACAATTGAAGGGAGATTTTGACAACTGGAAATGTGTCCAGAGGAGAGCGACTAAAATGATCAAGGGTCTGGAGTAAAAGCCCTATGCGGAGTGGCTGAAAGAGCTGGGCATGTTTAGCCTGCAGAAGAAAAGGCTGTGAGGAAACATGATGTATAAATATGTGAGGGGATGGCATAAAGAGGAGGGAGCAAGCTTGTTTTTTTGCTGCCCTGGAGACTAGGACGTGGGATAATGGCTTCAAAGTACAGGCAAGGATATTCCATCTGAACATTAGGAAGAACTTCCTGATTGTGAGAGCTGTTCAGCAGTGGAACTCTGTCCTGGAATGTGGTGGAGGCTCCTTCTTTGGAGGCTTTTAAACAGAGGCTGGATAGTCATCTGTCAGGGGTGCTTTGAATGTGATTTTCCTGCTTCTTGGCAGAGGTTTGGACTGGATGGCCCACGAGGTCTCTTCCAACTCTGTGATTCTATTATTTTTTATTGTAAAAGTGTGTTTGAATGTCATTGATGTCTCTGAAATACTACTGATGGTGGCTGATTGTGTTTAATGTTTTTAATTTATATAAATTATTTTTTGTTAATAACAATTTTATTTGTAACAGAGCATGATAGAATATTATTGCTGTTGCTCTTGTTGGTATTCAGTTGAAGTATAATTTGAAATTATCAAACATTCTGATAATTTCCAAGCTGAATGTTTTTTCATTTCTGATGATGAAGGGAAGACATGTGTGTTGTGTTTTGGACTCACTATCAAAGGTTGTGGTGCTAGATGAGACAGTAGAGTACATCAGTCCTTTCTTTCCTTGTTTATGTCTGAGAAATTGAAACTCTCATTATACATTCATTGGAGTACAGCACCCAAAGAGGAAAATAGTTTTAGGCAATACAAAGTGAGTCTTTGTAAGCAGAGAGCACAAATGCTGCTTATTGGATCCAGACTGAATAATAACCTAATTTGTAAATGAGTTTTCGGAGAATTCATAATATAACAAATTATTTGAATTGGACACCTAAGGAAATAGAGTTGTCATGCTGAGCATAGTTTCAAGTTCTTTAATTCTTCATGCTTCACCAGGGAGCAGGATGAAGGTTTATGGATTAAGAGCAGGGAATAAAAGTAAGATTTATTACCATTTTCCCCCTGAGAAAAATACAGTTGCACAAGGTAATTCCATCATGATATTATTCTGTTCTTAATAGCTGCCTAGTGAAATAAAAGGCATATGGGGCAGACTCTGCTTCAGGGCAATAGTGATCACAGTATTCACTATCCAACTAGGACTGGGAACGTCCAAACTTCACCAATTTTTGGATGATTTAAAGACTAGCACAATTTCCCAGTCTATCATACCGTGCATGGTTGCTGAAATGGGGTTGCAGAGAAGAACATCTCAAGCAAGTTCTTCTAAAAGGAAAGGGAGACTATTGTTGTATAATTTCAAGTCCTTTCCCACTTAGATTCACCTTAGGCTTGCCATGTCATGGTATTTTCTTAATAAGATTTGTTCAGAAAGGTCTGTCTTTGCCTTTCTCTGAGGCTGAGGGTGTGCATTTCTGTAGCCAAGTGATATTTGAACCTGGGCCTCCAGAGTTATAATTCAGTGCTTAAACCACTACCACCAAACTGGCTAATTATCCAACCCACTAAAGCCCCTTCCACACAATTGAATAAAATCCCATATTATCTGCTTTGAACTGGGATATATGGCAGTGTGGACTCAGATAACCCGGTTCAAAGCAGATATTGTGGGATCTTTGGCTGTGATATTTTGGGTTATATGACTGTGTGGAAGAGCCCTAACTTGTCCCAGCTGATTGCAAATTTATACAGTCAACAGAGTCAAGAGGAAAGGCAGATTATAAATTCAGTCCTTCATTTCACACTCTATATACAAGAATGTCAGGGTAGTATATAATCAGAATCAATGCCTAATTAAAAGCTTAATTTAAAAAACAAACCAATTAAATGGTTTCAAACAGAACAATTTGGAAGCAATGTAAAAAAATTGAAACCTTACCTACATGTACAAATCTAAACAAATTCAATCAGACATGAAAAGCTTTAGCAAACAGCTATGTTTTTACTTGGTGCTCAAATAAGAGCAACATTGGTACCTATTGGTCTCCAGAAAGATGGTTATTCCATAAGTGGAGTGCCACAACAAAGGAAGTCCTCTCCTATGCCTTCCCAAGGTATATTCCTCTGAGTGATAGAACATGGAGTAGGACCCGCAACATATATCAAACCTCAGACAGGTAGAACAAGGGTGCTTCTTCAAGTAACCATATCCTAAGCTTTTATAAGAAACTTTGTTCACAAAGTAATGCCGAGAGACATATATAAAATTAAAATCAAAATCATAACCATGAAGTTGAGCTATTAAATAGGTGCCCTGTCTGAAATACTTAATAAGCATTAGAATTTTTTCTCAATGTTTACATTGCTTGAAATTTTTTCCAGCCCCTTGAAGACTTTGAGCACATGAAATAAGGACCCCATGGGTTTTTGTTTTGTTTTTGTTTTTGTTAAAAAGACAAGGGATAATCTAAACATTATTCTTAGTATTATTGCATTTTTGGAACATATTAATGATAAAAAGGTGTTTTGACTATTATTTTAGACACAGAGAAAGTTTATGATAATACAGTACGTATTTCTTGGAATTAACATGTGCCCTTGAGGTTTGACTCCAGAACTGCAAACATAGATATCAAAATCTGTGGGTACTCAAGCCCCATTGTATACAACAGGATAGTAAAATTGGTATCTATTATGTAAAAAACATTAAGAAATTTTGAATTTATTTTTTAAAAATCAAGTTGTAGTTGAATTCATGAATATAGAATTTGTGGATACCGAGTGCTGACTGTCCTTTTTTCAAGGATTGGAGAGAATAGGTTTTGATTATAACATTATTTGAACAATAAAACCAATCTACTGAGTTCAAAGGGCCCAGAGTTTAGTAAATAGCAATGCAACAAGATTGATTGAAGTAAAGAAGAGGACCAGACAAGGTTGTCCCCTCTCACCTTTAATGTTTATTTTGGTGTTAGAGACCCTACTGAGATATATTACACGAGATGACAGAATTTATGAGGTGAGGGTTAAAAAAAAAGTATCAGCTGAGGGCTTGTGTGGATGATCTTGTGATAATGATACAAACCCCAATGGTCTGAACAAAGGCTCTCCAGGAAAAAGTCATTCAAGACATGCTCCAGGTTTAAAGTAAATAGTGAAAAATAGCTTACTAAAATATGACCTCAGAAGAGGACAATCAGTTAACTGTCATTTCAATTTTGAAGTAGAAAAGGGAAAATAAATATTGGGTAGTTACAATTATGAAGATTATGATTATGATTACTACTATAACTAGTAATAGTATTTCCAAAATATCTCTAAAAACTCTGAAAGGAAATTCAAAGAAAATTGGAAAGAGGGAGGGAGTCAAATCCATCCCTTTGGAGCACAATTTCAGTAATAAAAGCAAATGTTTTGCTAATACTTTTTTTCTTTTTTAAAGGGCTCCATCATTTTGTGAAAGGGTATAAAAAATTCTAAATGTGACTGACACACAATGAAACTCAGATTACAATTTAAAATATTGGATGATGCTTAAAAAGAGGCAGCTTGGGAGTGCCTAATGTCAAATTGTATTATGAGACCTGGGGTTTTGTATGGTTGAAAGAATCAATATTGCTTAGAGGTATGAGACTCTTGGAACATGACAATTCATGGCATGGATATTTTGGGTATGATAATTAAAATGCATGCTGTAGCTAAAAATCAGACTAACAGCCAGAGTTGATTCATAGGTTGATTGGTATTTAGGTGGCTAGAGATGCCACCTAAATACCAAGATAGACTGAAAAGTTTAGACTCGTCTGGAACAAACACAGGAAAAAGAGGAGTGGAATAGAGTTAGCTAATTTTCTTTTCCCATTTCTCTCTGTTTTGCTTTTTGTACATGCTCAGCAAGAGTTTCAAGATACACTTTTGGGGGCACACCATGTGTGTCATAGTAGTTTGAGTTTTGGGGTATGACTTTGGAGATCAGAGTTTGAATCCCCGAGCAGCCATGCAGTTCCACTGGAGGCTCTTTGGCAAGTCACACATTTTCAGTCTTGAAACCCCTGTAATAGAGTCATTATAAGTCCGACACAGCTTGAAGGTGCACCACCACCACCACCACCACAACATATGCTCTGGTGGTGGTTTATCCTAGTGCTACAGTGACTAAAACAATGATTCAGTGCCAAAAGGATATAACAAAAGGAATGAAAATTGCCTTTCTACAATGGGAAGTGCTTTGCTGTAGATGAATAGCCCAATCCTGTTCACTGTTACTTTGTTTATAAGAAATGCATTTTTACCTTTCTATCCCACTCTCCCTCCAAAGAGGTCAGGGCAACGTTCAAAACATGGCCTTTTCCTTTTGTGTTCTCAGAGAACTCTAGTGAACTTCATGAGGCTAGGAAACCATGCTCAGCTCTTGGAGATCCTATTAGCTTTCCAGTTTGGGTAGCATCACATATATATGTGCTGCAGAAATGAAGAGACTGAGTGTGTACAGCCAGTAGTGATGGTGGTGTTCCATTTTGGTTGAACATTAAAATTATTCTGAACTTTACAGTCTCATTACATAGATGAGGTTATGTGGGGTGATTTGACAGCCTCTGTGGCGAATTGGTGGGGCAGTGGAGCAATTTCCATGCCCTGCGTCCTGCTCTAGCCACTGCAATGATTCCCCATCATACGTGGAGAAACATTGCCATGTTGCTTCCCCCCACACTGCACCATTGTTCTCAACAGAATATGGGAAGCCTCTGGGTGGAGCATCATAGGACTGATTGATGAAGCCCTACCGGAAGTTAGTATGTATCATGTGATGGATGGTGTGGGTCTCTGTGGATCAACTGGGGCTTGCAGCTCCCTGTGTGATTAAGTCCTTGGCCTGAACTTTGAAGAAGCTTCCTAAGGAGCTATTCCTATTTAAGGGCTGATGTCCCTATACACAGAGATCATTAGCACGAAAGCTGTTACTTAACAAGCTACAATCTAGTCTTTGTGAGGTGAAACCCGACTGCTACAAAATGGTGACAAATAGCTGGGAACAGATTGCACAAGGTCTTCGTAATCTTTGCATTGTTTGTTATTTGCATTTTTAAGGACTGAGAGTACTTGAACAGCATAGCAGTACTGTCCTCTGCCTAGTAAATATAATCATAAAGAGTGGAAGGATAGTTATGATGTTTGACATATTATCCAGGAAGTAACTATGACATTTTTATAATCATTTTTCATGCTGAATACACAATCACAACATGTGGACAGAGGAAAGCTGACTTTTCCAGTTAGCAAGGTATTGAGGAGAGCTGACCAGTTGACTAAGAAATTCTCAGATCTCAGCAATCTGTTGAGAGCACTTGCCCAGAGGAAAGTCGTTGTCTTAGAAAGGGTAGTTTTGTTTTTATTCCTCTAGAAAGGGTTACCTGGGAAGACCTTTATTCAGGGAATGACAAAATTCAGATTTCATCAAGTAATACATTTTCAAGGTCTGTTTCTTTCCATGTTTCTTATCCTTGTGCTTTTACAAACACATTACTTAAACATAAGTCTCAGCAAAATCAATAAGATAGATATGTTTAAGAATGAACTGCCAGTCAGAAAACTGAATTCTTTGTGATTTTTTATTTATTTGTGGTCACTTCATTACAATTCAAAAAACATTGATTTTGGGAGAAAGAATTCATTATTACTCAGTGCTGCTAATTACTTTTTTTAGCATTAATTACTACAAGAACAGGGAAGAGAACAAAATATAAATCTGGATGGGTTGTCAAAATACCTTCTGATTCATGCCATGTGGCCATAATCTTGATTTTCACTTGTTTTCCATTTGTGTCTGTCATACAACTGTTTTGAAGATATTGACTAAGTTGTCAGAGAAGCACGTGTTGAGTTAATATCCTTACCTTTTAAATGAAATACTAACAACTACTTCCTGTTTCTACATTGCTCCTTGATTGTAGGGACATAATTATATAACACCATGATATAAACTCTGTTGCTAATCCCTGGACCCTTTGAATCAAAAATATTTATATTAATATTAATTTCCAAATCAGCAACAAGAGTCAATGGCTGTATTTTAGTTACAACCAGCAATTGTGTTTAGGTGTTTGGGGTGGGATGTATGTGCTTATTTATGATTATTTCACTATGCAGAAAGAACATTATGGAAATACCTACTCTTTCTTATACAGCAAGAGCAGATCAAGTATTGCTATCCCCCTTTACATGTTACCACTTACCTCTAAACAAGGAATAGAGAAAATCACACAGTGTGTCAATCTGGGAACACCTTGACTGGCATGTACCAGCGTCTTTGCAGTTCGATCTTTAAATCCTTGTATCATATCAGCTTTTACAGTTGTTTCTCTTCAATCCTTCTGTTGCCTGGGATTGCCACATTTATGATCCTTTCTATTAACATCATTGTGAAGTCAGGAGTATTGTGCTCCAAAACTCTATCAATCTGAATTCAGAAGTCCCAGAGTAGTTTGACATGCTCATTTACTGTAACCTTTTCAGGCTTGTGGTCCCACCAGTTCTTTGTCACAGGCAGATGGCATTTGTGGCACAAGTTCCAATGAATCATCTGAGCAACGGTATTATGCCTCTGCTTGTAGTCTGTCTGTGTGATCTTCTTGCAGCATGAGGATGTGATCTATTGTTTCATCTGCTTTCTTATAGAGTCTACACTTGGGATCTGTTGTTGACTTTTCAATTTTGGCTTTGATGGCATTTGTTCTAATGGTTTATTCTTGGGCTGCCAGAATCAGGCCTCCGTCTTTTTTTCAAAGTTCCATTTGTGAGCTACATCCATGTTGTTGTTGTTGCTGTTATTTTGATGTGGCTTTGTCAAAAAAAAGTTTGTAAGCCAATAAAATGTGAAATGCAAACTTTCAGATAAAATAATAAGAGAATATTATTGAAATAATAAGAAAAATAACTTATCTGCAATCTGTAGTTTGTTTCAAAGAGTCTGAAATCTGTCAGAATAGAAAGAAGAAGGAGTGGTAACAGAAGGAGTGGACATCCTTGTCATTATAGTTAAGACATTTAACAAATGATTTAGATATAGAAGTTCATATGTGTTTTTTGGTACACTATAAATACTGAAGGTTGTTCATTTAGTAACTGTTGAAGATGTCTACTCATCTGACAGTAGATAAGGCATACCTTAAGTCAGATTTTCTCAGCCTGGGGGTTGCAAAGGAGTATGAGAGGGATTGCCAAATACCATCAAAAAACACAGTATTTTCTGTTGGTCATAGGGGTTCTGTGTGGGAAGTTTGGCCCAATTCTATCATTGGTGGGGTTCAAGAGACTCTTTGATTGTAGGTGAACCATAAATCCCAGCAACTACAACTCCAAAATGTCAAAGTATATTTTCCCCAAACTTCACCAGAGTTCAAATATGGGCATATTGAGTATTCATGCCAAGTTTGGTACAGAGCCATCATTGTTTGAATTCACAGTACTCGTTGGATGTAGGCGAACTACAACTCCAAAACTCAAAGTCAATGCCTGTGGTGAAGTCATATTTCTTTATTACAGGTTTTAAATACGGTTGATATTTATATATATGTATATATGTTGAAGGGGTAAAAACTTAGCAAACCCTAAAGGGTTAACAGAGATATTAGTGTGCAGAATCTCCATTACCATGGAAACAGGAGGCAGAGTCTGCAACTGGCTTTAGAATCTTCGAATTCAAACTTTAGCAGTTGGGAGTTGGCAGCAAAAATCGAAGGAGAGAGGGTGTGTGGAGAGTTAAAGAGTCCATTTTAGCCAGCTGTCAGCCAGTTTTTAAAAAAGACTCTGACTCTACTCTGTGAGAGAGTAGAAGAAAAGCTGTGTTTGAACTGCTAGGAAAGCAGTAGGGTTTAAGGACAAGCAGTTAGTGTAAAGACTGCTGAGCTATTGGTTCTAGGAGTGCAGCTATATAGTATCAAGTTGTATCTCTATAGTTAGTGTATTGTAACCTTATGATATGTGCCTCTAAGCAGATACTGTAACCACTTAAGCTTTGAACTCTGAAACCTCCATGCTTAGAACATTGTTTGAATAAACTTTACAGTTCTTTAACAAAGATATCTCCCCGCGTAGTTCCTTCACCCACAAGCCTCGGAAACAACTTCCTAGTGAGTAGCCAAGTATAGTAAATGGTGGCAGCAAAAGTTAACAAATAATGTCAGTGGGAGTTTGGGGTTAGAGGAATACCCTGCCCTGACACAGTAATCGAAAGGTTAATGGGAAAGCTGACCTGTGTGAATACTTATTACATTATATGGTGGCAGCAAGAGGAATTAAAAGAAGTCTTTATATAAATTGGTGGTAAGGGTTGAATAAGAAACTACCCGGCCACAGTTGAAAGTATAATATAGAGAGCCCTTACATATTTTGGTGGCAGCGGTGGGATAGCCAGCCCTGCCACAGTGCACAGACAAAGAAGAGAGTGGGGACAGTCAGTTCTCCACAGTTTGAAATAAAAGATCCTTACAATGCCCATTAAACCCTTCCAGTATTTTCTGTTGGTCATGAGAGTTCTGTGTGTCAAGTTTGCTTCAACTCTATGATTGGTGGAATTCAGAATTCTCTTTGATTGTAGGTTAACTTTAAATCCCAGCAACTACAACTCCCAAATGACAAAATCAATACCACCCCCCAACCCCACCAGTACTCAAATTTGGGCGTATCGGGTATTTGTGCCAAATTTGGTCCAGTGAATGAAAATACATCCTGTATATCAGATAAGAACATAAGAACATAAGAAGAGCCATGCTGAATCGGACCTCAGTCCATCTAGTCCAGCATTCTGTATCACACAGTGGCCCACCAGTTGTACACGGGGATCTCGAGCAGAAGGGAGGGCAAAACCCTGACCTGCTCCCGACCCCCACAACCAGTACCCAGGGAAATCCTGCCTACCTCAACCAACTCCGAGGTGGTACTTGAATGTCCTTTTCAGTAACTACCGATACACTTGGTATCCATGAATCTGTCTAATCCTGCCTTGAAGTTGTTCAGGCTGACAGCTGTCACAGCCTCTTCTGGAAGTAAATTCCATAACCCAATGACCCTCTGGGTGAAGAAATATTTCCCTTTATTAGTCCTAATTTTCCTACCTTGGAGCTTCAGGGAGTGCACTCTAGTCCTAGTGTTTTGTGACAAAGAAAATATTTTTTCTTTATTCACCTTTTCTATCCCATGCATGATTTTATACACTTCGATCAAGTCACCTCTTAAACGCCGTCTTTCAAAGCTGAAAAGACCAAGGCGTTGCAACCTGATTTCATTAGGGAGCCGCTCCATCCCTTGGATCATTCTTGTTGCCCTTTTCTGTACCTTTTCCAGTTCCGTTATATCCTTCTTAAGGTGTGGAGACCAGAATTGTACACAGTACTCCAAATGTGGCCTTACCATAGATTTGTAGAGAGGTAATACAACATTTGCTGACCTATTTTCGATTCCCTTTCTGATCATGCCTCCAGCATAGAATTTGCTTTTTCACTGCTGCTGCGCACTGGGTTGACATCTTCATTGAGCTGTCCACCAAGACCCCAAGATCCCTTTCCTGGTTTGTCTCGGAATGCTTTGACCCCATCAATTGGTAGGTGTAGTTGGGGTTCTTTGCCCCGATGTGCATGACTTTACACTTGTTTAGGTTAAAATGCATTTGCCACTTTGTTGCCCATTCACTCAATTTCGAGAGATCTTTCTGGAGCTCTTTACAATCCGTTTCATTTTTAACTACCCTGAACAATTTAGTGTTGTCTGCAAACTTTGCTACCTCAGAATTCACTCCTACATCCAGATCATTAATGAATAAATTAAAAAAGTAACGGACCCAAAACTGAACCTTGGGGTACGCCACTTCTCACCTCTTTCCACCCAGAGAAATGTCCATTTATTACCACCCTTTGTTTCCTACAGTTTAGCCAGGTTCCAATCCAGGACAAGCCAGGTTCCAATCCAGTCCTCTGATTCCATGGCTGAAGAGCTTATTTAGCAGCCTTTGGTGAGGGACTTTGTCAAAAAGCCTTTTGAAAGTCAAGGTAAACAATATCAATTGGGTCCCCTTTATCTATGTGTTTATTTACACCCTCAAAGAATTCTAACAAGTTAGTAAGACATGATTTGCCTTTGCAGAAACCATGTTGATTTTCCTTCAGCAATGCCTGTTCTTCTATGTGCCTAGTAATTTTTTCTTTAATAATGGTTTCCATCAATTTGCCTGGAACTGAGGTTAAACTGACTGGTCTATAATTTCCTGGATCACCTCTGGATCCTTTCTTGAAGATCGGTGTTACATTTGCCTCCCTCCAGTCCTCAGGTACAGTGCCTGATCTTAGAGAAAGGTTATATATCTTAGCTAGAAGTTCAGCAATTTCACACTTGAGTTCCTTAAGAACTCTGGGGTGGATGCCGTCTGGACCTGGTGATTTGTTGACATTTAGTTTAGTAAGGCATGTGAGAACATCCTCCTTGTTTATCTCTATCTGTTTTAATTCTTTTAATTCCCTCCCTGAAAAAACTGACTCAGCTGCAGGCATATGTTGTCTGTCCTCCTGTGTGAAAACGGAGGCAAAGAAGTCATTTAGCCGCTCAGCAATCTCTTTGTCTTCACTGATTTTTCCTTTCTGACCATTGTCGTCGAGTGGCCCAACTGCTTTTCTAGTTGGGTTCCTGCTTCTGATGTACTTAAAGAAGTTTTTGTTATTTTTTTTAAATATTCTTTGCTATGTGTGCCTCAAAATCTCTCTTGGCTTTCCTGACTGTTGCTTTGCATTTAGTTTGCCAGAGCTTGTGTTCCTTTCTTTTCTCCTCGGTAGGAAGAGCCTTCCATTTCTTAAATGAGTTTTTCTTCTTTCCAATCACATCTTTTACTTCATTTGTAAGCCATACTGGTGTCCTTTTGGACTTTCCATGCCTCTTTCTTTTTATTGGAATGCATTTTAGTTCGGCCTGTTTTAAGGTATTTTTAAACAGTTTCCAAGCATTTTGGAGGGATTTGATTTTTTTACTGCTCCTTTTAGTTTGTTCTTTACAATTTTTCTCATTTTGGTGAAATTCCCTTTGTGAAAGTTTAATGTCTCCGTGTTAGTTTTCACTGACAGTTTGCTATCCAAACTTACGTTGAAGGTTATTGTGTTATGGTCACTGGTACCTATGGGCTCAGCTACAAGGACATCTTGAACGAGATCTTGTTCATTAGTTAGCACCAAGTCCAGGATCCCCTTTCCCCTGGTTGGTTCCATGACCATCTGCTCAAGGGAATAATCAGCTAGCATGTCGAGGAACCTTGTCTCTCTTTCATGCGTAGAACAAGAATTTGGCCAATCTATTTGGGGATAGTTGAAGTCCCCCATTATGACTAATGTATTTCTTTTTGAGGCCTGTTTAACTTCATTTTCCAGATAGCAGTCTGCCTCTGGAGTTTGGTTGGGAGGGCGATAGCAGATCCCTAGTGCTAGATTAGTTTTTTGTCCTGGGACTTTTATCCACAATGTTTCGGTAGGTGAGTTTGAAATTTCTTGAAGTTCTATTTCATGAGATTCTAGCTCTTCGTTTATGTACAAGGCCACACCGCCACCATTTTTCCGTCTCCTATCTATCCTGTACAGTTTATAACCTGGAATCTTTGTGTCCCATTTGTTTTCCTCCGTCCACCAGGTTTCTGTTATGCCAATAATATCAATATTTTTTTTTTGCCAAATATTCCAACTCCCTATTTTTGTTCGAAGGCTTCTAGCGTTTGCGTACAGACATTTATATTTATTTCTCTGGTGCACTTTCAACTTTGGCTGTTTGTGAGAGTTTGTAGAAGGCCTACCATGTCCTACCTCTTGACTACTACTATCTTTTCTGTTGACTCAGCCATTAGTGTGTAGATTTCATCCTCCATACTTGGCATTTCACCCTCCTGTCGACTTTCCCCTAGGAATCAGTTTAAAAGCTGCTCTGAAATCTTTTTAATATTAATCGCCAGCAGTCTGGTTCCATTTTCGTTCAAGTGTAACCCGTCCCTTTTGTACAGGTCTGGCTTTCCTGAAAATGTTCCCCAGTTCCTAACAAATCTAAATCCTTCCTCTCGACACCACTGCCTCATCCACGCATTGAAGCTCCTGAGCTCTGCCTGTCTGGCTGTCCCTGCGCGTGGAACAGGTAGCATTTCCGAGAATGCTACCTTTGAGGTCTTCTACCTAGCAACCTAAATTTGGCTTCCAGGACCATCCGCTTAGCCTTCCCAATGTCATTGGTACCAACGTGTACCACGACCACTGGCTCCACCCCAGCACTATCTACCAGCCTATCTAGATGCCTCGTAATGTCCGCGACCTTTGCACCCGGCAGGCAATTTACCATGCGGTCATCATGTCCATCACAAACCCAGCTTTCTATGTTCTGGACAATCGAATCACCTACTACAAGAAGCCCACCTCCTACCACCCGTTGAGAAGTATCTTCGGTGCACGAAGATATGGGCACAGCCTCTGAGGGAGGGGTCCCAACTAAGGGAGCTGGTCCCTCTTCCTCAGACTGATGTTCTCCCTGCCCAAGACCCCCATTTTCCAAGGCAGCTGGAGGGCTGCTCATCACGGAGTGGGATGCTCCTATTGCATCTCTGGAGATCTTATCCTCCAGCCTCACTTCCTCTCTGTGCTTCTCCAGGTCTGCTACCTTGGCTTCAAGGGAAGAAACACGTTCCCTGAGAGCCAGGAGCTCACTGCAGCGAACGCACACCCAAGACTTCTGCCCGGCAGGCAGATAGTCATACATGTGACACTCGATGCAAAACACTGGGAAACCCCCAGATATATACATTACAATTAATAACAGTAGCAAAATTACAGTTATGAAGTAGCAATGAAAATAATATTATGGTTGGAGGTCACCACAACATGAGGAACTGTATTAAGGGGTCATGGCATTAGGAAGTTTGCGAACCACTGCCTTAAGTCATCCTTACTATTGCTGTTTGGATATATTAATGGGTTATGCAGTTATTGCGAAGTAGGAAATTTGCTGTTTGTGACTGATATCTTACGAAATCTGACAGATATATAGTACTTCATATGACCTGTGGGTGGGGAGATTTTAATATTATTGAATATGGCCTGCTGATGCTCTGCTGTGGCAGCAGAAAATATTACTGGGGCCAGTTTTAAAAGTGCTGTATCAGCATGAATGTAAGTGCTTACCTTGGAATGCATGGAACCCCTTAGGGAATCTGATTTCCATATAATCAAGGATTGACACCTAGATAGTTTAATGCTGCATTTAATAATGAATTCATGAGAAAAAGACAAATGCTTCCAATGTGGAGACCTTCAAAGGATTTGCATTACATTATGTTCATGTTAATCTTTAAAGGCACAAACAAGTATCCAGTGTCATTTTCAGCAGTATGATATTTTGGCTAACTGGCCATATATGTTTCTACAGCATTCCATTGCCACGTTCCAATCTATTCAAAAATATTCTGTAAACCTTAATATCACATTTCCCCAGTGTGCAGGTGTTTTTTCATTGGTCTGTAACTCCAGCTGCCTTCTTTCCTTCACAACACTTTTATGTTATTCCAGTGAGTAGAGCTCTTCTTAAAGTATTTTCCTGGTGCAAACAGATATGCCTGCATAGAGTTTGCACAAATATTGAGTAGGTAGGCAATTCTCCACCTACTAATTCCATGGACCTGTTGTGGTTAGGGAGGCAAGGAAAGTTTAAATCTGTGGTGAATGCAGAAGAGTGGAGGTGTCTTAAACTTGACACAACTGGATATAGGTAAACGCTGCATCTAGAGGCTTTTTCATGTTATATAATGGTAAAATTATAAAGTTGGAAGATAGTACAAAAGTCATCCAGTCCATACCCCTGTTGTGCAAGAACACAAAATCAAACCATTCCTGACAAATGGACACCTAGTTGTTGGGTGCTGCTGCTTAAAAACTTCCAAAGAATGTGATATCATCACACTCTAAGGCAACATATTCCATTGATGAACAGCTCTTACTCTCAGGAAGTTTTTCTTGTTGTGATCTTGGTGGTGCCCACTCAGGGGTCATGGTGACCTGTTATCCTGTGCTTTTCACTGTCCCAGCTCTTTCCCCTACCTTATTACATGGAGGGAAGCCTCTTTGAGCTGTCTTGACCCACCTTTCCTAATGGAAAGATGGGAAACTCCCATTGACCGCCAGTGGCAATTTTTCGGCTGCTGCAAAGTTTTGGAGACAGTTCAAAACCCAGAAATAATTTTCCAGGGTGTGATGGCAGTCATCAGGCTCTGTGGCAGAACTGAGGAACACCCATCTCCACCACTGAAATTGGAGCCACGTGAAGAGGTTCAGAATCTTCTCTTCTCCAGATTAAGAGAGGGTCTGAAAGCCTCACTCCTCATCAGATTTGGCTCTAGACCTTTTACCATTCTGGTTTCCCTTCAAGTAAAGTTGGAAGCAGGGCCGTAGCTAGGATTTTGATTGGGGGGCTGAGTTTGGTTTGGGGGAGCTGAGACTGGGTGGAAGAGGGTCTACCCTAGCAAACCTTTTGTATTGTTATCCCAATAACCCCATTAATGTGGGATATATTGAGCATGGTGATCAGATCAGGATATGAATAAACATAACAGTTTAAATAATGCACCAGTAAGGCCTTTTCGTGGACCACCCTGAGAATTGGGGGGGGGGGGGCTGAAGCCCCCTGAAAACAGAGCAACAACATGATAATTGCCTTGAAAGATACAGAACGGGGAAATAAAGAGTTGAATGAAAAATGGGTTCAGGAGAAAGCGGGAAGTGAAGAGGAAAATCACACTTTTCTGGTAACAGGCGATTCAAGATAGCTTAATTGATGGTTGAGCGAGGAAACAGAAAAGGAAAAAGAATCATAAGACAGACTGAAAACAGAGCAACAACATGATAATTGCCTTGAAAGATACAGAGAAGGGGAAATAAAGAGTTGAATGAAAAAGGGTTCCAGGAGAAAACGGGAAGTGAAGAGGAAAATCACACTTTTCTGGTAACAGGCAATGATAATTAGAGACTGGTGAATTATGGATCAAAAAGCCAAAATGTTATCTCAGAGAAAATTCATTTTAAAAAATAGAATGGATATTTCCTTAGTATCCACACAGGTCATCAGTATATTTACTGTTTAGCCTAGGGGAAGGGGGCCAAAGTTGCTAACTTAAGGACTTCAGAATCCTAGAGCTCTACATTGTTATGAAGGAAACCTGCAGAATGGAAGAACTCAACACTTTGAAAGTTCCTTACAAAAGCACTTTTTTTTGGTCCGTTAAAATTTTTGAACTTCAAATAGACTGCTAAAGCAACTGAATACTAATTTGAGGCAAGTGCAAAATAATGCACTTCAAAATAACTTCATATGCAGCAAATTATATGCTGCCATCAAGGTAAAGAGTTGTATAAAAAGCAAAACAAGGCATATGATAAAATGAAGCTGTGCTGCAATATGATGGCCCAGCTATAGCATCAGAATAGCTCAAGTATTTTCACAGCTTTAGGGAAAATACTAAATTGTAAACATGAACCAAAGTCATGTGACTGAGCTGGTGAATCTCACAGCAACATTTCTGTAACTGCCCTATTTCCTACTCCTGGGTGAGAAAGGGGCCCTGTGAAGGTAATCTAGCTACTACTCCCACTTATTTACCCCAAATGACACTGACATTGGTTTGATGATTGGTTTGCCATGCCTGCAACTGGCTTGAAGTCAGAAAGGTGATTACATTGAACACAGAATATGGCCTCAAACCAATTTGTAGGCACCTCCATCCCTCCCTTTTGAGAGAAATTTGCATCAGTGCACCAGCAGCATACCAGATGAAAAAAGGGGGAAAGTGATGGCAGCAGAGGCGATCAATTACCCCTCAAAGGGGTCACATTAGCTCCCTGCCCAGCCATACCCCGGGGACATTTTTCAGCATTCTTTATGTACTTTAGCAGGGATGAATGTCTAAACTGTACCCTAAATTTTGAGAAGCCGATTTTGCCCTGGAATTCGAATACACTAACATCTGTTATATCACATTTTTGGGTAAACTTGGACTTTCTTGAAATGTTTATAAATGTGTTGATTACCTTTAGATGTGACACTGCAGCCTTAAGCTGGTTTTGAACTGCATTATATACTGTAGATACTGTTGAAGGGCCTTTAGTTACTTGATGGGAAGTTACAGAAGTATTTAATTTTACCTCTTTCACCAATGACTTGTCCTCCCCTTCCCATGGGAAATGAAATTCCCATACACACACAAAGAAGAGAGTACTGAAAGGAGATTAGTAGTAGTTACACAGTTACAAATAGTCTAGATCAGTAGTTCTCAACCTATAGGTCCCAAAATGTAGGCCAAAACATCTTGGGACCCACAGGATGAGAACCAGTGGTCTAGGTCATATATTCAATCAAGAAAAGAATGTAATTTCCCAGTGTGACTACCTCAGCATTCTTCTACTCATGAAACAGATGGAGTTCTATATCTTGGGTGATCATGGGAATCTGGACCTACTTGGTCTAGTCTATATCTGTTATCTTTGATTAGGCTAGCAGTCACAATCCCAAAGTTTCAGTCTTTTTGTCTCCCTTTGATAACTTCTGAGAGTAGTTCCAGACAGCCCTTTATCCCAGGATCATTCGCGTTTTAAAAACACAGATGTTCCTGGAAGCCTGTCTATACCCACCCTAGAAAGCACATGATTTCTGGGGTGGGTGTCCAGATAATCTGCTGGGGCTAGCCCAGCAGAACATCTGGGGACCCACACCTCTCCCAAAGCCCCCAGACTCCTTTAAAAGTAAAGAAAACTTACCCGCTCTTCATTAAATCTTGGAGCAGCTCTCACGGCACGTAGAAATGATGCACCAGGAGAAAGGGGGGTGATTTTTCTCCCCCCCCCCACTCTCCAGGCACGTCATTACTGCAGTCCAGACATCAGAAATAGTGGGTTTATCCCACGTCTTCTAAGAAGACGTGGAATAAATCCACTATCTAATTAATTCGCTACAAACCAGGGGTTTCCTGGTTTGTAGAGAATTAATTCGGGATTGTCCAGGACATCATCTGGACAGCCCCTTCTTTATGGCAGGAGCTACTGCAATAAAGGGGCTGTCTAGATGCTCCCTCACTTGGAAGCATCCTGAAGTTTTCACTGTTTTCTTCAAACTAGTCATCCTCACTCATCAATCGTCTATTATGATCTCTATTGCTCTGATGCTGATCCCAATAAATGTAACTGAACCCAACATATTATTATCCCTTTCTCTACCTGGTGGAGAGACTATCCCACCAACTGTGTTGCCCAGATAATGGGGTAGGCCATTATCACAATTTAGATGTGACCATGCTCTCTCCAAGATCCATGGAGACTGTGCACTACCTAACAATGTGCAGAATAAGACATGTGACACATAAGAACATAAGAACATAAGAAGAGCCATGCTGAATCGGGCCTCAGCCCATCTAGTCCAGCATTCTGTGTCACACAGTGGCCCACTAATTGTACACAGGGATTTCTAGCAGAAGGGAGGGCAAAACCCTCACCTGCTCCCGACCCCCCACAACCAGTACCCGGGGAAAATCCTGCCTGCCTCCATCAACACAGAGGTGGCACTTGGATGTCCATTTCAGTAACTACTGATTCCCTTGGTATCCATGAATCTGTCTAATCCTGCCTTATTTATTTATTTATTTATTATTTGCATTTGTATTCCGCCTCTTCCCGAGGGCTCGTGGCGGGTTACAAGACATACATAGTGATCGGCAGGCAACACTCATGCCGACTCACGAACAAAATAAAACAATGCTATAACCATAAAAATAACAAAAATGATACTAAAAAACATCATTAAAACATTGTTAAAATTACACTAAGTGACAAAAAACGGTAACACAGAGTCATAAGCTGTCCAGGCTGACAGCTGTCACAACCTCCTCTGGAAGTGAGTTCCATAACCCAATGACCCTCTGGGTGAAGAAATATTTCCCTTTATTAGTCCTAACTTTTCTACCTTGGAGCTTTAGGGAGTGCCCCTAGTCCTAGTGTTGTGTGACAGAGAAAATATTTTTCTCTATTCACCTTTTCTATCCCATGCATGATTTTATACACTTCGATCAAGTCACCTCTTAAACGCCGTCTTTCAAGGCTGAAAAGACCAAGGCGTTGCAACCTGATTTCATAAGGGAGCTGCTCCATCCCTTGGATCATTCTTGTTGCCCTTCTTTGTACCTTTTCCAGTTCCGTTATATCCTTCTTAAGGTGCGGAGACCAGAATTGTACACAGTACTCCAGATGTGGCCTCACCATAGATTTGTAGAGAGGCAATACAACATTTGCCAACCTATTTTCGATTCCCTTCCTGATCATGCCAAGCATAGAACAGCGCACTGGGTTGACATCTTCATTGAGCTGTCCACCAAAACCCCAAGATCCCTTTCCTGGTTTGTCTCGGAAAGCTTTGAAAAGCACATACAATTCTGTTCTCCAACAAAGAGGAACAGCAAGTAGTTCAGAATAAGTGCCCAGGGGGCTGCCAACTACCCGAGAGTAGTGTCTCATTTTGCCTAATGACATGACTATTTTTGCAAATTTTCCTATAACATACTTTTTCCAGGAACCTTGGAAGTGGGTCATTTCCATAACCCATAACTTCTCTAGCCTTCTGCAGGAGGCATAGTATTAAAAGCACAACAATTGAACAGATTTGACAACACTCCTTCAAGATGTGAATGGGTATATACTGAAAGTGGGAAGGGTTATAGTCCATGGGTACAGCTCGCCACTGGGAAATGAGCAAGGATTTGGAATACAAGTTCTTCTTCCCAATTCTGTTAACTAGTGTCATTCTGACAGTGTGCAGTAATATTTGCTCTTTATATTGCAGTTCGTATGCATTTACCCCTGTGTGCTCTGGAAATTGTGTGTCCCCTTGTGCCCCCTTCTGGAAATTATGAAACTATATCTATATCTATATTCTGCATTTGATTTGTTTTGGTGGTGCTGCTGTGTTTCTCAATTGTGAATCAGATACTTTTTTCTGCCCAGACCTGGAGTCTAGCAAATGGAAGGTGATCAGAGCCAATTTTTTTCTACAGTTAATAAGGAGAGGAAAATAGAGATTGGATATTGAAGCCTGCAGCATTATGCTGAGAAATTCCCATTTCTTCTTAAATTCAGAGGGGATTTTTGAGACCTATGCTGACTTCACTGCATATAATTTAACACATAAAATGTGCTACATCATATGGTTCTGGCACTTAAGCATGGAAATGCTTTAGTTTTGTTCAAACAATCATTGCAAAATCTATATATATAAAAGGGAAGTGGTCGTGCAACGGGGCAAATGCATGCCAAAACTACATTCCCCACACACACGAAAATCACAGGGCCACTTATCCATACCACAAGGTACATCATCCACCCACTGAAACACCCCTAAACAACACACAACACCCCCAAAACATCCACCGATACACAACATAAATACGCATGCGCAAAACACCGCACACACAACATGGCCGCCAACAAAACACCACAGAACCACGCATGCGCAACTTCAAACCACATCCAAACAGAAAACAATCCACAACCCCCCTCCATGACTACCCACTACCCCACATAAACAAGAACACGCACACACACCTCTTCCGCAGCCTTCTAGACCTCCTTCACCGCCTCTACCCCACTGCCGAAAACGAGCGGCGACTCCACATCCGGCGACCAAGGACACAGCGGGGAAGCAGAACCCACCAGCAGAAGCCAAAAGGGAAGCAGGGCCGAAGGAAGAGCCTCCATTACACGGCCGGCAACGCCGCCGTGCCCTGCTCTTCCGCCCCTTCTCGCTCTCCTCCGCCGCCTCTCTTCTGCTGCCCGGGAAAGAAACCAAGCCGCCATGGCCACGGAACTACAGTTCCCAGAAGGCACCGCACAGCTCCATGGCAAAGAAGGGCGCAGGAACAGGAAGTCGCCGTGCGGGGCCTTCTGGGAAATGTAGTCCCGTGGCCATGCCTGCTTGGTCCCCAGCCAGTAGCACCTCACCTTAGAGAGAGGCAGGCATGCAGGAGGTGCTCCAAACAGCAGCCGCTTCCAGCCCTTCCCAGGAACAGGAGAGGCGGAACTCCCCAGGCAGAGTTGCGAGGCTCCGGCCGGGGAAGAGGTACGCTGAAGCTTCTCCTTCCCCCTCCAAGATCTTCTTCGCCTCCCTGATCCCATTCCCCTCAATGCTTTCTCCCTTCGAGGACTGGGGAAAGGAGAGGGAGGCTTCTCTCCTGGCCAGGGCAAACCTCTTCCTCCCTTCCCGTCTCACTCCCCCACCCCCACCCTCCACAGTCACACACACTTCTCTGCCACTCATTCCCCACCCCACTCTTCCCTTTCTGTAGATTACTCCTTCCTCTCCCAATCTAAACTTCCCCATTCTCCAGTCACTCTCCATCCCCTTCCAAAACCCACCCGTCACCACTTTCCTCCCTCTCTTTCCCATGCCATTCTTCCTCCTTTCACACACATAAATACATACATACACATAAAAAACACACATACACATACATCTATACATATAAACACATTCACAAACATACAGACACAAACACACATATACATATATGCACATACAAACACACATAAACACATATACCTAAATACACATACATACATACACACACACACATATATTATTTATTTATTTATTTATTATTTATATACACATGCACACATAAAACCAAACACATACACACACATACACACACATATATACACATATATACACACCCACACATATATACACACACATACACACATATAAACATGCACACACATATACACACACATATACATATATACACATGCACAAACCCATATATATGCACACACAAATATACATATATACACATGCACACACTAAACACATGCACATACATATACATGCACATATTCATGTATATGCATGCATATACATGCACATATATACACATGCACGCACCCACCAAGACCATAAGTAACAAAAACTCCAACCCTTACAAACTCATACTCTCACACATCTCCTCAATAGGGCACAGCAACGCGTGCCGGGTTCAGCTAGTATAAAATAAGAGTATGGAAAGTGTTGAACCAGAAAGCACCGAAATATAGCAATAGCTTTTGCCAGCTGGAAAAATGGACTATAGGTGTTGAAATAGATGCAAATGAGATACTCATTAAAAGAAAGCACTGGAAGAATTGTTTTTTTGTGTGCTTGATATCCCACCGTTCTCCTTTAAAGGTGCTCTTTCCCCTATTTTTTAGGAGAACAGGATTTAGGAGCTTGGATAACTCCCTTAACATTTGGACCGAACCTTAAAGCAGATTTGATGTCCTACAGGCATAGTTACAACCAGCTGCCACTATTACAGTCTCTGGTTGCAATAGCTAATGGCTGAATAAAAACTCTCCCATGCCAATAGCTCATGGTTTTAGTTCTAGTGTGGGAGGGCATCCCATCAATGCCAGCTCAGCTCTTCGGTCTGAACCACTCCCTTGTCGGAAATGGTGAGTTTTAATACTCCCATTGCCCAGTTTAACCAGGGCTGGTAAGTGTTTTTTCATAAATAGACATCTCATTGAGAACAAGTCATTTTTTTTCTTTCATTGACATGTCAATAGTAAGGAAATAAAGTCTCACTAACCCAGTTAATGACATGAGCTGAAGAAGGAAGATTCCTTGTTGTCATTTGTTCTTTTTGAATGTAATTTCGGTGGTGTAAATTACCCGTTTAAATGGACTGTTTTAACAGTTTTATGTTTTATTTACTTTGAGCACCAAGCACACCAAGATCAGAACCTCTTATACTCTCCTCTCATTGTGCCTGCACACTTTGATTGTCCATAGCATTTCAATGATTAGAATTGAACAACGAAGAATGATTCAGAATAAACTGGGATGTCAGCATTTAAGCAGACTTGTTTATTTATTATTGGAGAGAAGCAGATTTGTACATTTTCTGAATTTGCTGGACTCCAGTTCCCATCAGCCTCATTCAGTTGTTTGAGACTCAGAAAAAGCGAATTACAGATCAACAACGCATGGAAAGTCCCACATTCTTCATTTATTGCTTTTATTTAATTTTGGCCTTTTGTTTGTAAGTTACCTTTAGCTTTTTGGATGATGGAAAGATAATTGAACTGGGTTGCTGTGAGTTTTCTGAGCTGTATGGCCATGTTCCAGAAGCATTCTGTCTTGACATTTTGCCACATCTATGGCAAGCATCCTCAGAGACCTGTTGGAAACTAGGCAAGTGAGGTTTATTTATCTGTGAAATTCCATGGTGGGAGAAAGAACTCCTGTCTGCTTGAGGCAGGTGTGAATGTTACAATTGGCAACCTTGATTAGCATTCAATGGCCTTGCAGCTTCAAAGCCTGGCTCAATGCTAATCAACGTTAACAGTTGCAACATTCACACCTGCCTCAAGCAGGCCCGGATCATCCATAAGGCCACCCTAGGCCATGGCCTAGGGCGGCGGCCATTGGGAGACGGCAAATTCGGACGCCCCAATTATTTTTTTATTAAAAAAAATAAAAAAAATAAAAAATGGCAACCGGGCTTCAAGTTGAGGAAGGAGGGGGTGGGAGGAGCCAAGCCGCGGTGAACACCGCTTCTCAGGCACCCCCGATTGGCTGCCGCGGTGGCGCTAGCTTTTCCTGCTTCTGCTAGGCCTAGCAGAAGCAGGAATAGCTAGCGCGGCGGCGGCCAATGGGGGTTGCCCGGGGCAGCGCTTAGCAGCGAAGCACCACCTCAGGCGCCTCCGATTGGCTGCAGCTGCCGCGGTACCTTTTCCTGCTTCTGCTAGGCCTAGCAGAAGCAGGAAAAGTTAGCGCAGCAGCGGCAGCCAATGGGGGTTCCCCGGGGCAGTGCTCAGCTGCTAAACACTGCCTCAGGCGCCCCCGATTGGCTGCTGCGGCTCCGGGGATGGGGCTTTCCTTCCTCCTCCTCCTCCTCGCGCCGGCAAGGAGCAGAGGGCGGGGCGGGGTCGGGCTGGGTGGAGCCAAGGGCGGGGGCAGAGCCTTTGGCCTTGGGCGGCAAAAGTCCATGATCCGGGCCTGGCCTCAAGCAGACAAGATTTCTTTCTCCCACCCTGAACATTCCACCGATATAAAAACCTACTTGCCTAGTTTCCAACACATCTCACAACATCTCAGGATGCCTATCTTAGATTCTGGTGAAATGTCAGTAGAGACTGCTTCTGGAACAAGACCATACAGCTTGGAAAACTCACAGCAACCCAATGATTCCTGCCATGAAAATCTCCAACAACACAATAATTGAACTATTTGAAAAAATAAATTAATCTGTATATTTTTCCTATCTTTTTGTTATTCTAATAAACACTGCATATGAAACAGGCCTTCAGAATGAGGCATTTTAAAGGAAAACCAATTTCTTCAAGGACTGAAAGGCAAATAAGGAGTGATGAACGGCTGAGTCATGCTTGAAGTTTTGTTTAACGTGAAATGGTGATTTAATTGGAAATAGTTCCCTTCCCCATACTTTCTGTGTGACAACATGAAAGCAAATCAGAGAAAAGGAAAAGGATGAAAAGCACTTGTTGGAAAAAAACTGATAGAAGCCTAGCAGATCCAGTGAAAACATTTACAAAAGCAAGCACTGTACAGTTTAATGGAAAATAAGAACGTTTTTCCCAAGGACTCCAGTTCCTTTTATACAAAACTTTTATTATTGTTTCCATGAATATTTCTACTTTTCCAATAAGTGACAGTGAATGTTTATGACATTTATTAATAGGATAGTTTGTATAAGCCATGATTCTCTCATATGGTTAGTTGACTTCAGACTGGACAAACTGCAGAGAATTTGAGGCTCATATGCTCTCTGCCATCACTATTGCTTTTTGTCCTTTGGCACTGCTACAAGGAAGAGATGGAAAAATTCAGCTTCCATTTTAGATTAACCACAATTTAGTATTATGACCCTAAACTGGTAAGTCTCAAATATGGTTAGTAAAAACAAACCAACTGAATAAATTAAGATTTGATATTAGTTTGTTTCCACCAAGCAGTGTTTTTATAGTTTTGAATGCTATGGAAATAGTAATAATCATAATAATTTACCTGCCTCTCCTCATGGCTTGAGGTGGACTACAGAACAATTAAAACTCATAAACACTGCAAAAGCACAAGGAATACACATATTAAATCATACCTCTATAAAAGCTATACGCCAAAATTTAGCTCTATAAAATGCATATTAAATTTATTTATTTATTTATGTCATTTCTACCCTGCCCATATCAGCCCGAAGGTGACTCCGGGCGGCAAACAATCAGCACAATTCGATATTAAATACATACATCAATAAAAATAAAAACATCACATTACAATGTATCTAAAAGCATCAAAAACAGTGAGCAATAAAAAATATTTTTAGTCCTCATCCATTCCGTCGTCATAGCCATTCCTAGGTCATTTTCCAATTCAAATTTGTTTGATTAAGTTGAGGCTCCAAAAGCTTGCTCAAAGAGCCAGGTTTTCAGGGGTTTTCTTTGAAAGGTTAGGAGGGAGGGGGCCAATCTGATATTCCTGGGCAGGGAGTTCCACAGCCAATGGGCCACCACAGAGAAGGCCCTGTCTCTTGTCCCCACTAGATGTGCTTGTGAAGCAGGCAGGGTTGAGAGCAGGGCCTCCTCCGATGATCTCAAGTCCCTAGTGGGTTCATAGGGAGAGATGCATTTGGATAGATAAGCCGGGCCGGAACCTTTTAGAGCTTTATAGGCTAAAGCCAGCACTTTGAATTGTGCCCGGAAGCAACCTGGCAGCTAGTGGAGCTGACGCAACAGCAGAGTTGTATGCTCCCTGAGCGCCGCTCCTGTTAGCAACCTGGCTGCCGCATGCTGGACCATTTGAAGCTTCCAAGCAGTTTTCAAAGGGAACCCCATGTAGAGCACATTGCAGTAATCTATATGGGATGTAACCAGAGCATGGACCACAGTGGCCAAGTCAGATTTCCCAAGGTATGGGCGCAGCTTTAAATGTGCAAAAGCTCCCCTGGCCACCACCGAGACCTGGGGTTCCAGGCTCAGCGATGAGTCCAGGATCACTCCCAAGCTGTGAACCTGCGTCTTCAGGGGGAGTATAACCCTGTCAAGCACAGGCTGTAACCCTATGCCCTGTTCAGCCTTGTGACTGACCAGGAGGACCTCTGTCTTGTCTGGATTTAATTTAAGTTTATTCATCCTCATCCAGACCGTCACAGCAGCCAGGCACCAGTTCAGGACCTGAACAGCCTCCTTAGTAGCAGGTGAGAAGGAGTGACAGAGTTGGACATCATCTGCGTACAGATAACACTGCACCCAAAAACTCTGGATAATCTCCCCCAGCGGCTTCATGTAGATGTTAAACAACATAGGGGACAATATAGAACCCTGTGAGATCCCACAAGACAATAGTTGTGAGGTTGAGCAGTTGTCCCCCAACAACACCTTCTGGGTGTGATCCTCTAGGAAGGACTGGAGGCAAAACAGTGCTTCCAAGGTGCTCGTGTTACATCCTCAGAGATTGCTGTTAACATGGTGTCCAGGTCAGAATGGATCAAAGCAACTTTGTCTGCGAAGAATCAAGCAAATGCTTCACAGCGAGCTGTCGAGTTGTCAGAGAATAATAATGACGTTAAACTAAAATGAAAATGATCCTTATAGTAGCAGTAGTAATAGTAGTAGTAAAATTTTCAAAATCAATCTTATGTGAGGCATAATTTAAGACATTATGGTCCTGATTTTGCAAGACCTAAGAAGGGTGTCGATATCTGGGACTCCTAGAGGTCTCTAATTCATGAGGGTGTCACAGGTTCAAACTGACTTAAAGCAAACAACAAGAAGAGTTGCTCAATGTGGAGCATCCCAAATACACAAAACAACAACATAGCCAAAACATAAGACCTATGGATCTCCTAAGGGGCAGGAACTAGTGATGAGGTGAAAATATTTTTTTCAGAGCATTTCTCTCAGTGCCTCAGTCTGTGGCCTGGACTGAGATCTTTGATAACTCACTAATAAAAAGCAAATGGTAGATTTTATGTAAAAATTACATTTCACCTTTTTATACTGGGTGTATAAAAAGTATTTTGACTGAATATTTTATTAACGCACCAATTGCCTTCTGAATACATTATTTCTGATAGGTGCTGAAATAAAGTTCTCAAGGGAAATTAGTTTCAGCTTTATCATCAAATGCAAGGCCTGGTAAGCCTAATGACAAGTAGAGATTTGAGTAAGAAAACAAAATAGAAGAAAGAGAACAGCATGTTTATCCAGAATAGCATGTGATAAGCAGATATTGTGTTGCCTGCATGGGAAAAATCAAATTTATTTAACAAATTCAAAAACATGCTTTGGGGAAAACATTTAATAGATTTGGAATGGTACCATTGAATATTTGGTTGTTCTTCAAGGTTCTAAAGGTGCATGCTCATAGGCTTTGAGATTTGGCTTGGGGATTTGGAGAATTCTTGTCTAAAAGGAAAACTTTACTATGTTCTGCTTTGAAATGCCTATAGATTCAAAGCTGAGGTGGAGGATGTGGTAATGAGGTACTCAGAATTAAAATTAATGCCAGGCATTTTCCATCTTGTTCTCACTTTAAAAGAAGGTTTGAGCATGTGTGGCCAAATCATACCAGGCTGTTAATGAAACAGATCTTTCTCTATTGTTTGGATGACAGATCACGGCAGTGATGTAAAGAAAGCAGTTGTCAAAAATACATGGCAGTCAGCAATCCATCTGTGGTCCTTGACTTCAAGAATGTGGTCCCTATCTTCAAGAAGGGGGGAAAGGACAACCCAAACAATTACTGTCCACTTAGTCTCACATCAATACCAGACAAGTTTCTGGAAATCATAGTTAAGGAAGTGGTCTGCAGACCGTTAGAAACAAATGCCATCATCGCTAATAGTCAACATGGATTAATCAAAAACAAGTCACGGCAGACTAATCTGATCTCTTTTTTTGGATAGAGTTACAAGCTGGTTAGATGCAGGGAATGCCATGGATGTAGCGTATCTAGGGTTCCCATATGTCCCTTATTCTAAGGGTCGTCCCTTATTTTGGCCCTAAAATTTGTGTCCCTTATTTTCAGGCCCTGTCCCTTATTTTCGACTAGCAGGACAGGACTCGGCGGGGTTCACCAGAGGAAGGTGCGCGCTGTGGTTTCCACGGCAATGCCTGCCCAGGGATTCCAACTCGCAGGGCACCCTGCGTCCCCGTTGGAAGGAAGAGGCGATACAGGACTTTTTCAAAGTACAGTAGACTAATTAACCATTACCCAAGGGGAATGTTGGATCATGTTGGATAAAGATAGTTTCTGGTTGCTTGAGAGTTACTCTTAAAATAGGCCTAGCTGTGAATCCCAATACTATACAATGCTGTGCATCCCATACTATACTATACCATTAACTATCAACATAATAATCATGAAGATGTACTGTCTTATAAAATTTATTTTATTTTAATGTTTAGACAGTGCACTTTTAAAGTCAGCAAAGTCAAGTACTAAATACAGATGGAGAAAATTAGGTAGTTCTAATAATGTTTTTTCTGCATGACAAAGCATGCAGAAACATACCAAGTACTGTTAAGAGGGTATAAGTCAGTTTTTTGTGAGTTTCAATCATTATCTTATTCTGTTAATAAAACTATTTCTACCTAATGTTTGAGTTTCAAGTTTTTAATGAAGTGTCCCTTATTTTTGTGAAAAATCCCGTAAATGTCCCTTATTTCTTATATCAAAAAATGGCAACCCTAAGCGTATCTGGATTTCAGCAAGGCCTTCGACAAAGTCCCCCATGACCTTCTGGCAAACAAACTAATCAAATGTGGGCTAGGTAAAATTATGGTTAGGTGGCTCTGTAATTGGTTAAGCGAACGAACCCAGAGGGTGCTCACCAATGCTTCCTCTTCATCCTGGAAAGAAGTGACGAGTGGGGTGCTGCAGGCTTCTGTCCTGGGCCCAGTCCTGTTCAACATCTTTATTAATGACTTAGATGAAGGATTAGAAGGCATGATCATCAAGTCTGCAGATGATACCAAATTGGGAGGGATAGCCAATTTCCCAGAAGACAGGAGCAGAATTCAAAACGATCTGAACATATTAGAAAGATGAGCCAAAACTAACAAAATGAAGTTCAACAGTGACAAATGCAAGATATTTCACTTAGGCAGAAAAAATGAAATGCAAAGATACAGAATGGGGGATGCATGGCTCGAGCAGTACATGTGAAAAAGATCTTAGAGTCCTCGTGGACAACAAGTTAAACATGAGCCAACAGTGTCACGCAGTGGCAAAAAAGCCAATGGGATTTTGGCCTGCATCAATAGGAGTATAGTGTCTAGATCTAGGGAAGTCATGCTACCCCTCTATTCTGCCTTGGTCAAACCACATCTCAAATACTGTGCCCAGTTCTGGGCACCACAATTGAAGGGAGATATTGACAGGCTGGAGGAGGGCAACTAAAATGATCAAGGGTCTGAAGAACAAGCTCTATGAGGAGCAGCTTAAAGCATGTTTAGCCTTCAGAAGAGAAGGCTGAGAGGAGACATGATGACCATGTATAAATATGTGAGGAGAAGTAATAGGGAGGAGGTAGCAAGCTTGTTTTCTGCTGTCCTGGACACTAGGATGCAGAACAATGGCTTCAAACTACAGGAAAGGAGATTGCACCTGAACATTAGGAAGAACTTCCTGACTGTGAGAGTTGTTCAGCAGTGGAACTCTCTGCCCCAGATTGTGGTGGAGGCTCCTTCTTTGGAGGCTTTGAAGGGGAGGCTAGATGGCCATCTGTCGGGGGTGCTTTGAATGCAATTTTCCTGTTTCTTGGCAGGGGAGTGGACTGGATGGCTCTCTTCTAACTCAATGATTCTATGATCAAATGCAAAAGCTCTGTAAGAATATTTAATATTTATGGCCAACATTAATAGCATCATAATTAATCAACTATGTATTTGAAAAGCATGTATTTTCCAGACATACAGGCATGAATCATATGTGCTTCTTACAGTAACAATAGCTTGGAAAGACCAATGTAGCAAATGTAATAACTTCCACTTGAACACATTATAAAACATATTAAGTGAATCCGGTTCTGGTAATCCTTGTCTTTTTGCCACTCCTTTGCCACTCTCCTCTCATTCCTGCTTTTAACTGTCTCTCAGCTAAGATGTGGCAAGAGAAGGCGGAGTGGGGGGAGGAAACTTGTAATGGATAGAACATTTCTTTCTTCAGTAATTACAGCCAATTTGAAAATTGCCTCTTCAAAGAAGAGCAACCTCAAGCATTATTAGCTATAAGAGACCTCCGGTTTCTAATTAACTGAAAACAGACATGTTACACATTCCTTATTGTATGTTTTTGTCACCTAGTATTCCCATTTCTGACAGTATTCACACAAGAACTCGTCTCAACAAGGCAAGGGTGTCTTCCATTATTTTGAAAGCTGGAAAGCCTTGACAGTCTGGTGTGTTCATCCCATTTGTTCACCACTCTATTAATTCCCATTTGTTGTCTAATTAATGAAGCATAGTATGCTTTTTTTAATAAAAAAAACCTTTGACTTTTTTTTGTCAGAAGTAGAATGTGTTACCTGACAGCATAGCTGGGTTTGCTGGAAATCCTGAATATTATAGTTGGGGGTATCTAAGCTACCAAACTTGAACCAGAGATCTCAAACATGAACAACAAGATTAAAGACTGCTTGTCAATGGTTGGTTAGGCTCACTTTGCAGAATCATCTTTAACTTCACTTTTCTGCATCAAAGAGAAGGGGAAACAGACATGAATCAATATTTGCATACAAAGCCTCTTCAAAACTTTAAAGCATTATGAATGAAATCTATTGCAATGCCCATTTCTAATCTCAACCCCAGCATCTAATTGTCCAGGCAACTACAGTGCCGTTTTCTAAACCAGGGGTCCTCAAACTTTTTGAACAGTGGGCCAGTTCACTGTCCCTCAGACTGTTGTAGGGCCGGACAATAGTTTACACAGGAATATTGTGAAACATTTATTTTATTCATTGTGATCCCAGGTTTTCTGCTTTAAACTGGATTATATGAGTCTGCACTGCCAGATAGTCTGGGATGAACAGAAAACCTAGGATCAGATCCTAGGACAGGAGTGGGCAATTACCGGCCCTCCAGGTGTTTTGGACTTCAACTCCCAGAAATCCTAACAGCTGGTAAACTGGCTAGGATTTCTGGGAGTTGAAGTCCAAAACACCTGGAGGGCCGGTAATTGCTCACCCCTGTCCTAGGTTATAAGGCCTGTCTGAAATGGCCCTTCCAAACAGCCATATAACCCAGAATATCAAGGCAGATAATCCACAATATCTGCTTTGAACTGCATTATCAGAGTCCACACTGCCATATAAGCCAGTTAAGTGTGGATTTTATACAGCTGTACGGAAGGGGTCAAAGCAGGTTACATTTCAATACAATTTTAAATCTACAAATATACAAACACTAACTTTTATTATATACATAGATAGATGAGTGCCATAGAAGGGGTACATCCAAACCGGACTAATGCAATGGTGCCACATATTTATATCACAAAACATTATAGGGGAAAGAAAGTGAGTCAGGATTGCCAATTTTGGCTGCAACTCCACGTGATAAAGCAGCATGTCATTACAACTAATTACTTATTCCTTTTTGTTGTGCCTACTTGCCAGCCCTATGAGACTGATTGTATCAGTTGATAAATGCATGAACCTTGCCATTGTTCAGAAATGCAGGTAGAGGGACACATGTGCAAATATCTGTGATCAAAGAGCTGGTGATATCTGTGAATAACATTGCTTGAACATGAGCTAAAGAGAACTATAAATCACTCTGTTGCTTCATTTTCAAATTAAAACTTAACAAGTCATAGCAAAACGTTCCTTAGGGCTTTGGGGGAAAACCCTGCATGAATAATTTAATGAGGCTTAAGGGCTTTTAAAAAGTCTTATCTCCCCTTTAGTGGCTAATTGTCCCTGCTTCTCCCCCTCTCTTCCCCTAAGGATGCTTGGCTGCTAATAAGCAGAGTTAAACAAAAAAGAAAGAAAGAAAGAAATGCAAACCAGTGACGGATTCCTGATTTCTTGTGTTTTTGTTAGTATTTGCTTATTTCCCTCAGGGGAGCTTTCTAAACCAGACAGTGAGCCTGGATTACCCATAGTTATTTTTTATATGATTAATGTAATCTTTAGCTAAGCTTATAGCCCACTCTCAATTCTGAAGTTTTGGAAGTCTCTTGTTAACTGCCATTAAGTTGACTTGGACTTATACACTATCAATGAGAGACCTCCCAGTCACCCTGCTCATATCTTGTAAACTCAAGAATGTAGCTTCCTCGACTGGGTCTATTTGCAACATGGACTTCCTCTTTCTCTACTGCTAAGTATTATTGTATTTTGTAGTGAGTAATGTCTTCTAATCAGATGTCTGAACGAAGAAAGTCTCTATTTAGTCAGCTTCCATGGAGAGTTCAGATCTGATTTCCTCTAGACTCTCCTCTTTATCTTCATATCAGTCTTTTTATTTGTCCAGCTTTCACAGCCATAAATAGAAACTATAAATACAATGGCCTGGGCTATCCTAGTCCTTGTTGCAACAATAATATCTTTTTGTTAGGGCTAGTAGGGCTGTAATACAATTTCGAATTTCAGAAGTTTTTCAGATACATCCGACTTTAGCAATTTTGAGAGCAGCCCTCCCAACAGGAATTCCAAAATCCAAATTCCGAATTCCGAATTTTTGATGTCATTTCCTAATTTTCTTGCTGATTCAAGGGAATCAGTATCTACTGAAATGGACATCCAAGTGCCACGGATTTTCCCCGGGTACTGGTTGTGGGGGTCGGGAGCAGGTGAGGTTCTGCCCTCCTTTCTGCTAGAGATCCCTGTGTACAACTAGTGGGCCACTGTGTGACACAGAATGCTGGACTAGATGGGCTGAGGCCCGATTCAGCATGGCTCTTCTTATGTTCTTATGTTGCTGATTGCTCATTGGCTGATAGCTAACAGCTGACTCTCCCTTCTGTTGATTTTTTGCCCATTTTTGAAAGCGGATGCCATTTTGAAGAATTCCAAATTTTGGAAATGCTTCCGAATCAATTTCAAAATTTATCAGAATTTTTTCAGAAGTCTAAATAATCCAAAATCCAAAACGGGTTTTGAAACTTTTTTTGGATCAAACAGCCCTAATGGCTAGGCATGCACCTACTAGGACTGGGTTCTCACCAGACTCTCCATCCTCCAGCTCCTGCTGAAACAGTGCCCCCTCAGGTTGGCAATTCCTCTTCTGTTCTTCTTCAAACTGGCGTCTATCTCTCTCCTCCAAAATTCTGCTGCAGACCAGATCCAGGGTTAGATCGTGTGGCCTTACATATTTTAAGGAATGGAGAAGATAGTCCCAACTAGGTGGCATACTGCAAACTATTTTCCCTTCAAAGTTGCTCATCCAATTACTAGTCTTTTTCTGATTTTCTGACTACAGTTTCTATTCTGATTCACAACTTTTTTGATATAGGCAATCCTCAATTATCTCAATGTCTTGACTGCTTAAAAGAAATGTAAATTATTTCTTAATATTAACTGTAAACATTCCTTTGTACTTTCTTCTTTCACTTACTTCAGCAGTTGTTCCATGTTGTTCCATGTCTTACCTATTAACTCTTGTAGTAGGATGTCAACTAAACATACACAGTCAAATTTGAGATGTCCCACATGATTTCCCAAAATGTTGACAGGAGTATTTTCTTTCTTTCCTCCTCCTCCTCCTCCTCCTTCTTCTTGGAATCTCCCTTTGTCTAAATTCTATTTTTTCCGCTTGGAACTGGGCATTGCAAATTGAACAAGATCCAACCCCACTCTGTCTGTTGGAGTGTTCTGTTAAGTGTCTCAAAATCTGGGAGACACAATCCCACACACATATAGAAAGAAATGCCACAGTCATTTGGACACCTCAGGCTACTCCTGTAAAAGACTAGGATTTGGGGCCTATGTGGAAGGCCCTGTATCTTGTTAATGCCTAGATAAAAACATTGCCTAGATTGAATCTGCCACAGTGCGGGATCCCAGACAGCTCGGCGGTACGCTGTGAAGGATTTGCTCAGTTCTTTGCAGATAAAGTGGCGCTGATCCGTTCCGATTTCGTAACCACTTTAACTGCAGTCTCTGAGGATGTGACACAAGCATCTGCTTGTCCGGTTTTAATGCATTCGTTTCAATTGGTTCAGCTCGAGGATGTGAACAAGACCCTGGGAGAAGTGAGGCCTACCACATGCAACCTAGACCCCTGCCCATCCTGGCTGATCAAAGAAGCCAGAGGGGGTTTGGCAGAGTGGGTTAAGGTGGTGGTTACAGGAGCGAAAAATTCCAGCCAGCTTAAAACAAGCTGTTATAAAACTGCTGTTGAAAAAACCATCACTGGACCCCACTCAATTAGTCAACTATTGGCCAGTTTCCAATCTCCCCTATTTGGGCAAAGTCATGGAATGTTTGGTGGCTTCGCAACTCCAGGGGTTTTTGGTAGACATGGATTACCTTGATCTGGCACAGTCTGGCTTCAGGCAGGGACATGGTACTGAAACAGCCTTGGTCGCCTTGGTAGATGATCTACGCCAGGAGCTCGACAGGGGGAGTGTGTCCCTGTTGGTTGTGCTGGACCTCTCAGCAGCTTTCGATACCATTGACCATGGTATCCTTCTGAGATGCCTCGCAGAAATGGGACTTGGGGGTTCTTCTCTGCAGTGGCTCCAATCCTTCCTGGAGGATCAGTCCCAGAGAGTGTTATTGGGTGACACCTGTTCGACCCCACAACCGTTGTCGTGTGGAGTCCCTCAGGGTTCAGTACTGCCCCCAGTGTTATTTAACATCTACATGAAACCACTGGGGGAGATCATCCGGAATTTCGGAGTAAGGTGTTATCTGTATGCGGATGATGCCCAAATCTGTCACTACTTTCCACCTGTCACTACGGAGGCTGTTCAGACTTTGAACCAATGCTTGGCTGCTGTGTCGGACTGGATGAGGGCTAGCAAATTGAAGCTTAATCCTGACAAGACAGAGGTCCTCCTGGTCAGTCATAAGGCCGAAGAGGGAATAGGGTTACAGCCTGTGTTGGATGGGGTTACACTCCCCCTGAAGATGCAGGTTCGCAGCTTGGGAGTGATCCTGGATTCATCACTGAGCCTGGAACCCTAGGTCTCGGCAGTGGCCAGGGAGCTTTTGCACAGTTAAGACTTGTGCGCCAGCTGCACCCGTACCTTGGGAAGTCTGATCTGGCTACGGTCGTCCACACTCTGGTCACATCCCGAATAGATTACTGCAATGCACTCTACGTGGGGCTGCCTTTGAAGACAGTTCAGAAATTGCAACTAGTCCAACAGGCGACAGCCAGATTACTAACTGGACCTACATACAGGGAGCATACCTGTTGTGTCAGCTCCACTGGCTGCTGATCCACTTCTGAGCTCAATTCAAAGTGCTGGTTTTGACCTTTAAAGCTCTATACGGTTCTGGCCCAGCTTACTTGTCCGAACGCATCTCCCTCTACGTCCCACCTTGTAATTTACGATCATCCGGGGAGGCCCTGCTCTCGCTCCCGCCAACTTCTCAAACGCGGTTGGTGGGAATGAGAGATAGGGGCTTCTCAGTGGTGGCTCCCCGCCTGTGGAATGCGCTTCCAAGTGACATACAATCAACCCTATCCCTCCTGGCATTCAGGAAAAGAGTAAAATCTTGGCTATGGGACCAGGCTTTTGCACATTAGCACAATGCAGCACTTTGGATTGGAATTGGAATGGCAAGTTGATGGATATGGCTCAATGTTCATGTTGTGGACGGAACACTGTTTTTAACTTAAGTGAATGTGTATGACGTGTTAATGCTAATTGTATTTTAATGTTGAATGTTTATAGTTTTATATTGTATTTATATTGTGTATTGGCATCAAATTGCTGCCTTTTGTCAAGCCGCTCTGAGTCCCCCCTCGGGGGTTGAGAAGAGCAAGGTAGAAATGATGTAAATAAATAAATTGCCTGTGAGTCATTAATATGTTACATTCCGTTCCACAATGAAAACCAGATGTAGGGTTTATTAGAGAACTTATCTTATCTACAAAAGAAGTCATGCCTCTCATGAGAACATTAAATCTTTTACCTCTTCTTTTTGATCTCAGTAAATTGGATGGAATAAGCAAGTGCTATGAAAAAATGTTGTGTCATTTTATATGCAAATGTGAAATAATATATTTGGTTCAAGGGGAGGGGCTGCTATATGCTCAGATAATAGAATAAGCTGCAACAAATCCTGAAAGTAAAAAAAATGGATGGAACATATTAATCCTCTATTACATGCAAGAGGTCATAGAGTTGGAGGAACCCAAGGCCTATCAATCTAAACTTGCCATCACTGGGATCTAACACTAAAGCACCTGCAAACCCCTTGTTAAATATCTCCCAGGAAGGAAAATCTGCCACAAGGTATTCTGCTTTAAGATCACAGTTAATGCTGGAATTCATGCTTTAATTAATAACAGATGCTTTAAAAAGAGTGTGAAAAATAAATTGTGATGGAACAGGACTAGCCTAAGATACTTTGTTGTCTGAAAATCAGCAAATGTGTTCCTACCTCCTTTCCCACCAGCACAAATGCATAGTTAGCCAAGTTATATCACCACCTGCAATTGAAAATCTCATTTTTGTCAGTAAAAATATAATTAAAAGATTATAATAATTTTGATGGCATTAAATATTTGCCAATTTTATGTTTTATGTTTGGCAGCCATCCTGTGTCCCTTCGGGGAGTGAGTGAGGGTTTAAAATAAATAATAATTATTATCATTATCATTATTATTATTATCATTCTTATTATATCACTTTTAGTTAATCATACAGAACTATAATTCAGCAATCTAAGGCATCCACTTCACTCTGCTGAACATTGGATCCAGTCCTGTGGGATTTGCTTAGGGGATGAGCACCTGAATTTTGTTGTGAAATAATTTCAGAAAGATTAGCAACCAAGACATTACTTTCTGATTAAATGATGTTCATATCTAAAGTTCAGAACTGCAGTTTAACAAGGTAGATGCTCTTTGGCAGTAAAGTTTTCAAATTTAAAAGAATATTTCAAAAACCTAGCAAATTTGAGTGTTCCATCAGTGCCCTTTAAACTCTTTTTAAAATAAGGAATTAAAGTGAGTAGTTTATAAATTGTGAAAAATAAGGTGATTTCTGAGGAGCTATGAGTTTTAAGAGGAAGAAAAATTGTACAGCCCATAAGCTATGTGTCTTGAATGGTATATGTATTGAATGAATGTTAGCATTGGTGTTCAGTGGATACACATACAGACAACAGCAGAACTGTGTACATTCACTGATTCCTTTCTTTACCCCATAAAGTGCTTTTAGCAACAATGCAGAAATAATGGGAGTGGTAATATATGTATCTGTATGATTTCTGCTTCATGGTTAATAACAGTCTTGAGAGAATGGGGGAAACATGTTGATTTCTTTCTATTAAATGTTTGTTTGTGGCTTTTCTGGTTGTGATTATTATCTGTGTGGTTTAAAAACTGTTTGAAAAAAATGTTTCGAGCCAGACACCTGCCAGTCATGCTTGCTTTCTCTTGGGTCATGTGAGCATATCTGCTTTTAACTTTCTTTATTGTGCAAGAAACTATTTGTTAGCTTTTATATAGCATCTCTCCCCATGTACAAGGTAGCTTTATGGGACCAGTGTATTTATTTATTATTAGTTATTTATGACATTTCTAACCCACCTTTTTCTACCCTGGAGGGGACTCAAGGCGGCTTACATGTAGGCAACCATGCAAAGCCATTGGATATGTACAATTATAGACATTTAAATAGAATTATAAAATACATTAAAACAGTTTAAAAACATATAAAATGATACATTAGCAGTTAATTACATGGTCCTCCATATATTATTTAATTTAACACCCTGGAGATTTGGGAGGGTAGTGGCTCAACCCCCCCCCCCCGTCTGTATTATATCAGTTTAATTTTGTCATATAACAGTTTAGGAATTCTGTCAGGATTAATGATTACAGCAATAAGTAAATAAACACATAAATAAAGTCAGAAAAGTGAAGGAGATGAGGGTACATTTCAACTTTGGTCCCTCATCCATTGCTGCTTTGGGAAAAGCTAGAGTAACGGAATATCTGATGGTAGATTTCTCAGATAACATGTAATTTGGGAGTTTTTCAGTCATCTCAAGTTCTCAAGCTGTTTCACAGGTGACACATTTTACTTTGGCTGTCTTTATGATAGTTGTGCACCTTAACCCGGAATAAGCATGATGTAAATAGGAAATGGTGAGAAGAGACTTAGGAAGACCCTCTCCCATGGAGATAATGTACCTATAAGTTAGATTTGAACTTTGGACACTCTGGCTTAGTTGCAGTTCTCCAACCATGTGCCATTTCAGGACTTGAAAAAATATTATTTGGATTATCACCCTTAGAATTCCAAACTAGTATGGCCATGGTGATTGGAAATCCTTGGAGTCATAATATAAAAGTAAATTTCACCTCCCTACCCATCCCTGCCTTACACATCTAAGCAGATCAGCAAAGTCCTAAAAGCACCAATGCCTCTTTGATGATCCACACTTTGATTATCTATTTTCCCCTGCTAGGATATGCCAAGGCCAAGAAAATGCTACTCTGACAACAGAATAGGTCTGTTGCAAAATATTTGGTAATTCAACATGTCTTTCAAAAACAAGTCCCTTTAAAATCAGTGATGTCCTTTTCATCTTGGAAACATTTGAAATGAAAAAAAACCCTATTACTTTCCATTGGGAAGAAAATAAGGTAGGCATGAGAATAAACTTTAGGGGGGTGGGGTTTGAAGGACACTTTGTTAAGAACAAAAGCCTGTGCAGTCAAGGAACTATTTTTAAGCATCTGGGAATGGTCCTTTCATAGCAAAGTTTAGTGGAGTTCCATCGTAGTTAGCCAAAGTTTTTGCCCAGAATTCAGATTATCAATATCCATATTTATTTATTATTCAATTTAATAAAGTATTAATCTGCCAGATTTACCGTTCTCTTGTAGTATGGGTAGGAGGAATTTAAGCAGATGTGAGTCCTAATGTGGAACACAGTAATGTTCCAGATGGCACATTCTTTCAGTACTCATTTGGCACTGTGTTTACAAGTACATCAATATCCTGACAGTTGCCAGGTATTTTTCCACTATTAAATGCGAAAAGGAGAATCTTTTGGGATAATTTTAATATTTGCTGGCAGTACAACTGATTGCTTGCAAATGCATTTCAGGGGTGTTTCATTGTTTTCAGAGGTATTTTTACACACCCATTAGCTGAACAAAGTGTGCTCTCAGTCTTACATTTCAAGGAACAATCTTTCTTCACATCTTTATGCCATTGTCTGTCTGTAATCCTTGGTTTCAAGATTTTAACGTCACTTTAACAGAACCTTCTTTTGCACTATCTCAGAAATTCAGATGAGGTTTGCCATCAGGAAATTAAGTCTGTATGTTTAAATCTTCCCATAAGCTTTAACCATCTATTCATTGTGGCCAAAAAGAGCCCAGTCCCAAGAAGGGATCTTCACTCAGGCATACAGAATTAATTTTACTCAAATAGAGAATCAGAGATTTGAATGTCAGTGTCACTGTAAATGTCCTTTATTTTAGCCAAATAAGCACTTTCATCTTAACACCCTTACTATGGGACTAAATCTAGGTAAATGAGAGCAGAATTTGGTTTTGTGAAGATAAGAGATTTTTCAAACCACTTTGGATAATGCTTTAATATTTGAGCCGCTTACTGAAGAAAGTACATGCAGCCAATTTTATATACTATTGAACCCTTTCCAGTGACATTTAATTACTGTTCTCTAAATCAACAGCTAACATTTTCAATATTTGGTGTTTTTATTTTTTTTTAATGAAGGATAAGGTTTGCTATTTTTCAAAATAATTGAGGAAACATGCCTCTCTGTAGCATTGCAGTGTTGCTTAGGGAGAATGAAGGCTACTAATGTAGCTGCTCCATTTTATTTCAATATAAAACAAAATGGAAGCTTCCTTTTCCATCCCAAGAATGGTTGGGGAAACAATGGAGCAAAAGAACCAAAATTGTCCTGCTAATGACATGTTTCAGACCCATTCCTAATGGTCCGTCATTGGCAAAATTCCTAAGAATAACGTTCAGGTTTGGAAGTTCAGATTCTTTTGTGCTATCGATTTTTGTTTACTCCACTGTTTCTATATTTTTTGCAGGTTGTTATCTAAGATATGGGGTTTCTTGGTGATAAGAGGATGGAAGTCACATACAGGAAGACTGACAGGTCTTTTGAGATCCAGGGCCATAAATGCTTGATAGCTGGTTGGAGGGTATCTGCGGGATGGATCTGCTAAAGGTAGTGCAGACATTTGTCTTAGACACATTGAACTGTAGAGTTGGTAGGGATCCTGAGGATCATCTAGTTCAATCATGGCAGTCCTGAAAGATTAGGCATCCAGTTTCTGTTTACAAATCTCCAAATCCTGTCATGAGGTCCAGTTTTCAGTTTAACTTCTCAAATGTCCACATACCAAACGCTTTCATTTATTCTCATCTGATTTGGTTTCTATATCTTTATCAACCTGGACACATGACTGAATACTTTTGCTTGTCGATATTCTTCTTAATTTGTGATGTCTGGAAATTCATTAATGAACTTTCATCTGATATTCAACAGAGCCCTGGAGATTTGATAGAGGAAGACAAAGAAATCAGGAATGTTTTCTGAGGGTCTTTTCACACAAGCAGTCTCTCCTTCTGCAATGGCATTGTTTTTAATAATGTTAAGCAATTGATATTACTCTCATTCCTGGGATCACTAAGTCTGTTAGTGCCAATATTTTATCTCACACAGATCTCTTTTCTCCTCCAAAATAACCCCTTTCCCTTTTCATTGTTTCCTTTCTGAGAAGTGCCAGAGTCAGAGGGAGGGAGAGAGGCGAGACTAAAAGCAGTGCTCAGCCTCCTGCCTGACAACTACGCCAATGAAAAGCCAGTTGGAATTCCTCCTTGTAGATATCTCCACCATCTCACCTTTTCTTTCCCCATGCTTTGTAGTCATGGCTTCATGGAAGGAAGGGCAGACACTACCTCCACACAGAAGGGGACAAGCAGAAAGTCTAATACAAGCACTTATGTCCTCTCCCTTGTGTTTCTCTTCTGCAATCCTATGCACTCTGATCCTCAGGAGCACAGAGCAGGGGATGGAGAGAGAGTGAGGCATTACCATGCCATGGTGATGTACAACGGTAGCAAGAGACTCTGGAAAATATTGAACATTGTTCTTGTTCCTTTTCATTGTCATCCAAAGCACTTATTCCCTGACAACCACCTGCCCACCCAAAATTGACATAACTGTGCACTTGAACTTTTTGCACAGGAATCATAGTGTGACAGAAGTAGGAAAGGGGAACAATAACAGATTTTGTGTGTCTATTGGCAAAAAGAATTGCTTTAAAAGCTGTCTGCCAAGGGACAGCCATAGAAAAGTCATGACATTATGTGGTGAGCCCTAACACAAGATGCAATTGTGATTTACTTGCCTCATGTGATAAGTCTATTGAGTCTCTTAAGGCTGGTAGATAAAAACAGATTGAGAATTTTAATAGTGATTATTCACATAAGCCAAGTACCAGCCCTCTCTTCGCTCTCCACCATGGCACTGCTTCTAGATCTTTTTCATGCCCAAACAGGGAAATAGTGGCACTGGCCAGGGATGGTTGGCTCTCTGAAGCAGGATTGGTGCTATCCTCTTTCTGTAGAATGACACTCAACTTATCCATGGGTCATATCAACATCCATAATTTTGGCCTAAAAATCTTCTCTCGACTTATACAGTATATGAGTTTAACTTATCATGAGTATATGCCATATTTGTTATTAAAACCATTAAATATTAACATACTAAAATTCATTAAAATGTGAACCTACGTTAAAGTAAATTGCATGATCTTTAAAAAAAACATTGATACTCTGTAAAAAGGAAGTTTGCCTTAGTAATTTGAAGTAAAACTTATATAATTTCTGTCTGTTGATTCAATTTCAGTTTGATAACAGGATAAATCTTTAGTAAACAATTTAAATTATACACTATAGTTTGCAAATCTCAGTGTGTGGAGGTATTAAACTCTCTCCTTCAGCAAAGGCAGATTGATTTTTATATCTTCAGGTTGGTGTCCATGAATTTATTAGAGTGCTTTATGGGAGACTGAATAATACTCACTGTGGATGCCAGCTTTGCATTCACAATTAGCAGAAGTAGAGGGATTAGTCCATTATGTACTGTGTTGTAAATGATACAAAGTTCAAAGGAAAGCATTGTTCAAGAAACTTCGGTGGGCTAGGGATAAAGCTGTTGGTATATAGATTCCTTTTTTATTAAAAGACACACAATATTACAAGGGCTATTCTCAGATTTCCTCTTTCAAAAGGAAATTATATAAACCAACATTTTATTGATTGTGTAATTAGCTGCTTGGTTTGATTCCTTTTGATTTACTCGGTTTTAATTAAAGAAAATGTGAGTGATGTGCCTCATATTTGATTCCTCTTTTATTCTCTCATTTATGTTTTCTGTGCATTGGCTGGTGGTCAATAAAGCTCCGTCATTTACTCCAGCTACAAGGGAGTCCAGTTATCTTTAAAAGTCAGTTAGTCTTATGAGGACAAAACAATCGAGGAAATTAATAGTACAACTATGAGACATTGCATTCAGAAATTGTCTTTTTGTATTAAAATGCAATTTCACAAGATCAACTCATACGCAATTTATTACAAGGCTTCTATTTGTTCATCTTTGGGGAATACTTTTCTTTTTTTCTAGTATTTCCTGTCATATTGTTTTGCTAAAACATATTATATTGCAGAAAGGAAATGTGTTCCTGATTTAGCATTAGAAAAGCTGGCATTCTTCATATTTTATATTTTAGTATAATAGAACAGGGGAATGCAGAGCTTTGTGTCAGCTTCACTTCTTAAGAAATAATCCTTTGACTTGGGGAAAAATCATAATTATTATAGTCTCTGTTTTGAATTTCCCTACTGAATATTTTCCTTGCTTAATAAGCAGGAGTTAATCTGCATATCAGTGCTATTGATGTACACTGAGGGAAACATAGCTGAAATAAAGGAAGGGAGGAAAATTTGTCGTTTAAGTCATAAGGGAAAGCTCAGGGTACCAAATAACCACCCTGGGCGTGTATACAATCTCATTTGTTAATTTTTTTAATTAGCACAACCTTGGCTGTCTAGCATTTATCAGGAATGTAAATTCTGACTTTCTTCTTTCTTAGCCCCCTGCCCTCAAATCCTCAAGGACATGGGGTGAAGGGAGAGTCCCATTGGCACAAACTGTGGTGTATTCACACTCTGTGACTGTATCAGTTTTATATCATTTGACCTATTATGGCTTCATCTTATTTAATTCTGGAGTATGTCATATTGTAAAAAAAAAAGGTCTCTGTCATAGAACTGCTCAAGGCAAAGTAGTAAAGAGTACATACTCAAGAGGATTAAACAATAATGGTAGTTAAAAGGGAGTCTAATTGCTAGAGGTCTGCAGTGTGGGTGCTTCCACAGTGAGTTTTTGAGGAAAAATAAAATTTCTGTGCATTTGCAAGTTGTTTGTACAAAATTCAAAACTGTGATAAAGCTTGCCTTGTGGCACAGTCTTAACAAGTTGTGATATTGGTTTGTTTGCATCTTTTTTAATCAATCAGCTTCTCCCTTTATCCTTGCTGTGTATGTATGCTTAGCTACCAAAAGGAGAAAGGTGCTACTTCAGCAGAGACACTTTTTGCACAAATTGCAAAAAACACGAGGTGAGGGGAAGCACTTAGGGCCCTGCGTAGGTAGGAATTTCACAGGCATTGGAGAAACTTTAAATGAGTGGCTTGCCAGGGTGAAACAGATGGTCTCTTGGCCCAAATTTTCCCAACTGTAGGTTTTTTCACATTCTTAGTCACAGCTTAGATAGTCTGGCAAATATTGGGTCTAATAAGTGATGTTTTCAAAGAACTAATGAAAGACAGTCAGCAGGGTTTTGATGCCTTATATCCAGATGCTTTTATCAGTAGATTGAAATGTTAAAGATATCATGAATATGGAGCATTGACATATGTAGTGTTCCATCACATGGGGAGAGAGGACAACCATACACCATGCTATTATTTTCTTGATAGCCTACTTTTCTCCTGAAAGGGACTCAAAGCAGCCTTTAAGCATACAAGTATCGACTTACCCCCAAGATTCCTTGTAATGCAAAGAAGTCTGTTTCACAATCAACTTCCGGCAGACAAGATGAGAAGACACACCGAGAGAAACTCCATCTAGACCAGATGAGTTTTGTTTAAAATGTACACTAATTGTTATTACTCTCTGCTGAACCAAAAGATAGATATAAAACCTAGTGAGGCAGATAAGAAATATTCAAGTGGCTGATATGGGAAGAAGAAAGTGTCAAAGAGATACAGAAGATTATAATACTGCCCGGAAAAAAAGAACTCAGAATTGTAGACTTGTACAACATTCCCACTGTAAACCGCTTCTCGGCCTTGGCTAATGGCAGAGGGAAGGAAATTGAAAAAAATAAAGAGTCCACACAGCCTTGAGAAAATAATAATAATTTGAGTGACATGGAAGAGGGGAAACTGCATTGAAAACCACAGGGGAGTGTGAGAAAGTTGCTGAGTTGGACTGTCCCAACAAATTACTACAACTTATTGTCATAACAGTTGAGCATATTTACAGGAAGTCAAAGATGCTCAACTGCAAAATTGATACCACCATTGAGAAGCAGCAAGGGGGTAATCTGTAAAACAGAATATTTGTAAAGCTCCCACTAAAGAGTCCACCCTATCACCCTATGACTTTATGAAATAGGAAACTCATCCAAAATGGTGCTTACTCCATTTTGACTGATATATGATGGGGGGTGGACGAAGACAAACACAGCTATAGCAGTTTGACTCCATTTTACCTGCTACACCTGCATGCTATGGAATTCTTGGGATCGGTAGTTTGATCAGAGGCAGTAAAGGAGCTCTCTGTAGGAAAAGTCTAAATTTTCCTATTTAAATAGCATAAATCAGGATTCCATGGAATATCTCCTTCAGAGAGCCTGATAAATTGTGGTGCTCTGGCCATAATTTGTATTCAGATCCCCTATACTTTCAAAGTTCTCCTTGGATGGTTCAGATGTAGGCATCATACATTTTGGAGCCCAGTCATCTCATGCCATTGGACATTTAGTTGCTGTCAGGCTGACAGACCCATGTGTTAACGTGCAGGAGTTGTACGTTGATGTCCATAATTTATAGTATCTAGAACAGGCATGGGCAAGCTTGTTCCAGGTGTTTTGGACTTCAACTCTCAGAAATCCCAGCCAGCTTAGTGGCTGTTAGAAATTGTGGGAGTTGAAGTCCAAAACACCTGGGGGGGGGGGGTTCACGGCAAAGTTTAGAAACTATAAATATAGAAACTAGAAAGAGAAGTTATTGAATTTGCATATTTCACGCATACTTAGCAATTTGTGTCAGGCAAAGGTTTGTTTTGCAATTATGCACAGGAAGGGCAAGGGACTCCCAGAAATGGCTGCAACTGATTTATCTGCTGTATACTGTATCCTGAAGCTTAAGACCTATAATACATGGGAAATTAAATGATTATTCTTAATTCATATAGGCAGCAAGCACAAAGCTGACTGCATCTAAATTTCAAATCAAGATTAAGATGCATAGTACTGAGAGTCTTCTTTCCAGATAAAGCTTAGGGGATGTGAGGGCTGTTTGTAAACAGATAAGAGTACCCACTGGCATGCAATAAGTGGAAGCAAATGATAGATTAAATTGGAGATTGTTTAAGAAGGTCTGCAACAGAAACTTGTAGCATATAGAAACTGCCCTGGCATAATCAGCTTTGTGCCAAAGTGGATGAATATTGTTTCAGCACCAAAGTTTGGGGTTATGTCATTTCTGTATATAGCAAGACAGGGATTTGAGTAAGAGAGAAAGCTGGCAACACTTGTCAGACAGCAGGAAAGTATACCTGTTGTTCTTTGGGTCATTCCTTCCAAACATTCACAAATGAAAACTGAGAGTGTGGTCAAGATGGCAGAGGTTACTAATGAGGAAGAATATTCGGGCTGGAAGAAGATGTAGCAGTTTGCTTCTGCCTGAATCAGCTGGAAAAGACAAAATTCTACCCTCTTGTTTCTTCCTCTCCTGAGTTAACTGAATACAAATTTGACTTGCATTTTGAAATCACCTTGCAGCTACTGAAGTAAGTTGAGGACAAAGATGAATGAGAAGCTGGGCATTTCACAAAAAGTAAAAATTGTACAGCAAGGAATGAATCATGACTGCTACTGCTAAATCAGGATGGTTGAAGTGTATATTGACTTATCTTAACAAAAGGACATGTTCTTGTGTCCCAGCTTGAAGAGCAAAGTTAAATTTCTCTTGACAATTTCATATTTGAAGTCCTGTGATACAGTGCATCTAAAACAAATATGAAAACACGCATTAGCAACATGCTGAGGTTCCTTCTCTGTGTTCCCCAAACACAACATGCAAAGTGAGCTTTCTTACGGTTTCCCATCATTTTATTTATTTATTTATTTATTACTTGGATTTATTAGTCACCCTTTCCCGTAGGCTCAGGGCGACTTACATTCATATAAAACCATAAAACACAGTAAAAACAGGCTCAATCACAACAGTCAGGGTCCATTATATCTCATATATATATTCAAATCATCAGAATTGAATCCCATACACACAACATGAAGCTATAATTCTACAGCCCCCAAAATATCAGTTGCATCACGGCTTCTCTGTTTTGGAATTTGTGCTGTATATAATTGTTGCACAGTGCCTAAATATCCTAAATGATCCTGTCTAATTTTAGAAACTAAAAATGTTCAATCTTAGTTTGTATTTGATTGCAAGACCACCAATGAATACTAGGTGTTGTAGGCTATATTTCAGAGGAGACAACTGCCAAAATGACCTCTGAGTAAGAAAACCCTGTAAAATTTATGATGTCACAATAGGTCATCAAGCAACTTGAAGGCACACACACATATACAGTGCTGGAATGCAAGCCCATGTCAAATCTTATCCTCTCTTGTTATGGTGAATGGCTGGGATGAAGCGGAGAAAATGCTTTAGTATTTTAACTCTCTGTTGGATTTTGTGGATAGAATGGTTCCTCTGCCAACTGGAAAATGACTCTGACTTATGGGGTAGGTTCAGAATCTGCAGTTCTAAAGGCTTTGTCAGAAATCCTTTTCTCCTTTGCCTCATCCACATCTCTAGAGATGGGAAACAGGCCCAAGAAAGTTACCTTCCAATCCTTGCAGCCCTGGGCTCTTCAATCAGTTGGTGGCCCAAAGGAGTTGTCTGCAATTATCTAATTAGGACCAATTTCAATAGCTTGCTAAAAACCAAGCCATGCTGAATTTATCTCTGTCCATGAGGCGTATTTGTACAATGCCATCTAAGTGCTTCAGTTTAGATTCAAGGTGTGTGTTTTTAGTGGAGTTTTGAAATGTAGGGATCAAAGCTGATCCAAAAAGCTCTTTTAGATTGCAAAATTACAGTTCCACTATCACTGCAAGTTGTCTTCTTTGTAAAAAAATAAAACCCCAAAACCAATTGGTTTATCTTGGAATCAAGAGGCAACAGTAGCAGCCAGCTCACTGTTTATAACCCTGCATTTTGTAGAGATAGATTTAGGAAAGAAAAGCTGTGTTGAACACAATAGTTGATACATGTTTGTAAGTTGATACATTTTGGATTGTCATTATTGTTTTTAATGTTGTAATCATTCTGGTTCTAAAAAATGTTTTCAGGTCTAGAGGGAGAAACTGTGAGTACATGATTTATGAGTGCTTACTAATAATTTGTTTACTTACTTCATTTATATACTGCTTTCTGCCAGGACAGTTGGGGCAATTTATTGTAAAATAATGACATATAACCTTAATAAACATAAAGCAAAGGGAAAGAGTCATAGAGAAGGGGGAAGATATACACAGAGAAGGGGAAGATATACACAGATACACAAATGTTATAATGGAAGAAATAGAATGGCCATTGAAACAAAGAAATAATTCTGGCAAAGGGAAGAGTGACTTGCATCATGAAATAAGAAATTGTTATTCAAATACCAGGATCCCAAGTTGCATAGGGTTTCAAATGTCCTCACCAGCTTGTTAAACTGATATTAGAAGCCAACTGACAGCCAATTATCTGCTCTATGAGCAAGCTGCATATTTGTGCATTTTTGATGTGAAGTTTTGGCTGCTATACACGCTTATTCAGGAATAAGTTTCATCAAACTCAGTTATTTTGCCCCTGAGAAGCCATGTGTAAGCAAGGATTGTACTGGTAGTCTATTGCTTATAACTGGGGGACAGTGTGCAAGGTTAAACAAGATGGGCTGTCTTTTAAACATTATCCTCAGAGATTTTATTATGTCAGGCTATTGTGTATTTGAAACGGTAGTAGCTGGTCTTATTTTCTAAGAGCAAATAAATACTAATTTCACAGCTCTGTAAACAAACCAGCCAAGCAAAAATGCATTTCAAAATATGTACTTGGAAGTACAAAGTTTAGCAAATTTGTTCAAAATCAAGCTATCTCTTGGGTAAAGCATCTTTATATTCATATCTGTTTCTGAAATGAATTTATGTTGGATTTCTAGGATGATAGACAGAACCAATTCTATTTCACTCATAAATCATACTCCATCTTTCTATAGTAAGATTTATGTGTAGTACTAGTTATCTAAAGTAGTTTATACTGAAATCCCTGAACTATTAACACTATTTGCCTTTGTCTTTGTATATGTCTGACTTTATCATATATATATTTTTTTGTAATTATTCATGGAGTAATATTGGAAAAGCTGTACGTTTTATTACCTGGCCAAAGTGGCTTCAGATATATGTATTTGTCAGAAGCTCCTACCTCAAATATAAGCCAATAGTCCAAAAGAGATGCAAACATTAGTAGGATAACACAACAGAGAAGTGGAATGTCTATTTCAGGGTTGTAAGAGTCTACAGAGTGCAAGGCTGAATCAGAAGCTGTAAGACAGTCCAGAGTTCAGGAATACAAGATCGCAAGAGTCTGAGGTTATAGCTTCTAGAAATGACGTTGCAGCCAGCAACAAGATGTCACTCTTGAGCTCTTTAAATCATACGTCCACAGGTGTTACTTGTTGCTGGCTCTCCTCAGATCAAGGACCCGCACAACTGAGACCTTTCTCTTCACAGGTCCATGAAACTGAACAGTTAACTCTTCCTCAGCCTGCTCAGAGGAACACACTTGTGCTTGTTTTGGAGATGGAGAAGTAGTAGTTCCTTCCATGGGTTCTGCTTTAAGAGGACTCTGAGAGGACTTTATATGTATTTTGTAATGATGTACTTTCTTGACACATTAGTGGTACCTTACATATCATATTAGCAGAATTGTATCACTTTGATCATTGCCTTGTGAATGGTCTTGCCATCAAACAATGTAAAATAGGTAATTATATATTTTTGAAATTCATCTAGAAGCTATATTCTCACAGCAGTACACCTAACAGACATAAGAATAATAATACTGGAGAAATAGGTCCTTGATATGATTCAGCGAGGCTCCCAAAATCATGCACTCTGTGCATGAAGACAACTGCTCTCTCTTAATGCATATTCCCAAGATGCATCTGATATTATGTAGTATATTGCCACTTAGCAACAATTAGTCAGTGGAACCATCGTGCTGACAGCTGTTGGCAGAGCACTCTTCTTTGACATTAATCTTTTTAAACAGCTACCTAAACTGGTACTCATCACCATGTCTCATAGTGAATTTCATATGTTAATTCTTACCTTATTTGAGAGAGCCTATTCCTCTGTTCCTTGCGAACTGAAATAAGTATAGATAGTGCTGATCCCAACTTCATATGTGATCCTTTTCTCTATCATTTAAATACAGTAATTGAAACCAGGAATTTTCCTCCAGATTGATTCAGTGAATATAAAATGATAGTTTCATTTCATTTCATTTTATTATTTCATGAGTCGCCCTCCACCAAAGTGCTCTGGGCGACTTACACAAGACAGAATAAACGAACATATACAAATGACATTATAATGGTTACCATTTAAATGCTCTGCCGAAGAGCCATTTTTTAAGTGCTTGCATAAAAGACTGTAGGTCGGGCATGGCTCTTACATATGGAGGTAGGGAATTCCACAGAGTTGGGGTGGAGATTGGAAAATCCCTACGCCTTGTAGATTCTAGACATTCCTCCTTGGGGCCTGGAAATGGAAGGCTCTTCCTACTGAGGAGAACAGAAAGGAACACAAGCTCTGGCAAACTAAATGCAAAGCAACCGTCAGGAAAGCCAAGAGAGATTTTGAGGCACATATAGCTAAGAACATTAAAAAAATAACAAAAACTTCTTTAAGTACATCAGAAGCAGAAACCCAACTAGAAAAGCAGTTGGGCCACTTGATGAAAATGGTAAGAAAGGGACAATAAGTGAAGACAAGGAGATTGCTGAGCGGCTAAATGACTTCTTTGCCTCCGTTTTCACACAGGAGGACAGACAACATATGCCTGCAGCTGAGTCAGTTTTTTCAGGGAGGGAATTAAATGAATTAAACCAGATAGAGATAAACAAGGAAGAGGTTCTCACATGCCTTACTAAACTAAATGTCAACAAATCACCAGGGCCAGATGGCATCCACCCCAGAGTTCTTAAGGAACTCAAGTGTGAAATTGCTGAAATTCTAGCCAAATATATAACCTTTCTCTAAGATCAGGCACTGTACCCGAGGACTGGAGGGAGGCAAATGTAACTCCGATCTTCAAGAAAAAGGATCCAGGAAATTATAGGCCAGTTAGATCAGTTCCAGGCAAATTGGAAACCATTATTAAATAAAAATTACCAAGGAAGAACCAGTTAGGTCTAAAGGCAAATCATGTCTCAACTTGAGAATTCAGGTCACATAGATAAAGGGGACAGGTCTATCTTTCAAAAGGCTTTTGACAAAATGAATCAGGGGACAGGTCTATCTCTACAAAATGCAGGGTTATAAACAGTGAGCTGGCTGCTACTGTTGCCTCTTGATTCCAAGATAAACCAATTGGTTTGGGGGTTTACAGGTCTTGTCCTGGATTGGAACCTGGCTAAACTGTAGGAAACAAAGGGTGGTAATAAATGGACACTTCTCTGGATGGAAAGAGGTGAGAAGTGGCGTACCCCCAAGGTTCAGTTTTAGGACCGTTACTTTTTTAATTTATTCATAAATGATCTGGATGTAGAAGTAAATTGTGAGGTAGCAAAGTTTGCAGATGACACTAAACTGTTCAGGGTAGTTAAAAATGAAACTGACTGTAAAGAGCTCCAGAAAGATCTCTCGAAATTGAGTGAATGGGCAACAAAGTGGCAAATGCATTTTAACCTAAACAAGTGTAAAGTCATGCACATCGGGGCAAGAACCCCAAATACACTTATCAACTGATGGGATCAAAGCTTTCTGAGACAAACCAGGAAAGGGATCTTGGGGTTTTGGTGGACAGCTCAATGAAGATGTCAACCCAGTGCGCTGCAGCAGTGAAAAATGCAAATTCTATGCTTGGCATGATCAGGAAGGGAATCGAAAATAGGTCGGCAAATGTTGTATTGCCTCTCTACAAATCTATGGTGAGGCCACATCTGGAGTACTGTGTACAATTCTGGTCACCGCACCTCAAGAAGGATATAACAGAACTGGAAAAGGTACAAAGAAGGGCAACAAAAATGATCCAAGGGATGGAGCAGCTCCCTTATGAAATCAGGTTGCAACGCCTTGGTCTTTTCAGCCTTGAAAGACGGCGTTTAAGAGGTGACTTGATCGAAGTGTATAAAATCATGCATGGGATAGAAAAGGTGAATAAAGAAAAATATTTTCTCTGTCACACAACACTAGGACTAGGGGCACTCCTAAAGCTCCAAGGTAGGAAAGTTAGGACAAACAAAGGGAAATATTTCTTCACCCAGAGGGTCATTGGGTTATGGAACTCACTTCCAGAGGAGGTTGTGACAGCTGTCAGCCTGGACAGCTTCAAGGCAGGATTAGACAGATTCATGGATACCAAGGGAATCAGTAGTTACTGAAATGGACATCCAAGTGCCACCTCTGTGTTGATGGAGGCAGGCAGGATTTTCCCCGGGTACTGGTTGTGGGGGGTCGGGAGCAGGTGAGGGTTTTGCCCTCCTTTCTGCTAGAGATCCCTGTGTACAACTAGTGGGCCACTGTGTGACACAGAATGCTGGACTAGATGGGCTGAGGCCTGATTCAGCATGGCTCTTCTTATGTTCTTATGAATATAGAGAAGGTTTTCTTGGGCTGGTAGTGGTGACCGCTGGTGGTGAAAGGGGAAAAGGCAGTCCCTGAGATATAATGGACCCTGACTGTAAAGGACCTTGAAGGTCAAGACCAGTATCTTATAAGAAACCCGATGTTCGATTGGTAGCCAGTGTAGACATTGTAGGGTTGGTGTTATGTGATATCTCATGGGTGTTCTCGTGAGTAGTCTAGCAGTCACATTTTGAACAACTTGAATCTTCCGGGTCACCAACAGAGGGAGGCCAACATATAATGCATTATAATAATCTAGCATCGAGGCAACTATAGCATGGATCACCATTGCTAGGGCCTCTGCCGGGAGGTAGGGTGCCAACTGTCTCACTTGGCAAAGGTGGAAGAAGGCTTGTTTACTAATAGTGGTGACCTGAGCTTCCATTGTTAGCTATGAGTCCAGTACAACACCAAGGCTCTTCACAGTAGTAGTAGTTCAAACTACAACAAATGTCCATTAAAGTAATGATGAATCCTCAAAAATAGACTGAGATGTGCTAATTGCTTGATAGGCAATTATATACATCCCCTCACCACTACTGTGTTGTCAATCCTTCTTGTTTTTTAAATTAGAAATGATTTATCTCAAGGGGACCCCCCATGGTGCAGTGGATTAAACCACTGAGCTACTGAACTTATTACCCAAAAGTCCCAGGTTCGAATCCGGGGAGCGGTGTGAGCTCCCACTGTCAGCTCCAGCTCCTGCCAACCTAGCAGTCCGAAAACATCCAAATGTGAATAAATCAATAGGTACTGCTCTGGCAAGAAGGTAACGGCACTTCATGCAGTCATGCTGGCCACATGACCTTGGAGGTGTCTATGGACAATTCTGTCTCTTCAGCTTAGAAATGAAGATGAGCACCAACCCCCAGAGTCAGACACGACTGGGCTTAATGTCAGGCGAAAACCTTTACCTTTACCTATTGAAGGGCAAAAAAGGTGCCAGTTCTATAACCAGGAGAATCTGGGAAAACATAAAAGCAAAACCCAGTAATTACTGACTCCAATGAGGCGGTGACCCTAAGAACATTTATTTGTAAATCCAACTGAACCCAAAATATGATGTTTCTGACTAAACTGGAATAGGATATGTCTCTTGTCATATAAAGGGAAATGTGTCAAGGGTTGTCATCTGCCTAAAGAGTCCTTTGTCGATTAGTGGTAAGGGTTTGAGTCTATTTATTGAGTAAACTTGCATATGACTAAAAATAGCATTCCTTTAAAGGTCACATATGTCTCTGTCTGTGATAATGTGTTGCACACATTATCATACTATTTTATGGGCTTCTGCAATTTGGCTGAACTGTGATCTGTTTCTGTTATCTGTTTCTGTTATCTGGATTTTGGCAGACCCACTGATGCAAACCTCCCAAAAATGGTCACCGTCCAAAAAGCCCTTTTTGCTCTGCAGTGGGCTCTCCTTCCCATCATTTTAGGGCTATTGAGATGAAAAGGGTCACATCTAGAGGACACATCTATCACATCTAAACTTTAGAGTACCACTGCCATTCATGCCGTCGCTACTACCACTCTCTTTTTGCTCCTTAACTCTCCTTTCCATTCCATTCCTTTCCTTGATCTCCCTCCCAAATGGAGGGATTCTTTCTCACTCCAGAGGGTAGGAGCCTTTAACAGCCTTACTAAACTACAAACCCCAGAGTTCTGCAGGAGGCAGAAACTGAATGTAAAGAGGATTCATTCTCCAACGCAGTGGTTCTCAACCTGGGGTCATCAGATGTTTTTGGCCTACAATTCCCAGAAATCTCAGCCAGTTTACCAGTTGTTAGGATTTCTGGAATTTGAGGGCCAAAAATGTCTTGGGGACACCAGATTGAGAACCACTGCTCTAGTGTGATGAGGTCTATAACCTCCTTACAAAATAGAGGGATCCCCTTCACCTCCCTCTTGTTTTTTAAATCTCCTTTCTTTTCTTTATCTCCCTGCAAAACAAAGAGAATCCTCTCTACCCCTTCTTGCTTCTTAAATCTCCTTTCCTTTCCACTTTCTATTTCCCTCTAAAGGTAGGGAATCCTCTCCAACCCCCTCTTGCTTCTTAAATCTCCTTTCCTTTCCTTCCCTCTCCTCTCTCTATTTCCCACCAAAATGGAAGGGATCCTTTCCACCCCTTTCTTGCTCCCTCTAAAACAGAGTGAGGAAGGAGGGGAGATAAAAAGAAAAAGAAAGACAGAAAATGAGGTAGGAAAATGAGAAAGAAGGGGAAAGGGAAAAAGGAAGATAGGAAGGAAGGAAACAGAGAGAGAAGGACAAGAAGAGAAAGCAAGGTAGGTAGGGAGACGAGAGGGAAGGAATTCATAAAGCATGGTGTAGTGGTTTGAACTTCATTCTGTGGCTCTGAACCCACTGGGTGATTTTAGCAAAGTTTCAGATGAAGACAAAGGCAAATTTCCTTTGAATGAATCTTGACAAGTAAGCTCTGTGATAGGGTTGCCTTAGGGCTACATAAAGTTTGAAACAACTTGAAGGCATGCAACAACAACAATGACAACAAACGGTAGTGTAGCCCCCAACATCCTGAGAGACTGTAAGCTGGTCCTCTGCTTAAAGAATTTGAGGACCCCTGTTTTAAAGTAATATAACTTTTTTTTAAAAAAATGGCAGTGTCAAGAATTACACAGCTGTGTAGTTCTTGACAGTTGAGCAGTGAGTGAGGTTTAAATCTCACTTCCCTTGAGCTCTCCCAGCTTTACTGCATGCTGGAAAGCTAGGGGTTCAAAAATAGATGTGAAAATGTGGAAACTATACCTCTAGTTCTCTGCTACTGGACTGTTTCTAGTTAGGAGATTAGCAGTGTTGGGTGGAAGTGTTTATTTATTTATTTCGGGATTTTACCCCACTCTTCTCAACCCCCAAGGGGGGACTCAGAGCGGCTTACAGTACGGCACAATTCGATGCCCACATAATAACAATATAAACCCCCAAACACTTCAACAATTAAAATACATTAAAAATACATTAAAATATAACTACATTAGCACCATACACATTCACTCTGGATTAAAACAATGTTCAGTCCATAAAAACATTGGCCATAATCACCCACTTTCATTAAAAACCAATCGAAAATGCTGCCTTGTGCTGGTGTACGAATGCCTGGTCCCACAGCCAGGATTTTACTTTTTTCCTGAAGGCCAGGAGGGATGTGGTGGATCGTACATCAATAGGAAGCGCATTCCACAGGTGGGGAGCCACCACCGAGAAGGCCCTATCCCTCGTCCCCACCAGCCTCATCTGAGACATAGGCGGGAGCGAGAGCAGGGCCTCCATAGGGATAGGGAGATAGAAATTTCTCCCATGATGTACCTGGTTCCATCTGCAGCTTGGCTAAAGAGGGATTAGGTCAGGAGAAAGGAGATTAAAACTGCTGCCACACAATTCAAGGCTAGAAACAGCTGAATAGCCAAGAAATAGGAACCCTCTTTATCACTATTGAACTGTTTCCTACTCTTCGGTGAATTGTTATGAGTCGGAAAAATAACCAGGAATGGGAGATTTACTGAGCATTTAAGTCAGAAACTGCAGAGTACCTAAAAATGAGACCACAGGGAAGCCAAGGAAATCTTATTTTTCTTAGGATCCCTTTCTCCAAAGGCTTAGGTTTTGAATAAAGTCTCTCTCTCTGTCTCTGTCTCTGTCTCTGTGTGTGTGTGTGTGTGTGTGTGTGTGTGTGTGTGTGTAAATATTAAATGTAAGTAAGAAACTTGCTTCTACTACTTACCAGTGAACTCAACTCCTGTAGGAAAGAGGCTGAGGACAAGTCAGATTGTGCTGGAAGAATCATCTGAGTCGATACTATAACATACATTTGAGTCTGAAGATTTATACCTCACCTTCTCAATCTATTGATTGTCAAGGAGGCATTTATGTAAGAAGGTGGAATAAAGAAAAAAATAAGCAAACCGCACTCCCAAGAGTTGATGCTCGAATATAAATTATTGTAAACAAGCAGCCAGCAAGTATATAAAAATGCTCACAGCCCTTAGACACAAGGACAGATAGCTGCTGGTGAATGTTTGAGTTCCTGTTGTTTCCAAGCAGAATAAACAGGAAACATTCTCTTTAGCATTTAGAGTGTGACAGCTTTCTCTCTGGTATTGTTAGCATTAATCTATTATCAACTGTGTATAAAGTTCTGAAGATCTGGCTGCAGGGTAAAGATTGCTTCATTTGGAGAACATGATTAATCAAGGACTAACAAAAGCATAATTAGCTCCTCAGTTTGAATATGAGATACTTAAAGGATAAAGGAAGCCCTCCAGAGTTCTGCAGAGTGTTTTATACTTAATGAATAAATATTTCCAGGAACTCCAGACTTAACTTTACAGCACTATTACTAGGATTCTTTGTCTTTGCCTTTTAGGGCTCAAAAACTACACAAACGTTATGAATTTGCTTATCTTTCATGTTCATCATTTTATACTCCCCCCAGGACAGATTTGTGATGTCTTGGGAGCAACAGAACTTTGCATGGCTTCTCCAACAAAAGATAGCATGAGGAAGGAAACACATTGGCATTTTTCCTGGGATGAATGTTATTGTTTCACTTAATACTGTTACTTTATCAGACAAGGGGCATCAAAATATTTCTTAGAACATTATTATATTCAATGACTCAAGATGTATAACAATCCCACACTTTGGTCATAATACATATTAACAGGGTGTTTTTAATTATTTTACTGGGGTTTTAGTTAGTGTTTCACAGCATCGATTAATATTTATGGTTTTAACTTGTTTTTAATTATATATTGTACATTTTTCTTGGCTGTAAGCCATTTTGGGCATTTGACTTTTCATAAGTAAAGTAATAAATAATATAATAAATAATACAAAAATTAAAAAAACAATGAAATAATACAGTGTGGATTAAGGTTAAAAAACAGATTAAAATATAATAAATATACTTAAAATAACCTTAAAATTCACAATTCCCCCCTGCCCACCATCCACACTTACCATGCCCCTTATGAACCAAATTAGCAATATATAGTTCTGCAACCGTACTTCCACATATCCTCATAACATCACCTTTCCATCCTACTGTGGGTTTTTTTGTACTGTTGTTATTACCATAACTGTAATTCCATATTTAAAAGAAACAAAAAGTAAATACGTAGAAAAAAAGAAAAAAAGAAGGCAACTAGTTTTGGCATAGTAGCGCGGGGGGGGGGGAGAATCCTGCCCCATGAGATCACTTTACTGCTAGCATGCCAGCAGAGAAGAAAAGGGACATGTCATACCAAGGTAGGTGATGGCAACACTGCAGGATTGGGAGCTATTGATGGGTTCTACCCATCAGAAACTATGGACAGAATAATCATGGGGAGGATGCAGATCCATTTGTGATGCTGGTTTGCCTGCCTCATGCAATAAAGTCCTTAATGTAATCATTGCTTTTATTAAATAGCATTCCCTCCCACACTTGCATTTTTAATTATAGTTTTAGTCATTCCTTGAATCACCTGACTTTCCAAGAGATCTTTTGAGTAATTGATAACAGAGAGGAAATAGAATTTTTGTGTGTTTACCAATATTTGACATAACTACATATATCAAACATTTTAATGTCAGTATGTGTGGCCCTATATGTAGACTATGGAGCACATCTTCTCAATTAAATCTACACTCTAATGCTAGTTATATTTTGTGAAAATGTATTTTCCAAAGATTTAGTGATGTACCCCTCCATAATATGTTTAACCTAATTAGTTGCTTGTCATGTAATTCATTGGCCTAAAGTAGTTTGTTGGCATTATGTTATACTACATGATTCTGAAAGGTATGAGTAAGGGAAAGAGGAAAATTCCAAAGGGACACATCTTTGGCTACAATCCAAAACAATTACTAATATATAAACTTGCTGAGGGATGTAGCTGTTATAATATATGACTATTGCCTTGGTGTTAAGTGTGAAATACACAACTGCAAGAATAAAGAGGAAAGGTAGCACACACACGCACACGCACACACACACACATATATATATGCAGATCAGTCACTTTTTTGGATAACATGATGGCTAGAGAAATGCTTACTGCTATCTGAGCTCTAGAAGAAAAATTAAACAGAACAGACTTGAAAAGAGCTGCAGTAGATTTGTGCACATGATTTAAGGTTATTATGAATCCCCCTCACTCAATTTGTCATAAATGGCTGGTGAAAATGGCAACTTTATCAATAATTATTTGTGAGGATGTATTCTGAATTGATATATGCACATGCTTTTACATTCTACTTTTTATAGTTTCTTTTCTCTCTTTTTTGTTGCCTCCCCACCTGTTTTCGTTTCTGAGGATGGGGGTGTCTTCTTTCTGCCTACAAAGGCAGGTTCATAATCGCAAAACTGGATTCCCCTGGTATTCCCAGAATGTTACCAGTGCATTACTGCGCAGATAGAATAGATACATTATGAGGTGAATATTTCAGCAAGGGATGGCATTAAAAGTGGTACATTATTCAAATGCTTCATGCTGTTATTTTGTTGCTGAATTAGAATCTTGTCTCTATGCCAATCTTTTCTGCTTCCTCTTCTCCCCCTCATTTCCTTTAGTTACTGCTTTTATTAAATACAATCCTCAGGATTGCTGGCAAATTTCATGGAAAATTATTTTTGTGACATATCTGCTTCAGTCCAATCCCACAGACAAAAATAGCAGTGGGCAACATGGGATCCCTGACATCAAACTACAACTCCCATTATCTCATAACATATGCTAACTAAGATGGGAGTTGCAATTCAACAACATCTGGAAGACCACAAGTTAACAAATCCTGCCTCAAACACTGTAGTACCCATATTAGTCCTTAAAACAAATTGCATAGTATGTTTTGTAGTCTTAAGGCTGCCTGTTTAGTAATGTTGCAAAACTGTTGATGAACTACAAGTGTAAGACAAGTGTACATGTATAAAATTACCAGTCTGTATTTTCTATAAGTATAGTTTTTCAGTTGGAATACTTAAAATCTGGTAATGAAAAGTTTCAGAAAAATGATCAAAATTATATTTCTTGAATGTTGAGAAACCCTAAATTCAAGACTGATAAAAAAAATCTTCACATGTTTTTATGATTTGTCTTTGGGGGGGAGGTGCACAGAAATAAATGCTGTTATAGGCTTAGAAAATGTGTTTTCTGTGACAAAAAGACTATGCAAATTCTGTGCAAAATAAGTCCCAGACTATTGCATTTTCTACACAGAAATTTACCAGAAAATACAGAGAGGGGGGAAACGGGGGCACATTTTCATTTTTGTAGCAAGTCCTGAACTACAAAATTCCTTATGTTGGAGAACACATTGCTTAAATTTCTTACTGCTTCCCTTGAGAAGAAAATTAGCAGTGAATTACAGTCCCACTAAACTAAAATGAGCAAGTGGCTATAACTGTGTATCTTTTAATGTTGTGTAGATGTTACCTTGTGAAAATAATTGTGTAAAAGCATTGCATTTTTTTTACAAAAAATAAAAAATGAATGAATGAATATTATTTAGCCCTGAGATTAATGATGTCAAACATGAATTGATTTAGGATGTTTTATGTATCCCCAAATCCATCATTCTTTTAGCAGTTTTTTTTTAAATCTACATCTCTTTTTATGTTGGAAGTATGAAGCACATTCTAATCTATGGTGAGAAATGCCTCTCGGCTTAAATAATTACATCTTAAGTGTGTATAGTGTGTTATCACTTTTTGATCAACAGGAAAGATATGCTCACTGAAATATTTACCACCCACTTAATGGATTATCCAAGCAAATTATTTTTACTCTTTTCCCTGTACAATCAATGAAAAGATTTATATCTGCCAGCAAATTCAACCAGCCACATTTACAGTTTATTGAGTTCTAACAGTATAATGACTTATAAATGTTGCAGTGCCCTGGCTTTACACTTCTAAACCCAGGGCACTGCAAAGATTTACACTTCTAAAGCATGCTTCTGTATATACAGGCTGAGCAGAATTCCAAAATCCAAATAGTCTAAAATTACCACATCTGTAACTGAGATACCTCATCTTTACTTTTTGTTGGTTCAATGTCCACAAACTTTGATTCATGCACAAAATTATTTAAAATATTGTATAAAATTGCCTTCACACATACGTGCACGTGTGTGCGTGCACACACAAATACAGCTATTCCAAAAACTGGAAAAAATCCAAAATTCCAAAGTCATCTGGTCACAAGGATTATGTGCAGGATAGAAATAAAACAAATAAGGGAATGAATATATGGATTTTCTTACAACTAGGACTCATGTAGAGTATCTGCACAGTGGAAAGGTGAAAACACACAGTCGAAATTTTGAATGCACAACCGCAAGTTAAGATGATGATCTCATTGCTTCTTAGAAACAAACAACTCAAATTTTTGACTTTGTTACCAAACTTTACCTTGAGGCATTAAAAATAATAGTGCTTATCACACAGTTAGGAATTGTATTCAGTGTGTGGGGATGCTTTTATATCTTGTTACTTCCACATATTCATTGGTTTTGTTTCCACAAAGCAAACCTACATTACATGTGTGTAATGGACTCTGTCTGCATTGAGACTTACTCTTTATAAGATCCAGAGCACACTCAGAGAGGCTATGTGCCTTCAGCTGTGGATGGACAGCAGTCTATTTTTGTTCTATGTAATGTTTTCATTATGTTTTCATTAGCACGTTTGGCCATGTAACTTGATACTTTAAGAAGGAAATTTGCCAGTGCCTATTTATACATATCTATTTATGGCTCGAGCTTTCGACCACAACTCTGGAGACAAGGATTTGAATCCCTACTTGGCCATGAGATCCTATCATACACTCAAAGGAATGACAACTCTTCTGAACAAAATTTGCCAAGAAAACTCTGTACTTTGTTTGCCTTAGGGGCACCATTGGATGGAAAGAATTATCTGCCAGTGTACATTTCCAAATATATTTTATCTAAAAAGCTTGCATTTTGATCATTTACTGAGTTGCAAACTATATCAAAATGATTGGGAACTCTGAACGACAGTAGATATTGTAAGGATCAAACCACATATTATTCTGAAAGGTGAAGATCAAGTTAGTTCATATCGGAATTGATAAACACTGATGACCTCAAACATCACCCCTGTGTACAGCTTAAGCACATGCTGGTGAGTGCATGAAGATGGGGGATTGCATTTCAGATCTTCTTTAATCCAAATGCATTAAAATTTTTAAATCTGAATGTGGAAAAATTGAGATAAGGCCATTCTTAGGAAAGATTGGATACTAGAATAATGGATATGATCATATTCTTTCCTCCAAATATTTGATCTGCATGGAAAAGCGAGAATGTGAATTTAGAGCTTTGAAAATAACTCTTAAAATTTTATCTAGAACTAGCTGTACCCGGCCACGCGTTGCTGTGGCGTTGTGTGGTGGTATGGAAAATTAAGTAATGAGAAGGTCTGCTTAAGAACAACAGCCACAACAACAGTAATAGTAATAGGAATGAAAGAAAGAGGTACTGAAGGAAGTAAGGAGAGAAAGTAGAAAGGAAAGAAAAAGGGGAGGAAAGGCAGGAAAGAGGCAAAAGGAAGGAGAAAATGAAATAGTATTCCCTTCCTTCCATCCATCCTACCTTCTTTCCCTCCTTATATCCTTCCGTTCCTTCCTCCTCCCCTCCCTCCCTTGCTTCCTGGTATCTTTCCTTTTTCCTTCGTTTCTCCTCCCCTCCTTCCTCCCTTCTATCCATCCATCCTACCTTCCTTCCCTCCTTCTATCCTTCCCTTCCTTTCTCCTCCTCTCCCTTCCTGCTATCCTTCCTTTTCTCTTCCTTTCTCCTCCCTTTCTCCTTTCCTTCCATCATACATCCTACCTCTCTTTTTCCCTCCTTCTATCCTGCCATTCCTTTCTCATCCTCTCCCTCCCCCTTCCTGCTATCCTTCCTTTTTCCAACCTTTTTCCTCCCCTCCGTCCTTCCTTCTATCCATCCAACCTACATTCCTTCTATCCTCCCCTTCCTTTCTCCTCCCCTCCCTCCCTCCCTCCCTTCCTGCTATCCTTCCTTTTTCCTTCTCGCAGCCACCCCATGGAGAGCCCCCCTCCACCAGGCCTGTTTTTGAGGCCGGCGGAGGTGAGAGGGAGGCCGGGACATGCCACCAATCGAGGCCCCGGCTTTGGCAAAGTTGGCAGGACTCCCTCCTCCTTTTGTGCCTGTGCCATCCAGCAGCGGCGCAACCTAACAGACACCCCGCCCCCCGCTGGCTGGCATTAGGGTCAATCACAGGAGAGAGGGGGGCCAGCCCGAGGCAGCAATTGAGCTCACAGCCTTGGGGTAGATGGTGGGCCTTCCTCCTGTTGTTGATTTTCCCCTCTGTGGGTCTCCGCCTCTTCAATTCTCTCTCCATTGTCCCCCGGTGTGATCTCCAAATTGGCTGGGGCACGCACACATTTCTCTTCTCTCTTTCTTTCCTTGCCGGCCAACTGCCATTTTTAATGTACTGTTCTCTGTGGTGGGGAGGGGGAGTGAGAGAAGGGGCCAGTACATGCTGGCTGTATGTCCGTGCATGCGCCGTGGAGCTATGGCGCAGGGGTTCATGGAAGCTGTAGTTCCCCTGGTTTGTTGGGCCTGTAGACTATGCGCACGTCTCAGGTGTTGTGGTTGATTGTACTCAGGTTTTTTTTGTGTGGGGGTTTGGGAGTTGTAGTTTTCCATGTTTGTAGGGTTTTTTGTCTGTTGCCTGTTATTTTTCAGGGGTTTTTTGGAGTGGCAATCACTTCTTATGGTGTGGGGGATTGTGTGGCCTCAGTTGGTCTTTCTGCGTGATGGGGCTTTTCTGTCTATAAGCCCCTCAACATGATATGAAGGATTATATATATATATATATATATATATATATATATATATTCCAAAGAAGTGGACATGTATGCATATTTTCTCCCTGGTAGGTTGGACTGGGGGAGCACTGGGAAGTATAGATAGGGAGACTTATAATTCACAGGCATAGTTGTGTACTATGGAATATTAATATGCAAAGGGATTTTGTAGCACTTTAACAACTAACTAAAGGAATGAAGTTAGTTGCATAAGGTTTCCTCTGAGGAGGTAAATACAGTCTAGAAAAGCTTATGCTACCAACGTTGTTTTCTCCTTTAGTCCCTAAGGTGCAACAAGATGTCTTTGCTTACTAGAGAAACTTATTTACTTATTCATAGCTATGTCTATGAATGCAAGATCTCAGCTATATATTAGTGAAAAGAAAAACCACTAACAGCTATTGTTATTATCATATTTGTATTATATTTTTACTGTGGCCAATATTATCTACAAGATCTGTTTAATCCATAAATTGTGCAAATAACACAAATTTATGTGATGTTGTCAAGGCTATATAGAATGGAAATGAAACAAAGGGATATAACAACACTTGATAAATTAGGCAGCCTGATCTAATGACTTTCAAATATTCCATCTGAAGTGCTTTATCTTTCATTTATTATTGTTTATTAAAAATAATTTTTGTTTTATTGTCCCTTTTTAATAAATTTTCATCACATTATTTAGACTTATTTCAGTTAGGTGCAAAATTCACAAACCTTTTGTATAAACAGTTGTCAATCCTATTATTAATGTTTACGTTTATTTCCCATGTTATTCCCCCGCCCCAATCACCCACCTCCCTGACCACATTTTCCACTATATTGTTATCTTTATCCATGTGCACAGTTATCTTACTTTCTTCATAGTATTTCTATTGGTTTTATCCATTTTTACCCATTCTATTTATGTTGTACATTTGTTTTTTAATTCCTCTATTTTTTCATCTTGCACACCTTCCTTCGTTACACCTGTCTTAATTTGGAATTGTACCTGTTCATATATGTAATTGTACCAGTTCTCCAGAGTCCACTTTTTTATCTTTCCACCCCCATGCAATCGCTGCTTGTCTACCTTGAATCATAATTTTAAACAGTTCTTGTTCCTTTCTATTAATTCTTGTTTCCTAATATTCCCATTAGTATCATGTCTAAATTTACTTGTATAGGTATTTTAAATATCCTTGCCATCATTTTTGTTATCATTTCTCAGAATATGGGTACTTTTGGACATTTCCACCACATATGTGAGTACCATCCCTAATTCTTTTCACAGTGCCAGCACATTGGGCTTACTCCTTTTATGATATATGATAATTGGGTTAGAATCCTATACCATTTTAGTATAAATTTCCTTTTTAATTCTTTGTATTTATCCACATTGATTTTATTTATTTATTTATTTATTCATTAACTTTATTTCTACTCCGCACCTATCTCCCCAAGGGGACTCGGGGTGGCTTACACGAGGCCAAGCCCAACAACACATAATAGCTTCATCCCTGTCATTATATCTTGTATTATTTGATTCATAACTGGCTCTTCTCTTTGCCATTTATTTTGTTTTGTTCTTATCATATAGACATTGTCCTTAGCCATCAACTTGTATATTTCTTTCCTGGGGTGGTGGAAGGAAATATCTCACCTTTATCAGCACCTGAAATGACTCTATTTGTTGCAAATAAGCTAAAGTCTCTAGAGAACTGAAAGATATATACCTCGTGCACCTCAAAATCCAAAACTATTAAGAAACTGTCATATATTGAAAAGATAATTGTAAAAGACTGATATACCATATTAATTTTGAAAAAAATGGACTGAGTGTGAGTTAACTAACTAAATCTGAATTCTGACAACATGGAAAATGCACATTGGCCATTTGTTACATATACAATGTTATTTGGATGTGAGTTGTATTCCCCCAAGTAATTCCAGTTCACAGCAGTACTTTCAGATTTGGCATTATTTCTGGATACCCAGATGGTCTCAGCAGCCAGGAGCACTTTTCATGAGCTTAAACTGAGGCACCACCTGACTCCTCTCCTGGAGAAAAAAAGACCTGGCCACAACCTTTCATGATTTAGTAGCATTCAGTTTAGATTACTGTTATGTACTCTGCATGCAACTGTGTTTGAAAGACTGGAAACAGCATTTGGGTCACAGCATTTTGAACCAGGTATACACCATTGTGCTTCACAAGGAGTTTATAATTCTGAAATGGTTCCAACTCCATTCTTAATTCATTTGTTTCTGGTTGTGGTTTATAGTATTGTACTGATGATTTTCAAAAGATCTAAATAGTCTGAAGGAGGATACCTACAGAAGTGCTTCCTCCGACTTTCAGGGTACTGAGAGGTCATAATTTTTCCCTTCTCCAGAATGTGACAGGTTAGGACAATCAAAGACCTTCAGATGTAGCATCTAAGTCAGTGGTTACCAACCTTTTTTGCCATACCCCATAAGCATCTCTAAAATCCTGATCTCCTCTCTCCCTCGGGTGACATATAATTATTCAAAAAGTGAACTCCTATTCACATAGAGCAGGGCTGTCCAACTGCCGGCCCTGCAGGTGTTTTGGACTTTAACTCCCAGAAATCCTAGCCAGTTTACCAGCTGTTAGGATTTCTGGGATTTGAAGTCCAAAACACCTGCAGAGCCGGCAGTTGGACAGCCCTGACATAGAGGAAGTCTAAAAAACATGATCTAAACAAGCTTCCAAAGAACATGGCTATCGCCCTCTAGGTCCTTGGGCAAGACCTCCCTTGATTAACCACAGAGACCAGCTAAGGTACAACAGGTTTATTGAGAATATAGTTTATAGGAAAGACGTTGGAAGCAATACTATAGTGCTTCCAATAGCAGCAAATCTCAGGAACAAAACATTGAGTAAACATGAAGTTGGTGGCCCCAGAGTCCACCATAGCGTGTATCATGGTGGGACCTTTCTCCACGGCCCACAAAGTGATCAGTAGCAGGAACAGTACGCCGGTTAGTGGCTCCTTGGGGGGGTTTCCGACCGAGCTGACGAGCCTCTCTACGCCCGGACCGAACATTCCCCCTGCGGTGCGGCAGCCGGTTCCTGGTTCCCCGTCTTCTCTTCCGCGGTTGCCAGGCGTGGGGCCGACTTGGGCTTGGCGGGACAGTCGCGGGAAAAATGACCGGAAGTGCCACAATACCAACACAACTGGAGGCACTGGCACCGGGCTTTCTCCGCATCATCTAACCGCGGCCGTGTGTGTCCCAGCTGCATCGGCTCCTCATCCGAGTGGGACACCGGGGCTTGGAGAGGTGCGCGGGGCCCTGGCGGGCTCTGCGCTTCTGGGTTTACCTTCTTGGCTGGCAGTTTCTCGGTCGAACGCCGGGTCCACATCTGTTGGGTGTGGAGGTGGGCGTCCAACCGCAGGCCCATCGTGATCACCCTCTCCAGGGTGAGTGGAACATCTGGGGTGTGGGCGACCTCCCCCTGGATCTCTAGGCATAGTTCCTCTAGGAATTGAGAGCGCAGGGCATCCTCATTCCAGGTCACTTGGTTGGCTAACACGCAAAACTCCGCTATGTATTGGCCCATGGGGAGGTCCCGCTGATAGTGGCACCTCATCTTCTTCTCTGCCAGATCCTGGTTTACAGGGTGTCCCCACGTATCCCAGATGTGTTCTAAGAAACCTTGCACTGTGTTGATCTGGGTGGCATTGGTATCAATTGAGGTAGTGGCCCATGCCACCGCCGGTCCATCCAATAGGGTGTAGACAAAGGCCACTCGCTCTGGTTCAGTGGCAAATTCAGCCGCTCTGGCCACCAGGTAAGCTTGGCATTGACCGCGAAAGGTGCAAGCGGCTGCCGGGTCGCCCGCAAAGCGAGGCGGTGAGGCCACAGGGACACGCCGTGGCGCGGGTCATGGAGCCTGCTGCACAGCCTGCATCACTGCTGCAAACTGTTGCTGGAGCACCGCCATGTCGGCTTGCAAACGCTGATAGTCCGCGGCGGTGGGGTTCCTGGCCATGGCTGGTGGCGTGCCTCCCAGGGCTCCAGCGGGTCCCAGCGGGGACTGCATCCAAACTTCGGTTTACAAGGGAGTAAGGGTTCTCGTGCCAAGCTATCGCCCTCTATGTCCTTGGGCAAGACCTCCCTTGATAAACCACAGAGACCAGCTAAGGTACAACAGGTTTATTGAGAATATAGTTTATAGGAAAGAAGTTGGAAGCAATACTATAGTGCTTCCAATAGAAGCAAATCTCAGGAACAAAGCATAGAGTAAATAGTCCCGTGGTAAAACAGGAATCAAGCTGGATGCAATCAAATCAAAGCTGGATTAAAAGGCAAGAAAGTATCTTTAGAAAGCAGCCGGTGTAAAGGCAATGAAAAACCTTTCAGGAACAAACAGGAACTTAGCAAGGAAAGTATACTTCACCCAAATGGGCAGAAATCAAGGCAGCCAAAGCTGACTGGCAAAGTCTTCCTGGAAGGCCCAGTGGCCTCTCTCACAGGAGCATCATCCTGAATGTGGTGTTGGCACGAGATACCGCTCCGGGCCAACGCTACACGGTTATACTGTCTCAACCCTTTGATCTAAGCGACGTAGGTCTGCGTCGGATGTCAAAGTGGGCATGATGGATGGCAGCTGTTGTTTAAGTTACCCCAGCTCCTTGAGAATGTAAACCTCGTTAGCATCTCCAGATGTAAAGGGGAGTCAAGCCTGTCTCCAGCCTGGGCCTCCCCGTTTATCTTCCAGGCCTGCTTTGCTAACCTTGACCAGTTCATCCCGCATTCTTGGTGCCAGGCTCTCACGAGAAAAGCGAGCAGGCAGATCTTCATGGGGGAGACTAGCTGGCCTGGAAGAGATTTTAAATCCTTCATGGCTGCAGCATTGTTCATGGGAAGCAAGGGCTTGTGGCGTGACAATGGCATCCATGAAGGATATTTTTATATATTTTTATAGCTTGTGATAAAAGAACACTGGAATGAAACCAGCCTCCCTTTTCTGTGTTCAAGTACTCTCTAGTGAATTCTGCACTCTCTACTCCTCTCTATTGTTGGGCTTTCCCCCTCTCCATTGTCACCAGCTGACTGTCCTGTAGATTCTGGTATAATTTTTAAAACATGTATGTTACAATATATATTTATACATTGTATGTGAGCCCCCTAGAACTATAGGAAATGGGGGAAATCACTTTATAACTCCAATCAAATTGCCCACATGGGGCATGTGCCCCACACTGGGAACCAGAGGTCTAAACTCTGGGATATATTGTCATGAATATTGAGCTCCTTAGTTGTGTGGAAGAAAATACTTCTGCAGACCCAGAATGAGTACAAACAGCTTTACTGGCACAGACAAATTGCACAGACATCCAACACTTAACATCACTCACATGGGAAGATAAGTAGCTGGCTTGGAGCCTCCTACATATACTGGTCACAGAGTCTTGCATCATCTCTCTCTTTAACTCTTTCAGCACCCAGACTCCAGCTCTGCACAGTCACTAGTAGGCTGATGAAATCCAGGCACATAGATTGCATCATACATACATTGCATCGTACATTACACCTCATTTACATTTCATCTAATACACAAAACATAATTATTTCACATATATGATATTCAACGAAGCTTTATTTGTGCAGTTTAATGCAGCTATTTTACTTTTTTGTATTTTTATTAAGGTCTTAAAACTGTCTTTTCACAGTATTATTAGCTGTATTGAGGGTCTTTAGCTCAAACCCTGTGTGAACACATTTAAAGCCTAGTACTGGAATCACCGTGGAATAATTGTGTCAGGGCACCAGTTGTGACAGAGTTTGACCGCCGCTGACAGCTAGCATCAAGCACCGTTGGATTTAAACTCGCCACTGATCACTGCCATGAATTATCAAGGCTTTTCTTCTCTTGCTGCCACCAAATGTGACGAAGCAATGTTTTTCTTCTCTTCAACTTGCTGCCACCATTTATCAAAGCTTGACCACTAAATGTGATGGTCCTTATTTATAAACGACTTCCACAGATGTTGTGTTGAAAGTGTTTAACAACTTATTTCACAAACGGGTACAATGCTTAGGTGGTTTCATAAAGCTCCGAAGAGGTACAGACTTGAAGTTCCAAACAATTTAACACTGGGGTTTTAACTTCCCCTGATACAGTTAATAGCACAAGTACCAGCAGTTCTACTACTTAACTGCTTACTACTGGGTTACTCTCAACCCTAACTAGGACTAAAACCTGTCCCACACACTTGGGTTTCCCTAAACCCCACACACAGAGCTGAACTGCACACTTGCAGCTCTAACATACAGCTGGATTCACCAACTGCCAAATCCCAACTGTCATTTCAAACTGCGAACATTCTAAAGCTTGAGTGGCTTTTGTTGTCATGGCAATAGCTTCTGTTTGAGGCTTGCTGTCGTGAACATTCTACTGCCTACTCTCTGTGGCTTTTAAAGACTGCCCTTTTTAAACACATAGACAAACATGTGAATAACATATGCATTAACACACAAATAACCCACCTAATCATACCCTGTGATAGAAATGGGCACATTGCTCAGTAGGAAGGCACCAGACTTGCATGTAGAAAGGTTTCCATGTACAATCTCTGGCATCTTCTTATAGGAATGTGACTAATTCCTGCCTGAATCCTTTAAGAGCTATTATAAAGTAAGCACTATAATACAGTGTGAAAACAACCAATGGTTTGACATCATATAAAGTGGCTGCCATTGTTTCAAAATAGTGTTATAGATAAGTAGTTGTAAAATAATTGCTGTGAAACCAGCTGGCCACCTTGTGTTTAAGGAAAAAAGAAAAGCAGAAGTGGCTTTCTTGACGAATGACAGAGTATGGAAACTCGGCGACAATTCAGATGGCATTGAAAGTCTTTGCATTTGCTTTAACCAGATTACAAAGAGTACTTGTGTTTAGTATCCTACCTTTGATTAAGATCCAGTGTTATTTGGTCTTGCTGCTAAGCATAATACTACAGGTAGAGCATTCATTATCTGGAATTCTAAAAACCAAAATATTGTACTATACAATCTCAAAATGTCCACATGACTGGCTAAGATATTGACAACTAATCACAAACTATCTCATATGCCCCAAATAATTTACATTACTGTCTACAGAGTTGCCTTCAGGCTGTAAGGTACATACATGAAATATAAATGATATCTCATTATGTACATTCTTGCAAAAATCTGGGAGAAAAAAAAGGAACTTAAAAGATTTTTGATCCCAAGCAGTTCAGATAAGGGGTATTCAACCTGTAGTTTTGTTTTTGTTTCAGGTAATGTATACATAATCAATACAGGGAGAAAATAACACTGAAACTATCCCTTTAGTACTGTTGGCATTGTACACTGGCAGTTTACTGATGTAAATGCAAATAGCAGTAGTTAGGTCTTAAATTATTTCTGGAAAATCCAGTCACAAGTTTACTGCAGTTTTCCTTTGGGATTCTTGACAGAACTGTTTGGATGGCTCTGGAGTAAATCGGAACTACTTCTAAAGCAAAACAGAATTGGGGAAGGTATCTTTTTCAAAGCCAGCATCTTCCTTACTGAGTGCAAAGAAAAGCAGAATAGCCAAGAGACAGAATATATAGTCATTCTCACAAAAAGTATCAACTTTCATGAGATTTGCACTAAGTTAAATGTAACTTACTGTGGTTACAAAAATGCAGTTGTGGGATGCCACTGTTACGTTGAGGCTGGATTACTGCAATGCTTTGTATGTGGGCTTACCTCGAGCAGCAATTCGCAAGATCCAAATTGTGCAAAATGCAGCTGCTAGACTCCTCACAAAAACATCAATGAGGTGCCATATAACGCCATCTCTGCAGCGCTTACATTGGTTGCCGGTTGAATACAGAATGCTCTACAAGACCCTGGTCCTAGCATTCAAGGCCCTCCGAGGTCAGGGTCCTCCATATCTAAGAGACCGTTTAACGCCACTCCACCACCAGAGACTGCCACGGTCAGCTCATGAGAATCTTCTCTATGTCCCTGGCCCTAGAGAGGTTAGCTTGGAGTCCACAATACAGAGATCCTTCTCCATTGTAGCCCCAATCTTGTGGAACTCCCTACCGCCAGACCAAAGAGCCACTCCTGATCTACATACATTTTTAGGGGCACTTAAAACATGGCTCTTCAGAAGAGCCTATGATTGAATAACAAGCAGTGACTATGTAACCTGTTTATTTTAATTGTCTAAGTCACCCAGAGCACCTTTCGTGGAGGGCGACTCATAAGAAATAAAGTTAGTTAGTTAGTTCAATATGATGCAAAGCCTCTGCTAAAATTCATAACGCAAATTGTGCAAAATTATGCATGAGTGAGTGTTAAACTGAGTAAAAATGCCACTCATCAAAAGCCCCCTTCACAGCTTTGTATGCTTTCTGCCAAAAGGAGAGATTTCCGTTGTGTGTGTGTGTGTCCACAGCCACACCTCACACCTCCTTCTTCTTGGCTTTTCTATGTGAATGAAGATTCAGGAAGGACTCATCCCACACTTTCTACAAGTGCGTTGATGATTCGGAGGTTGGATGCGTCCTTCAAGCCTGTGCAATGGATTTTTCTGGTGGAGGGCAGAACTGGCCTCATCCTTTAAACCAAATGTTCGTCTGCCGGGGCCTAGAAAGCTGGGATGGTAGCAGTGAGGTCCTCAGGTCGTAGATTTGGTTTGAGTTTCCTTCTCTAGATGGTTGACTTTACAGGGTTAAACGAGCACCATCTGCCTGGGTTTGAAATCAGAGTTTTCCTTCTCCTAGGATGGTTGCCAAAAGGCTAGAGAGCCCATCCTGTCCTTTGATGCTCTTTGTCAATCTAAGAGGCATCCTGAATGGGAATTGATGCCCCTAACCAACTGGGGTCATTGGGTCAGCCTATGCATTATGTCCAATGTGAGCACTACCTAATGTAAAGCCATTACAGAATTGAAACTTCAATTATTTATTTCAGGGTTTATTCTAAATAGGTCTAACTACCCCACCTTCCTCCCTGAGGGAACTCAAGGCTGCTAACATTCACACACTTTGATAAATTTAAAAGAAAGCAAATACATATTTTTCTTTTTTAATAAATGAAACTGTATAGGTTAAATACAGTTACCACAAAAGAAAAAAAATTGGAAACCATTTTATTCGCTCCTCTCTAATGAAGATCTGGAATAAATACAAGAACCGTATATATACGAAGACACCACTATGGCTTTCACCATTGGAAGCGGATCAACGTAGATTATTAGGTTGGACAGAATAGCCCAAGTACAAAGATATCTTGAAGAAACAAAATGGTGAATACTTTCTGAAATCACAGGAAGAAATATCTAAGAATTTTGTCAATGTCCGGTAGCTCCATTATTTTCAACTGAGAGAATGGTTCAATAAAGATAGGGTTAAAGGATTTAGTGAAAATGAAGGAAGCTGGGATAAGGTTCTGAAATCTGAAAAGAAAATAACATCAAAGATATACTCCATGCTCCTTGCCTGGATAACAGAGGAAGAGATAATTAAACAAACAATGGTAAAGTGGGCTCAAAATATTGGGAGACCAATACAACTTAGAGAATGGGAAACAATATGGCGGAAAAACCTCAAAATCACTTATGCTACTGATTTGAAAGAAAACTGGCTTAAAATGATCCACCGATGGTACATTACACCGCAAAAATTGAATGTAATGTACAAAAACATGGACAATAAATGTTGGAAATGTAGAACCCAGGAAGGTACCTTCTACCATATGTGGTGGACTTGCCCCGAAACAAAAGAATACTGGTCAATGATCCATCAGGAATGCAAACAAATGTTAAGAATAGACTTTCCAAGAACCCCGGAACTATATCTATTAGGATTAACAGGTGAGAATCTTTTCGAAAATGAAAACCAACAAAAACTTTTTGTGTACTTGGCCACGGCGGCACGGATAGTCTTCGCAAAATTATGGAAGCAAAACCTCTTCCCAGACAAAGAACAATGGTTGGAGAAAGTGCTGAAAATCAAGGGAATGGATGAACTAACATACTGGCTCCGCCAAAATAATGGCAAGGGGAATACGATGACAGATTGGACTGGGATTAAGGAATATATAAAATTAACGAAAACGGATTGAAACACTCTGTCAAACACTATACTAAAAAATATGAGCAAAGAGCACCTTAGGATGCCCAATGTGAAAGAAATATTATAATTATGTAACATGATAAAGTATGGAACTAGAACGGAAGTCAACATTTTTCCCCACCCCCCTTCTTTCCCCCTTCCCTTTTGTATCTATGTATTGTAAATCTTTATGTTTTGTATTGTTTACAAAAATTTGAAAATCTTAATAAATATTATTCAAAAAGGTTAAATACAGTTAAATGCATTTCAAAACACCCCATCCTCATCCCACCCAAGAATCCCACCCACAACTTCCCCAGCAACGTGCCTCTTATCCTCCTCCAAATGCCTGTCTGCAGAAAAAAAGACTTGATCCAGCAAGGATGGGGCTGCCTTGTTCTCTCTTGGGAGAAAGTTCCACAATCTGGGAAAGAAGTCATGCTGCTTTCTACATTTTTTGGACTGCAACTCCAAAAAGTTTACACTTTTGCTATATTTTCCAGGGTTGCTGGGACTTGCAGTCAACAACAGCTGGAGGGCCACATGATTCTCTGAGCTGATCTATGTATATGGTGTTTGTATTGGAATAGTTGCTGCCTCCCGGGAGATGTTGTATGGCTCCAGGCATCAACAACTGAAGATCTGGAATTTTAAAAGCTTTTAAAAATGTGTATTATGTTTCTCCCATTGCTGGCAGAGGTTCACCAGCCCTTTTGATTCATATGGGAGCTTAAAAACTTTAGTGTACAATTGAAAATACCTGTACTGTAGAAGGGGTTTCAAAGCAATTCAACAGAAACAATTCATTTATTAGTTCTTTCATATATGTGGGAAACTCTCCAAGAAGAGTTTTAATGCACTTCACTATTTTGACTGTTGTTCTTCAGGGAGAACACTTGAACCATTATGTTATAGCCTTAGTTGATGCTATATTGTACTTCAAGATTTCTGTGTAATTGCATTTTTTTCAGAGAGAAGATATGGGGAGGGGCTGATATCAGAAACATCTCAAGCCCATAATGAGAATCCTGTCATCTAGATATGTATTGGAGATGCATCCATCATGGCAACATGTATGTGCTGATAGAGAGCCTGAATATGTTGAGACTCCTGAATATGTATTGTGGCTCTGTTTTCTGCATACAGATGCACATGACAGCCCCGTATCAGTAAGGATCTGGTTCCTGGCCCACCACAAAACTGTAGCATTTTAAAGGGTACTATTCCATTATCTGGGTGGAGGCCACCAGGGGGGCACTAGAGGAAAAAAAGATACTCCATTTTATAAGGGGGGAGGGTGGGTCGAAGGAAGAAAACCATTTCTCCTTGTTCTCCTGCTATTCCCCCACCCATGTCCCCATCATGGAAGCAACCTTCATTTATGAAATGGGAAGTGAGGAAGGAGAATAAGCAGTAAAAATTGGGAAATTTGTTTTTCTTTTTCAGCTCCTCCCCAAATGGACTATCATTCTCTCTCTAGCACCTCCTGGTAGCCTCTACCCGGAAAATGGAACAATACCCAAATAAGTTGCCACCCAGATAGAAATAATTATTTTTTTCTTACATGGAAGGTGATAAGGATAACGGGCTAGGGGTAAACATACTCCTTGTTTTGTGACCCCTGTGTTTGCATCAGATCTTGGCCCTTGATGCTGGGATTGAATAGCTGAGTACATTAGAAAGGATATAAAAGTAAGGACCCAGAAGGAACTACATCTTGGGAAGGTAAATGGTTTGTGGATGAAGGTAAATGGTTTGTGGAAGATGGTATGCCCAAAGGGAGATGCTTTAAAACCTGCAGTATATTTATCAGTAATCCGTGTGAAGTTAAGAAGACCTTGCTCACTTTGACCTTTTAACTTCACCCTAGTTCTGATCAGAATCAAATTCTCCTCCTTCTTCCTTCCACACATCCATACAACCCAGAATACCAAGGCAGAAAATTCCACAATAACTGCTTTGAACTGAGTGGTCTGAGTCCACGCTGCCATGTATTCTAGTTCAAAGCAGAAAATATGGGATTTTCCAGGTGTGTGGAAGGGGCCTGGAATTTGCAGAGGAAAAAGACTCGTATTGACACATTGTTAGTTTTGCTACCAAATGGCAGGGAGTATGGGGGGGGGGGGGAGAGATCCCAACTGGACCCCTCTGAGGAACAAAGGGTTCAATTTCCCCCTGCATTTCATGGTTGTAATCTGACGGTTTTGCCCCATGAAAGTCTCCAGTTGTGCAAGAAAAGAGTACTTGAGAAAAACCATGGCTTCTTTCACACACAATTACTGTGAGTAGAACAGGAACACTCTAACATTTTATCTTCATTTTACTTTATCTAGAATAGGCATTTTTCATATTTTACTTGCTTATTTTAATAATATGTGTTTATGATTTTTTTTTAGTATTTCAGAAGCAAGTAGCATTTTTTCCTCTGGAAAAAGAAGGAAATAGTTGTGGGATACAGTTGTAGAATCGCCCTCCTCCCCAAACCTTAGTTGTCTGATTCCATCCTTCCATGTTGTACACATACTATTTAGAAGAGCAAAGAAGAAAGTTAATGTATAAAAATTTAAAACCAAATGAGTGAATAAAACAGTGTCACTGCTATTGGCAAATAATTCTTGGTGGGCAATCTAGGGGAATTCTTTCATTTTGAATAACTCAAAAAAATATTCTGAAACATTTGGACATATGAGACATGATTTAGGTAAGGTATGTTATCACTAAATTCAACAGAAGCAATGTTACGTTTAAAGTTGTTTTCTGTTCAATTCAGTAAGATTTAAGAGTGGTTACTTTGGGACATTTCCTATGCCAGCTATATATCAATGTCATGAGTAGTTTCACCTACAGATGGTAAGCTTATTATTGTGTATATTCCTCAACATTTCTCATAAGAATTCAGTGGTTCTGAGCAATGGTGAATGCAGTAATGAAGAAGCAAACTAGTGAATAGTAATATCAAACTAATAGTTCAAAGTATTTTGGCCATAGTTTGTGTTATATTGTCTGATATTTAGTGAAATATGACATCACCACCAAATCTATGGTTAAGTAGTCCTGGCAGCTCCAGCCTCTTAATTTGATGTTGTTGTCTCCTTCTCAGGAGGTTTATAGATTGAATAACTGACAGAAATGTTTTGATGTATTACATTATAGATAGTGGATGGTTCTTGTGGTCTCTTCCATCATACCATAAATTGCAAAAAAGAAGAAGAGGAAGAGAAAGAAAGAAAGAAAAGAAAATATCCCTGACATACCCCCCCCCCCCAACTGTCCCAGTTTTGCAAGGACAGGCCCAGTTGATCCTTTGTCATCTCATTTTTTCACTGCTTTTAGATGAATAGAAACTGTACACTAGCATCCAAACTAACCAGTAATCCACCATCCTTTTATTTGGAAGATCATTTTTAAAAATGCAGCCCACAAATCATTGCAGGAATTACACATGACTTCTTGCTCCCACCAAGAGCAATCAAATCAGAGTGCTATGTAGCTGGGGCAAAGCTGACAAACAAGAGCTAGCACTCCAGGAGGGAACTCATTCAGCAACTGAGAAGATTTGATGTCTCGAGGTACAATATCAAATCAATTATTAACTTCTTTTAACTCTACAGTAGCTAGTTACTTGTACTGGGAAAACTATTTTTATATAAAACCCATATACTTATTCTTCCTTTTTAAAAAAACAAGAATGTTTGGCTTCCTACAGAAAACATAAACCAGGGATGGGGATCCTTTAAAAAAAAAAGAAAGAGAGTTTGACTGTGGTATGAAAAAAACCACCCATAATGGGTAAGTTCATTTCTTTTGTCCCTTGATAATCTCTGTTTTTTAAGCATCAGGGAAACATTTGGGCAAGAGTAAGGATGAAAAAAAATCTAAAATATTTCAAAATTATTTAAAATCTGTCTTTCAAGCATCAGGAAACTATAATGAGAAGAATCCTGGACTAAGGAAAATCTTTGCAGTTGAGGACATATCCTGAGCAAATTCACACTTCTTTGTGCATGAAACATTGTTTTCTACACAAAAATACTTTTTGTACTGGGGAGAGCACATACATATTAGCAAAAATTGCACAGAACTTTTGGCAAACATTCTGGCATCATGAATAAAATAAATAGATTGCTACATTGTTTGGGAGTAAAAAAGCAAAGAATTACAACTCTAGATTAAAGGCAAGAAGAGGTTAGAATACTATACTAGGTGTATAGGAGCACATTGTTGCAATTGATCGAAAGAGAGAGTCCTCTGTAGAATGAATAATAATTCTGCAAAATGTTGAATATAATAACAAATCACTCCAAAGTTTCTTGAAAACCTATACCTCTAGCCATCACTGCACACAAGTTACTAGGTGGGAGTACTCACACTAGAAAACAGAATGTTAAATCCATCACACAGCTGACAAATCTGATTCATTTCTTCTCCTGTTCCGCACTCTGGAAGGATCCTAGCTTTTAAAAGGCTGTATGTTATAGTGTGCCAGATATACATTAAAAATGACTCTGTCTGTTCATCTGATGTGTCTGAGTAACTAAGGTTGCAATCCACAAGTAGTATAGAAATCAAATGCATCAGAATTTTTTTTGAATGGGTAGTTTAGTTTTATCCTGGTCCTTGTACATCACATGGCACTTCTGCGGAAATGTTTTATCCTTTGTCAGCATTAGGATTTTTTGTTTTTCAATGTGTTTTGGATGGATTTTTGAGTGTTACATTTTTTTTATAAAATCAAAAATGTTCTTTCATATTAATGAATCAAGATATTGAAACCATCATTCAACTCTTAGCATAGAATGTGTATTATTGATGTGTGAATCAGTATTTCCATTAGCTGAATTTAAACCCTCTTGTGTGAAATATGTGGGTGAATTGGAGCACAACATTCAGAGTTTCGGAGTAAGGTGTTATCTGTACGCAGATGATGTCCAGATCTGTCACTCCTTCCCGCCTGTCACCAAGGAGGCTGTCCAGACCTTGAACCGGTGCCTGGCCGCTGTGTCGGACTGGATGAGGGCTAGCAAATTGAAACTAAATCCAGACAAGACAGAGGTCCTCCTGGTCAGTGGCAAGGCCGAACAGGGCATAGGGTTACAGCCTGTGTTGGATGGGGTTACACTCCCCCTGAAGACGCAGGTTCGCAGCTTGGGAGTGATCCTGGATTCATCGCTGAGCCTGGAACCCCAGGTCTCAGCAGTGGCCGGGGGAGCTTTTGCACAGTTAAGACTCGTGCGCCAGCTGCGCCCTTACCTTGGGAAGTCTGATCTGGCTACAGTCGTCCACGCTCTGGTCACATCCCAAATAGATTACTGCAAGGCACTCTACGTGGGGCTGCCTTTGAAGACAGTTCGGAAATTGCAATTAGTCCAGCGGGCGGCAGCCAGACTGCTAACGGGAGCCACATACAGGGAGCATACTACCCCCCTGTTGTGTCAGCTCCACTGGCTGCCTGTCCAATTCCGGGCTCAATTCAAAGTGCTGGTTTTGACCTTTAAAGCTCTATACGGTTCTGGCCCAGCTTACTTGTCCGAACGCATCAGCTGCTCTGTCCCACCTCGTAATCTAAGATCATCCGGAGAGGCCTTGCTCTCGCTCCCGCCTACGTCTCAGATGAGGCTGGTGGGGACGAGGGATAGGACCTTCTCGGTGGTGGCTCCCCGCCTGTGGAATGCGCTTCCTATTGATGTACAATCCACCACATCCCTCCTGGCCTTCAGGAAAAAGTAAAATCCTGGCTGTGGGACCAGGCATTTGTACACCAGCACAAGGCAGCATTTTAGATTGGTTTTTAATGAAAGTGGGTGATTATGGCCAATGTTTTTATGGACTGAACATTGTTTTAATCCAGAGTGAATGTGTATGGTGCTAATGTAGTTGTATTTTAATGTATTTTTAATGTATTTTAATTGTTGAACGGTTTTGGGGTTTTATACTGTTATTATGTGCCGTACTGTAAGCCGCTCTGAGTCCCCCCTTGGGGGTTGAGAAGAGCAGGGTAAAATCCTGAATTAAAATAAACAATATTCTAGACTATATGAGGCACTCAGAAATACAAAACTGCAATTATTATCTCCATGTGAATGACATATTTCCTAGGGTTGTACCTTCATATTTAATACATTTTAGGCAATCTAGTGAAAGCTCTTATGTACCCCATGTTATTCTAGGTAGATTAAGGTAACTGTTGTTTTCATGTGAAAAGGCAAATTAGAAATGTGTTATTATATGCCAGTAAACAGGCTTCATATAATGGTGATCCTATGAGTAAAAAACCTTCAAGAGATCAGAGTTTCATTATCACATAATATGAAATACATTCTCCAGATCAGCCATTCTAGAAATAATCTTCTCTTCTCAGAAATATATTACTTTTATTATTCATAGTAATTGCTTTTCAGTATGCAGCCATTTGCCATTCGTAACTCATTTATGATCACAGGAACACTGTGAGATCCGTAACATCTTTGATCCAATATCATGACTTTGCTTCAAAGTTTGTGGTGAGGATACTTTAGTTAAGAGAGAGAGGTCAGGCACCAGAGCAATGGGGAAATTCTGGAAATGGTGATAAGACAATACCTTGAAAGCCAAATTATCTCCACCCCTGGTTTTTAACAGTCAGAGCTTGAAATACAGATAATGCATCACCAGTAATAACATGGGACAGAGTGCTGTTGGGGAGTTATGGATACCTAACTTTCACAATTTGGGTAACACATAGGAAACATGAAAGTCCCTCCATCCCTACATATGAAGAAGCAGACATTGAAATCCTGTTACTTATTGGTGTTCCCAGCCTTTTTCAAGCCAACAATCTCTGGTGTGAGGGAGAACTGTGACAAAGACCATAATTCTGCAAGAGAGTGCTGGAAATATTTCCAAGTTATAGGGAAACAGACTCCATGAACTGTAGCAACTGCTTTTTTGGCAAGTAGCAATGGGAAGAATTAGGCTGGAATTCTCTGCATAGCTCCGTACCCACAGTAGTTATACATTTGTAACTCCTCAATATGATCTAGCCTGTACCCATAACACATTATTTTAGAGGAAAGTGGGCATAATATTATTTTTCTAACATTACACAATGATGAATAATACCATTAGATTGTTCTGTGTCTCTGTGTGAAAAATAGTACAATTTCCTAAATGATCCTAAAACATTCTTTTTGGAGGAGTCTGATCTAGGACATGTTTGTGTATGTTTTATTTTAACTAACTAAAAAGTTACTTGTCAGCACTACACACATAGTGACAAGTGACTACTATTATCAATGAGTTCCTCCCACTGTTTCTGTAGTCATTTTCCTCAAATATTGCGTCCTTAACTGCTTTGGCATTTGTGGGAGATGAAAGAACAGGAACCAATATGTTTTCCATTAAAGTATAATCTCTTTGTCCACATGGGACATGTTTCCTGACTTTGCATGAATAAATGGAATTGCAGATAACAATGAAACCTTCTTGCTGAAGACTACCATAGAGTTCACTGGAGATTATGCATTTTGTCAGACATGGGCGAATGAAACTGTGGGTTTTGGTCTCACAGATACGGGGTCACGATGTATAAAATAAATGCAAGTTTATATTGAGTAGAAATACATGTGGAGAAGAAGAATTAATCAGTCTCTTCTGCAAATTTGCCCTTATTTAAATTTATGACCTCCTGGGTTTGCTTTTGGAAAATATAAAAGATATTACTTCCTACACACACACACACAAAATGAAAGTTTAAGATTTATTAAATATGATCAGATATTTGAAACAGGATCTCATATCATTTCTAAGAAAACAAGATGCTATTTGTGATGTCTATATCTGCCTGTTCTTCAAATTTCACAGAAATTCAGAGCACAGATTTATCAACAGGATGTGCATCTTAATTTTCCATACTGGGTGAATTTGGGCACACTCTTTCTGCCTGAGAGGAAGGAGAAGGCAAGGTCTTTTGAACAAATCTTGTCAATCTCACCATAAGTCAGAAATGATTGGAAGGCACACAACAATGAACACAAAATTATGTTTTATTTAAATCGGATTTTATTTACTGGGGCAGTACATTCTGCTTTTCCAACTGGATCATGGAGAAAAAAATATTTAATCATTGGTAGCAGACTAGAGTATGTCTGGACCCACTCAGGAACTATGCCAGATTTGGTAGGACTTTGGTATGCTATGCCTGTGGGACTCTGGGTAATAAAACCCCGTCCCTTATAATCTTACACAGACCCTGGATCCTGTAGCCAATACTGCAGCTACTGCTACTAACCTTTCACCCTTTCCCTGCATATATTTACCATAAGGATCATAGCAGAGGTAGTGCAGTGGAAATAAGAGACATAGCTATGGGACAGGTATTTCTATGCTACTCATTTCCAAAGCATGGTGGGCAGATAGCAACTTATCAAACACATACACATACACACACCTTGGTATAATGGCCTAAATACATTATATTTTATATTTAAGGGCAGTAAAATTGAGAGACAACTCAGAGACAAGCAGCAGCTGGTTTGGCTGGCCTTCCTCCATGCTGCCACCCACTAGTGTGTCTAGAGAGGAAGGGCAGGCTTATTGGTAGTAGCTGCGGTAGCAGCATGGGTGATACTCGGCAGGAGATCAGAACACAGTGAAGGCTGGAGCTTCAAAACTATTGGCAAGTGTCCCACCCCAACAGCCTCTAATGGTAGTGGTATTTGCTGTTGTATATAATACATGGTATAGGTACCATGGAGAGACAGCATAGTGTGGTGATTTGAGAATTTGATTACATCTCTAAAGACCAGGGTTCAATTCCTTGCTCAGCCATGGAAATCCACTGGGTGACCTTTGGCATGTCACACTCTCAACCTTGGAAAACCTCCTGGGTTTGCCTTAGCGTTGCCATAAATTTGAAATTACTTGAAGAGGCAACAGATAATGTAGGTACTATGTTGTATACCTATACCATGATATATGGGCCCACATCAGAAATTTGCAACAGGAGGCACTTGCCAAGGACTTTGCGACCCCCCACGAACTCTCTAGCCCCCTCACCTCTATTTTCCTGATATCCTGCTTCATGTTGCTGATATTGGATCTATGATTTGGGTGGTCTGAACAGTTCTTAGGGAATATTCTCAATGACAAGAAAGCAAGAAGCCATAATAAGATGGTCAGGAGAAAAAGACATGGGAAGGGACTCAAAACCTTTTTTAGCAAGAAAGGTGGAAAGACACTAACATACAATCTCAAGTGCAAGATAACTCTCGGACCCACAGTTGCTGAGGTTAGCAACATGCTGTTAAGTTGTAAATGAACGGCATAAACTGTTGAGACAGTTGCCCAGGAGAGGGAGAGAGAGATAGAGGAGAGGGAAAGAAGGAGGGAGAGAAAAGGGAATCAACCCCGGGTTAAAATTGAGAAGAGAGAAAGGCTGGAAGAGTGTGAGGTTGGGGAAAGGCGGAGGAACAGGGACAGGGTGAGACTCACACTCCCGCACAAAGAGAGACAGAGGGACGAAAGAGAGAGAAAATGAGCCATGCACTTAAGGAGCAGCAGGAAGAAAAGCTTCAAACAGCTGATTTCCACCCTGCTTTCAATCCCTGCCTGTCGCTTCACTAGCACACCAGAGCCTACTATCTGGGTGTTATCTGAAAAGATGTGGAGCAAAGGAGAGTCTGAAGGGCTGCAGACTTTAGGGATTGTGGTGGTGATTTGCTCCTCTCTGAAACTTTTGCACTACCTTGGATTAATTGACTTATCAGATGGTAAGAGAACATCCAAGTTTTACCACATCCTCTATACTTTTTCTTTAATTACAGTGGCACTCTAAATTTGTATTTCTGTGCCCAGCTACCCCGGGGTAAGCTTTGCTGAAATCAGTGAAAACTTACCTCTGAGTAGAAATGTATAGGATGGCACTGTGAGAAAGACCATCTTGTTTTTCTCATATGGCTGTTTTTTCTTCTTCAAATCTCTTCCTTGCTTCATTCTGCAGTGCTGAATTGTGTAGTGTGCTCTTGCAAGCTTCTGGAATTCCTGTTAAATAGTATGTTTATATTGTGTGTATGTGTGCTCTTTTTCCAGTTCTGAAGCTGTCAAATATCTTCCTTTAAATACTGCTTCACCATCATTCAGCTCCTGTGTGGTGATTGTGTTTCATTTGGTTTAATTGTAAAGCATCTAATTCTTAGGACTCTGAAATGTGCATAAGACTTGTTGAGATAGAGATAAGTAGCTTAAATATGTCTACTCACAAAGAAGTCCCAGGTTATACAGAGGCATGCTTTTCTTTTGGATGCTTTAAAAATTAAATGACAGATGGCCACCCACGACAACTCAGGAGACAAGCAGCAACTGTAATTTTGCTCTCTAATATAAGACCCCTCCTATTTATTATTGGAAAAATTAGAGATGTGTTGATTTTTTACCTAGGAATGCATGGGGGGGGGTGTTGAATCTGTTTTCCATATCTTAACAAAGTTTAACAGTCATGGTTATGCTTATGAAATACATTAAAATCAATGTATTTTCACAAAAGCAAATGCTCAAAATGAAAATAATAGTACATAATCCCTCTCATTTTACTTTCTATACTTTCGGGGGTGGGGCGTGTGCACTGGCTAATAAATATGCTATGTTTAGTTGCTCGAGCACCTGTTTGATGTTATTGTAAAGGCACTACTTAACAATGTATTAAACTAGGCTGGAACATGAAATGAATGATATAGGCACAAAACAGTGAATGTGATTACACTGAACTTTGGAGGGAGTTTTGCTGAACTTTGGGCTTACTTCAGAGCATGTGATTATAGCAATAAAAGTTTGTCCCTTTCTTTATCAAGTAGAGGGAAACTATCAGAATACCAATAGTAGCCCCTATAGTTAAACTACTTCTGTTCCATCTGGATTAAAATTGCCTTGGAAAAAAGTAGCCTAATCTATGCATTTTAATATGCAATGGTTATCTAAGGAAATATTGATCTAGGTAAGTATTGACCAAAAGTTGTCATTGATCTCAAATCATTTTAAGTTTTCTGATTTTAAATGCAATAATAGATCAATTTACCCTGATAGGAAATGGAATCCATTGAGATGTCTGCAAGACAAAATAAAAATGGCATTAATAAACCACCAAAGTAGGATGGTATCAAGAAAGGGACTCACCTTAGTGCATTACGAAAGGAAGCAATTTGAAATTCCGCAGCAGCATGCGTTGGCAGAGCCGTCCATGTGAGTGCAAGGTTTCTTTTCTGTTTGTTCTTGGCTGTAATTCCAACTGTGAAATTCTGTTGTTTCCAAAAAGATAAATCACTTGTTTTGTATTAACACCATGCTCCTGGAAAAATCAAATTGCTGTAATCAGTTTGTGGAGGAAGCTCTAGCACAGTGCAATACTAGATCTTTATAAGTTGCAATCAGGGCATAATTGTGTTTCTGAATCATTTACTAGGGCTGCTGCCATTACAAAATCCTGGATGAGACGAAAATTTGAAACAAGTTTTTGTCTGTTTGTCTGTTTGTTTGTCATAGCTAGCGTATTGTGCAAGAGCGCCATTCAGCTTCATTCAAGCACTGCAACCGTGTGCGTGTTAAATCTTTGCAGTAAGCAGTCTCCCCTAATCCAAGATCACTCTGAGCTGATGGGCTACATCTTTTCTGCAGCTTTGCTTGTTAATTGCTGCTGCCTTTCAGGCTGTAAAACCATCCTCACAGGATTCAGCAGCGTGCTGTGTAACATGCTGTCAAAATGCTTAGAAGTTCAGAGTTTATTTTCTCTCAGGCCTCCTAAAACCTTCAGCTGATGCAAAGCCATGCTACATAGCACCTGCATGGAAAAATCATCTGAAATAAACAAAGTAAACGGTACTTGCAGTATTGTTACATGGTTTAAGGGGATTCATTTTTTTTAATGTAAGTTGTTTTCCCTCTCTGGCTCCTTTTCTTTCTATCATCTTATTTTGACATTTTGAGAGACAGTGGCAAGTATGGTGAACACCCATGACCAAGTAACTGTAATAAAGGCTGTCCTGTGGGATCACAATTTTACTTATTTTCTTTCTGAATATGAATGGTTCTGAAAGGGACAAACTTGTCATATTAGCAATTATATCAAAGCCATGGTGGCACAATGGGTAAAATCCTTGTGCCGGCTGAAATGCTCAACTGTAGACCTGAAGGTTGGCCATTTGAATTCACAAGATGAGGTGAGCTGCCACCTGTCATCCCCAGCTTCCTATGTGGGGACATGAGAGAAGCCTCCCAAAGCTTCTGACATGATTTTTAAAAGTAATTGTATCAATAGTGTTTCAAATGTAAATCATAAACGTGGCACCTGCAATATGAATTAGGGTAATAAGAATTTTAAGATATCACCTGTAAAGGCAAGGGGATTTTAATTGGGGCAGGGCAGGCCTTTTCTTAGAAGATCCCACTGCTGCCACCAATTATAAAGGAAAGGGGATTTTAAATGCTGAACAAATCCCCCAAGCTGACACCACTTATACTAGGTTAAGGGTTTGTGTATTAAGAAATCAAAATCTGCAATAAGATGGAACAATTTTCTGGCCGGAAAACCTCTTAAAAGAACTCTGACAATCACCATAACTAAAAGAAACAGTTAGGCCTTGGCTTATTTGAGGCCTGAATGTGCTGGTTTCACACACAGGCTTTTCACTCTGAGGTAACACTTAGGAGATTCCTATTAATTACACGCTGCCACCATTTAGACTTTGACTTCTTCAGTAAACACAGAGGCACACTAAGGCAGTGATTGTGAACAAAACAATGATGTTTATTTATGAGAACTTGAACAAAACTGGCATTAAGCTTAGCTGTTTCAAATATTGGCACAAAAGCATATGGTTTCCTTAAATAGTTCCAAAACTCAGTTGCAGATAACACTCTTCTCTCTCTCCAGAAATGACTGACAGGATTTCTTCTCTAAAAGTAATTCCAAACTCCATACAGACAGTCCTCCTCCTTTTGGGATCGGTCTCTCCACTCCCCAACTATCCTTCCCAATAGCTGTAAACTTCTAACTAGCTAACTCTGCTGTCTAACTGACCACTTCAGGCCTCACTGACTCTTCCTTTCTTCCGCCCGACTCTCTAACTCCCACTCCTTTGACACCCAGACTCCAACTGAAGTCAAGTTTTAAAATGTGCCTACTTCAAGGCTTTTTTTCTCTTCCCCAGCTAAACTCCGCCCACTCTCTCCCAGCCAATCACAAACACTTCTCATTTCCCTCCAAGCTGCCACTAAGCACTCCAGGAAATAAGACTCTAAAATGGATGGCTCCTCCAGACAATCCAAAATGGCTGCCAAACTTTCTGGGCCTACTTTTACAGGCTTTTCCTAGCTTAACAGGTAGGGAATTCATCACATCACCCATAATTGGGTTCCCTATTTAGGGACATCTTAAGAAATGCTAATCAGATGACTGCTGCAATTTAATTTGGCACTTTAAAACTGCAACTAAGCCAACAAACATACTTCAGCTCTCTAGGAAAACTGAAGTCTCTAAACTACTATTCTCTATCTCAGGGGTGTCAAATTCATTTTCACCTAGGGCCACACCAGCCTTATGTAACTATGGCCCCTTCTACACTGCTATATAATCAAGTTTCTGATCCCAGATTATCTGATTTGAACTGGATTATAGGGCAGTGTAGACTCATTTGATCCAGTTCAAATCAGAAAATCTGGAATCAGATACTGGACTACATGGCTGTGTAGATTCAGCCTTAGTCACCCTGGCATTGGAAGCCTCACACACCACATAAAATGATGTACCAGGTCAGATTCAGTCTGTGGGCTTTGTATTTGACATGCAAATAGATGCATGTATAGATATCAACAAGTCAGTTGGGCTGAGTGCTATTCATCTCACAGTTTGTAAATCCATAAAGTTATTTTTTTAAAACAGAATACTAAAAAAACCTAAAATGGACTTCCAGATGAGCCTAGATGGCAGCAGGTCAGGTGCTGATAGGGTTGCCATTTTTTGATATAAGAAATAAGGGACATTTACGGGATTTTTCACAAAAATGAGGGACACTTCATTAAAAAAACTTGAAACACAAACATTAGGTAGAAATAGTTAACAGAATAAGATAATGATTGAAACTCACAAAAGAAACTGACTTACACCCTCTTAACAGTACATGGTATGTTTCTGCATGCTTTGTCATGTAGAAAAAACATTATTAGAACTACCTAATTTTCTCAGTCTGTATTTAGTACTTGACTTTGCTGACTTTAAAAGTGCACTGTCTAAATATTAAAATAAAATAAATTTTATAAGACAGTACATCTTCATGATTATTATGTCAATAGTTAATGGTATAGTATAGTATGGGATGCACAGCATTGTATAGTATTGGGATGCACAGCTAGGCCTATTTTAATAGTAACTCTCAAGCAACCAGAAACTATCTTTATCCAACATGATCCAACATTCCCCTTGGGTAACGGTTAATTAGTCTACTGTACTTTGAAAAAGTCCTGTATCGCCTCTTCCTTCCAACGGGGACGCAGGGTGCCCTGCGAGTTGGAATCCCCGGGCAGGCATTGCCGTGGAAACAGCAGCGCGCACCTTCCTCTGATCAACCCCGCCCAGTCCTGTCCTGCTAGTAAAAAATAAGGGACAGGGCATGAAAATAAGGGACACAAATTTTGGGGCCGAAATAAGGGACGTCCCTTAGAATAAGGGACATATGGCAACCCTAGGTGCTGAGGAGCTCCAAGGCACCAACTGAGCGTTTGGTTATAAAGGGCGCTCTTTGCCCCTCTTTTCTGGTGGATTGAGGCCAGAAAGAGTTGCGAAGCCACATCACACAATCCGAGGACCTAAAGGATTTCACCCGGTAAGGGTAGGAGTCAGGTGGTCTGAAAAGTGTGGAGGCAAGCAACCCAAACGCCAGGAAGCTGGGCGAAAGCCCTGCATTAACTGCCAGCCCAGCTCATTTTTAACAAATAAGAAACAACTAAGGAAGCTGCAACAGCAAAGGACCAGAAACGTAAGTTTCTAAAAGAAAGAAAATCTTCTTGATCAGCGGGAGGGCTGTCCCCAGAAAAAACTAGAGGGTAGAGTCATGAACTGTAGATTTTTTTTTAAAGTATTAAATATGGTGCCAGGATTCTGTGCAATAATAAACCCATCATCCTAACTCTTGTTACTAGTCAGAGGGTTTTCTCTTTACTGTTTAAGAATTAATCTACTGCCTATCTACAATGCAAAGGGGAATAATCCCATTGGCATCAATGATATTCCTCTCCTCTAGCATACATAGACATTAAGTCGCATTGGTAGCAATTGGTATATTAAGATAATAGTTTCACTGATGAGTTTAAACAGATTACAGGGAAGGTAAAGCTTTCTATTCATGCTTTTCTTTTTAAAAATCCCTGCATTAAGCTCCCCTCTCGCTATAATTAATACAAGCTTTTATAAAGCATGGCACACATTTTCTAAACATCTACAGAAATTTCAGACAGAAATTTACAAATCCTAAATTTCTCACAGATTGTTTCTAAGCCTCCCCAAGCCATCGGAAAATCTTCTATTTATCTGGAGAGGTTTTGATACAGTATTGTGTTTTAAAAATTGTGGTATAATTCAGCAAGTTCTTTGAAGAAGTTATAGGCTTACAGATGTAATAAAGCGTACTATGCTACACAACTAGTTGTTTGCTGGAACTATGGAATGAATGATGGTAGAACCTGAAAATATTTTTATATATATTTTAACAAAATATGTTTGTCATGTGTCAGTTACATTCTAGATCAGGGGTGCTCACACTTTTTCAGCATGTGAGCTACTTATAAAACAACCAAGTCAAAATTATCTACCTACCCACTACAAAAATGTGAAATATATATCACAATATCTGCTTTGAACTGGGTTTTCTGAGTCCACACTGCCATATAATCTGATTCAAAGCAGACAACATGGGATTTTATTCAACTGTGTGGAAAGGAGCTCAGATAACCCAGGGCCCTTCCACACATCCTATTTTACAGTTGACACACACAAACTGATTTCTTACTACTGGACGAATTGCTGCGGGGCGGGACGGAGCCTTCCTCCCGCCCTGCCTGCGATCTACCAGGACGCCCTACGCGATCTACCTAATGTTCTAGATGAATACATTCTACACCAGGCAAATGCAAACTCTGAATCAAAATTAAAGCAGTGATGCCAAATATATGCTAAAAAATTTAGAAATCCCCTAAGCAATCTATCATGAATATGAGAGAGGGAAAGAGAGAAACAAACACCAATGTTTTAAGAAAATCATGTGGCACCTTTAAAAGTAATTGATAAAAAGAAAATTGAATTCTGACTCATCTGCTGTAGTCCATGAAGGTTTAAGTCCCTGTAGTCCATGAAAGCTTATGCTAGCAGTTTTCTTTCCTCAGCTACTTTCAAAGGTGATACCAGATTCACTTTTTTAAAAAAAACCCACACAATTCTGAAACAGATGAGCAAGGATATGTCTTGGAATAGTATTTTGTGATTTTTTTTGCATTTTTAAAAGTTATCTCAAGTTAAACCAACTATTTTGCCCAGTGTTTTCTGGCAATACATATTTGGGGACAAGCTTCATTTTACTATTAATAATGAAAAAGAAAAGTGAATGGAAATTATTACTCTCAGAATGTGCAAGATACTGTTCTTAAAAGAGTGGTTCATAAGAGGAGGTATATTGAGAATAATGTCACAAGAGGGGGGAAAGCTGAAAAATATATTTCACTAAGTCACATGTATACTATGATTAATTTAATATTCTGTAATCAAAAATGTACCTTCTTGAAATGTATCAAGAACCATTTTCTATTAATTTGCCTCATGTTGTACTTAAAGAAAGTTTTTCAAAAGTCCTCAGTTGTGAGAATATGAAACTCTTCTTGTTATAGTATAGTATAATCAATTATTTTAGTGACCTTTCTTTTCAGATGTTGCCCTTTGCAGGGTATGATTGATCAGTTCATGGGGGGGGGGGGTTGATCTTGGGGTATCCATGAGACATGTGCTAGATATTGGGTAAAAGAGTTGATCTTGCAAAATGAAAAGTAAAGCAGAGTCACCTTGTAGAAATTTTACCACATGTAAAATCAATAAGAAAGCTGGGTCTTCATCCTGCTGATCCCAGCATTTAGCTTAATCAAACTGTAGGCTGGGGTCCTGGTGGCTTAAAATAGCAAATGAGAAGAAAAACTCAAACCAAACAACCACACATAATTGGACAATCAATTTTGTTTTGTTTTTGTTCTGAACAGCTTTGCCTAATGAAGAACCTCCTATTGTGATCAAAAACCCTGAAGAAAAGCAAAAAATGGAATACACTTTTAACCTATTTCTGTTCAGCTATAGTTTTGTTATTTTATGGCTGTTCAAAATGGATGAGGATGGTTCATGGTTTGTTTGTTATTTAAGTGGATGGATACTCACATGGGGCTCTTTCTACTTAAACTGGTATTTTTGTAGTCTGATGGTGCTCTGTAGTTGGAACAAGGGCCTTTTTGTACTATTGGGAACAGGTGCCGCCTCTGCTAGCTTTGTTTATATGCTGGTCTCCTACTCCCTTAGCAAAGCCTCCATCCATCACTAGGACAGCCTTCCACTGCTGACACATTTTATTTCTCCTAAATATAGAGTGATTAGCTCAGATATGATGTACACTCCTGGACAGTTGTCAACATTGATTAATTAACTCCATAATAAATGGGGGTCTCATTTTTCCCACACATGCAACCTTTTAAGAAACTTTTTGAAAAGCATGGGATGCAGACATTTAGTTTTATTTTTCTCATTCTGCTCCAATCATCCATTGTGTTACCTCTGTAAAAAATCTATTTTCCAAAATAATAGATTGTAATACACAGATCAGCAGGATTTTGTTTCCAGTTAGCGCATATAATATACAAGATTTCCCTTGATGAGCAAGAAAAAACTTCCTTTCTACCACTCTCTGAGGAAGATGATTATTGATTCATGAAGTTCAATTTGCACTGACTGGTAGCAGTTCCCTGAGATTTTAACCTTCTATGGAGATGATAAGGAATGAATCTAGGAAGTACTGTATGCAAAGCATGGGCTCCATGACTGAGCATCCACCTTTCTCCTAGTTACTTAGGCGTCAGAGATCACTTGAACAACCAAAGGCAAAAGAGGCCACTACTTCAAAGTGATGCAAGCAGAAGAATTTTAATACCATGCAGAACAGGGAGACCCATTGGGTCAGGTCATCTTAGAATCCACTGTGGCTTAACCTTCAGCCTGTTTTCACAGCCTATTGCAAACATGAAAGTAAAGATAAAGGAGGACTAGGTCTTTGATCAAGGTCTTGAAAACGCTTTTGCTTGCCACTCAGTATAGTTCCACACCTCCTGTTTAGTTTCACTACACTAAGATTATCTGATTTTGCAGGACAGATATTCACAGAGCCTTACCTGGCACCCCCTACCTACTGTCCATCACAGTTTGGCCTGATTATGAAGGAAGTATACATATACAATAGATGTTTCTGGAGTTACTTCCTGTTGTACCCTCCTTCTGAAGCTTTTTCTGGGAAATGGAGGAAGCCTCCAGAAAAACACGTGACAAATACAAAATAGAAAAGGCACAGACATCCATTTTCATCCAATTTGCTATTTATTGCTATGTAAGGATATGTGTGACTATCTTCATAATGACAAATGAATTTAATAGTATAACTTCTGATTATAATTTTGATGATGGTGAGGATATGTGATTTGCAGGATCACATATTTAAGATAGGAAGGTAAATATTCATTCATTTCTCATGATCACCTCTCTAGAAAAGGGAAAAAATAGTTATCATTGGATGGGTTTTTTTTACCTTAATGACAATTAAGGGTCCAGTCCTTTTTTAGAGTTTTATACACAGCCTTATTCTGTGTGAAATAATGGAGAGGGTGCAGAAGAATGTGATTTTTGCTCTACAGCGAGCATTAACAGTGACCATTTTCATAGTCATTCTTAAAAAGTTTTCAGCAGGGAAATTATTTTTCATATTTTTCATTCCTACATGCAAGAATGACATAAGCAAAGATTGTAAGGCTGTAAGATTCCATTTATGCCCATTTTTAGTGATAAAAAGTCACATTCTAGAATTTTACAACCTGGACATATGAGAATCATAAGAGGTAGGACAAAAGTAATAAGTGCAAATTTATTATCATAAGATGTAGGACAAAAGTAATAAGTGCAACCCCCTTTGAACTAGATATTTCTCCAGTACTACTGAAGCTGCCAGTACAAAGGAAATTGTAGCTTCATTTCAAAATTTGGTTATTGTACATGACATCATTGTCCTTCTCAGAAAACCCATGGATGCAAGTTTATTTGTGGAAGTGGTATTGAAAAACACTCAGAAAACCCTGCCTTATTGTATTCTTTATTCTTCTACAGATATTTATTTTCAGCAGTTTTCCTTCTAATTGAATGATATGTTTATGTTCTTGACACTGGTAGCAGCTTCATAGCACAATCAAAACATTACTAAATAGCTGAATATTAGGCATGAGAAAAAAGTTATGAAAATTGAAAGAAATCGGAAGGGATTAGTATGTATGGGACTTTCAAGTTTATACGCATCGCTGCCGCAATCCCGGAAGTGGACTTTCTTTTTCGCACTCCCTGGGCCCAAATTTTCGTTAGATTTGTAAATATTTCGGAAGGCTCCCTATTATCCCCTCCAAAATAGCTTCCCAGACATTACTCACAGTCAGATGGGGCCTTTCCATGCTCGAGGCCTACTTTAACTGAAAGGCCTTTCCTCCAGGAAGTGAAAAAGGAGCCGGACCATAGAGAGATCCAGAGCGGGAGTCCTAGAGCGGCTGGAGGACTCATCAAAAAAGCAGTTTAAACTGCAGGGAAAGAAGCCTAGATAGGAGGGCAGGCGAGAAGGACATGAGGAAGGCTGAAACAATGGCAGAAGGGGTTGAAAACAGCCCGGAGAGGAGCAGGAAAAGTGCAGAATCAAGGAAAAGCCATAGAGTTCAAACCTCCTAGAGAGCTATGGGAAACTGAATGGGGGGAAAGCTGCAGTGAAAAGAGCTCTGGAGAAGGTAGGCAACTATTTTATAATTAATAATAAATATATTAATAATATTTACTCCTTCTAATTTCCTGGAAGAAGGGCCCTGGGCATTTAATTCTAATAATAATAATATTATATTAATAATATTTACTTCTTCTAATTTCCTGGAAGAAGGGTCCTGGGCATTTAATTCTAATAATAATAATAAATATATTAATAATATTTACTCCTTCTAATTTGCTGGAAGAAGGGCCCTGGGCATTTAATTCTAATAATAATATTATATTAATAATATTTACTCCTTCTATTTTCCTGGAAGAAGGGCCCTGGGCATTTAATTCTAATAATAATATTATATTAATAATATTTACTCCTTCTAATTTGCTGGAAGAAGGGTCCTGGGCATTTAATTCTAATAATAATAATATTATATTAATATAATAATAATATTATATTAATAATATTTACTCCTTCTAATTTGCTGGAAGAAGGGTCCTGGGCATTTAATTCTAATAATAATAATATTATATTAATAATATTTACTCCTTCTAATTTCCTGGAAGAAGGGCCCTGGGCATTTAATTCTAATAAATGCTCTGGAGAAGCAAGCCTTGACCAGAGGTGGGCAACTATTTTATTTAATAATAATAATAATAATAATATATTAGTGCATGATATGTCCCTACAAAGAAACCCTGGCTTTTAATAATAATAATAATAATAATAATAATATTAATGCATTATATCTCCTGCAAGGAAGCCAAGGGAAATGTTGCCCCTTGATTTGCCTGTGCTTAAAACAGTGTCAGTCCTGTTTCCCCTACTTTGCCTACTTTAGAACTTTTGAAAAAAATTAAGAATTAATCAACCCCCCATTTGATTTTAGAATAATTTTGGGTTCTAAACCATGCCTTACATTTTAGAACTTTTTGGAAATTTTTTTGTAAGTCTTTCTATTACTAATAAAAAAAAGTTTTGGGTTTGTACTCACACTTGGGCAATTACTCTATCAACAGGTTTTTACATTTTGCCTGCTGTTCTTCATTTACTTGTCCTGATCACTTTCCCTAATGCTCAAACTATCAATTTAGATTAGCTGCTGGCAATTCCTGATGCACACATAGGCTTTCCTTTCTGCATAATAAGGTGATATAGAAGTTGGTGTAAACTGCAGTATCCCCAAGCCAGATGTCACCATGATACCTGATTTATTTTTCAGCTAATTGTAGAGTTTTACTGTAATGTTTTCATGGGCATTCATTGGGTAGGGCATTTAAAAACCTCGGGAATGTATTTGTTTATTTGCACCTTTAAAATAACACCTTCTATGTACTTTCTGTCTTTGCTAATTGTATAACAGCATTGAATGTTTGCCATAAATTTATTCTGTAATCCACTGTGAGTCGCCTTGGGGAGATAGAACAGAATATAAATTAAGTATATTATATTATATTATTATTCTAGTGATCATAGAATTGCAGAGTTGGGAGGGAACCCTGGGGTCATCAAGTCCAGCGGTTCCCAACATGTGGTCTTCCACTTGTTTTGGACTTCAGCTCCTAGAAATGCCAGCCCGCTTTATAGCTGTTAGGAATTGGGGGTAGCAAGTTCAAAACACCTGGAGAACTAAAGGTTGGGAACCACATATCTAGTAAAAATTTTCTGTCATGCAGGAATCATATTTGCATTTTGAAGGAATAAACCTTAGTTTAAAGACCTCCAATGAATGAGTGTTGACCAACCTCCAAGACAGTCCATTCCATCATCAAATAGCTCTTACTGTCAGGAAATTCTTCCTGTTATTTGTCTGGAGTTTTGAAAGGATCAGTTAACTGAAAATCTAACTCCTGGCTTTGCAACCATTGATACGTGCTCACAAAAGTGATGCACATTGCCTTTTGTTTCCCTGTGGTTCAGAAGTGCATTGTCTAAAATAACATCTATGGTGACTGTCAGTGGTAAGCTGGTACTCAATTCTGCCATGTTTTCCAGTGCACTTACCTTGCTCTATTGTCCTTTCTATTTCTACTTTCTTTAATCAATGAAATAACCAAGTATTTCCTTAAGGGAAGAGACAAATTACCTCTGCTGCTGTTACTAACTTACAATCCTCCAGTTGTCTATGTCTTGAAATCCCACATACCCCAATCAGTACTGTCAGTACAGGTCAAACCATGTGTCTCAGGCACAGGTTGAGAAACATTTCACCACATAGCTGCCCCTTTTATCACTGCCGATATTTATGAACCATTTTTATAATTCTTGTCCATTTTATCAAAAACTATGGAATGTTCAGCCTTTCAGATGTTTATAACTACAATTTCCACAAGCATTTATCACTGGCATGATGGTTGAGATAACTGTAGGCAAAATTTAGATCAAGCATTTTCCTTTTTGTGGTAGACAAATGGAGGGGATATTAACATGGCCAACCCTGAAATTCCATATCATGTTGTTGGCATTTAAATGGCATCCTTTAGTTGCAGAGCAGAGCCTTAAAGCTCAGCACCACTTGCAATTTAAGTCATGATAAAGCCACTTTTCACATAAAATCCCATCAGAACCCTTGGGATCCCAACCAGGATGACATGTAATTAGATTTTGGGTGCATCTTGCCAAGACAGATACACCTATACTGATTTGTGGTGGGCTGCTCCAGAGGCTACAATGTCTCCTACACCTAAATTTGACAGACTCACCAAAATCCAATTTATCAATTTACTCAGGTTTGCAAATTTAAAAAGTGGGAGGGGGGCCCCTCAAACAATCAAGATTGTATGGTATATATCTGCTGGGTTCTCTTTTGTTGGTGATGGTGAGTAATAAGGTCCACAGGCCTGTTTTTTTATTATTGGTATTTTAATTTAAAGCCCATGCAAATACACAAATGTCCTGTTATTATAAACTTCACCAAAATACTGATTAGAATAATGATGAATATATCAAACTAACTCATATAGTACACACGTGTGGGAAACAAACACATAGGGACTATTTACAACTGTGTAATAAACATAATATTCATGTTTTCCAAAATAATTAGTCTGATCTTACAACAGTCCTATGGACAAGCTTCAACATATCCAATATTGTTCCATGTGAATTCAAGATATGATAAACAGTCTTGGGAATACAACAAGGGTCACTGGGGGTTTATAGTCCTTGTTTCAGGAGGAGTATCCCTTCTTTAGGTTTCTTTCAAGCTTTCTTCATTTGTTTGATATAATATCTTCTGAAGCTTTATAAACTAAATTTAAAGAGCACATAATAATAGATATGCTAACCAGCACCCAGTTACAATATAATACATAACAATCCTTATATAAACAATTTTACACAATAACATGCATACTCCCATTTGCGGAATATAATGCTCTGCTGTGAGACTTCAAAAGGGTTGATGTTGTACTGATTTCCATTAGTGAGTGATTAGGTCAAAGAGGCTACTCCCTTTTAAAGATTATCAGCTAATTAAAGATAATTACAGAAAACAGGTAAGATCTAATCTGTCATTTAAACCATGTGGATGTACTGTATGTAACTTCAATATCCAAAAGGCTGCCCTCTGTAGTAAAAGCCTTTTTATGTCCCCATGAGGTTTTGTGGTGATCCTTTCTAGAGCACAAAACCTAAAGCTAGTATAAAACTGATATTTTTCAATGAAATGAGAATAGAAGGTGGATTCTGAAGCTTTATTTTAATACAGGAGCAGTATTTAAGGATTCTGATATTTAAAGGTCTATTTGTCATGCTGACATAAAGGAGCTCACATGGACATTGGATTAGGTAAATGACTTGATCCATGTTACATGTGGTGAAAGTTCGTAGTTGTATGTTGAATTTCAAAGTATGATATGTGAAATGTTTAATTTTGAATGACTGCATGCAACAAATGCAATGTCCACAGTTAAAGTGGCCTCTGAGATTGGATTTCGAAGTGATGTTAGGAGTAATGAGTCAGAACTTATCAGCATGTCCTTGAGGTTTCATGGGTGTTTATAAGCTATCATGGGTATGTTTTGGCATCCTGGGATATCCCGAATTAGGTGCCAATGTTTCCTCACTATTTTGTTGATTTCTGGAGCAAACTGTGTCAAGGTCAATGGCCAAACAATACGATCAGTGTGTTTCTTTGTTAGGTCTCTTAATAAGTAGCTTCTATCTATGTATGTAGCTTACTTTTTTAATAGCTGAGTTTATGATGTTAGTTGGATAACCCCTCTCACTAAACTGTTTCTTAAAGATGGAAACTTTTGATGCAAAATCCTTGGGGTATTGGTATTATGTTTCAACCTCAGGAGTTGTGAAAGAGGTAAATTAAACTTTAACTCATGGTGGTGAAAGCTAGAATAATGTAGTATGGAGTTTTTATCTGTTGGTTTTCTATAGTTCTTTTTTTTTATAATAATTTTTATTGTGAAATTTTTTAAATTTATGCAGTGATACAACCAAAATACAAAAAAAGCTGTGCAGAGCGGGATGGGGATAAAGTGTGGGTGTCATAGCAAGAAAAATAAAACACGAAAAAAGAAAGAGAAAGAAAGAAAGGAGAGAGAAAAGAAAAAAAGAAAGAAAAGCAGGGCTCGTCAGAGGGAGGAGTCTCCTCTCTCTGAGCGAGCTGTGCCTTAAAAAAATGTATTGGACTTCCGTACTTATATATTCAGTCAAGAACCCTTATATTTTCTTCTAACAATAGAATAAAAATTCAATCATTTCAATATCTATAATACATTTTTGCCCTTATATTGTTCCCAACTGGAACATATATTTACTCTAGCAGCTGTAGGTTATACAAATGCCTTTATAATCCTTCTCTGATGGTTTGGGCATGGGAACCTTCCTTCGCCTTTTTGGCTTCTTGGTTAGCTTCTACAATAGTCCTCGAGTGGGGACCAACCGTTCTCCTTATTGGATTGCCAGAACTTTGTTTTAGAAAGAAGGTCAGCTTGTCCATGTCTCTTATTTCCCATAATCTGTCCAACCATGAATCCATTTCCGGCGTCTTCTCCGACTTCCAGACTGATGCATAGGTGATTCGAGCTGCCGTGATAATATATGTGAATAATCTATCTTCATTTACATCCATTGGGATCACTTTATCCGTTAGGCCGAGGAGGAAGAATTCGGTCTTAATGGAATCTCTTTTTTTTGAATATTTTTCCAAAATTTCATTGCTCTTTCACATGTCCTGAATATTTTGATTTACACTTCCAGCAAAATTTGAATTATTTTTATACATTATGCTAAGGTTTTTAGGTGTCAGGTACCACCTATGGATTATCTTGAACCAGTTTTCTTTAAGATTGGATGCATAAGTATATTTAATTTTTTGTTCCAAATCTGCTGCCACTCCTGTAATTTTATCTGATGACCAATATTTCTTGCCCAATTGACCATGCAGCTTTTTACCGTTTCTGTTTCCGTTTCCCACTCTAGTAATTTCTTATATAACAGGGTGATAACCTTATTCTTTTTTTCCAATAATTTTTCCCAGAATTCCTCCTTTTCCTCGAAGCCTTCGGCTTTATCCTTCTTAAACAATTTTCACTTGAAGGTATTGTAACCACACGACATGTTCTTAAACTGTAGTCTTAATTCATCTAGTGGCTTTAATACCCATTCATCTTGATTTTTCTTTAGGAGGTCTTTTCTATAGTTCTTAACTGCTAATCTATTATCCTTCTTGTATACTGTGACATCCAAGAAATGAATACTAGTGTGACTATGGGTACTAGTAAATTTCATCATTATTCTAATCAGTATTTTTGCTGAAGTTTATAATAACAGGACATTTGCGTATTTGCATTGTATTCATAGATATCTGTGTAGTTAGAGTTAATTTAAAGCCCATCGTGTTATGTTAAGTGTCATGTTTTCGCTTTCCTTTTTCTCCTGTTCTCACGTTTCACTTTTCTCAAACTCACTGGGTTTTTTGGCACATTATTTTATTACATACTCTTTAATCTAGTTTCTGCAGGCAGTTAGTTGAAGTTGTCTAATTGGTTTCTCATTAAATTAAAAAGACTCGCTTCTACTAATAATTTAGTAGCAGCTCCTAATCCAAAACTACTTTTATGCTGTCTCATGTCCACAAATATCTCTTGATCACAAATGCTGGTGTTGAGCTATAAAGTCCTATACAGCTTAGATCCCTTTTATGAGCCTACTAAAACTCTAGCACTGTCGAGAAGCCCTTCTTTCAGTTCTACCATCCTCTCAGTATTGTTTGGTGGCAGCAAGGGAGAGGGCCTCATTGGTGGCTTCTCCGACTTTGGAACCCCCTTCCTAATGAGGCCACATCTCTTTCTGGCAGCATCCGAAGAACGGCGGTATATTAAATGAATATAATAGTAATAACTACTGCTACTATTACTAACTGTATTAATAAAGTGTGTGTCAGTGTCACATGTGACTTCTGATGAGCCCCTTGAGCATCACAGGATTTTGTTAGGCATGGGATACTTACTTTTTTGAATTATTGTATGATATGATTTGATTTTGATGAACTCCTGTCTCCCACCCTCTTCAACATCTATGTCCAGCCCCTGGCCAGTATCGCTAGGTACCACCAGAGGCGTTGAAAACTGTGATACATGCCACCGTCGTCTCGCGACTTGATTATTGCAATGCCCTATATGCGGGTCTACCTCTGTCCACAACTCGGAGGCTGAGACTCGTTCAGAACGCAGCGGCCAGACTCATCTCTGGGGCACCAGTCAGGAACCATATCTCTCCAATTTTAAAAGACCTCCACTGGCTGCCCACAGAGTTCAGGGTGATCTACAAACTCATGGCGCTAACCTTTAAAGCACGGCATAAAATTGGGCCAGCCTATCTGGGTGATCGGCTGATGGACCAGCGTAGCGAAAGGCCAGAGCGTGCCATAAATGGTGATCGTATAGCCATCCCAGGGGTGAGAGAGGCCCGGCTGATGGAGACCCGACGGAGAGCCTTCTCCGTGATGGCCCCTATGATCTGGGAACACCCTCCCGCCTGCTCTCAGGGCCACATCGGCCCCAACCAGATTCCTGGCTGACCTGAAAACCTGGCTTTTTTGCCAGGCGTTTGGGGTTTGACCGGACGTTTGGAGACTGAGCCATTCTGGCACTGTGCACTCATGTTTTTAAATTGATGTATTTGGGGTTTTTAAATGATGTAAGTCGCCCGGAGCACCAGTGGTGGAGGGCGACTCACAAATAATAAAGTTATTATTATTATTATTATTATTATATAGTTTATTTGGTCTTGTGATCCTACAGGGGTGGTTTTTGAACACTGTTCTCAGATGAACGATGGTTATGTGTATATTTTGAAAATAAATTGTTGTATACTAGATTCATCTCTTTATTACACTATTAACTTTGGATAATACATTAGAATTTATATGACATTCCCAAGTGTTGTTTTTGGTTTTTTATACTTAGAGTTGAGCATTCCATGCCTATTATTCCTCTGAAATATATTTTTGTGTCCTATCTGTAGCTGTGTATGATCTATACTTGTGGCCCTTCAGACATGGTTGAGCTGCATCTCCCTGTTACCCTTGTCAATGTAGGCTATAGTGAGAGATAATGAAAGTTGCATCCCAACAACACCTGGATGCCTCAAAATGCCCGGTCCTATAGAGTTGGGCATGGTATCATTTTGAGAATCTATTTCACATTACTTATTTCACACCCTAAAAGTTTGAATATAAATATTCAAGCTAAATGAATAAATACTCCTTTCTAGTACTGTATATCTTCATTGGTAGCTTTTACTTCCCTGTTGTGTTATAGTCCCCAGGCAAGTCTCATGAAGTACCTCCCACTGATTTCAGTTAGTGATTACTACAGTAAGTAAAATGTTTGGAAGTTCATGACTCCAACTATACCAGATTCCTCCCCTTGGTTAGAGCTGTGCAAAATAAATCTGCAGAGGCACTAAGTGGATATCTCATGCTGTTTTAAGTTTTCCTCTCTGGCTTTATTTCACTTTTCAATAGTCACAGGATTAAGTACTTTATTGATTTCCTTTGCTCCTATTTTGAAGGCCATGTTCATGAACTTTTAATTTCCTCAAAGAACAGCACATCCATATTAGTGCAATCATAGTATTACTAATTCATATTGCATCAGTGCTACATGATACAACTATCATTGTTGTTGTCTGCCTTCAATTTTGTGTGCATATCCATAACTGGTTGGATTATACAGAGTTCATTTCATAATCTCTGCTTGTGGACATGCTGACTCCTGCCAAGCCTTTATCTTCATCCCCCACACACCACCACCTCATAAAAACATATGTATTCATTGATAACAGGCAACTTGGGAAACCACCATGAATGGATCTAGTAATGTGAGCAATAAACCACAGGAGCAGAGCTTACTGCTTTAGTTTTCATGGTCCAAACATAACCAATAGCTGACACTAAGACAGCCCCCAGGGAAAGTGCTAACAATACTAGAGAAAAATCTGGAGGCTTACTACCACAGCATGTTGTAAAGAGTGTTTCACGGTTCCAGTGGCAAATCAAAGTGAGATTTTGACATAATCTCAGTGCATATGAACAAAGGAAAAGCATAATGCAAGGAATGCTTTATATGGAGTAGGTGGCAAAACAGGATAAATTCAGATCCAACTCTATAGGATTTGTCTATCCTAGGGCCTCTTCACACGGGGCTAAATAGCCCCATCCTGCCACTTTTGGTCAGAGCCTGGACCGGACTGCCAAGCATCATCAGACAACACTTGGTAGGCCCCACCTACATTCCTCCTGAAGTGAAGGGGAAACATCAGAAAGTGCTTCCTCCACCATGGGGAGAAAAGTGTTTTTTAAAATAACTCCAAGGAAACTACCTGCACTTTCTTCCCATTTTCCCCATATTTTGGGGGAAAGGGTAACACGACAATGAGTATTGCCACCCTTCCACTCATATGATGGGGACAGGGTGCCAATACACCCTGTCCCCGGCTCCACCATATTATGGGGGAAGGAGGGAGGGTGCACAGGGCACCATGAGGCACCCCGTGCACCTTCCTTTTCACCAGCAACTGCTAGCACAATGCCTCCCCCACCCGGGCCATGTGAAGAGGTCCCTAATGCTGTAATGTTATACTCTCATTCAGTACCATTTATAGTATACTAGCTGAGGACCCGGCGGTGCCCGGGTTATTTGAGGAAGGCATTGTGTGCCAAGGTTGGTTCCTATTAGATGTTGATATGGCTTGCAGGGGTGTCAGGAACTTAGTGAAGGTTCTGCGAGTCCCAGGGGCCTAGTCAGGAAAATCAAGTTAAGGAAGCCTAACAATATCCCATGAGCTGAGGGCTAGTCAGGAAAATCAAGTTAAGGAAGCCTTTCTGTCAATTTTGGGGCTGGTTTGTGTTTTATAGGGGCTTTAGTGTTGTTTGGGAAGTGAATGACGTGAAGGTACTGCAAATCCCATCATTCGTGGCCCCTCCTGGATGTATATATTAATGCTTGCATACATTATTTTGCTCTCTCGCTTGATAATCTCAAGCCCTAAGAATCTGCCCACATCACAGAAATATATATAGGAAACCAAATTGGATTCTATCCAGCAATTCAGGATCTGAGTCACTTTAGAATGTTTGAATGTGCTTGGCCATTTGGAGGCAGTTATGCAAATTCCATTTCAGTGGCAACCAATCCCTCTGTCTGGGGCCATAGAATGTTGGATTTCTGAGGCTGGCCAGTTAGAGCCCGTTATGCAAATAATCCCCCTCCCGCAAGTTTGCGGACAAGTTTGCACACGCAATGGCAGCCAATCGAAACGCTGGCACATATTCCTCCGGTTGCTCAGTCGCACCACCGCAAACACTGGCCTTTATTATATGTAATAGATAATAGATAGATGTATATATTAATGCTTGCATACATTATTTTGCTCTCTCGGGATTCTTGATAATCTCAAGCCCTAAGAATCTGCTTGCCACATCACAGAAATATATATAGGAAACTGTCAAATTGGATGGCTTCGTTCCACAGCTATCCAGCAATTCAGGAAGAAGTCCAATATCTAGAAATGCCAGGGATTTAGCTTAAAATCTTCTGCAAGCAAAGTACTTGTTGTATCAATGAAGTTCCACCCTTTAATACAAACTATGGATGGTGGACCAGACAAAGGTGAAGCTAGAACAGAGAAGAAATGTTGGTTTTTCCATGTATCCACAAGTGTCAGCAGCAGTGAGAGCAGAGATGGCAGTACCCCCAATTTCCACTGTAATCCTGAAAAGGCAGATCAATTGGTGGTACAAAATAAGACAAATGCAACTTCATAGATTACCAGCCATATGCCTACTAGAACAAGAAAACTACAAAGCGTGGTCATCATGGCTGAGCAGACTTGGTCACATGGTTAGCAGGCTAGGTTTTGCACCCCACGAGCTAATAAATTCAGGGGCAAAAGTGTGCTCAATTGTATATCAAAGAGCTCTCGACACTGCTGCACAAAATGATCTAATGATCATAATGTAAGCTAGAGCCACTCCATACCTGGCTAAATTGAAATGTAATGTGGGCATGGAAACTTATCTTTCCTTCATGCTACCACTATATATCAGAAAACTTTTTACCAGGGCTAGATTCGCGCAGCTCGACATTATGTCCAAGCTGGGGTGGCATCAGAAAATTCCCTATATGAGGAGAACCTGTGGGTAAGGTGAGATAGAGGCAGATGAGGAGGACTCAGAACATTTCTTCCTACAATGCCCCTATTATGACAGGATTCGACTTTATTATCTAGAGCCTCTTTTGGGGAACTATACTCACCTAGAGAATAAGGAGAAATTGCACATTCTCCTACAGTGTTGAGATAAAAATTCTATTTCAAAACTGACCTTTTTTACGCAAAAGGTGCTTGCCATCCATGAGAAGATGAAAGCAGAGAGCTGTGACATCACCGCCATAAATGTAATGTAATTTAATATGGATATGATTACTAGTTTTACTTACCCTTGCATTCTCTCAACTTCTATTCTAAGTAATTAATTAATTTGTAATCTTTTAAACAAGAAGTTTTGTAGATAGGAGCGGGTTTAGCATCATGGTATGTAGGTATGTTTTGTATTCACATTGCCACTTACTGTATGTATGGGTAAGTGTGTATGTTCTGTATGATTTGATATGGTCAAAATTGACTAACCAATAAAGAATTATATACATATTTAATTCACTCCATCACATGAGCTAGACTTAAAATCTATTTCAAAGTCTGACATCTAACTTTTAGTCATCTTGACAGTAGACGTAATCTGTATCTGTATATATACAGGTATATAATAAAAGAGAATGTTTGTATGTTTGTATGTTTGTTTGTATAAATGTGGCAGCTTTCTGGTTGGTTGCCACTGGGGGATTATTTGCATAATGCCTCTGATTGGCCAGCTCCACGAACATTCCGACACTCTACAGTGGCAGAGGGGGTAAGGTAAAGGCCTGAGGCAGTCAGCCATGGTGGGAGGAACCTTCCACACATCCTATAACCCTGCATATTAAGGCAGAAAATCCCACAATATCTGCTTTGAACTGGGTTTTCGCAGTCCACACTCATATAATCTGGTACAAAGCAGATAGCATGGGATTTTATTCAGATGTGTGGAAAGGAACTCAGATAACCCAGGGCCCTTCCACACAGCCTATAACCCTGAAACTTAAGGCAGAAAATCCCACCATATCTGCTTTGAACTGGGTTTTCTCAATCCACACCCATATAATCTGGTTCAAAGCAGATAGCATGGGACTTTATTCAGATGTGTGGAAAGGAACTCACATAACCCAGGGACCTTCCACACAGGCCTATAACCCTGAATATTAAGGCAGAAAATCCCACCATATCTGTTTTCAACTGGGTTTTCTGAGTCCACACTAATATAATCTTGTTCAAAGCAGATAATCCCACAGAACACTGTAGCCCCTACAAATCACAGACCCTGCCCAAACTTGCCACACAGAGTACTCATGACCCACTCTACATAGTAGTGCAGATTAAAGGAGCATGGACAATGGGTGATGGTACTTCCATATGGGAGTTGTACTTCACCCACACCTAATGAATTCAGCTGACATTGGATCTACATTAAACTGGGAGCTATGCCAAACAATGCCTTTCTCAAATCACCCGGGCACCAAGGAGTAATAAAATGTAGATAGGTGTTCATTAGCATTTTTATTGATTCAGTGAGATAACCCTAGTTAATATTTTAGTACTGTTATTGCTAAGTTGTGTAAATCGCCCGGAGCACACTCGTGGAGGGCGACTCATAAATAATAAAGTTAGTTAGTTAGTTAGTTAGTCTGATGTTTTGTTGTTTCTTTGGGGGGGGGAGTATCCTTTTTGTTGAAAATGAGAAGGGACGTAAATATGAACTGAAAAGCATAGTTGTTTCTCAAGCAATTTGTAAAGCATTATATTACATGTTTAAATGTCTTGTTGGGTACTCTCATGCCTGGAATAAGTTGCTGTGAATTTCCTGGGCTGCATGACCATGTTCCAGTAGCATTCTCTCCTAACGTTTCACCTGCATCTATGGCAGGCGTCCTCAGAGGTTGTGGGGTCCGTTAGAAACTAGGCAAGTTGGGGTTTGTATATCTGTGAAATGTCCAGGGTGGGAGAAAGAAGAAGTCCTGTCCATTTGAGGCAAGTGTAAATGTTGCAATTAGCCAGCTTGATTAGCACTGAAAAGCCTTGCAGCTTCAAAGCCTGACTTTTGCTGCCTGGGGATCCTTTCTTTGGGAGGTGCACTTGATTGATGGCAGTCTAGAATTCCCATGTTTTTGAGTGGTGTTCTTTATTTGTTGTCTTTATTCTGGTGGGGTTTTTTAATACTGGTAGCCGGATTTTGTACACTTTCATGGTTTCCTCGTTCCTGTTGAAATTGTCCACATGCTTGTGGATTTCAATGGCTTCTCTATGTAGTCTGGTGTGATGGTTTTCAGAGTGGTCCAGTATTTCTGTGTTCTCAAATAATATTCTGTGTTCAGGTTGGTTCATCAAGTGCTCTGCTATAGCTGATTTCTCTGGTTGAATTAGTCTACAGTGCCTTTCATGTTCTTTGATTTGTGTTTGAGCACTGCATTTGGTGGTCCCTATGTAGACTTATCCACAGCTCCATGATATATGGTAGCATTTATTGAATTTTCCTGGTGAGTCTGTAGATTGTTTGCAGGTTATGTTTCTTCATTAGTTTCCCTGTGCGGTCAGAGGTTCCCTTGATGTACAGTACGAACACTTTTCCTCTGGGTGGATCTTCGTCTTTATTCCTATGGGTTGTTCTTGGTCTTGCAGCTCTTCTGTTGTCTGTAATGGAGGATTCTGTTGCCTGCAGAGTCTTTGTGTAGGTGGATAAAGATCCACCTAGAGGAAAAGTATTTTTACCATACATCAAGAGAACCACTGACCACAAAATGAAGAAACATAACCTCTCACCACCGTAGGAGTCTAATGTATACCATGCAGCTGTGGACAAGTCTACATAGGGACCACCGAATGCAGTGCCCCGACACGAATCAAAGAACATGAAAGGCACTGCTGAGTAATTAGGAACTAAATGGACTAATAGGTGAACACTTGCAAAAGTGACACAGATCAGAAATACTCTGGATTTCCCCCGTATACAAACAATCTGCTTGAAGGTAAGAAATAAAGAGAAATAGCATTAGCCATTCACAATAAAATCCATCTGGGTTAACAGAGTAGCAGACAAGCAGCTTCTCCTAAAATCCCATTTCATCATGTAAGAGTTATCAATCTTTACATGCTGATGTTCATTAATTACCCGTTTGCAGATTTCCTATCTAATGTTGCAGAATCTCAGATATATGTCTGCAGCCATTTTTCTCCTTCTCTCTTTCTAATAGAGATCATATATTTGATTATGAAGAAGTGTGTACATGGGTGGATGTGGGACCAGATGTTATTCAGTTCCTACCTTTCCAATTTAATTACTCTGCTTGAGAAATTCACTGTTGTTCCTCACATTTCTCAGTATATCATTGATACCTGGTGAATGCATGAACTTGTACAAGATCACAAAAGTAATTTCACTTTCTTCAGCTAAAATCAAAGTATACTTGGCATTGCCTAAATGCTGGTCTCTTGTAAAAAAGTTTTTTAACAATTAGTGTTATCACCCACAGGCAATGAAATTTCACAAATCCATGGTCACAGCATGCCAATTAATGAGCCCTGCATGTCCTTATACTCAGGACTTCTGGAACAATGGCAAATGAATCCCCACAAGTCCACTATTACATCTGTACTGGTATTTTTTTAAAATGTTGAGGCCTCACTTGCACCAAGAGCTGTATAATATTATTAGTAGAACAAAACTGACTGAGTCAAAAAGCCTAAAGAAGAGTTTAGAATGGTTAGTTTCCTTCCTTTGTCTCTGTAATCTTATAAAACCTAAATCTGTCTCAGGATCAGCCATCTGAACTCAGCACAGAGTAGAATGAAAGTCCCATTTGACAGACAAGTCATTCTCATCTACGTTAAAGCATATTGAGCTTGCCAATTTTTCCACAAACACTTAATGTTGTGAATTCTTTTGCATATTACAAATCTTTTTCTCTCTACTTACATATACTGAGATCTAGGGGCATTTGTATACATGCAATTAGCAACACAGGGGGAAATGAAGATCATCACTCAATTCCAGTAGGAGAAGAGAGTCCTTATAACAACTGATAGTTATTCGCTAACAGGAATAGTGGGATATTTGGGGGAGGGGCTGTTTTAGTATTGGATACTTCTAAATATATCATTTGGAAAGGTTGTTCATATGTGCATGTGTATGTTTTGAATATGTTTCCTTGAAACAGAACTTTAAGTACAATAGTTATTGTCTGCGCTACATTAGAAAGCTTGTTTATTAGTGGCTATGACCTATCACTTTATATAGTTTATAATTTTGTTTTTGTGTAACTTCAAGCTATTTACAAATACGGTGAACCTATCATGGGATTTTATGGGGCTGTGAGTGTGTAACTCACTCAAGGTCACTCAGTGGGTTTCCATGGCCAAGTGAGGAATTGAACCTTTGTCGCCAGAATCATAGTCCAATACTCAAATCACTACACTGTGGAGAATTACTCAATTGTAAATGAGACAACCAAACAGAATTGAAAGATTGCCATCCCTAATATGCAGTAGATGGGATGGGCCCCCATTGAGTTTTCAGCTTTAAAATATTCTGACCATAGCTCTGTAGAAGTGCAAAACCCACTTGTATGAAGCACAATGTCCTCAAAGAAACTGTGTACTATTCTTAACCAGCCTACCATTCTATAATATGAGGCCAAAATCATTTGATTTTGTTAAGCTGACATTTCCTAAACTTCAGTGACCCTTCTGTATCAGCTGTAGCTATTACTTTTGGAGAGGTACAGTGGGTGCACTTTACCTCCACTGATGTGATACTGTTTTGAGGGAAGAAGTAACTGAACACCTTTCTACCATTCTGTCATTTCAATGATTGGACTGGGAAGCAATATTTTCTACAGATTTTCCCTTTACTCCCAGGTTGGTGCTGTAACATGAGAACAAACGGCTGGGAACATTCTAAGGAGTAAAAAAATCAGAACAGAACATTCTACAATGGTTTTGTACTGTGTGCATGTCAAAGCCATGCTAATCCTTCTGACGCTCTCCTCTGTCATCCTTATGGTCATTAAACCAGCATCCAAGGAGACAGAATCCTAGCTAGTTCCAAGCATGTGGAGCTTCTCCTGTTTAGGAAAGTCTATTCTTCATTGAATAAAGCTTCATGCAGACATTCTTGGAACTCATCCCAGAGATTTTAGTGAATGACTATAAGGACAGTCCTATATAAAAAGAAGAACAGAGTTTACAGCAATGTACCTCAGGAATATTTACTGGGCTACAATCTTGAGCCTCTCACCACTCATTTTCAAAAACTGTCTTGGGGAAGAAAGACATTGTAATCATCTTTTTGCAACTGAAGGATTTTTCTTCCAGACTCAGGGTTATGATCAATACTTCTACACTATGTCAAAACCTCCCTTCTACCAGATCCAGTAGAAATAGCACAGGGAAATCAAATTCTGCAGCTTACGATGCTCTTTCTTGACTGAAGCCAGAGTTGTTCTTGAATGGGCATACAGTGCTTCACACAAATTCCTTGAATAAGTGTCAAGAAAGGAAGTATCTTTGCTATAAAAGACATTTATAAAGATCACTATCACAAAGCCCTTTTCATAAAATGGGCAATGTCCACATACTCTACCTATTCTGTTGTTGACAATGAAGGCAGTATGCAGTAAAGAGGTATATGAAGGGATTTGGAGATAAAGAATTGAGGTGCTGACTGAGATAGTGGAATCATCAGCCCCTTTTTGAATGTTTTGACAAGCTCACATTGAAGGGTAAGATTACATTTCACTGTTTTCTGAGGGATTCTTTTGAAATGTAGGATTGAGGCAACCAGGCTTTGCTTTTATCACTTAGCTGAAGGACAACAGCACAGTCATATTTGGCAGCTTTGCCATTTCCAACTATTATCTGAATCTGCCCCTTCCACTGCCCAGCTTCAATTTGTTTTCTTTTTCTCTCTGTTTTCATTGTCCCAACACAGAGTTGAGTTTTAAAGTAGTTTAGATCCCCTCTAAATGTTTATAACCTCTTGAAATGGCAGATTATTGGTTTTTAAGTACCAAAGAGTAAAACTTAAGATTCTGAAGGGGATGTATTCAGAAATCATCCCCCAGTGCCTCCAACATCTATCTGCACAGATGTTTCCAGTAGTCGCATATAGCATTTTAAAATGAATGTGAGAAACGGGGTTGTTGATTTCTCAAACGTCACAGCAAGTGTCATTCTCAGAGACTGCTTGCATGCAGACATACACAACCACCTTTTTTGGAAGATGAAAGCATCCAACAGAACTAAATAATTAAGAAGCTTATCATTGTCACAACTTTATTCCATAAAATTCAACTTTCTTCATAATAGCTTTTCTTCTAGCGTTCATTCATCTAAAACTGTATCACTCCAGCAAACTAATATGGACAGTTTTTTTAGGAGACATATCATTTTGTGGTGTTTGAATTAACCCTTTAAACAAAGTTATTAGTTCTTTAAATGTACCCGCTCTGAATAGGTCTTACTACCTGAGCTAAAGAAGAACCAGGGTTTTGTTTTTTCCCATCTCTCTCATTAGGTAGAAAATCAATTTTCTAATTTATTTATTTATTTATTTATTTATTTATTCGGTTTTATATTCCGCTCCTTCCTGCAATTTTATAGTTTGTAAACTAGCAATAGCTACTTCAAAGCATAGTTGTTGGATAAAACACCTTCTGACAAATCACTGACCAAGCAATTATTACTTGTTCTCTGTAGATTTTGTTTAAAACCACAGACAGAAGCTATCATGTTAAAATGCAAGAGCATTAAAAATTCAACAGTGTACCAGGTGGAGACGAGAAGGGTCCTCATAGTTCTGTACTTCAGGCTTATGAATGTATGTAAAATGCGATAACTGCAATGAACAACCATTGAAGGAAAATCAGAAGCTATGTTGACAAGCTTTTCCCAGATGTATTGATAACTACGCTGAAGAAAAGCTGCCCTTATATAGAATATAGTGATGTAGTGTTTTTCGTTTTTCATTTAATATATGAATACAATGGTGGAAGTTACTTGTGCAAATTGTTGTATATTTGCATGTATGAACAAAAAGGTATCTAATACCTCTTTGCATAGCTGGTTCTTGCCATTTAACAATGTGATAACAGAGAGATTAAATGCTGATTGGGAGTCTAGACATAATGTTCTTATTGCTGAAACCAAAGCACCAACTGGTTGGCCAATGAGGACGTGCCTGAAAGTTCTGTCCAACTCTACAGACATGGCAGACAAGGCAACTGCCTGCTGCACTACAAGCAGTTGGATAGTTCAGGTCTCCCTTTCTGAGCCTGGGCCTTTCTTCTCTGCATAAGCTCACCAGTGAACTTTTTGTCTCAGCAAAGGTTATTTTGGATATCAGCTAACCTTTCTTTCTTAAATGCTGCAGATCTTAGAATTTATTTCCCAGACCCATACTGAAGAAATAGGCTTAGGACTTCACCACACAGGGGACTCCCAACCCCCACCCCCAGTGCCATTTTGCCAGCTTCCATGGCAAAACAGCAGGAACAAGGGGTGTCTTTGTCACCCAATGCGCCATTTCAGCATGGCATCACATGAGGGAAACATTGTTGAAACTACTGGAGCCAGCACAACATAGGCAGCTCTCGTGTTTGGAGGGAAGTTCCAAATCTAATGAAATTATACGACTTACGAGGCAGAACGAATATTTTGCACAATCCTAATGCGTATATGAAGAAAGATGACACTCTTCCTTTGTGCCCATCAAATACATTAATGATTTTAAAGGATAAAGTTTGGAGAAGATTGATAAAAAGAAAACAAAGAAGGGGGATATTTCATCTTGAAGCAAAAAAAGTACAATTATCACTTCGATTTTGAGTGATGCTGTCTGTCTTTTTAAAAAAAAAAAACGAACTACCTTGCCTTTCTGCTATTTCAATCATACTGGGTAAAATAATTATCTTCTTCTTGGTTTTTCTTCGCGAACGAAGATTCAGGAAGGACTCCTCCCACACTCTCCACAAGCACATTGATGCTTCGGAGGTTGGACGTGTCCTTCGAGCCTGTGCAATGGATTTTTCTGGTGGAGCGCAGCGTGCACAGAACTGGCCTCACCCTTTAAACCAAAGGTTCGTCTGCCGGGGCCTAGCAAGCTTGGATGGTGGCAGCGAAGTCCTCAGGTCGTAGGTTTGGTTCGAGTTTCCTTCTCTAGATGGTTGACCTTACATGGTTAGACGAGCACCATCTGCCCGGGTTTGAAATCAGAGCTTTCCTTCTCCTAGGATAGTTGCCAAAAGGCTAGGGAGCCCATCCTGCCCTTTGATGCTCTTTGTCAGACCCTTCAGTTGTGACCTGTCTGGCATGGGAGGCCCTACCGGTGGCTATTATGCCACCACCAGCATAGCTCACAACTTCATTAGGGTACACAAGCCTCTCCCCCACAACAAGGGGGCGCCAACGGAGAGGAAAATAATTATATTACTAAAAGTAAACATCATTATTATTTATATCTGTTTTGTGCCAGAAGACATCTTGTGAAGGGGGGAGAGATGGGAGAAAAGCAAAACTCTGCCTCTCAGGCTAAATCCAAATTAATATATTATTTTCAGTAATATAATGAAAAAACAAACACCCTAAAATTTATTTTATTTATTTTATTATTCCAACTTATATGCCGCCATTCCCCGAGGGCTCGGAACGGTTTACAGTGTGAACAAGAACAATATACATAAAAACCAAATTAAAAAAGAGAAATCACCAATCAGCAGGATTCGAATGCCTGCTGGAATAAGAATGCTTTGCATGCCCTCCGAAAAGAAGGTAAGCTTTGCAGAGCTTGGGTTTCTGCCGGCAAGGCATTCCATAGGTATGGAGCCACAATCATGAAGATGTTTTTCAAATAGTTTTATAACTTATGCAATTTCATGGCATGAATACCAGCAAAATATAACAATCTTCCCTCTAGTTTTTACACCTGCCCCACTTGGAATAGCGAATATTCTGTGGTGCTCTACTTGACTGATACTTTTAATCAAAGTTTATACAGTTGAAATATGAGAAGCATGAACAAAATAAATTCTAAATGCAAAGCAAAACTAACAGGGTCTTTTCAAATAAGGTGGAAGGTTGTGTTAAGACTGGAACCTGTAAAAATTGAGACAGAACCACTTAAAGTCTGGTGTAATGAACTTTCTGTTATCATGCTAAATGGGGAATTTTCTTCTTCTTTGTGTATTTCAGTCCAATGAATATTTTTTCCTATGAGTTACATGAGACACAGACTTACATTATTACAGGATCTGTGGAAATTCTAGATTTCCTACAGTGATGTTACTAATGTCTTACTAAGAACTAAGATCATGTTAAAATGTATCTTTATTTCAAAGATGCACAATGTTTATAGAGAAGTCTATATGGGGAGGGAGTCTTAGAATGGAAGAAATACAGTAGTATGTCGAAATACAGTAGTATGACCAGGATCCAAAAGACTTACATGGCACTTCTGAAGGATGGCAGACTCACCAAAGATACTGGATATACTTGAGCCTAATTTTTCAGCTTTTTAAAAGGCTGACCCCCCCCCCCCCCAGCTTATACTCAGGTGAGGGTCCTGGTGGGAAGGTATGGAAAGAAGCCCTTCTTTCAGCGCCACGCCTTCCTGCCAGGACCCTCACATTTCCACACAGCAACTCAGCTCACCTTCCTCTCCTCCTCTCTTGGTGCCAGTTTTTCACACTTTTTCTTATTCATATACACCAGTGTTTCCCAACCACCGTGCCGCGGCACACTACTGTTCCATGATGGATCATCTGGTGTGCCATGAAAATGTCTCTTCCCCCCTTTCTTCCCCCTCCTGCCTGCTGCTGCTTGGGGAAGGAGGAGGAGGAGGAGGAAGGGTTGGGCGGCGGCAGCAAAGAAGGGGCTGGGGCGCCGTCTCCTTTGGCCGTTTCTCCTCTGCGCACCAGCCAGCCAGCCCATCCCAGCTGCCAAGGAGGGCCTGGGCACCTCGGGGAGCCTTGGAAGAAAGGCTTGTGAGGGAGACCTGGGGAAACAGAGCAAATCACGGTTTGGAAGCAGCCAGGGCCCGAGATGCATCTCCTCCGTTTCCTTGCAGGGAGCCTTTCTTCTGGTTCGCGGATCCACCAAGCCCAATGGAGCCTCAAACCGGGAGAATGACTCCCCGCAGGGCCCCGTCCCTCCCTCCTCCCCCCTCCTCTTTGGTGCGTGCAAAACTGCTCTTGGCCTCCCTCCGGCTCCCTGTCTATTTTCCCCAAACTCCTTCTATGTTCACTTTTGGGCATATTGAGTATTCATGCCAAGTTTGATCCTGATCCAACATTGTTTGAGTCCAGAGTGCTCTCTGGATGTAGGTGAACTACAACTCCAAAACTCAAGGTCAGTTAACTATATGTATTACTGTGTTAGAGTGTCATTTTGTGTCATTTTGGTTGGTGGTGTGCCCCAGGAATTTTTAAATGTTAAAAGTGTGCCTCGGCTCAAAAAAGGTTGGGAAACGCTGATATACACACAGCATTTCCCCCAAAATGTGTAGTTAAAAGAAACTATGGTGATTATTGAAAGGATATGCAAGCCAAGCACATTTACATTGAAGATGGTTAGAATGATTTAATGAGAGTTGAGCCTTAAATTACAGTTTTATGTAAATATTAAAAAAACGTTTAACCTACTGATGTGGTAAAATTTTGTGGTAAAATTAGGAGCCTTGGCTTATATTTAGGTCAGCTTATACTCAAGTATATATGGTATATGCCCTAAAGCAATATAAGTCTGCACTAAGAAAAAGACATTGGTATCAAGTAAGATCACATACTACTCAGTTTTCCATTCTATGTGACATATATACATATGCAGAATTACTTTGAAAAAGTGAAACAATTCTACTAAAAGCCACAAATCTAGCATTATTTTCTTGTTTAAAGCTTAACCCTTTGAGAACTCACTATGTAGCAAGTAAATTCTCAAGAATCCTGAGATAATTTTAGCTCTATTGGATTAAGCCACTCTAAAATCTGTTTCACTTAGAATAGTTGGCCAATATGAACAAGGAGAAAGTCTGTTCTCATAAAATGCCAGAGCTTTTGTTGATACTTCAGGAGGAACAAAATGATCTGAAGGAAGTCTGTGTAGCCTTTGAAGTGAGGACAAGCATGATTGCTCTCCAAGCACGGAAAGGATAAATAGCATGAGCTTAATCAGAATGGAAATAATGGGCAGGTGGCCTGTCAGAAGTAGTTGTAGATAGTAGGTGTATACATGCTGGTTTTATTTTTTAAGGGTAATGAATAATCAACTCAATCAATGAATACGCAAGCATGCATGACTCTACACATACACACAAATCTAGCTATAAATGCAAGAATGAGCTTTACTTACTGTCAGATAATATGCAAATATGGCCATTAGCTGTAGATGGGCAGGTAGAAGTCAAAGTAACACAGATCCTTTCCCCAGCTCAAAATCAATTATAGTGAAAGAGGAACTGTACACCTCTATTTATGGATTCTGGCTCCATGTTATCCACAGTTTGAAAACCTTTTATTTTAATTTGGTTTTGCCATTTTATGTGAGACACCAGTGTATTACTTCATTTTATATAATAGAATCATGGAATCAAACCACAGTGGATAACATGAACCCACTGTCTAAATCCCAAGCATATTATCAGGAAGTAAGTCTAGTTCAACAGTGGATCTTATTCAGTGTTAGTAAACCTATTAAGGCTCATCCTGTAATCCTATTAAAAGTTCAGAGTCCTGCTGTTTTGCTTACAATTTGTCTGAATCTTCATTATTCTGACCCAGCACCAGTAACTAGCTGTTATTACCAAGTGGCAATTTAGTGATGTTGGAAGTTAGAGAAATTGGCCTTTAAAAGTTTTCAGGGCAGAAGGTAATACAATTTAGCCATACAGCTTATTGTTAGTGTAAGTGGGGAACTGCTTGTCTCTACTGTGGAAATTTCTTTGTAGTTTCAGTTACATTGGAGGTGCAGTTAATCAACTGGCCATTAGGAATATATTCTACCAAGATAACTGGCCCTGAGGTCCCAAAAAGGAATAAAGTATCAGAATAGTAGGATCTCAGAGCTGGAAGAAATTACAAGGATCGTCTAATTCAGTTGTTCTCAACCTGTGGGTCCCCAGGTCTTTGTGCCTACAACTCCCAGAAATCCCAGCCAGTTTACCAGCTGTTAGGATTTCTGGGAGTTGAAGACCAAAACATCTGGGGACTGACAGGTTGAGAAGCACTGTTCTAGCTCAATGCTGTGCCATGGAGAAACATACAACTAAAGCAACCTGAAAAAGTCCACCAAACATCTGTTTAAAGACCAAAGAAGGAAAGTTCACCACATCCAAGGCAATCCATTCCACTGGTGAACTGTCCATACAGTAAAGAATGTCTTCCTAATGTTTAGATAGAATATCATTAAATTAGAATCCACTGGTTTAAATTCTACTTTCCAGAATATCCAAAAACATATTTCTTGCATCTTGTACCTTGCACCTCTTCAGCTATTTTTTTAAAAGCTGTCATGTCATCCCTTAGTCTTCTCTAAGCTAAACACCCATAACTCCCTAAAATAGGTCTGCATAACCTGTGGCTCCCCAGGTGTTTTGAACTTGTTGTTGTTTATTTGTTCACTTGCTTCCGACTCTTTGTGACCTCATGAACCAGCTCAAGCCAGAACTCTCTGTCAGCCGTCACCACCTCCAGCTCCTTCAAGGTCAAGCCAATCACTTCAAGTTTTGAACTTAAGTTCCCAGAATTCCTGACCATTGAACAAGCTGGCTAAGGCTTCTGGGAGTTGGAATCCCAAAAACCTGTAAGGCCACAGATTGTACAGGTCTGCTCTAAGACATTCCTCACATGTCTTGGTTGCCAGATCTGTGATTATCTTAGTTGCCTTTCTCCGGACCTCGTTCTGCTGGTCAATATTCTTATGTTAGGCATAGAATGTGTGTGTGATTGTTTAGAAGTCCGTCTGAGTCTGAAATAAGAGCATATCAATAATAAAATTTCCATACTTAGATAACATTTCTAACAATTCCCAATTTTAATCTTCTTGAGTTAAAATGTGGGTCTCCTGCCATCTGCTCTTGAGGCTACAGATGCATCCTTTTGTCTCTCCCCCACATGTTTTGGTTCATAATTCCTTCTGTTAGTTCTTTCTGAATCCTATTGAAATATTTATTTATTATTTCCCATCCTTCAATGCAACACTTATTTCCCTACAAATTTTCCTCAACTCTATCACTATGGTTATAGTGGAGCAGTTAGTGACATTTTTAATGAATTATTTCATGAAATGGAAACCCTGGTGACAGTCAGGTAAAGAATACTAGAATGATGCACTTCTAACACAAGCTTCTAAAATGACTGAAGAAAAACATCTGCTGTGCTGCACTGTATTTACATGTGTCAAAGATCCATGTGCAAGTAAAACAGTTTGATTGAAAAATAAATTTGAACAGTTCCAGTTTATAGATTTTTTCGCTTTTTTTCACTGCTGTTTCATCTTAAATTGTGCACAGTTTGTTTGCATCAGTGCAAAGAAAATGTAGAATTGTTGCTAGTTAGCACACTATACTTGTTTAACAGTGTTGATACTTAACACAAATGTGTGGAACCGAAATGCAGCATAGGGACCTTCAGCTTTAATAGGCAATTTGTCATTGCATTCATTTTTGATCTGTCATTCACTAAGATAAAAAGATACAAAATGCCTGAATCTGAATTAGACATTCTTTTTTTAAAAAAAAAAATTTTTAAATGCTTTATTAAACAACAAACAATACACATATCCACCACAAGAGAGACATTAAAAAAAACGGGCGAGTAACGCCCGTAGGGGTAATACAAGGGTGCGGGGGTTGGGGCAAAAGGGAGATGGATATAGTAGGCAGGGGAGAGGGGGATAAGTACATATAAACAATACAGATAAAAACATAAAAAGGCTTCACATCTCATTTAGAAGATCTATATCTTAATTAGCATGTTTCGGTCTCCTCTTAAGGGTATTAAATCTTAAATCCTTTTAAATTAATCTGTTTCTTTTCTTTAATATATCTTAACAAGGGTAACCAGGTCTGTTCAAAGCGGTTCGTTGATCCGACCCTGAGCAAGTACGTAAGTTTATCCATTTCGGCAATCTCAATTGTTTTTAACAGCCATTCTTCTTCGTCAGGAATATCCGGGCTTTTCCAGTACCTAGCTAGAGTTATCCTTGCGGATGTCGTTAGAAATGTCAAAAGTCTTTCCTGGTTGTGATTTTTTTCCAGGCCTGTAACATTTAAAAGAAAAAATTCCGGTTTCTTTTCGAACTTAGTCAAAATAATTTCTTGGATAGCTTTAAAAATCATGCTCCAATATTGTTTAACAATTTTACATGACCAAATCATATGATAAAATGTACCTCGTTCTTGCTTACATTTCCAACATAAATCATTATTGGTCTTATTAATTTTCGCCAATTGGCAGGGAGTTATATACCACCTATAAATTATCTTAAAAATATTCTCTCTTAAATTATATGCGTAGGTATATTTTTGTTTTTTCTTCCAAATTTTATCCCATTCCTCCAGTGGGATGGGGTGTCCTAGATTTGCTTCCCATTTTAGCATATATTCCTTTAAAGGCTTTTCATTAGAGTCCTTTTCCATAATAAAATTATATAATAAGCTCACAGTTTTTTTCCCGAAAATAACCAAATTTTTCTACTTTGATCGGTAGCCATTCCCAGCCAATCGTCTTATCCATCATATATCTTTTTTAATTGATTATATTGAAACCAATTAAGGTCGTGTCGAGGACAGCTCACTCTGTTCTTTTAAGGCCAGATTTGGGCCCTCCATTTTCAGGAGGTCTTTATATTTGGGCCAGTTGTTATGTTCTGGTTTGATCAGCTGAAATGCCTCTAACGGGGAGGTCCAAGTCGGGATCTTACTATACCAAATTTTTTTATATTTGGTCCAAACTTTATATAAAGCTGCCCTGAGGATATGATTTTTAAAATTCTTATCCTGGAGGATTTTATCATATATCAGATAGGCGTGCCACCCAATTTATTCCCAAAGCCTTCTAAATTCAATTGGCTTTTCTTTTCTAGTTTGATCCAGTCTCTAATAGCTTCTAAGCAATTTGCTTCGAAATATTTACTTAGGTGTGGCATCCCGAGGCCTCCGTTACAAGTTCTCTGTTAGGTATTTTAGCTTAATTCTGGCTTTCCGTCCTTGCCAGATAAACTTGGCAAGTTCCGATTGCCACTTTCTTAGAATGAGATCATTTTTCAGAACCGGTAACATTTGAAATAAAAAAATTTATCCTGGGAAAACTTTCATTTTTATTGTGGATATTCTTCCCAGGAGTGAGAGGTTAACATTTTCCCATCTACCTAAATCTCTTTTATCTCCTTCCAAACTTTTTCATAATTGTTTTTAGTTAGTTGGGTGTTATTTGAAGTAATGTTTATACCTAAATATTTAATTTTTTTACAACCTCCATACCAAATTTGCCTTGAATTTTTCCCTTTCTTTCTCTTGTATATTTTTTGTAAGTATTTTCGATTTCTTCTTATTTAATTTAAAGCCCGATATGTCTCCAAATTTCTCTATCTCCTGTATCCAATTTGCTAGATTCTCTAAGGGGTTTTCAATGATACAGACTAAGTCATCTGCAAAAGCAAATACTTTGTGCATATCTTTCCCGTCTTTTTAAACCTTTAAGCTCCGGATTATTTTGGATATTTTTAATAGAACTTCCAGGACTAAATTAAATATCAGTGGGGAGAGTGGACACCCCTGTCTCGTCCCCCGTTCTATTTCGATAAGTCCCGATTTCTGTTCATTAGCTATTATCGATGCCTTTTGGGAGTTGTATATACCATTGATGGCTGCTGTGAAATAAAATCCCAGATCTAGCTCTCTTATCAATATTTCTATTGTGTCCCAACTGATCTGGTCGAAGGCTTTCTCCGCATCTAAAAATAATAATGCTATTTTGTTCCCTATCTTTTTGTCCAAATATTCCAAAATGTTAATAATATTTCTAATATTATTTTTCATGTATCTTTTCGGGAGGAAGCCCGTCTGGTTTGTACCTATCCAACTATTTAAGAAAACCTTGAATCTTGCTGCTAATATATTGGTAAATATTTTATAATCTAAATTTAGAAGTGATATAGGTCTATAGTTTTCGATCAATTCCGGATCTTTGCCTTCTTTTGGAAAAACTATAATGTTTGCTGTTTTCCACGTTTCGGGGATCTGGCCTGTTAAGGCATGATTCAAAAGTCTTTTTAGATAGGGGATTAATTCTTGTTTTAATCTTTTATAATATATGTCGGTGAAACCATCGGGGCCAGGAGCTTTCCCTGGCTTAAGTGAATTTATCGCTTTTTCAATTTCCTTTTCTGTAATGGGATTGTTTAACAGTTCCCTGTCTTTCTCGCTTATTTTTTCTAGTGCCTGCTGGCTTATATATTCTTGTATCTTCTCTTTATTTAATCTTTTTGATCTAAATAATTCTTGATAGAATTTCCAGAACTCCTTCAAGATCTCTTTATCTGACGTCAAATCTTTCCCATCTGCTTTTATTTTATTGATAAGAGTATTCTGCTTTTTTAATTTGAATTGATACGCCAGCCATTTTCCCGGTTTATTCGCGTTTTCAAAATGTTTTTGTTTTAAGTACTTTAGTCTAATTTCATTTTGCTCCATATTCAGTAAGTTCAGTTGTTTTCTTAATAGTTGGTTTTTTATTTCTAGCTTCTTATTTTTGGGGTTTATTTTCAGTTGGTCTTCCGTCTTCCCTAGTTCTTCCTGGAGGGCAGTTAGTTCTTTATTTTTTTTGTTTTCTCTGGTAATTTGCTTGGGCCATAAAGTGCCCCCGCATGACCGCCTTACTTGTATCCCACAGATTCACAATTCCCATATCAGGCAAGTCATTTAGTTCAAAGAAATCTTGTAAGATTTTTTTGTTGTTCTCTATTTGGGCTTCCGTTCTTAATAGCCACTCCCTAGTCTCCATGAGGGTTGTTTATTACATAGTTTTATAGAGATTTCTATCGGGCGTGGTCCGATATCACTCTCGGTGAATTTTTACATTAAAGCTTTTGAGATGAGGTCTTTTGAGGTCCACAGCATGTCAATTCTTGACCATGTTTTCCTTCTCCCGGAGAAGAAGGTGAAATCTTTTGGTCATTTTTGTGGAACCTCAGGTGTCAACTAAATTAAAATTACCAATTAATTCATAGAAAGATTTTGGGAGTATTTTTGTAGTTGCTTTGTTTTTTTGATTGTTATAATTCTTGTCCAACTTATTATTTACAATCCCATTAAAGTCACCCATCAGGATGTTTCCATCACATTCAATCTCCGCCATCTTTTTGTTTAGCTCCACAAAAAAATTCCCTTTTGCCCCATTTGGGGCGTATATATTAACGACCAAAATTTTTTCCCCCTGAAGTTGGCAGATGCCGCGATGTATCTGCCCTCTTTGTCTTTAAACTCAAAATTAGGTGTCAGCTCCAGTTTTATATAGAGAGCTACTCCTCTTTGTTTTTTTTCCAGTGAAGACGAGAAGAGGATTCCCAGGGATTTATTTTCAAGAAGATCTGATCTGCTTGTTTTAACGTGGGTTTCCTGGAGTGCAATAATAGCTGCTTTTTGCTTTTTTAAAAAAGCAAAAGTTTTTTTCCTTTTCTCCGGTATGTTAATCCCATTTAAATTTAGAGAGAAACATTTTACCTCCATTGGTTAACTAGATTTCTTCTTCCTCGGGTAGGCTGTTTCCCTCTTTGGAGTTAGTCTCTGAGTCCTGTTCTCCTTCCTCTTCCTCCTCCTCTTCTGATACCTCGTCATTTGAGGCCTCGTCCTGTGTTTGGACATCATCGCGTTGGTTAGAAGTATTCGCTCTCTCCATTTTAGATCCATTTTTTGGGGGGACCCTTTGCCCCTTTGGGCTTGTTCTAGATTCTCTTATCTCTGGATTTTTTATTTCCTTTTTCTTGGGTGGATGGGCTTTCTCTTTTTTTGTAAGGATGTGCTCCCATTTTTTGTAGAATTCTTCTGCTTTTTCCCGGGAGTTTATCCAGTGTCTTTCATTTCTCCACATGAATTGGATCCCTTCGATCTTTTCCCAGCGGAACCTAATATCCTTTTGTTTAAGTAGGTCTGCGAGAAAGTAATAATTTTTTCTATTTTCCAAAATTGAACTTGGGATCTCTTTCAAAATAATAATTTTTTTCCCTTTATAATTGCAAGGAGTGATGCTTTGTTTCCTTAATACTTCTTCTTTGATTTTAGTTGAGTTGAATTGTATCAAGATGTCTCGGTCTGATTTATTTCTCCTTGAGAACGCCGTATGGATTCTAAAGGCTTTGTCCATTTTTCTTCAATATAAGTTTCTTGCTTTTCAAGAATTTTTGCTATAATTTCTTTACCTATTTTCATGGTTTCATCATAGGTTTCCTTTGTTGCCTCTGGCACACCCCGCATCCTAAGTTGAAATTCCTTCTGGAAAAGCTCCAGCTGTAGGTTTTTCCTGTCCAGATCTCCTTGGACTCTATCCAGCTCGTTTATTCTTTTTTGGTCCGTTAGCATCATCCTCCTTGTATCCTCCTCCCTCCTTTGCACAAGGTCTACCTTTTCGTACAGGCGACTACTTCTTTTCTCATGGTGGACATATCCTTCCTCAGATCCATAATTCCATCCTTAATTTGTTTCCTTTCATCGGCTCCTTTTTTTACTGTTTCATGCAGCTTTTTCATTTCATATATCAATTCTTTGAGTTGATCCTTAATTTGAATCTCATCCTGAAAAGATTCTCTTCGGCCCGGTGGGCCCAGCGGACCCATTAGGTTTCTAAGTTCTCTGTCTGTTTTTTTTCTAGCCATTTTCCTAGGGCCTTCCCTTTCAGTACAGTCTTGTTTGTCAGGAAATCACTTTTAAACAATAGGGGTTTGGTTGCTCCCCCCCTCTTGGGATTTCCCTCCGGTACCTCTTCAGTCACCTTATTTCTTTACTCCTTTATTAAAGTCTCCGTCTCAGAGCGTCGCTCCTTCGTATCTCCACTTTCGCTCTCCAAGTCTCTTGACCTCCCTTCGATTGCCTGCCCGGCTTCTGGCCAGAGAGATCCCCTCCTACGTCCTGACTCTTGCCGTCCGTTGCTTCGCGGCGCTTCACTCCTGAGTAACGCGCTTTTTCTTGTTGAGGTGTCTCCTTCAATTCACTCCGGAGACCCCGCGGCCGGCCCCGAGTCCGTCGTCTCCGCCTCCGCCTCCACACACGCGCCGCCTCCTTGCCTCCTTGCCTCCTTGCCTCGGCGGCCCTGAAAGCTTTCACCTGGTTCGAGCCTGGCGTCCGCCTTGCGTTCTCGGTTCAGTTTCTTAAAGCTATATGGCCCCTCGTAGCTCTTTAAATTTCTTGGCACCCGGGAGACCTTCAATAGGCATGCTTTTCTTCTTCTAATGAGATTCCTCAATTTTGGTTTATGCCCTGTCAACGCTGATTTCCTTTCCCTTGCTTCTTGAGGATGCTGGGGAAGGGGTGGTGCTGTGGTGTCTCCCCCCGGAGGGTTGCGCACACCTCCGTTAGTAGCCGACTCTAGGCTCCCAGCGGTGGGAAGTTGGCGGGTTAACCGGCCCTATGCGGGCACCAGAACCCCTCTTCTGCCAACCACGACTCACCTTTGGTGCTTGGGCAGCGCTCCCTTCTTCAAGCGCTTGCCGGGTTTGCGGTTGTATTTCCCCAGTCTGGCTATCTAACGTTGCTCCACGGAGCCCGCTCTTACGCGTCCACCATCTTCCCTTCCCAAACCGCTGAATTAGTTGCTAGTTAGCACACTATACTTGTTTAACAGTGTTGATACTTAACACAAATGTGTGGAACCGAAATGCAGCATAGGGACCTTCAGCTTTAATAGGCAATTTGTCATTGCATTCATTTTTGATCTGTCATTCACTAAGATAAAAAGATACAAAATGCCTGAATCTGAGTTAGACATTCTTTGACGCAAAAGTGGAGTATCTCTTTCTCATACATATGAACACACAATTCCCAAGAGTTGTCATGTCAAAAACCTCATTTGCTCCTTCATCAGATCAATCTTAATTTATCCATTAAATCTCTATTATAGTTATAGCTTACCATAAACCAGCTGTTTCATTCCTTTCTCTGACAAAATACTTAAAACATGCTGACACACAAACACACACACAAATAAGCCATTAATAAATTAAGACACTCTACATGTTGGAATTGTTTTCCAATGAGGTCTAACCCTTATTAATATCAAGAGTTCTGGAAGGTAGAAGATATTCATTGCCAATGCATTGTTTGGTTTCATCATGGTAACCTATCCAAGGATGAAAGAAAAACAATTAAAGCTGAATTACTTCATATATAATTTAGAATGCTTCAGTGAGGGCTTAATTTATTCAAGACAACACGAAGAGATTTTTCAGATTGATTTACATGAAAGGAGATCATGATAAATGTGCTTGTATAGCCTTTAATTAATGTTTTGGGGTGAGTTTTTTGGATGGGGCCTTCAGATTTTGTTGCTATAATTTGAATAGAAGAGCCACAAGATAGATCATGAAATAAAAATATGTAGCACTTGTACCCCAATATTAGGCATACAAAATGAAGTCTGGATCTCACTAGGGACCTCTTCACATGGCCCTTTTGGGCCGTGCCATTGCGCTGCTAAAGGAAAGGAGCACGAGGAGGCTCGTGGCACCTTGTGCACCTTCCCTCCTCAACCCATCACACAGTAAGGATGGGACAAAGTGTGTTGGCACCCTTTCTTTCCCCCATCAAATGTCAAAAAGGGCAGCAACGCATGGCAATGTGCATTGCCCAGCCTCCCTTTCTGCCATCACATGTCAAAAAGGGAAAGAAAGTGCAGGTAGCTCCATTGAAGCTACCCAAACAACACTTTCCTCCTGTAGTGGTGGAGGAAACACCTTTAGGTGCTTCCACCCCATTTTGGGAGGAATGTGGGGGGGCCTGCTATACATCGCGCGGCCCCATCCTTGCCGTGCAAAATAGGGCAAAAATGCCCCATGTGAAGAGATCCTGTCATTATACCATTTACTCATTACCCAGTCTTTTTATTGATATACTCTTATTTCAGACTCAGGATGGCGTAATTTTAATAGTGAATGCAATGTTTTATATGTTTTAATGGACATTTAATTTTAATATTTAACTTAAGTGTATTCTGAATGCTTGTTGTTTTGATGTGCTTCAAAATGCAGTGACAAGCTACTGGACAGATTTTTCCTAAATAAATACATTTTATTCTTCTTGTACATGAATGAAAAATCTCAGAAATGAATTATTGTTAGATCTCACCATCTGTGATAGTAGAGAAATGCTGGGAAATTAGTCAAGTATTTTCTTTTTTTCTTCTGCTTAGCATGTCACATGTTGACAACTGTCTCCGCTTTGAGAGAGAGAAAAATGACAATGTACTCACAGATGAAGGGCACCCTTCTATCTATTTCCATAAGACTTACATCAGTTGAATTGTGTCCCTGTTCTCTCCCTTCCACATCAGTAAGCAACAGTAAGACTTGACAGCTGTGTGGTGAGGTGTTTGAGACATTGCATAAAGTCTACACAATAGCACCTCATGATTAATCTAAACAGAGACATACACATATGTAAGATGCACTCTCACACATATATTTCAAGAAAATTCAGTTGAAGGATTTGGGGGCAAAAAGTGGTCATTGCATCAGTCTCAATTGGCCACCTCACTTTAATTAATCAATTTGTATTAAATCTCCAAATTACTAAACGAGCCTCTAAAGCTTTGCACAGTGGTAGTAGACATATCTGCTAATCCAGAAAGCTTCTTGTCTTAACTTTCAAAATCCTATACCACCTGGCTCCCCTCTTCCTTTGTCCCTCATTTCTTTTTAATAGCCTGCTTGAGAGCTGCACTCAAGGAACTCTGCACTTAAGGAACTCTCATTCAACCAAGGGCTTCCTCTTCTTCGCCTCTGCTTCATCCTTTTTTACCCACTGGAATTGCTCCTAAATATCTGCAGATAAATCTCTTTCCCTCATTGTTTTTACCTCACAGTTGAAAACGTTCTTATTTTCCAAAAACCTTTGAATGTTTTAAATAACAATTGTTCTGCCATTTTGTATATTTTCCATATACGTATTTTTGTTTACTTTATTTTTTATTATATTGGTTTTTATAATCTGGATAATTTGTTTTACAATTGTGTTGTATATTTTAACATTACATTAGTCCTCCATTCTTCTTTTTATATGTGTGTGTTCGTGAGGGTTTAGCTTGCCTGTTTTTGTTGCTGCTGTAATGTGTCATACAACAACAACCTTATCCAATGCCAGTCATGCCTCTCCATGACAAGGCATCAGTAAAGAGAAAACATGCACAATTATAAGTATTAAATAGGTATTAATGCATATACCTGCAGCCAGTCTTAGTTCATGGCTGTGTTATGACATTCTAACATATGGGATGTATCGGGGGGGGGGGGGCTGGATAGTGGCACTATCTGCCAGGGACCCACTTCCTGGCATTGCCACATGTTGATGTTTATTATGCAAAATGTTCTTCCCATATTGCCTAAAAGCAGTGGTCCTCAATGCGTGGGTCCCCAGATATTTTGGCCTACAACTACCAGAAATCTTAGAGTTGAAGGCCAAAATATCTGGGGATCCACATGTTGAGAACCACTGGCCTGAACGCCTTTTGGTTGCTACAACAGTTCACACTGAGGCCCAAATGGATGGCACCGTGTGTGAGGCACAAACATAAGTATCAAATAAGCAGGTACCTGAGATTATTGGTATTGTATAGGCAAAGTGCTCTGAAGATTCAAATAAGCATTCTGATAACAGTACAGATTGTAGAACTCAAGGACTGCTGCTACTTAGAAGTCAAGAGAAATCATCCACTTGGCATGAGGAAATAGATCACAGTCAGACAAATCCTGCATTAAAACCCCATTCAGTTTCTATGATGAATTTTAGCATGATGACTTTTCCAGGCCTGGCCACACTGCAGCTGTTGAAAAGTAACCATGAAGCTGTCGAATGTGAATGCCCATTTCATTTATTTATCTTTTCCTGGTGAAACTCCTAAAAGTTTAGGGATCTGGTTCCCTTTATTCCTGTACTAATTTAAAATATGCATTGATACAACTTGCTAAAAAAAATCTTGGCAACAGGAAAAAGGCTGGTCCTCTCATTGTTTGATGATAATTTACTATTAGCATAATTAGTTTAAGTGTACTTTTCAAAATAGGAAATAATTGGAAAAATTCCTCCCATTTTAGAAGTCATTCTCACCAATAAAAATGATGGAACTGAAGTTTCTTTTATTGGAAGTGAATTACCTAATAACTAAATCTAGAATTCACAGGATGGGCTAAAATGTAGCTCTATTAGCAAATATTTATTTAGAGTGTTTGTATTCTGCATTTCTTCTGTTCAGATTAGCTTTTCATCTGACCAGACTGAGACCTGCATAGTTAGCTTTAGCAAGGTGAGTGATCATTTGCCTAGCAGTTTGTAGACTAAAAAATGGTATAGCTCAAGAAACGGGGAAGAGAAGCATCAGGATTCCTCGTTTGTTCTGCACTAGCCATTCATTGAGAGTAGCATCAACAACCACATGTAAATCTGTCAAGCAACTCCAGATGTACAATGAGCCTTTTGGTGTTGTTGAAGTTACGGAATCAAAGATGACTATAGAGACAATAATATAAGTTAGAGAAAAATTGATAGGTCTCGATAGTTTTCTTGTCTGTCTGCCCATTAGGCATGGTTTCGAATCCAAAAATGGCGATTCTAAAATCAAATGGGGGATTTTTTTTGATTAGTAAAAGAAAGACTTACCAAAAAAATTAAAAAAATTCTAAAATGTAACTTAAGTATTAACGAAATTCGTTAGTAATTCGTATGCCAGAGCATGCGCATTCCAGATGGTTTTGGCCTACAACTCCCAGAAATCCTAACAGCTGGTAAATTGGCTGGGATTTCTGGGAGTTGTAGGCCAAAACTTGAATAAACCACACTGAATTCTAGATTGGACTCTCCAAATAGGAAGGAGGGAGGGACGGAGGAAGGGAGGGAGGGGGGTATTCTATTCTTGGAAGCCGCAAAAAAAGGGAGGAGGAGGGCCCCCTCGCTCCTCGCTGCCTCTCTCTCACCCGATCCTGAGGGAGCGAGGGCCCAAGTTTGCCCAGGCTGAGAGGAAAAGGAAGAGGCCTGAGGCTGTGAGGAATGGTGGGAGTTGAAGTCCAAAACACGTACCTGGAGGGCTGAAGTTGGCCCCTGCGACGGGGAAGAGAAGCATCTGAGAGAGCGCAGGGAGAGAGAGGAGGAGAAGCGCGCGTGCGTGTGTGTGTGTGTGAAGCTGGCCCCTGTGATGGGGCATGGCAGCAGAGCAACGGGGAAGAGAAGGAGGGGGGAAGTGTGGAGGACTACACTTTCCTGAATGCATTGCCTACCTAGCAGCAGCGTCACTTCCAGTTCCCCATAAGAAATGCGGGAAAAAGAAGAAGCTGAATGAAGGCGGGAAGGAAATGACGGGGAGAAGACAGGGAGAAGTGAGTACGTAGTACAATAATTAATTAATTAAGAATTAAGAATTTATTACGATCATAACGCAAATTGTTGGCCTCAAGGACCGTAAAAGGAAGTCTACTTCCGGGTTCGCGGCAGCGATCCGTAAAAGCTCAAAAGTCCCATTACATACGAATCTCTTACGAATCCTTTTAATTTCCGTTTCATTTTTCTCATGCCTACTGCCCATCTATGTCTTTGTAGAGGTCCCATGATATGTATCTAGAAGCTAGTATCATTTAACAATTTGTTTTGCCATCTTATTAAAATGTTCTGTTTGTGCATGTTGCACATTACAAAAGAAAGGGTTGTGCATGTTTTTCATTCCTGTTACTTTTGTTTAGCAAGGACCAGTGTCCAAATTCCATATTTTTCTATTTTCTGTTTCTCTACATTTCAGTATTTTTTAGTTTTAGAGAGAGGGGGTGTCCTCTTTATACTGACACTGACACAGGTAGCACTTTGAGTAATACCTACAGGTTTGAGCTCAGAGGGTTGTGTGAAATAGGTTATGCCAACAAACTATTCTGTGTTATCAAATGAATCAAAGGGAAAAAGGGATCAGCAAGCAGTATAAGAAAGGACAGTCATATTAAGTGAGAAAGGCAGGCGCTAGATTCGATAATCCCTTGCTTTCATTGATTTAGTCTGATACTTTGAAGGCTAAGTGGGTGAATCGCTTTCAGCAAATCCCCTTTGCTCAATTTAACCTGTTCAGTTGACATCTACTTATCTGTATTTGCTTTAGTCATTGTGTCAGGGATTGCACAATAGATCTTATCACCCAAACAGATTATAATAAAAATGTACTCGTTGGTATGGACTCTGAATGACAGGATTTATACAATCTCTTTGTCAGGCTATCTCAATAAGAAAAAAAAGATGATGGACAAACTTTGCTAACTTTTCAGCCTATACATTTGAAAGAGCTAAAAGTTGACTTTAAATCTAATTTATTGTGGCATGAATTGTATTTATATGAATCAAAATTTAAAAAGAAAAAGGTATAGAATGTGTGAACGTATTCTTTTTAGTTTTTTAAATTTCACCTTGCAATCTGTGGGTCTCAGGAGGTGCATGAATTACTGGTATTTTAATGTTTAACGTTCACCATCTTAGAAGGTTGCCACATTCAGTAGCAAGATGGTAGTTAAAAGAGATAGTTACCTCCTCTCCATTTTCCTCAAAAGGTCCAGTCCACCATTACTGCTTTTCTCAGCAAGAAAAAGGATAAGGGGAGCAAGCTGGAATACTGGTATCAAGGATATCTGTATTTACTGCCATGAGAAATGAACAGCACTAGTGGGATTATTCTTAGATGTAAAAATTGTGAAAAATACAAGATAGCTTGGCCCTTTGATGCTCTTGCATTCTTGGTGCTATTTCTCAGTAAATAATAGCAGCAACACATTAGGATATAGTGTGTTTTAGTAATGGGGGGGCAGAGAAAAGAAGGGTTTCTCTTAGAACAGAAAAGTCTTCTGACGCAAAATTCTAGAGTATGAGTGCTGATCACATTTTATTTTATTGTTAAAAGAGTTGTTTTAGTGTTTATTTAACTATTGCTAAAGGAATAGTTCTCAAAGAGAGTTTTAAAGCTAGGGAATGAACTTTTGATAAACAGATTTCTTGCTTTGACACATCAACACCAACTGACCACTGAAAAGATTTGGAAGATGCTGCCACACTTCTTCCCCCACATATATACACTTTCTTTCTTCCAGCAATTTTAACCTCAGCCTTGTCAAGACTTATTCGGTAACAATTGTGTCCCTTAATAAACAAGCAATGAAATGAAACTAATGAAAACAACCATAATACCATTTTTATCCTGCAAAGAAAGTAGCATGTAATTGCACAAGTAATGTAAGGAGCAACCTTAGGTTTCATCTTGGCAATTGTTACCGAATAAGGTAACAATTGCCAAGGCTGGGGTTAAAATTGCTGCAAGAAACATTAACAACCTTAGATATGCAGATAATACCACTTTGATGGCCGAAAGCGAGAGGAGCTGAGGAGTCTTCTAATCAAGGTAAAAGAAGGAAGTGCAGCTGAACATCAAAAAAACAAGATTATGGCAACAAGAATGATTGATAACTGGCGAATAGAGGGGGAAAACATGGAGGCCGTGACAGACTTTGTATTTCTGGGTGCAAAGATTACTTCAGACGCAGACTGTAGCCAGGAAATCAGAAGACGTTTACTTCTTAGGAGGAGAGCAATGACCAATCTCGATAAAATAGTGAAGAGTGGAGACATCACACTGGCAACTAAGATCCGCATAGTTAAAGCAATGGTATTCCCTGTAGTAACCTACAGATGTGAGAGCTGGACCATAGGGAAGGCTGAGTGAAGGAAGATAGATGCTTTTGAACTGTGGTGTTGGAGGAAAGTTCTGAGAGTATCTTGGACCGCGAGAAGATCCAACCAGTCCATACTTCAGGAAATAAAGCCCAACTGCTCATTGGAGGGAAGGATAGTAGAGGCAAAGATGAAGTACTTTGGCCACATAATGAGAAGACAGGAAAGCTTAGAGAAGACGATTATGCTAGGGAAAATGGAAGGAAAGGGAAGAGGGGCCAACCAAGTGCAAGATGGATAGATGGTATCCTTGAAGTGACTGGCTTGACCCTGAAGGAGCTGGGGGAGGTGACGGCCGATAGGGAGCTCTGATGTGGGCTGGTCCATGAAGTCACAAAGAGTCGGAAGCGACTGAACGAATAAACAACTCTTGACAAAGCTTCACTTCCAGTTCACTGCATGCGGGATAGGTGAAGTTAGAACTATGCACAAAACTTCCTTCTCTACTTTCCAGGGAACTTCCTTCTTTGACAAAGATTGGGAGTGTTGTTAATAACAATTTACTATGAATATGAGACCTTCAAGTCTCTCTATCATCAATAGTCTTTCTTTGGCCATGGCTTGCTACTGTGAGTCATTTGTAAGCAGTCTTCCCTGATTCCTATTGCCTTCTACCTTACCAAACATTATTGTCTTTTCTAGTGAGTCATATATCCTTGTAATATGGCAAAACACAACCATTTAATTATCTTGGCTTCAAAGAAGAATCCAGCCTTTTTTTTGCTCTAGAACACATTTATTTATCTTTTTAGTGTATGCATTACCCATAGAAGTTTTCTTCAGTATGAGTAAATATTATTTGTTGTTACCCACAGCATATAACAACATTAATGGTGATGTTATTTCACTTCCAATATTGAACAAAAACCTTCTTGGATTTAAAATAGACAATATCTTGGGTTTTTTTTCAACCAGCATGTGGTCTCTCAAATAGTTCTGTTATTGATTCAATTGGTAGGCCTCTTCCAACTTTCAAGTTGAATGTAGTAGCTACTTAGTTTCATAGGATATGTGACTGCATCAGTCTAATTTTCAGTCTGTTTTTGTCTGGTGACCCCTATACATAGGGAATTGCTTTGACCAATGAGAACTGGCATACCGAAAATAGAACCTGCATCCACATCCCTGTACCTTACTCACTTGTTTATGCCATTATGTTCTAGAGAACAAATTCATCTGGGACCAATTAAGGGCAATAAGATACCTGTCGCAAAATAAGCACTGGATGGAATTTCTGCTTGTGTTCTACTATTTGAACCCTGTGACAAACCTGTCACCCATTAAATAAGTCCTCTTTGTTCCATCATACATTGATTTCTATTACAGATATTGAACACAGATGTCTTACCAATGGAAGCTAAAAAGAAAAAGAAAACAAATCTCATTGAGTGTGCTAATTGAGTGCCTTGCACTAACATAACATGAATGAGGTTCATTTACATTTCTCTTTCATAGCATAGCTGTCCAAGAGCCTGTCATATCTTATCAGCATCAACAGTTATCAGAGCTATTGAGACTCAATATTGGCTGTCAAGGGAATTAACATGGTGCAGTTATTACATTAGCACTGTAGGCGTTGTTGACCCTGAAGATCAAAAGCTTCTATACTATTGCTTTGACAATATAACTAGGAATTGTAAATTCTGATATAAAATGGCTAGATCTGCACTTACCAAACTAATGTGCAGGTCAGAACACAGTTATCTACATGATTCCCAGATGGATCATAAAATAATCAAGTGAAGAACACACATTAAAATATATTCTGAAATTGCATATTTAAAATTGCATAGAAAATGTATTTAGAGTTGGGCATTTTGGAAGATTTTTTTTAAAATACACATTTTGTAATGATTTGCAAGTTGCAACATGAACCCATAACAGATTTTTTTTTGAGACAATAAGGAGGTAAAAGTGAGATAATACATTTTGTCTGAAAGCAATGCAGTGGCTACTAGTAATATTATTTGGGGAGGCAAAAAACTTTTCCAGTTATGACAGTATTATTTGAAACCACCATGTATGTATTTTGGCTCTTAACATAGTAAATGCTTGACAGATAGTCAAAGTATCACTTCATTGGCATTGGAATATTATAATCAAATTTCCTTATGGGTTACTGTCATAGATGGTGACTTAATAATAACAATAAACTTAATTTATACCCCGCCCCCTCTCCCCAAAGGCTTTCAGGATGGCTTAAGAGCTCTATCGTTGAGAAACAATGCTTTGACACAATTTATTGTGTGCAGTTCCCTCTGTTTAACTCAATCTATTAAAAATATTTGTTTGACTTACAGGGAAAAACATACTGACAACGTGTGGGCAGCTAAATAAAAACTGGGAAAAATTTTGTACCCAAAGTTGCTCCTTCCTTTCTTCATACCTCTTGCTCTCATACGTATACAAAACTATATGTAGCTGTTTTTAAACAACTATTCAAATGCACCAAGATATCTGCTGATGAGATCTAGAATCCTATCCCAGCCTCACCCCCATTTGAAAAGCATTTTAATCCATTTAGGGAATTGAAAGCAGCAGAGTCCATCCAACCATTCAGGGGGACTTCCTATCTGCACCTGTCAAGCTCTGTAATGTGTAAACATTTAAAGCAGTCTCAAAAAAGGGAGGAGGAAGAAGATATCAGAGAATGTCTCAGGAATCTAGGATGCATGATATTCCATTTCTAAAGTGCCAAAAACATGTGGGATGGGATCTGACAGATATGCCAGTGTTGAATTGTTTCAGTGATGTGAAGCAGGGTGAGCTCCTGTCTGTTAGCTCCAGCTTCCCATATGGGGACATGAGAGAAGCCTCCCATTGGATGGTAAAACATCTGGGCATCCTCTGCGCAACATCCTTGCAGATGGCCAATTATTTCACACCAGAAGCAATTTGCAGTTTCTCAAGTTGCTCCTGACACAGAAAAAGAAAAAAAGTGATGGAGAAATGGCTGTACCTCACCAGTTTGCTTCCATTGCATTTTCTCCTTGATAGTAATCTAGGCAGAGAGGTTTATAATTATGCTGGTATAATGAAGGGAAACAAAGCCAAAAGGGGGTTGTGACAAAGTGGTTGATAATTACACTGGTATTATAGAGGGAAGGGAGGCATGAAAAAGATTTATCCTGGCAAAGGGGTTTGAAATTCCCCCACTTCCCCACTCTCCCTGCTACCCTCAAATGGGATGAGGTCCATAGTAATATTGGCTTTTGATATTGAAGTTGTCCCTGATTTTAAAGGGGTAGAGAAAAAGATATCTGTGTGATGATTTGAAACATGGGCACCAATGGGGAGGTGGGGGGCTTAAGGAGAAACATTTGTGATGGGAAGACAGAACATGAAACAGGATTATCGGGGATCTAATAGAATGATACCCTTTGATAAACAGATGGTCCCTGGCATTTCTCAATGTCCATGGGATAAAGTCACTAGTCTCATGTCTAGTTTGGCCCAAACACTACAAAGCCAGATTGTACTACATGTTATGCCAGGCAGAAATATAGAAAGCTGTTATTTATTTACATTTTTCCCTAAAAAATCCTATTTTAATTTGACATGTTTTGTATGTGTTAGCACAGAGATTTAAGTTATCTTCCTGGAATTTTTGAATGCTTTCTATTGGCACACTAGTGCAAGTTCAAAGGCTACTTCAAGTGCCTAAGCACTGTTGATGTAAGAAGTTTGTAAAGTTGGAAAGACTATAAGGATGCTTTGTCAAGTCATAGAGCAGCGCTGTTTATTTTGCAACAGACCACAGCTAATGATAGATGTAAACATTCTTAGGGAACTATTGTCACAACAGCATGTTTGACAGCTTTGACTTGCTGGCAATTAATGAATGAAGAGCTTTCAATAGACCCTATTATTAATATTCCTGCTAAGGTCTTGTAAACTCAATATCATGGTTTACTTGAATGTGTCTATCTAGAGCAGTGGTTCCCAGCCTTTAGTCCTCCATGTGTTTTGGACTTCAGCTCCCATAATTCCTAAAAACTGGTAAAGTAGCTGGGATTTCTAGTTGGGAACCACTGACCTAAAGCAAGATCTAGATCAGATAAAATAGCGGATATAAAATGGCTAGTATGAAATGGGCATGTAATTAGTGACAAACAGGATATACTTCTGGCCCAGAGTTCATTTCATCAGGTGGATGTTATTTCCACTTGGCAGAAGTTACAAATACATAGGGGAGGGGATGTAAAAATAAGTTAGCAATGGTTGTTGAATGGTAATGAAAAGAAAAAAATTGTGTGGCAGAAATTAAGATAAACAATGTGGCAATTTGCAGCAACTAAAATTATCATTTAATTGCTAACAATCAATATCTGTAGCAGATTTGAAAATTATTACATCAGTACAAATCTAAATGAACTTCTTGGTAGCCTCTTATTTGGTGATTTCAAGACACAGCCTGTCGTCATTTTTTTGGGGTCAAGAACAGCAAAGGTTGGGCACCGGGAATGTGGCGCAGCTGGCTGGGTGTCAGCTGCATAAGATCTCTACTGACCAGAAGGTCATGAGTTTGAGGCCTGCCCGGGTCGAGGTGAGCTCTCGACCAATTTTGTAGCTCATTGTCGACCTTTGCAACCCGAAAGACAGTTGCATCTGTCAAGTAGGAAATTTAGGTACCACTTGTGTGGCGAGGCTAAATTTAACTGATTTCTGGAATGTTAAATTGCCTCTATGTCTGTCTATATATGTTGTATGTCAATGGCATTGAATGTTTGCCTGTATATGTCCATTGTGATCCGCCCTGCAGGGTGAGAAGGGTGGTATATAAATGACGTAAATAAAGAAATAAATAAATTGGGTCATTATCTGAAATAATTGTCTTGGCCATGATCACCCAGTGGGTTTCCATGATTGAGTGGCAATTTGAACCCTGATCTTCCAAAGCCCTCGTGCAGTACTCAGACATCACAACCTCTGACGATGTCTGCCATAGATGCAGGAAAAACATTAGGAGAAAATGCTTCTAGAACATGGCCATATAGCCCCAAAAACCTACAACAACCCAGTACTCAAATAATTACAGCATATAGTCCTATGAGATCCATACCACTAAAAGTTGTATAGTTGAAGGGTACCATTTTAAATGTATACCACCTTGCCATTCTGAACACATGAATTTTTGACAGTGAATCATTGTGTATCACCACAGATCCTGGCAGCACCTGTGCAGGGGTGTGTGGGGACCTGTCCCCCCCCCCTCTGTCCTGGCTCCCCCCTGCCTCATCACATGGAAAGATAGGGAGCTTCCCATCGACAGCCGCCAATGATTTTGTGGCAGCAGCAGGGTGTTTGTGAGAGTTCAGCCTTGGAGTTGCCCCAGAAGTACTTTTCCAAAGTGTGATGGGAGCCATTAGACTTCATGGCTGAAGATTTTTTAAAAACCCTGTTCCCACCAACCTTTGGGCTGCTCACACTATGCTAAAATGCACATTAGCTTCTGAATCGTAGTCATAAGGAATCACATGCAGAATACAGTGTAATAATCTAATCTAGAAATCAATACAACAGCAGTTGTGTTTCTGTCTTCCAGTTGCAATTAGTTAGCAGGTTGCAGTTCTTCAATCTGGCACCTTTACCATGAATTGTAGCAAGCCGCCCTAACTCAAATTAAGGTCTAAATATTTCTTGCCCTGGATAATGATTCTTCTCATGAATGGACTGAGACTAAAGAGAAAAATATTGAAGCAACTGCACCCAGTTTATTCAGATTCTCATTGCTTTTTCAGTCCTACAGGGAGCAAGAGAAATATTCCTATTTGGTATTGGTACAGAAATGAGATGAGGGAAGTAGAGATCTGTTAGGGAATTTCTAACAACCACAAAGCTTTCAGTATAATCTGATGCTAATAAGATTTCTCCATTTCCCACTTGTTACATTTGTTGCATTTACAGTATTTATTCATGCTTCAGCTAGCTTTTTCCCTGACTGACAGCTTCCAGATGTTTTGCATTTTTGTAACCCAAGCTTCCAAATGTCATATATGGCTTGAATGTTATTTTTACTGTAGTAGTAAGAATATTATGTTTGTCCTTGCAACAATATTACAATATTACAGCTACATAACAAGCTATCTATTAGATTGAATGTAATCTATACAGTATATAATCCATATTGGGGTCAGGGAATAGTATGTGCATTACACAGAATAATGCATTAGCATTTATCCATTTGTCAGACATCAAAAGAAATAAAGGAGAGCATGAAAGTGGTTTGATCATTAGATTGCAATTCTGGCAACCAAATAGATGATCTTGGGCAAGTTACATTCTTTGAGCCTCAGAGGAAAACAAAGCCAAACTCCCTCTGAATAAGCCTAGTCAAGAAAATTCCATGATATGTGTGTTTGCTTATTTTAACTTAAATCTCACCTTGTTCCCTGTGTATGAACTAAGGTGGCAATGTTCACCTTACGGTCGTCATAAGTGATAAACAACTTGAGGCATACAACACAGTGAAAGTGGTTACAATTATATTATTTGCTCCCTTCCCCCCATAATATGGTGAATTGCATGAAAAGAGGACTTATATCTTTCCCGCATGCTACTTACGTTAATATAGGTAGAACAATGGACTTATATGATCAGTATCAACATTATCAAATTCTTACATGATTATTCCCACCAATTAAATCCTGGCCAAACAAGGATTTGCATTAATATTTTAAGTCAGGGAAAATGCTATCAATCAAGCAAGTCAACTTCTTTTTGCAATTGTGGCTTTTATATAGACCAGAACAGAGTCAAACAGATATGCTGGCATTACCATAAAATTGTAGTGACCAATCTCTCTTTTTTCATCTCTTAATGATCATGTATCTGCAAACATATTTCACTTAGAAGTGTTATTTGTTGAAGAAAAGCTTATTGTACCAAGCATGTTGGGCTTTCATTTAATGAATCCATTAGTGTATCTTCTTTGATGGGGCACACTTAAGTGTACAGAAGGTTGTGTGTGAAAGCATTTTGTGTGAAAGAGAAATCAACCATATCCAGATAGCCTTAACAGCTTGTAATAGAAGATGTACATTAGGGTAAATATTCTTTGTCATGCTAGAATTTATTTATTTTTTATATTAACTTTATTTATACCTCACCACCATTTCCCCAAGGGGACTTGGGGTGTATTACATGAGGCCGGGCCCAATAATACATAATAACTATGTAACAGCAAATAATAAAACAATACAATCAATATACTTACACACCAGCAATAAAATACAGTTTAATACCATTCTGGGTGGACCAAATGAACAGAGGTAGAATGTATGTAACAGGAAGGTTTTATAGGATAATGTGGAGCAGACAACCCAACGGGTAATTAAAGTGCTTATGAGGACATTTTGCAAGGAATTGATCACAGCAGGGCATTCTTGTTTTATTCAGGGAAGGCACATTGGAACAGCTATGTTTTCAGGCTCCTCCTAAAAACTGCCAATGTGGGGGCTTGTCTAATATCCCTGATGAGCGAATTGCAGAGCCGAGTGGACACCACAGAGAAGGCCCTCTCCCTCGTCCACACCAAACGTGCCTATGAAGGTGGTGGGAGCGAGAGTAGGGCCTCTCCAGATGATCTGAGAGATCGCTTGGGTTCATAGACAGAAATGCAGTCACGCAGGTAGGCAGGTCCCAAACCATTCAGAACTTTGTAGGTAAGAACCTGCACCTTGCATTGGGACCGGAAGATGAATAGCAGCCAATGGAGCTCCTTAAACAGGGGGGTTGACCACTCCCTGTAAGTCGCTCCAGTTAGCAATCTGGCTGTCGCCTGTTGGACCAATTGAAACTTCTGGGCCATCTTCAAGGGCAGCCCCACGTAGAGTGCATTACAGTAATCCAATCTGGAGGTGATAAGGCATGGAACACCATGGCCAGATCCGACTTCACGAGGTACGGTCGCAGCTGGCGCACAAGTTTTTATTGTGCTGCAATATGGAAAAAGCTTTAGAAGGAAAAGCTCAACAGCTCTAGAATGTACAGCGTAGGACATAATACATATGAGAAGGAATAAAACCAAGGGAAATAAGTGAATCATATCCCAATGAAAATGTCTTCCTGGACTCTGACTCTAAGCATATCTCAATAACTATATTAATATTTATGCACACCCTGGATATATAAAGTGGTAATTTTTGCCTCAGTGAGTTCAACTAGTTTTCTTGCTACTTACATGCTGCTGATAAATCCCAGTATGCCAACATGACTCTAATGGGAGATAAATATATCTTGAGTAAATGAAGCCAGACATAAACTTGTAACTTAACATGGAGCATAACTGTGTTCAGGCAAAAAACTAGCTGGCTTGTAAAATAACTGAAACAAAGGTAAATCCCCATAATGACTAGTATAAACGTTCTGTGGAATTTGTGGAAGTCACACTAGCAATATATGTATCTGCAAGCTGTAATTACTTGTAACAATACAAAGCAATCAAAGTTCTTGAGAAAATTAAAAGTTGGCATAAGAAAAGCAGTAAAACTTTAAATATTTGCATATTCCCGAACCCTTCATCCACACCTGAATTTTCCTCTTTCATAGTCAAGACTGGCCAATGCCCCTGCTGAGAGTGTTAATAGAATTTTTGTCCAATTTCAAGGCAGTGGTAAGTTAGAAAACGTGCATTGAACAATCCATGTGATACTTATTCTGTGGCTTTCAGAGAATGTAAAAATGAATGCTATGGTAGGAGTGAAGAGGATGATGAGTTTGAAAAGGAACTTTATGTATTAGAGATCCCATGTATAAATGGAAATGACAGCATAATGAACAGTGGTGGTTGGATTTCATCAGATGCATTTTTCCTCTGTATACCTCCATTACAAGGCTGAGACAGATCTGTCTCTTGGTTTACTGAAATATGCTAACAAGTACTACTTTTTCATTTTTCAACTGACTAACTACTATCTAATTTACAGGTCTCTGAACTGACACTTATAGACGGTGGTGTGAATTACGTACAAAAAACCTGGCAATTTTTATTCCCTTTAATTGTTAACCGTTCTAATTTTTTCCCAGGAATGGATGAACTGCATTCTGTTACTGCTATTAAAATGTAATTACTCTGTTAACTTTGGTTAGAAAAATCTAGTTGGAGTTATTTCTTTGCAGAAACCATTCTTTTTTACCTTCAGCAGAAAAGACAAACCTTAGAAATAGAAGACTTAGATCGCCATATTTGTTGAAACTGTTCTAGTTTCCAGGAAAGATATTTACAACTGCATGACAAATATCCTGTTTTTGAAAGATCCTTATGACCATAATTTCTAGAACTGCTGCTCCTCAAACTATTATTATCTGTCCTCACCTTGTGAGCCTTTCCTGCCGACTGCATGGCTGCATGTTTGGTAGCATGCTGTCTTCCTGTTGTGGTTTGTCATCCATTGTCATATGGTTTCATACCAGGGAGAGGGAAGCTTTACATTTAATATCATCTTGGAAAGTCAACAGAGCCATGCAATGCAAAATGTCACATCCAGTGATCGACAAACAAGCATATCATTTAGAAATCAGGGCTCCCTTTACATCGAGTATAGATCCCATCCAGTTTTACATTAAAAGGAAAACTAATAAAAGTGTCTGTAGTTTTTTTTGTTAAATTGTTTTCTTACTTTTTCCTAGAATTCGCCCGGTGGTATTACCTGTCTCAGAGAGGTAAAATTTAAATCAATTTGACTAACTTTCAAAAGAAGTTTTTCCCCTATTGTAACAACGATATAAATGGTTATTATAAATTTCTAAACTTCTTGGTTTCCTGTTAACCTTGAAATTAGACCAATACTTTGAAGTTGTAATTTACTATCCTCTGAAAATATAACACACCCATTTTCTAATACAGAGTGGACATTTTGATGTGTTACCTGCCATGAATGAGTTTGTGCAATCCAACATAAGGTAAATTGTTTCAAAATCTTCAGAAAACTACCAAGAACTGAATATAAACCCACACTCCCCCAATATTTTTCTATCTCATAGTTAAAGCATATTAACAACATCTGGGGTTATATAGCACATCTTTAATGAGCACAATTTTGAAGAGGTAACAATGAAGTAACACGCCATATAAAGCAAGCAACATAAATATTTCAAGATGTGGCTTTCTTTCACAAGTGTACCAACTGTGACTGCACACAATAGTCAAAAGAAGTTCACATGAAAATAGGATATGCGTATACTTTGTTCTCAAATTTTAACATTACACTTCATATCAAAAGATCCAGTTGAGCTCAGTGTGTTTGGAGACACTTCTAATTCACGTGTAGTGATGTGAATGGCAGGTATTTGATTGGAAAGAGAAAAGTTAATGTGAACAAGGCTATAGTGGCAATGAATCAGGCCTGGAGCCATTTCTGCAGTTAATTAAAAATAGAATTTTGGAGAAAAACTCAGGTGGAAACATGATTCAATAGTGAAGAAATACCACAAGCAAGGGTGCCATTCAGCACACTGTGCTAGAATACACATAGTATTCTGTGGATTAGAAAACATTTGCTTTTCTTGTTTGAGTAGTCTACTGTTGCTATTTTGCTAAAGAAACAAATTAGAAAAATAACTGCATGAGTGTCTGCAATGAAATCTTTATGGAAATTACTATCTGCTAACATAGCTGGTGTTCAATTGAAGCTTTAGGTTCTGTAGTTTCAGAAACCTTTTAATTTAAGCACAGACAAATGGAAAGTAATTCTTTTGAAGAGTTCTTCCCTTAATTTGTAGTTAATTAAAGTGAAACAATTTCTAATGGATTCCCCCTATTATATTAAACTTCATTGCATAACGATCAATCTGTCCCAGCCATAGAGTTCATGACCATTTTAAAGCTAATGGTGGATATTTAAAAATATTTTATGTAATTATTTTACACAAGGAAGATACATGTATCATACATGCAGAGTTATACAGTATGGCCCATGTATCCATGAGAAATACATTCCAAGACTCCCTGTGGATACACAGAACCATGGATAATAGGGAACCATATATTTGGACTATACTTGGGCCAAAAGCATACCATACAAATGCACTGGACAAACCTAGAGATGGCCCATAAACACTTACTTGGTCAGGAGGGGGAAGATTTTTTTTTTGCAACATAGCTAAGTGGAATCATAGATATTGAATCTGTGGATAAAGGTGTAATACTGTATTCATTTTATTTAGCAGCCCATAATCAGTAAACATCATGTAGTATCTATAAAATCTAATAATTTTATTTTAAATGTTTATATGTAGTGTACATGAGCAGCAAATCCAAGTGCTCCTTCAATTTAAATAAATTGTTCAACCAGGATTTTCCCTCACTGTTCTGAAGGAAACTGCTTTTAGATAGCACAATGCACTCCGTGAGATCTGTGTTTTGAATACAGACTTAGTTATACTTAAGACTTACCATTACTCATGTATGTCTATGTCTAGACATTTTAGTTTAAAAATTGACCCCAAAACATGGGCCAATTTATCCATGGGTCAATGTAAATACTATACCTTAACTTTTATCAGAAAAGAATCACCCCCTTCTCTGATTAGAGTGATAAAAGGCAAAAGTTTAGCCCATCCTAAAATAACTTTAAAAATTCACCTGCCCTTTCACTTTCTCTACTGCTTCTGGCCCCTGAGGTGATGCTTGCACTTCCCCCTCTTGCCCTCAACTTATCCACATATAACATCAAAATCCACAATTTTGTCCCCAAATCTACCTTGACTTGAGGTTGACTCATAAATGTTGAGGTCAACTCATAAGTACCATCCTCATACCTAAGAGCAGATCCATGAAAATCATATAAAACTGAGACTGTCAAGCATGACAAGCATTGATTTCAACAGGTTTGCTCTTTGTATGGTGTCAGCTATATCCATATATGTGTTGCCGGAAGGACACATAGGGAGTTCATCATCACAATAGTATGTAAATAATGCTTACAGTGAAGAAGACTTAGCATGGGAAATCACAATATGACTATTAGCAGGCCTGCACAATATGTAACCCATTTTTTTCAGGTTAAAAAAACTGGTTTATTTATGAATTTTAATTGGTTAACCAAATTCCCATGCTAAGTCTATGTGAAGCAAAAATTAAAATAGGCCCTCCAGAACTGCAAGCACTATCTCTAGCAAATTTTGACAATGTATTCACATTGTCATTGCTTCCATCAGTAGCTGATGTGGAAGCAACCAAGTTGGCCCACCCATAATTGGCAAGCAAAGCCTTAGCATGAGGGGGGGATTTGAAGGCCCTCATGAAGGAGGCCAGGCTTGTTGGGGTGGTTGACAGGGACAGAACCGCAGGCAATTTAAGGCTGCTCTACCCCCTGCTGTGTTCTTTGCTTCAGTGTGAGGTAGGAGACAGATTCCTAATGGGGAATTAGGCCTCCCTCTCCTTGCTCTCCCCTCTTCTTTTCCAGATAGTAGGGCTCCCACTGCTTTGTCTATATATGTTTTCAGCTCTTAAACATTTGAAAGCACACATAAGAAGCACAATGAGGCAAGAAATACTGACTGGACTTGCATTCTTGAGTGTCCACCAAAGTTTATCAATGGAGCCTGATTTCTGTCAAAGTGTATTGACACAGTTTTCAAGTGTTTCCAACAGACGTTGTGGTATTCTTTTGTAACTATAAATTACCAATTAACAGTCATTGTCAGTTATTTTAAGGCTTGAATGAACCATACTATTTAAATTAATTTGTATTATGGAACTATCTTAATGATTCGCTTTAAAATATTTCACACACCACCACCCCCACCCCCCGCAAAAAATTCTTGCTATTGCCCTGCAGGCACCTATGGCACTCTAACAGTTATTTGGACTTCAGTTAAGTGATCTACTGGCTATAGTTAATGTCCCTGGATTGAATTCATTTTGGGATGGCCAGTATGAGTAACCTTCTTATACTTTTACTTTCTGAAATAGAGTATTGTCCAATGCAACTTTTTATCTCCCTTATTCATAATTGGAGTGAAATCAGTACCCTCTATTTCAGTCTATGCATGATTTCCATGGATATTTAATTAACATAAGTAGAGTAGTACTAGAATATAATGGCAGTTAAAGTCTCCATTTGTCAATTGAAATTAAATACACCCAGGCATCATAAAATTCTTGTGACAATTTTCCCAACTCCTAAGAGTCCTCAACCTTGATGAGATATGAAGTGGCAGATAATATTTCAGGAGTCTTTCTTCTAATTTGGTGAAAATCATTCTTTTTCTTCTTATAGTATGTAGGAAAATCTTGCAGATAATGTACAAAATTTAAAATGACCCCAAATGTTCTCTGTATGACTCACTCATCAGATTTACAGACTTTTAGCTCATAATCTGTCTGGATAAAGAGGGTTTCACCCATGGTTTGTTTGGGAGCCCTTTTTGAAGCAAAAGTTTTACATGGAGCCCAAGAAATGTTTAAATATAATATAATTAATATAATTAACATAATTAATATAATATAATATATCTGGGCCAGTGGCAGATTGATGGAGAGTGTTTGTGTGAACGAATTCACACAGTGCAAATAAATAAATAAATATACTATTTAAATTGAAGAACAATTTTAACCATCATAAACTTAACAGTATTTCAGTGGAAGACCCCAGGGGCCGCCAGTACAAACCCCTTCTGAGATACAGGAAAAACATAATCAAACACACCCAACAGGTGGCCATCCAGCCTTTGCAATAATAATAATAATAATAATAATAATAATAGAAACCCAGAGGAGGTGGGGCACCCATGGAGCCCTGGAGTTTGTGAACTGCTGTACGAGATAAATTACTTAGTTTTCTATTATAAACAGTATTTTGGAGTTAAAAATACTTACAAGATTATAAACTTTTTTAAAAACCTGCATTTTAAGAACATTATTCTTACTTAGAAGCTTCTTTGTAACCCAGAAAACCTCCATAAAAATATGATTTTAAGTAAAATGTACAAATTTGACTGCCAACACCTACAATTCTTCAAAAAAGACATGCACTCTCAGCTTAGTTGGCAACCAGGTTTAATTTCATATCTCAGTCAGAAACTTTTATATGACTGCTTTCTTCTCTTTACAGATACAGTGTTCCCTCACTGTTTCATGGTTCGCTTTCAGCGAACTCGGTTTTGCAGTTAGGGTTTAAAATTAATATTTAAAATATATTTTTATACATGTTGTGGTTTTAAAATCAGAAATGCCTTACCCAACTTACCGGACAAGGGCCGTTGCAGGGGTAGGCACCCTCCCCCCGGCCATTCTGATTGCAGAGGGCTGCTTCTTCCCAGAAGCCCCCTGCCTGGCGGGAAGTTTCCCACCACTTGGCCGGCTGGCCATGCTGCTTGCTGACCAACCAGCAGCAGGCCCTGCTCCTCCCCTGGATTGGCCAGGGCCGGCTTCCCCACCTTGCCCCAGCAGCCTTTGCATGGCAGCTGACGCCACGGAGCCCTGTGGAGGCCATAGAGCCCTGCAGGGACCCATGGCAACCCTGCAAAGGCTGCTTGGGGTGAGATGGGGAAGCCAGCCAGCCAAGTGGCAAGAAACTTCCTGTCACATAGGGGGCTTCTTCTTCTCAGAAGCCCTCTGTGCAGCTGGAAGTTTTCTGCCACTTTTAAAACCACAAAATGTATAAAATATATTAAAAATATTAATTCTAAACCCATGCAGAATGTTCCCTTGCGGGAACCACCACAAGACATTTCTGATTCTAAAACCACAAAATGTATAAAAATATATTAGAAATATTAATTCTAACATTTAAAATTATTATAAATCATAAAAAATACAATTTACAGTAAACAGGATTGTAAATATTATCTATCTATCTAGTGGCCCTACGTCATGGATTTTCACTTATCGCGGGAGGTCCTGGAACGTAACACCCATGATAAGTGAGGTAACACTGTATATCTTTGCAAAACATTTTATTTAAAGGTAGTTCATCTTTCAAAACCTATGCCAGGCATTAAATGAGAAAGTAATACATTTACAGGTTTCTGGTTGAAATATTACAGTTAAAACTTTAAAACTAGCCAGTGCATTCAATAAGAAAAACTTCACTCCAGTTGTAGTACTGAAAACAAAACAGACCAAAATTTGTGGTCACACTGTCCAGATTCCACAGCATTATAACTTGGTATAAGTTATGTGCTTGTTGCATAATGATGTAGCAACCTTGGACCAGAATAATATGTCTGAAATAATCTTCCTCTTTCTCTTCTTCCCACTAGTATATGTATTTCCCACATAGGCTTCCAGTGCATGATTAAACTGATTCCAATGGTTGGTTTACAAATAGAATGGATTTCATCTAATGTGTACTAACTGACAGGGGTGTGGACATATTTCAAGATTACTCTTTCCAGAGTTAGTCAAACTCTGGATTGAGCCTAAAGGTGCCAACTCATCTGGATGTCAATAGAGGTTGTTTCAGATCTACCAGTGGTTGTCACTACTAACACCAAAACAAGAGGAAGGTGGTCAACACAATGACAGAATATTGAAGCAACAAATTGTAATAGCTTCTGGTAGTTGTTTTGCTTGTCCTACATTTGCAATTGTGAAATGTGCTGATTGTTCATAGGCTGCTTAAGTAGCATGTGCTGTGTTTTCAAGACCAATGGGATTTGTGATTGTTTTTCACAACTATGTAACTGTAATGTTATGTATTTCTGAAGGACATGATATTTCATTGTATGTTTAAAACACTGTAATAGTTCGAGTCCAAATGCTGTCCATGTATATGGCCCCAATGACTTAAGTGCAAGAAGGACCAGAATCCTGTATCAGCTATTTTGTTAAGCATACACGATCAAGTAATTGTTTGTCAAAAACAAAAGGTTTGTTTTTATCCCTACACTTTCCACATTAATACAGTAGCATGCTTAACTAAGTAATCATCTCTGGCTGGATCTATGATCTTCTAGATTGACTCATTTATAATTGCTATTAAGTCACAGTTTTAACAGGATTAGTATTTTTACTGTTCGGCCTAAGGATTGTTTTTATGATGTTGTGCTGTGTTATTGTGATGTGTTTTTTTTATTCCTGATATTTTGACTTTGTTTACATTTTACTTTCTGCACTGTGTTTTAATCTGAGTTTTTTTGGGCTTACCCCTAGTAAGCCGCCCCAAGTCCCTTTGGGGAAATGGAGGCAGCATATTAAAATTAAATTATTATTATCATTATAATCATTATTATTATATCAAGAATTGTAACTTCCCTTTCAAATTACTCAGTTGCATGGAGGTTCATTCTGTTGTGGATTACAGCACAAATTAATTATATTTCCCTCATGTTTTGGAAGGTCAGTCAAAAAGAGGATATTTTATTTATAATTTATTTATTTATTAATTTCAACTTAATAACCCGCCCTCCCCGAGGCTCAGGGCGGTTTCCAAGCATATACACAATACATCAAGATAAAAACATCTAAAAACACACGAAAACACTTTAAAATACCATGACAGTCATGGTCAGTTACACAATAGTTAAAACAGCAGATTCAATAGCAGCGGCAGACCAGCTAGGAGTTGGCCGTTCAGGCGGTGGTCGGGCCAAATGCCTGCCTGAACAGCCAGGTCTTACATGACCTGCGGAAAGCCATCATACTTAACTTAGTAGTTGATACAGGATTGCAGCCGTAATTGTTTCAAGGAAAAAAGGTTTCATAAAGATATTTTATAGACATTAAATACTTTTTTAAAACTTGCTATGCTTAGTTCTTTCCATGAAGTATTTTCTATGTATAGCTTTATTGGGATATATTTAACCTCCAAACTAGATTGATCTGTCAGAAATGTTTTTCCTGTAAGGGCTGTTGGACTAGTTGGTCATTGTGGCCTCTTCAAACTCTATGTTCTGCGTTACCGATCATCTTTCTGTTCATATGTAGTCAATCTTAAACATCATAAGGTTGCCTGTGCTGAGCCAAGCTGGATTTCACAAAAATGAAAGCATAGTAATAACACTGATGAAAGAGAAGTGAAAAACATGCATCAGCTCTATCGTCCTCATGCAGCAGACTTCAAATATGAATTCTAACCCACATTCAAATTGCATATCCTTAAGGTTTCAATCACCTATATTATCATTTTTAATTAGTGCATGGAGAAGCATGGGATCTTGTCAATAGAGATCATCTTGGAAATAGTATATCAACTACCAAAGTCACCAACCTTTATTTTTTAGAAACCAGCAACTGTAAAATCAATTGGAAACCTATCTGAAAAATCAATATAAAAACCACAAGCTACTAAGGATGACAATTCAAATTGGCCTCCACTTATACTTGACTTTCAAAATGCTGAGACACCATTAAGTGATAGTCTGTCAAAAACAAAGGACTTTTTATCTCCACTATTTCCAGAACAGTACAATAATAAATACCAAATTAAAGCATAATATCTAGTAAATGAAAACACTGTGCTGGTCAGTGACCATAATAAAGTTTTGTTGTTGTTGTTAAATGAAAACACAGCAATACATTGGTAAAGTCGTTATTAAGTCCTGGTTTAACAGCAAGACTGTATGGTTTGGAAGGCATTCTATGACCATTAGCTTGGAGAACTTCAATACAGCACTACACCACTTCATTGAGAAGTCTTCCAGAAAGCAAGGAAAACAGAAGGGAAAGATAAATCCCCAATTCAAGTGCTCGACATCAGATAGGTAACAGGTGAATAAAAAACCTAGTAAAAAATACAAAATCCCCTAATAGCCAACTTGTTCCTCTTCAGTTGTCCAGTAATACTTCAAAGACCTGGGTGCCTACAGTACAGAAGACTATGTATTGTAAATTGGAAAAATGAGAAGAAACCCAATAAAATTATGTAGCATCAATTAAGAATTGATTGGGATGAAAAATGATTAAATGGAAGGAAAGAACACCATGTTAGTAGAAATTAAATCCTCTTAACGAAACAAGAAAGGATTTAACAACTATATCAGGAGAGAATTGAAGGCAATGTTAAATGAGATGTACTTGAGTTTATGAAATGTCTGAACTACATAGTTATAAAAGATGTAAGTGCAATTATGCAGAAACAAAAGCTCTGATGGTTCAGGTGATGACATATAGAAGGTATGGATATGTGATAAAATGAATAAACAGCTAATGCTTATGTTAGACAATATATTTTCTGAAATCACAGTAATCAATATTCACCCGTGTCATGGCTGCACCTTGAAGAGTAACAGTATTTCCAGACTAGATGTAGATGTAGGCTAGCAGCTAGCAAAGTTATTGGGAAAGTATTTTTGTACTATCATTTCCAAATATCCCGGTATGCTGGCTGCAAGGTTCTGGGACTTGAAGATCCAAAACAGCTTATCTAAGTCCTGAGATAGCAAACAGCACAGGCTGCAGATGGCAGGTCAATAGGGAAAACTTTGAAGCCTGTTTATCTGTCTCTTTTATGGCTATCAAGATGAAATGTGGAAAACTTGTAGGCAACGTTTACAACTTTAAGCCTGCCAGGTTTCAGAATATTTCAGTCATCCACTAATTTTTTGAATTTTTAAAAAAATTACATTTTTTTTAAAAAAAACCCAGTATTCTCTTGAATTTCTGGAAAATTAGATGACATAAGCAGAGCATCAATCCTGCAAAGCTTCAGAAAGAGTCATCTACCGATTTTTAAGAATTAGAAAAAAATCAATTAAAATTATTTTGTTTTTTTAAAAAAAACTACAGCTTGAAATGCTCCAAAACAACACATCTTTACTAATGTCTCCAAAAAGATTTTGGAGGCTTCCGTTTCATTCCATTCATTGGACCAGTCCTTTTCTTATTAGTAATTCAGAGTTTTGTATTAACAAATCATACAAATCTCCAAATTATGAAACAGACCTTCAAAGCTTTGCCCAGCCCTACTAGCAACAGAAAGAAGGTCATCGGGGAGTCTTTATCTACCTGATTTGAAAGCTACATGACAGGAAATTTATTTTTGTAGCAAGCGGACATATTCTTTGTATTGAGTTGGTATAATAGGCACAAGACCTACTGCCTTGCTATATAATGAGCTGCTATCACAGTCTGCTGGAATGTCTACATGGCAACCTAAACAACTTTTCAAGATAACCTCCATCTTGGATGTTATTTAATAAAGGCTATGGATTCATCAGATTGATTGTTTATATGCTATTTGTGAGTGATCAATGTGGATCATATTCCAAAACTCAACAACATGTGGATTCAACTAGACACAGGATTAATCCAGGAGTCTGATGAATTCAGACTGGTGCCCCTCATCTCTTCTCACACAGGTGTCCTGGAATGTGGGTTGGTCTTGTTGTGGGGTGTATGCTCTTGCCAGGTTGTAGAAGGCAATTGGCAGGAATGTGGGGGAACTGGACACAGGGCCTCTAAGAAACAGTAGAGTTGGTCCAGCTGATCTACATGTCTCCTGTGTGGTTATTCCAGGGGTGGGCAATTACCGGCCCTCCAGGTGTTTTGGACTTCAACTCCCAGAAATCCTAACAGCTGGTAAACTGGCTAGGATTTCTGGGAGTTGAAGTCCAAAACACCTGGAGGGCCGGTAATGGCCCACCCCTGGGTTATTGTTTCATCAAAGTAAGGTATACACCAAGGACAAAGAGCCCTTTTGCACTCTTCATCCTAAAAAAAATTGGATTATACGTGTCCACAGAAAGATAAGGGAAACTTAATACTGAACCAAGAGTACAGAAAGCAAAGTACAGAATCACCATTTAGGACTACCAATTTTAAGTTATCTAAATACTGTGAAAATTATTCCCAGGTCAGTATCATAAGATGTTTACAATTAATCAATGGATAAAATTTTGTGCAGCTTCCTGGTATCACTGAAAATTACAGGAAACAATGGATGCTAAGGTATAATAGTATTCTGCATGTTCTTATGTAACTGTCACATTTGTGAAAATATCTTTTGAGCTGTGTACAGTTTTTCACCACAATACTTCCTTTTTATGTCTTGGTTTGTCAAAAAGATATTTATTACTTTGCACTGTGAGTTGCTGCCAGGCATTTATTAAAGCCACCCCTGCAAATTCTTTTGTCATATAACAAAAGAAATGATCCACTCTTGCTCAGTAGATGTTGCTACCTTTGTCCTAAACCTAATATCAGTTTCAATGGTACATATTGACATTAGGTGTGCTTAGGATCACAGCTTTTTGTCTATGTTTAAGCATGTCTAGTTCACGTTATCTACACTCTGCTCTAAAATATTACCACATGCTGGGAAATATTTTCAAATCAGTGTGTATGAATTTAGGAAAGGTTTTCTGTTGATTGAATTAGAAACGTTTCAAGATGTTCAAAATGTCTTCGATTTGTTGGATAGCAATATCTTTAAAAAGTATTTATCTGATAAGTTCAAAAACATATGATGAACTCTAAAGAAAAATGTAAGGTAGGCTTCTCTTTCTTAGTTTTTGATTTTACGTGTAATGGAACTGGGTGTATAGGGAAATACATTTTATTGCTTGCATTAATGAACATTTCCAAAATTAATCAGTATCATCTTCAACTCTTCCCATCATTTTCATATGCAAAGGAGGGTGCCTCAAATAAAACCTTTTATTTCATTTTCTAGATAAAATTGAAGATGAATTGGAAATGACCACAGTATGTTACCGGCCTGAAGGACTGGAACAACTTGAGGCACAAACCAATTTTACAAAGAAGGAACTTCAAGTGCTTTACAGAGGTTTCAAAAATGTAAGAAAATGAATTAGTACAATGAAGTGATTTCTTTACAGAGGTTTCAAAAACAGGAGGAATGTAAAAAGAAATATATGAATTAGTACAATGAAGTGATTTCTAATTTCTGATTACACCATTATACTGGATTTGAAAAGTAAAGCAGACTGAGGAATTTGCAGAGCATAAATTAATATAAGATGTGAGCTGTTTTCCATTTTCTTTATTTCAAATGGATAGCTCACAAATATTTGGAGTTTGACATGGCCACAGTATTTTTATTCTTTTTAATATCTTTGGCATTATATTCCTTGATTTGTATGCTATTGTAATTCATCCAGTTCAAAACTAATTTTAAATTGTTTAAAATATTTTCTTCACACATAGATTTTGGGACTGCTGCTAGCATAAGGGGGCATTTCGGTCCATGGTGCCCTCCATAAATCAAGGGGATTTATAGAGAAGGTGGTGGAGAAATGCATTCCAAGGGCAAGTAACTAGGTATTTGTTCCCATGCTTCAGACAATGGGACATCTTTCGTTCTTGTTGAGGTCATTTCAGACAGGCTGCCAGTGTCCTAAAATATTCTTTACTCTTTCTCAAACTTATGTGGACCCTTGGTATCTGCTAGGTGTGGTTCCAGGACACTCCCCACCCCACCCCCCATGGATACTGAAATCTATGGATGCTAAAATCCCACTAAATACAGTGGCATAGTATAATGTTATCACTTATAAAAAATGAAAACATCAAGACTGACCTTTCTGATTTGGGGGGCAGGATATTTTTCAAGCTATAGATGGTTACTCCATGGATACAGAGGACCAACTGTGTACAGAATTGCATGTTATGGAGATAAAAGACCAATAGATTTGCATGCAGCTAAATGAATGTATGGCTATCTAATCCCTTTTCTGCCTTAGTACAGATAGTGTTTCTAATGTATTTCACACCTGGGGTGGATCATTTTAAACACATTTAAGATTGGGGGGGGGTGGAGAGAAGAAATCATCTGTCAGTCAATGTCTGCTGAATAACTGCAGGACACTCCAATTTCATACTCATTTTAGAAATGTGAATATTGAGCATTAGAGGCCGTTCATTCACTATATATCAGGTCACGGCCACAATGCGGGCTGGTTCCATTATTAGCTTTTCTGCCTTTCCCAAGCTGAGCAGTTCAAGAAAAACACAAACTCATCCAAGCACAGTTCTGAAATAGGGGAAAATTTAACAGTAAAAGCCTGGTTAAGAAAATTCAAACACTTGTGAAGGCAAGACTGCCTCTACACTGTAGAATTAATGCAGTCTGATACCACTACCATGGCTCAAGGCCGTGGAATCATGAGAATTGTATTTTAGTGAGGCACCAGCACTTGTTGGTACAAAGGGCTAAAAAGACTTTGTAAAATTGCAACTCCTAAGATTCCATAGCACTGAGCACAGTTAAAGTGGTGTCAAACTGCATCAATTTTCCATTGTAGAGGCACCTCAAATTTTCTGCTTCTTTCGCCTTCTGGTTTGGAGCAATGGATAGGACATAGGCCAACCATGTTTATTCAAAAATGTGTCATATGAGCTTCATATGAAGAAAAACCCAAAGTTCTTCATCATGACCAACAAACATAGTGTCTCAATGATGTTGAGAGGTATGCACAACTAATTTCCAGGCCAGTAGCTTTATGCCAAGTGTCTGTAGGTATGATTGTCAAAAATGTTACTTTAAAAATGACAGAGCAAATAAATATCTGCAGAGTTATTCAAGAAATTTAGCAGGTAACTGCCCCTCCTCTTGTATTATTGGTCTGTGTGAGAGCATCAAAATGCATTGCTAACCTGAAACAAAGAATTTGAAGCATTGGTTACAGAGAACGGAGCTCTGTTCTAAACATTTAACTGGGGAGTGAGAAACAACTAAATCAGGAGGAAAATAGTGATCAACTAATATGATATAGTGAAAGGTTTTCATTTTATGGCTCTTTTGCTAAGGGATATTAGATGTCAAGATCTGATTTAAATGCTTCATATTTCAGGAGGAGTTTGATTCTGTAATATTATGTTGTCTGCTGACTGTTACCTAAGATTACCTAGCAAGCATAGCTTAGAAAGTTACTTAAAAGGAGAGTGAATATAATTACTTGTTGAAATCACACATAAATGAGCTGAATATAATCCTATTCCCATTCTGTTTTGGATGGCTTCAGCGTGTCATTATATTCATTCATCTGAAAATTAGCTTTTGAATTTCCAGATGCATGTTGACAAGTTTCCTCATAGAATAAAATTATTTTATTCTATGAATTATCTTCAAATTAAGCAGACATGTTCTGGTTCTTCTGTGGCAAGCTCTTTGTGACATTAATGCATGAATCGGGCAGCAAGTCAACAATAACCCCTTCCTGTGGTTTGCTGCTTTCCTTCAGCTAGCAACACATGCTCATCATTCTAAATTTATTTTTGAGCTTTTGTTCTCTGTGTGATGAAGCTAAGACTACTGTGGGAATGTTACTGCATTCCCCTGTATAGGCACAACATTTTCATCAATTGCAGGGCCAAGGATCATGCAAGTCTTTGGATATTTTTGGACTGTGTCTGGGTAGCTCTGGCACATAGCTACCGGGAAGGGGGGGGGGGGGTTGTAGTACATATGGAAGAATTCCACTCCTGGTTTTCCGTATTATCTGAACTTTAGCACTTTCAGATTTCACATCTAAGCTGGCTTTCTATGGACCTCTTCACACGGTCATGTCATTTCACCAGCATGCCCTCCCTCCTTCTCCCATTACATGGTAAGGACGGGACATGGCATGTTGGCACCCTATTCCTGTCCCCATCAGATCAGTGAAAGGGCAGCATCATGTGTTGCTGTGTTGCCCTTTCCCCCACCAAATGGGTGAAAGGGTAAAGAAATAGAGTAGCTCCGTTGGAGCTACCCAAAACACACTTTCCTCTCTGTTGTGGTAGAGGAAGCATCTTGCTATGCTTCCCCTTCATTTCAGTAGGAGTTGGGGTTGGGCTAAGCAAGTGTCATTTGATGGATCTCTGCAGACCCAATCCAGAGGAAAGAAAAGGGGTCATAAAACCGCCAGTGTGATGAGGCCCAAAGTCTGTTTCTCACTGAATGAATTTCAAGAAAGGGAACATATTTATTTATTTATTATTCGGGCTTCTATGCCGCCGACTCCCTGAGGCTCGCGGCGGCTTACAGGAGCCGAAGGGCACAGTATAATACAGGCAATAAGCAGTTAAAAACAATTAAAAACAACAGCAGTACAGTAATTAATAACATAGTTAAAACAATGAACAGCACATCATCCTCAGAAGAACGAATAGATGGCGGGGCATGGGCAGGACTTACTCATATGAAAACTTGCCCCATGTAGATCTACAAAAAGGTGAAAACCTGTGGCCCTCCACATATTTTCAAGCTTTAAATCACACAAGTTAAAATGGAGGTGTAGTGTATCAACCATAAACTTTAAGATCTTAGTTTTATGAAGTCTTAATGGAGCCCCCCTTTTGTCTCTAGTGTACAAATATATGGCAATGCATATTAATGTGCATCATTAACTAAACAGAATATTAATCAAAGTTCTTCACACTAGTTTAAAGTTGTCATAGCTATGCTGCTTCTAGTAGAAATTAAACGAAAGAGCATACCTGCTTAGTTCCTCAAGAATTAAGCTTTGCAAGTCAACTACAGTATCTAACGTTGTTCTTTACAACTAATGAGGTCTCTTGAGCATTCTTGGCTCTTATGAAACTAAACTGTGATCATTTAGGTGCAAATGAATTGGAACAAGTGGATGAATCTGAAAGAAGTTGAGATATCCAAGCTGCATCTGGATGATCTATTACTGTATTGCCTTTTATGGTGTTTCAGAGTAATTTGCTCAGAATCTTGACTAAGAGCACAGAGAAGCATCCAAATGGGAGGAATAATGCAGGAAGAACATCCAAGTTTATTTACTTTATGCAAGCCAGTCTTACCAGCCCAGAAAAAGTGATAGCATTCCAATAAGTCAATACAATAAGACCTCAAGTGGCAATATGATGCTGATCTATGAAAGAGAGGCAAACATATCATCTATGAACAAAGGGCTTGCACATAATATGCATATGCTAATTTATAAGTATTAACACATAAAAGAAATGCGCTTCAAATCAGGGCTTCTTAAGCTTTTCCCATTTATGACCCTATTTCATCCAAGAAAGTTTTACGTATGTAGGTATATAAAATATGTATAAAAATCAAACATTTACTGATTACAAATCAGCACTTGCAGGGCTTGCTAAACAACAGACTTATTTCTCTTTGTGCGGAGCTCAGCTGAATTTCCTTTAGTGTGGAGTCTGCAGGGTCTACTGTAAACAAAGTGCTTTGTTGCCAATGGATTTGCATAAATGGGTTGCATTCAGAAAGCTTTTACTGTGGCCAAATTTTGTGTTACCCCCATCATTGAGCTAAGACAACCCCATTTGGGCTAAGGACCCACTGTTCAAGAAGCAGTGCTTCAAACAACCAGATTTCATCCCACCTTCTCTCTTATATAAATAAATTTTAAATAGATATGTTTTAAACTATTTATCATCATCATTTCATTTGTTTCCTATACTTTCCAACACATGTATTCTCTTGTCTCTCCTCAGTAGAACATTTGTTTATTGTTTTGTTGAAGGCTTTCATGGCTGGAATCACTGGGTTGTTGTAGGTTTTTCGGGCTATGTGCCATGTTCTAGAAGTATTGTCTCCTGACGTTTCAACTGCATCTGTGGCAGGCATCCTCAAAGGTTGTGAGGTCTGCATAGATACAGGCAAAACATCAGGAGAGAATGCTTCTAGAACATGGCCATGTAGCCTGAAAAACCTGCAACAACCCATTTGTTTATTTTAATCCTTTCATTTAAGTCTTATGTCTCCCAATAAAATCAATAGGACTTAATAGCACTCAATTTTACTGGGATTTGACTCATTGTCTGCTTATTCAATAGCCTCCCTCTCATCTGCACTTCAGTGATTACCATTTGTTAGTAGGTGGTGTCTGCATATGAGGAATTTAATTCGCCTTGATTTCTTTCATTCTCTTCTCCCTAAGCATCTTCTGCCCTGAACTTGTTAAAGCAGAAAAATAAAATTAAAGCAGACGTCACATCTTTCCCACCCAAGTCTGTACTTTCAAGTGTGCTGTTAACTGTGTTTGAAAACTGTCTTATGCTTACAGCACAGTTCATTTACCTGAATATGAATACCCTAAAGGCAGCAGATGTCATCTAATCTTAGAAGCTAAGCAGAATCAGTTCTGTTATAGTACTTGGATGGGAGCCTGCCAACAAATATTGTAAACTATATTTCAGTAGAAAGAACTGGTAAAACCACCTCTAAGTATTTTTGGCCATGAAAACCTTATGTAATTCATGGGGTTACTATAAGTTGACAAGTGACTTGAAGGTACACACACATGAGAGAGAGGGGGAGGGAGAGAGAGAATTGTAATCAGGGTGCCTAAAGAACTGCAAAGCAAACCCACAATTTAAAATACGCAGATTTAATGGTCTATCCTGGTATATCTCCTTTTGATACAAATGGGATAACCCTAGGCCACACATGTCAAATGCAAGGCCTTGTGGGCTGAATCTGGCCTATCATGTCATTTTATGTGTCCCGTGAGATTTTCAATGCCAGGGCAACAAAATTGCATTTAGTTAGTATTGCAATTACAAACGGCCTTTTGAAGGGAACCATAATGCTGCTGTGGCATATGGGAACAGATAGTATTACAAATGAAAACACAACAATTCCTCCTTTTATTTTCCCAACAGGAATGTCCTAGTGGAGCTGTTAATGAAGAAACATTCAAACAGATCTATGCACAGTTTTTCCCACATGGTGGTAAGTAGGAAACATTTGAGTTGTGTTTCAAATGGTAGAAGTCATTTAGCTCAGACAAAAATACATAGGATTTCTGTGTGATAATACTGAAAGAAAGAGTAGATTAAAATACTGCAGTAGTTGCTTTTCTGCAATTTCTCTCAGTTTCTTTCATTCTAACATGTTGGACAATTATTTAAGGTAACTGGCTACACTTTATGGCAGTGGTGGCAAAACTATGGCACATGTGTCAGAAAGGGAACACAGTGCCCTCTCTTCTGGCATGCAAGCCATCACCCACACCCCCATTAAGCCAATCCCCCTGCTCGCCCACTTGCCCGCCCACCCCTTGCTACTCTCCCACTGCTCTCCTGCCTGCCACCTGCCTCCTTGTTTGCTCACAGCTCACTACTCACCTGCCTGCTGCCCACCTTCCCCCCACTTGCCACTTGCCACTCCCCACCCTGTTCACCACCTCCTGCTTGCCACCCCCCTCCACTTGCTACCCCCTGAGCAACCAACCCCCTCTTCCTAGTTTGGGCACTTCAACTTTAAAAGGTTCACCATCACTGCTTTATGCTGAAATATTCCCTCTTTGCACATTGAAGGGTGATTATTTAAGTCTAAACTGAGTTTATAGACTTCTAATTCATATACTTTAAAATTGTTTGGTGGCTGTTTATTTTTGTACAGCTGTGGTTATGCATGCAAAGCATTGCCTTCTCTATATGAATTTCAAGTCTTCAGGTACTGTGATTAGCAAATTGTCAAATCTAATTGGACTAATTTGTGAAGTATCTGACTAGCTATGTTAAGTGAGAAGGGAATAAGAAAAAAGTGACACTAGAAGTATTTATTATTTATTTATTTACTGTATTTGTATACCACCTTTCTCAGCCCGTAGGTGACTCAAGGCCATTAACAGGGTAAAATTCAATGCTTACAATATCATAAATACAATTAAAACATAACATATAATAAAAATTAAACAAATCAATAAAATATAAGTTCATAGTGTCTCCTTGTTAAAAACGTTGTCCAGTCTCATTGTTGTCGTTCCATTTTCCTATGTCAGTTACTCTGTGTTTAGAAATGTTTGTTCCAAAAGCCACATCTTAAGTTTTTTCCAGAATGTTAAAAGGGAGGTGGCCGATCTAATATCTATAGGGAGGGCATTCCATAGTCAAGGGGCCACCACCGAGAAGTCTCTGTCTCTTGTCTCTGCCAAATGTACTTGTGACATAGTCAGGTATTGTGGCAAATGGCTGTTAAAATGGTTAAGCCAAAAGGTATCTCTAGAATACATTCAGCTCGGCCATTAATGTATGTAGTTAAATTATTTTAATAACGTTCCATTTCACTGTGTTTTTGTTTTTCAGATGCTAGCATGTATGCCCATTATCTCTTTAATGCATTTGATACAGCACAGAATGGATCCGTAAAGTTTGAGGTAGATGAATCAGTATCAACTCTGTTCATTCCAGTATCGTTTAAATTAATGTCAGATCTCCCCTGCTTTGCTTTTCCACCCTCCCTCCTTTCTTTCTTTCTTTCTTTCTTTCTCATTCTTGGTTTATCCCCTTGAAAACGTTCACACATCAAGTCACATAGAAATGAACAGGGAGGATGCAATGAACTGCTTAACAGGATAATAAACTCTTTTTCTGTACATTTTCACATCCTGGTGCATGCATTTTTTCCAAGGGTAGATTTTAAAAAAAATTGAATTCTGTTCATTTCTAAAATGGGCAAATCTCATTCACAGTAGTGGCAAATGAGTCAATCTCCAACAGCTAAACAAAACATAAAAGATTATCCAACATATGTCAAATCTTCAGACTTTTTTTTGTGATGCCTAGTGGGATTCAATATACATGTTCAGAAATTGTGAATTTTGTTTTGAGTTTCTTGTCTATTTAGCAGACACCAACTTTGAAAATACTGCCTGAAAGCCAGAATCCTGAATAAATAATGAATGATATACTGGTAGTTTTGTATTGTTATAGAGAAGGGAATGTTAAAGTCAGGTATATTTTAACAAATCATCTACTGCAGAAGGAAGTTTCAAAGAAAGCTTTCTTTTGCAATTAAAATACCTTTGTATTCTACTAACAGGATTTTGTGACAGCACTATCCATTCTGTTGAGAGGAACAGTTCATGAAAAACTGCGGTGGACATTTAATCTGTATGACATAAATAAAGATGGCTATATAAACAAAGAGGTGAGATTGCTGGAAACATTAACATTTAGCCAAATTAGGTAAATGAAGGAAAGTCACTGGCTGGCTCATTTTTCAAAGCATAGTTAATGTGTGGCATGGCTGACTGATAACTGACCAATCTAGCTCATTAGGTGTTCTCTATTATATCACTGGCTCTGATTCCAGGCTACTCATGCTGCTGGAGAAAAAAGAAATAATCATGATACATTATCTTTAGATAAATGTTAAACAATACATAGCCAGATGCATCACCAAGACGCATCACCAAGATGCATCTAAACAGGGAGAAAGTCTGCATATTTTTAAAATGAAAATGATAGACTGGGGTAAACAAGTGCAGAGGTCACTGAAATGCTTAAAGGCTGTAGTTTTGTTTTCTTACATTTTGTTCTTGGGTTTGTTTTTTGTGAAGGGAGAAGGGGTGTTTGTAATGTTTAATATGGTATATACAGAAACAACTCAAACTTCATGCAGGTTTGATTTTCAACCACTCTTGAATGAGTCTGTGCTTGGTTTTTACTTTCTAAAGAGACTGTAAAAGTGTATCTTGGCAGCAGGGCCACATGGCCAAGAAGGAAGTTTCACCAATGTTCCTCAAATAATCTTTTTAAATACAACAAAAACAACAACAAAAATAACAATACTAATATAGAAGAACATTCTCAACAGCAACATCTAGCATCAAGTATTTGGATTGCACAACTAAAAGTCATGAAAAAGAAATTAAAAACACAAGTGTGTTACAAGTGTGCCATGAATATCAATGAAATTACACTTCAGCAGTAAGTGTATATGGAATTTATGCTTATTGCAATTCAGTGGAAATTGCTAGGACGAAAACACTCTAATTGGATAATGTAGAAAAGACAGACCACATGAGGTTACAGTCTTGCTAGAAAGCCACATTAACCACAACGATCATGGGGAGGTGGAACACCAGTGAACTCACTTAAAATGGTCCAGGAAGCAAAAATATTGTGAAATTGTTCCCATACCTTCTAGAGAGCATGTTTTTGGGGAAAATGGAATATGGTCAACCCTCAGTGCAGAATTTTCCCTATCCTTGCCCTTTACCCAAAAATTACCAAAATATCTGGGATATTTCCTGCTCCTGGAAGCTTCCAAGGGGTAAAAACCCAGCTGTCCCCAATGCAAAAAGAAAAAAATTAAATGGATTTCTAAATAACCTCAATGTCTAACCTTAAAGAAATACACTTTTTCTTTGCATGCTGTGTCAGCTCTGGGAGTCAAATGCTGGCTCCCAAAAAAGATCAAGGAAATTTTTTCATTCATGATACAAAGGTTAACAGGAACAGAAAACAACTACCCAGAACAGACTGACAGACTTCTAAAAAGCAAGAAGCAATGTGATTGTGGATATGACTTTCCTAAGACAGGGGTTTGAAAGAACAAAATGTCTACCTTAGCTCTTGCCAACCAGTTTCCTTGGAAAGAGATGACTACAGGGAGTAAGTTCACAACACATTTATGGCCACAGTAATAATGAGTCTCACAGAAAATTTTACAACGCGCGGAACACCATATGCCAACTTGGCCATTTTATTCTTTATCGGCTTTGCTGATTTTCATAGCAACAACCTCCTTCAATATGTTCAATAAATTACATGAACTAATTAGCTCTTTTGAGCCACAGGCTGTGCCAGACAATGTCTGCCAAAAAAAAAACAACCCTGTGCAATCTAAGGTTCCTATGGTTTGCTATGTACATCAGAAAGTCTGGTACCTCTACTGAATCTGATTACTGCAATCAAGTAGAGCATCATCCTATTATATAATGATGTATGATGTTAAACCCATTGTATCCAATGTTTAGAACCAGATAAAGTGGATACAGCATTGCATCTTGAAACATCAGCCGTCTGTGTCAGTTGTCTGAACACCTATGTGGTTTTTCTTACGTAAACATCTTCAACAGAACTTTCTGCTAACATGCTGCTATGTGTTCTTGTGTACAATATGTAGTATATTTTTGGTATTTCATGCCATTTTAAATATTGTTAAGTAGCTCTGCATACAAAATGGTATAAAGAATTTGAAATTATTTCAATTCATTGTACTGGTCCAAGGAGGCTCAAATTAGTAAACAAACCTGTGGCTATTGGCCAGATAACGTTTTATCAATACATTTTATTTTTTTATTTTCTTTAATTATTTTTATTGAATATTTCCAACTTTTTTCACATAAGACATTTTCAATGAAAAGTTAATGAAGAAAAAAAACAGTCTCAGGGCACTTTACAGACAATATGTTTATTAAGGCATAAGCTTTCATGGACTAGCATTTCATGAAAGATCTAATAATGAAAACTTTAGAGTGCTTTGTGACTTTGACCATAATAAATGTGTTAGTCTTAGATTCTTTGCTGGGTTTTGGTAAAGCAAGCAAGCAGCACTTGGCTCACACTATCACCACACCAGTAGAAAGTCAAAGAGATGCTACACCTTACTTGATGTTGTTCACTGTGTGACCTACAGCACTGGGCAGCAGTTAATGAGAGGGAAGTCATTGGTGTAACTACCTTCCACAGATAAGTCCATAAACAGAAATATATATGCTTTTGAAAATGATTCTGTCAACCATTTCTTAGACTTTAGAAAATTTATGGCATGATGGGCGCACCTTAACCAGCTGCTTAGGCAAAAATTAAACAATTGAAACTTCTCCTGACTTTGCTGCAGCTACTAAAACTAGCTAGAACAACTACATTGAATCAATAGGTTTAGATGCATGTTGGCTTAATTTAGTAATTGAGTCAATGGGTGCATTCTCATTGGGACCAGCAATTAAACTTAGATCAGAGATTGTTACTCTTTTTCTCCCCAGCACATTATCAAGCATTCTCGTCCTGCCACTCTACTCTGTAACCATGTAAATGGCATGTAATGCCTGGGCATCAACTCTTCCTTGCTGTTTGTTCTCACAGAGGCAGATGGCAGCTGCAGTAAAATTTTGTTCTGGGGTAGAAAGATTTACATAATTCCCAGCTATTAAATAGAATTTTTCATAAGAAATGATCAAGAAGCAAATGGGAAACTGTATCTGTTGTGTTTACCTCAGATTTCAATATGTGTAACATTCTTCCAATCTTAAACTCAGCAAGCCTGCTCATTTGCATTGGTGAACCCAAAATAGGGATCTTGCCATAGTAAACAGTACATTATTTTTGTTGAGAAATTAATCATGGAAGGAAGGATGATATTGCAATGTGTCACTACCATAGCCCTGTCTTATGCTAATAGAATTACTTTTTCTTTCCTTTGTGTCTTTACAATTGGAATTCTAGGAAATGATGGATATAGTAAAGGCAATTTATGACATGATGGGCAAATATACCTATCCTGTGCTGAAAGATGATGCTCCAAGGCAGCATGTAGAAGTATTTTTCCAGGTATTTTAATGTGTTTTTCCCATCCACCTGCTGTTTAACCTCATAACTCCTATACATTTATAGCCATTTTATAGGTGGCCAGATGAGTCTATATAAATCTGCAAAACTGTACAGTAATATTTGAATGCCTCTAGCTTAACAGTCTGTGGGATTTTACAAATGCATGAGTTTTATGCACTCACAATGCATGTCTTTGTATTTTATAGAAAATGGATAAAAATAAAGATGGTGTCGTAACTTTGGATGAATTTATTGAGTCGTGTCAGGAGGTAAGAACAGATGTCCTACAATAAAGCTAGTTGAAAAGAATGTCTCATGCCAAAAAAGCAGCTTTCAGCTTATTCCCATCCTGAGACGTCTGGAAAAAAATTTTCTCTTTGCCACTATGGCTCACCTTTGTGATGAATATCAAGACTAGTGCTATATTTTACATGAGGGGAAGCTAGTGTAGTGTAGTGTTTAAGTGTGGACTTAAACTGAAGTTTAAATCCATAATCAGTCAAAACACCGATTGTATAACTATGTACTAGTCACATGTACTAGTTCTCAAATTCAGAAGAAGGCGGCAGCAAATCACCTCTGAACCAATTAGCTAAGAAAGCCCTATGATAGTGTCATTTTGGGCTTAGCATAAATTGGAAACCACCAAGAGACAAACAACAATATGTAAAACAATAAAGAAGGTGATATGTAAAAGTAGCAATGGTATAACACAGCACTGACTAAATAATTTTATGTATCTTATAATAGCAATAATTTTCATTAACTGAAGCATTAACAATTGTAATGTGAGAAAGGATGTTTTAGGGATTTTTATAGCTGCAGGAAATGTGTGGCACATTATTTAAGTATGTTTAGTGCAACAGGATATTTTCCTGATGGATTTCTAAGGTTATTTGAATTAGTATCTTACAAGTAACTTGGATGTAGTTATTTTTGCAAAGTTAAAGCTTATCAAGATATAGTTATAATATCTGGATTGAAATACATTAAAAGTAATTTCCCAATCACTGTGATGAAGATAGGCTTGGAATTTGGAGAGGTTTGGGGCTGTGTACATGCACACAACAAAGAGCATAATGATAAAGGTAAAAGAATGCATTTATAAAAAACAGAATTATGAGGGTTGAATGAAAAGTAATGCCTCCACCTTCATAACTCCTCAACTACCGGCAGTACTGGTATGCGGCAGGTACTGACTTGTTCAGTAAACTCTCCTCTACAGTTCCATTTTGGCGGGAAGCCTTAGCATTGAACAGTTGTGTTGTTAAAGTGCGAAGTATGGAATCCTGCGCAGACTTAAGCAACATGCAGTCATTGAATTCTTGACAGCAGAAGGTGTCACTCCAAAGGAGATTCATCAGATAATGCAAACTGTTTATGGTGACTGTGTTGATGTGAGTACTGTGCATCATTGGGCAAGTAAGTTTAAAGATGTTGAGGTGGAAACATCTGACTTGTGTGACAAAGAGTTAGACGTCCTGTGACAGCAACCACTGATCTTCACAAGCAAAAGGTTGACAGACTGATTCAGGATGATCATTGTATCACTCAGAGAGAAATTTCAAGCATAATCAGCATTTCTGTTTCCGATAATGAAAGATCTGCGAGGACGTCATTATGCTTCTGATGAAGACGTTGAGAGAACTGTGAGATGCAGGTTGCAGAAACAAAGTGTCAACTTCTTCCGTGATGGTTTCGGAAAACTTTTTCGTCTTTGGCGGAAATGTATCCAAATTTTCTGTTGATTATGTGGTAAAGTGAATAGTGGTAGTTAAAGAGCACATTCTAAGGGTTATTTCTGTGTTTGATTTATTAAAGTATTCCCATCCAATCCCAAGTAACAAAGGTGGAGGCATTACTTTTCATTCAACTGCTGTACTACTCTTTAGCTACACTTACTTGCTTACTTAGGCAATCCCTTGTGGCCAGAGGATGATGGTCCTACAAGTGTAGTCTTGGTGGTGGGTCCATAGGTGGCTGTGGAGCCCTATTCTTGATTCGCATGTTCTCCCGCAGTGACAACATTGGTTTCCAGGTGGAAAGTGGTCCCGGTCAGGGTTGGCTTGATGCACCTTCCTCTTGGCACATTTCTCTCTTTTGCCCTCCATTCATGCCTCATTGAATTCTGCAGCACTGCTGGTCACAGCTGACCACCAGTTAGAATCCTCAAGGGGCGGGTTTTCCCCATTTTAGCTACAATCCATGAGGCATATACAAGAGAGCAAGTCCCACAGAATACAACCAGACTTACTTTTCAGTACAGAAAGAGGATTGCATATTAAGGTTCTTTTAACATTGCATTTTCAGTATAAATTCGCCCATTTTGTACATGCTTTTACTGGAAGTTGGATAAATATCTAATGTTACAGAGTACCAGCCATGTATCCTTTTAATTTGCGACCTTGTGGCATAAACAACATGGGCTGCAGGGCAGACAAAAGTGTCAGCAATTGAACTTAGGGTGGACCTCTAGCTAGGAGAGTTCAATAATACAGAACACATCAATTAAGAATTCTCTTATTTCCTTCTAAATATGAAGTGTCTTTTCTCATACTGATGGTTTCTCTATTAATGAATTTATTGGTATTTGGTCTACCATATGATTTCAAATTGGAAAGTAATTTAAAATGGCATTAACCTCCTGCCCTATAATTTTGAATGTGTTCATGCTAATAATCACTTTCAACAAATATAGTAAAGGAAATTAGCTTCACTGTAAGCTAACTGTAAGCACAGACATTTAGAGTTCTCAGATTAAATCATGGACTGACAGCCTAAAAAATATGAGCAGATGATTGCAGTGAAGCCAGGCATTTCTCCTTTCCACAAGACATCAATGTTGGATTAAAACCCTGACCATCTTTTGTGCTCACTGCTAACTCTTCCGTATGTTTATTTGGTCCCATGTGGTAAAGGGTACTGCATCTTTGGTTCTTTGTGGCACAACTTTTATTGTACTTACTGACTATTTTTAATTGACTTTACTGGCCCTATAGCAGTCCAGAGGCACCCCTTAAATCCACAATGTTGACTGATGGGGAAAACCTGATGACCTCAAAACAACATTAAGGGTTGCATGTAGCGTAAAGTCTGCACTTTCTTAACTCCAAGCATATATGGTCTACCTCAGTAGTTCCCAACCTTTTTTGACCAGGGACCACTTTAACCAGGGACCACTCTCCAACATCAGTTTCAAAAGGGTTACAAATAAGTTTTGGTCAACTTTAGATTCAGTTTGGTTATTTGGGGTGCTGATTCAGAAAATTGCATTGGATAGACCACATCAGCTCTAGTTTCTGTTAGAGAACATATGCCATCCAGTAGTCACTATCTGCTTACCCACAGAAAACCGTATTTAATAGACCTCGGCACTATAAGAGGGTTTTGCGAGACCAGTCACTCTCGTTGCAACAGTGTAGTAACAGTGAGGCCACATACCATATTTTTGTTCTTGTGGACCACAGATTGGGAACCACTGGTCTACATGTAGGTCAGAGTGTAGAAACCAGGCCAATAACTTCCTTTCAGTGATATATATGGACTCTTAATATAACTGTAGCATCTTAAACACTACAGATATGGCAGAACAGTTTGTGTATGTATTGTCAATATGTACAGTGTATTTTCTTGTTGCTTCCAGGATGACAATATCATGAGATCCTTACAGCTTTTTGAAAATGTCATGTAACAGCAGCTGAAGACCAGCACTGGAAATCAGAGACTTTATATGTAATGGGACCCTGAAGAAAATGAGTCAAGATTTTTCTCCCCACCACCCTTTTTGATGAGAGCTTTTTACTACTTGGATATAACTCAGTGTGCAAGGATTTTGTATCCAACAAACTCAATCTTGCCTCCGTCAGAACACACTGGCTATAATTTATTTCATTTAGAAGCATGTTATTAAAAACCTGACCAGAGAGACCTGCTGTTTAAATGGGTAATGAATTATTGAAGATTACATGATTTAAAAATATTCAATGTTCTGTTTGCTAATCACAAAACTGCTGCTGCTTTTGCTCTAGCAAGCTGGATTGCATATGGTAGCACAGCATCAGTAGCTTGCTTAACCATCTATTGTGAACAGAAACCCTTTTTCTCACAAGAGAAAAAACATTGTGCTGATATGTTGTTTTGAGACTGATATGTGTGAGAAGAGATCATGCAAGATGACACAAATTTAGCATACTAAATGGAGAGTGAGATAGCTTTAGGTCCTGTCTGGATGATCTGCTTATTGTGAAACAGAGTTGTGGTTTATTTGTTTCACAAGATTCAGACCATTTTTGCTTAAGAAAAGGCTGCCTGTTCAGTGATACTGTATTTCACCAGCACTTAAACTGCAGTAGATTGTTGCAGGAAGGATAATCTTCACTAGCAACTGTGAGGTAAGGAGACACATAAATAAATTAACAAGACATACATAGATTGCCGCCTTTTGCCTTTCGATTGGTAAAATAGTCATTATCGCAATCCCTTATGCAGGCAGAATACAATGTTCAAAAGTAAGTAACTTGTAGTTCCCAGAATAATCAGAAGTGTAAATAGAAAACGCAAACACCAAACTGGTTTCAAGGTAAATAATTCAATGTTTCATCATTCGTATTCTCAATATTCAAAAACAAGTTGGTTCCATCGGAAACAGAATAACAGAAATCACACCCGCAAATGCGGTATTTATAATCCTCAGTGGAGTCAAGGTCGCTGAGTTGCAGAAATAATAGATCTTTCATTCAATAACAGTCCATGTGGTAAATCATATAAACAGCAACCCAGCTTGGTCGACGGTCTAGCCATTTCGCCAATGTGGCTTCGTCGGGACCTCGCGACCAATGCTCCAAGATAGAAATGTTTCCAAATCGGTCCGGATTAAATCTAAAAAGCGAAATAGTATAACATGTCATGTGCCATCATTATATAGCTATTATCCAATAGGCTTCACGTTGTAAGAGTTTAGTCTTAATATCTGTGAAAGGAGTAGGTTTAATCCGTTCTAATACCAGAACTTGAAAGTCTTCGAAGTGATGTTTTTTTTAAAGTGGCAATATAGTAATGAATTTTCATTTTTGGTGCGGAAGCGTGAGCGGTGTTCCGAAATTCTTGTCCAGAGTTCCCTTCCCGTTACCTCAATGTAAAGTCTATTGCAGCCGCACTTTAAACAATAAATCAAATTTTTACTGGCACAGCCTATTGGATTGTCAAACTGGGAACAGAAGCTACTCCCAAACCCAGCATGAGGCAATCAGGTCTTAATGACCAGCTTACAATTGGGGAAGTTCTTTTGTAATTAGTATATGTTTTACTCTAGTACTTATATGGAGTGCCTTTTTCTTCACTCCCTGTCCGGCACGAAAATATGATGATAGTATTTACCACTATGATGATTTTGTATAATTAATTGGTATGTATTTACAGCCTTTCCCTTGTACAGTTCTCATTGAACGCTCTATTGTGCATGTATGGTACATGACATGTTATACTATTTCACTTTTTAGATTTAATCCAGACCAATTTGGAAACATTTCTATCTTGGAGCATTGGTCGCAAGGTCCCGACGAAGCCACATTGGCGAAACGGCTAGACCGTCGACCAAACTGGGTTGCTGTTTATATGATTTACCACATGGACTGTTATTGAATGAAAGATCTATTATTTCTGCAACTCAGCGACCTTGACTCCATTGAGGATTATAAATACCGCATTTGCGGGTGTGATTTCTGTTATTCTGTTTCCGATGGAACCAACTTGTTTTTGAATATTGAGAATACGAATGATGAAACATTGAATTATTTACCTTGAAACCAGTTTGGTGTTTGCGTTTTCTATTTACACTTCAGAATACAATGTTCGGACATGATTAGATTTTTCCTGTGAGCCTTCCATCCAAGTTTTTTTAAATATTTCAAATGTGGAGAGCAACAGGGATATCACTCCTACAATTATCCAATGTTTTCCCTTATATATGAGTGGCTCCTATTTTACAATAGAAAACCTATGGTTCCCAAAATGTCATTAAATCATAAATCCAATCATGTGTGAACATTACCCACACATCTGGAACTGACAAAAACCCAACATTTGCCATGGTACAAAATCCCACCCTGCTCCACCACTTACAAGTGGCAAAGGCAGTAGCAACAGGGCTGCCTTGCGCACTAGGCTTTTTAGGCTCAGTACCTGGGACCTATGAAAATAAGATTAACAAAAAAAATACCAGGAACTGGGAAGAAAAACAAACATTCAAAATAAGGATAGTTTCTACTTCTAGTTTTTAATAGACATGCATGTTTTGAGGTCCATAGAGGTCAACAGAATGTTTTTTGGAATGCTATCTGTCCCTATTGGTATGTCAGGGCAAGGAGTGAAGTCAAATGCAAGAGTGCCTAAGGCCTATGGAAATCTATATGTGGTCCTGATTAGAGGCATGCTTGGACCCAGTTTTATGGACACAGGCAACCCATTATTTTTCTCCTCTTTCACTTACAAGTGTATCTTAGCTTCATAATTCATTATTCATACAGGACACAGGAACATAGAAAGCTTATAATGAGCCATCCATTTGGCCATATTACCCAATATTGGTGACACTGGATGAGAATGGCATTCCAGAATTTCAGGCAATCTTCTTTTTTTATTCCATATGGAACTGCCAGGAATTGAACGAGGGGCCTCCTCCATGTAAGAAATGAATTTTTATCGATTAACAATGAAGATATACTTAAGCAGGCAAACTCTGTGACATATTATACTTAGCAGGTTTGATTCTTTGTTTTTGTTGTTTTCAGTGACCTGAAAGGTCTATAGTCAAGACCTAGCCACTTGTATTTTTGAATGGTTGCAAAATCAGAAGACACATGTGCTTCTTATGCAGGACCAACCTCCCAGCAATGAAGGATGGTGTCAATAGAAAGGATCAGATATTATTTTGTATCATAACAGTATCACATTAACTGACAGCAGCCCACCTAATGTTTTGAAAGCAAGGGCCTTGCTGATATGAACTTGGATCATGAACAAAAAATTCCAAGAGTTCTCAAGTAGAAAAGCATGCATGATATGCTCCATGTAGTAGAACTAAGTTATCAAAAGGTTGGATATGTAAAGTACATTAGAAGTAAGGGTTTTTTTTCAGTATACAAAATAAATCAAAGCCATGAAACTGGAGCCCTGATCAAATATTAAGCACACATTGATTTTGCTGGTTGGAGCTCCAGTTTGTAATATACTAATGATATTGAGGAATCAGGAAAAAAGTAGTCATGATCTCTGAATAAGGAATGGTTTAGTGCAGGCATAGGCAAACTTCAGCCCTCCAGGTGTTTTGGATTTCAACTCCCACAATTCCTAATAGCCAAAACCTGGATGGTATTTCTGGGAATTGAAATCCAAAACACCTGGATGGCCAAAGTTTGTCCATGCCTGGTTTAAAGTATTTGAAAGATATCTTTTAAGAGGTTTTAAAATATGATTCATACTTAAGATCAAATGAGATTTTTAAATGGACATCTTTACCTTGATTAGGAGCAGAATAAACCTTCTACATGTGGTTTGTCCCAAGAGTAATGAGAATATTAAAAATATTTAACATACATGCAATTTGAACACCAAACTTGGCCTGTTCCAAAGCATCACTTGAAAGGAAATAATGAATGTTTTAAAATGAATTTTGATGCACACTATATCAAAGCAAGATGTTTTTTGAAAGAAAACAGAAAATGAATTATGCTGCTGAATTTTTCAAAGCAGATACTATATCCTCTGCCACTGCATTTCTAACTGTAAACAGTTATTTGCTATTCATACCATATTGCCCCAATCCAACTAGTTAGCCATGATGTATGACACAATATTTTGTGATGATTTGTGTTCTTTTCAAATGGAGCTTATTCCAAGAAACTGTGTTTAGTGCAATTTTTACAACTTGTTTGGAAGAAAATACTGATGAAATAAGTGGCCTTAATTGCAAGTAAACTTGGTTGAGATTAGATCACTTAATGTAAATACCATGACTTTCAGTGGGAGCTTGAACCAACTGGATTGAGGCCATAACCACTTAGTTTGGAGAGAAGTTATAGTTACTGCTGTGCCTTCTGTGAGCTTCATGAATTCCTTCCAGTACATCTAGCACTATGAGGTTGAACACTAGAACACAGGCCAAGAATGAGTTGTATATTATCATGTACAGCCACCGCTGTTAGCACTGGATGGAATAATAGAACATTCAAATGCGAAGCAATGCAAGACCTGATTCTTACTATGAGTTCCCATTTTAGATAAAGAATTAGTGCCAAGACCTTCAAAGCCCACTGGAAAGTGCCACATGTTTTGGTTTGCACAATGGTTTAAAAAGCTTATTGCCTGAACAGGTGGCTATGGACAGAGGGAAAAAAACAAGGGAGGGTCAGCAAGCAAGAAGTGTCTTAGCTTTCACTATGCCCTCTCCGACCATCAGATTTCCAGGACGATTCTGCATATATTTTTTACAAACAGATAAAATGTTGTTGTTGGCAAGGAAAATATATTTTAAATATGACATTCATAGTTCTATATTTTATAAATCACATTAATTGTAAAGCCTGAATGTGTGTAGACATCTGTATAGCTGATGGTGAGTGTAACTGGATTTGTCATGTGACTCGTAGGATAGCAATGTGTTCTCCCAGGATACTATAAGGTCTTCTTAGAGTCTTGAAACTCTATCCCCACTGACTCTCCACGTATACGCCTTCCGAGTTGATCATTGATGAAGTAGGTTGATGCATTTAGAAGCTTAAGGCATATTAAGCCCATTAATGTTTAAATGTTTTGTTCCCCTTCCAAAGAAAATATATCAGGCATACCTAGGCAAATTATAGGCATTCTTTTCAAATCTGTAGTAAACAATTATTTTTAAAAATAGTGCAGAGATTTGGAAATGTGGCCCATAAAATGTTGTTGGATTGAAACTCCCTTAATCACTGATTGTATATTTTCTGTGGGAAATAGAATATATGCAATCACTGATTGTATATTTTCTGTGGGAACTCCTATCTATTTCCAGAACTGCTTCCAGAACATAAGGACTGAGCTCCTACATGGGAAGTGTAAACAGTCCACATGTGTAGCTTCCTTCCTTAACAACTGTCAAGCTTGAGGAAGCTGCTGGTGCTGCCATAAATGGGAGAAACAACTGAGCAAAATGACTGCCTATCATCTCTTTCTAGTCTATTAGGTCCCTTCTGCACTACCATATAAAATCCAGATTATCTGCTTTGAACTGGATTATATGGCCGTTTAGACTCAGATAATCCAGTTCAAAGCAGATAATGTGGCTTATATGCTTTGATAATATGTATTATATGGCAGTGTAGGCATTAGAATGAGAGAAGCAGTAGAACAATGACTTTGGATCTCACATATCTTACTCTTTCTAGCAAAGTGTAGAGTGGATGAGAGTCATCCATACTCCTTGGTTACTGCTCTCCCCTTCCATAATAGTGGTGGTTCACAGGCCCCTTCTACATAGCCAGATACTCCAGATTATCAAATCTGAAAGTCCACATTATCTGCTTTGAACTGGATTATCCGAGTCTACACTGCCAGATAATCTAGTTCAAAGCAGATAACCTGAATTTTATATGGCAGTGTGGGGGAGGGGGGCTGCTTTTGACCAGTGTCCAAGGAAATAGACAATAGTCCTATCCGCCTGTTCAGATCAAAATGTATACTCTTGTAAAACATGCATGTCACTAACAGAATTCTGGGCAAGATATACAGTATTGGTCACTTTTCATGGTTTGCATCTGATACTATAAATACAGATTAGTAGGTGGTGAGCAAACATGAGAAAGGTTATTGCAAGCACTAGTGGCCAGGCTAAAGGTAATGTATTTTTCCTTTTTCATGACTAGCCTTCCTGCTGGTTATCTATTATGCACCAAACCACATCATCTTTTCATATCTCTACCATGATAAAACTAAAATCCCACCTTTTCCCATTATCCTCAGAAAGTTGCCAATCAATATGTTCTACCCCCAGGAACTCCAAATTTTGCAGGTCAAAAAGTCCTGCCAGGGCCAAGGTTTACATGTGGACTTGCCACCAATAGCACAATGGTTCTGCTCCTGTTATTAGTGAGATCCGTGATAAAACTCTAGTGATTTCAGCATACCTTTGTAGACTAATGATTCAAATAGACATAGTATTTCCCATCTGCAATGAAAGTTACTAAAGACCATAATAGTCATTACATATAATTTACATTTTTGTTTCTCTTTTTTAAAATGTATACTGCAAAAAGACTAAAGCCATTGTCCCTTTTTATCATCTCTAATTATAAACTCTAACTGTGATGATGCCAGGGTCCTTAATACTCCAAGTATTTTTATTTCTTCACTTAATTCCCTTTATTGTTAATGAAGGTCTCACCCATGAACTGGATCTATGAATACAGCATGCAGCCTGACTAATATGTAAAGGTGACAGAGCCATGTATCATTCATAATAGTGCCATTTAGTACTGGGAAATGCGATCACTTGTGATAATGACCATGATCCAACCAAAGTTAAGCACTTCATCAAAGTTGATTGATTTAAATAGGAGAGGCCCAAAAATGACTTTGGAATAGCCATAAAGCAAGACAGAGTTTTCTTAGAGAATTACAGTGGTATAAATCTAGGGTTACACTGATAGTTGCACTTATTGCATACTTCTCTTATGCAAGTAATTCTCCTTCGTCCCAAAGTACAATGAATGGCCAGTCCATGTGGCATACTTGTGTGTCCCCTAAAAAATCCCATTTGAACAAAAACTGAATTTGCTCTGAATATTCATCAGAATGCCATCATTGCTGCCAATTTACACTCCACTGGAGTTTTAAACACAATCTCAGCCTCACTATTGTGTGTCTTTGAAGATGTTGCTTAACTTTGCCTGGATCATGCCCAGTTTTAGTATTCTATGACCATTAAGGAACTCAGCTTGATCATCACCCATAATTGCAATATTTATGGCAAAAACTTGATGATAATAAGAGAAATACTGTGATCAATTGATTTTGCATCATCCTGAATTTTGCAAGCATTCTATAGAAGGTAGTTTGTTGGTTAAGGTTCTAAGTTTTTAAATGCAAGTCTTTTCCATTGTACAAACTGTTCACAAATGTAATTGTTTCAGCAATGTCCAATATGTCTGTCAAGGATTAAATTTAAGTTCTTAAAGTTGTGTCATGAGTACAGTTTTTCCAAATGTTATTTATATGCAGTTTGTTAAAAATGGAAATGACAATAATGATGATGCAAAAAATAAATTAATGTGTCTGCTGCTTTTGATGTTAGTTTTTCCTCTTACTCATTGAAATGTCATGAGTGACCATGAATAACACTGATTGTAATGGTTTCAAAGGAGACATGTTGCAATGTTCAGTTGGAATGACAGATTAGTGGCATCCCAGAAATGTTGTCATGCTACAGAAAAACATTCCCAATGTGTTAACATGAGATATGTAATTCATAAGAGTGCAGTGATGTGATAGCTTTCTCCTTCCCCATGAAACATCTGCCATAGCTTTTAAGGACATCATAAAAATTAATAAAATTTCATGAGAAGTCAAGCCATTCTATCAGGGCAGCAATGCATAATTTCACTTGTGTGGATATTAAGATCAAACAACAATTTGTAAAATATTTTGTTGAACATTTTCAAAGATTTTGGTTTTATTAATAAAAATATATGTACATAAAATTATGTGTATTTCTATCTTATGTATGCTCAGGACCAATTCTGCTTTGGGGGGGGGAGTCTTACAGAAAATTCTTGCAGATAATGGGGTGCCGTGATTACTTGAATATTGACTGGTCATTTGAGACACACAGAGATAGTTCAATACCACATTTGCGGTATGAAAGTTAAGAGACCTAGGGCTCATTTAATCTGGGCAATGTAGCCCAGTCTAGATATGTCCCAGAGAAGCCCTGATTCTGCATATGTATGCTTAATGCAGGACTGCTGTCATGATGGATACACTCCATTGAGGCAGTCCATATTTCACTTCTTCCTAACCTGCCATGGAACTGAATCCAAGCTCCAGACCATTGTGGGTCCTTCTACTGATATCAGACCAGCAAGAAAGAAGATAAGTAATCCCCATCCTTCTTTGTTGGCCATATAGGTGCTCTATTCTGATATCTGGAAAGGAGCATGTGATAGTTAGGAATTCAAACAAAGCTTCATGTCTAGTAACCAAATCAATGCTTGCTAAAGCTATATTGTTGGACTGCTCCAAGCCTGGATTCTGGAGGCATTCTGGCTGTTGTAGGGCAAAAAACTAACTTTGCCAAGCTATGCTCAGAAACAGTTCTTTTTGTATTTGATGGGCTTTACTTAATTGTATATGTGTTTAATGTTTAAGATGGATATATCTTAGTATGGAAATAATTCTTCTGGGAGGGAAGCCATAATACAACTAAGTATTTACTTCATCACAGGGCAGATCTCAACATCATTGTGGAGGTGATTCTAAGTTTGCCTGTTGCAAGTCAGCCACTTGAATGGGCTGAATATGAGGCACCTATAAACTTGCCCCTAGGAACAGAACACTGTGAAAGAAGGCATTGGCAGAAAGAATAGTTTATATTAAGAAAAAACTCAGGCTGCCAGAGCTAAGAGACTGCTGCGAAGGAACAGCTTCCAGCCACTTCCTGCTTTTTCCTTCTGGGGAATAAACAATGTTCACCTTTTCCGGATCAGGAGGAAATGTGGTGGAATTGTATCTCAAATCTATGTGCATTCCAATGAGATGAGAAAGAATATATGTACCTGCATTAAGCCAAGGGTTGCAAATGTATTTAAAAGAGGCATGTTAATGTGTTGGGGCACATCTACACTGATCATTTGTGTTTGTGTGACAGTTGCTCAGCCCCACAATGGCTAAACACCATATGGGGACTCATCCATATTAATTCAGGGGAAAACTCCTTAACATGGCTTTCCTCCAGGTTAAACTAACTTGGGGGGGATCTTAAAGCAGGATTGGGGGGCTGTTGAGACAGCTAGATTAGTTTTGTTGTTTTGACACCCTTCCCATGGCCCCCATGCTCGGGAAGACTTTGTGGCAGCGACATAAAATTACAAAATATCTAATGAAAATCTACAAAATGTATTTTGGATGGCCACTAGGTAATCAGAACAAAGCATGGGCTCCGCACATCATTTGCACATTTTACTGGTTTATGTGATTTTTTCATAGATAGAAGATCTCACTTCCATTTTCAATGCCCATCATATGGAGCAAACTGAAGGATCATCACAGCGATTTCTACATTTGCAGTGTTAATACAACTGGTTTTTCAGCTGGAGGTAAACATAAAGTTTGTGAAAGCAATGGGGAAAGTTAATTATGCAGGATTTCAGTACTTGGCAAACAAATATCAAAGATCAGTGCAACAAAATTGAAGGAGAGAATCTTCCTTGAGCCCCAAATTTGGTAGGTTTTGCAGGACACAAACTTCAAAGAGTCTCTCAATGATGATGAAAAAGAAGCCTGGCAGGCTTTCACATGGGTTTGTCAAAACTTTCTGGGCAATCACAAATATTTCACCTACAAAGTTGGCATACAAAAGATGTGTGATGCCTTTCAGAAAATAGGATGTCCATGAAATTGCATTTTTTTACATTTGGACCTCAATTTTTTCTTGAAAATCTTGGAGCAGTGAGTGACGAGCAAGGCAAACGATTCCACCAAGACATCCAACTTGAAAAATGCTACCTCATACCAAGGTTTCTGGAGTGAAGATATGATAGCAGATTATTGCAAGATATACTTACAAACACAAACATTTTACCATTCAAATTTGCGATAGTTGCACCACTGCCATGACCAACCCAATCCAAGACCCACTTTATAACCCAGACACCCACACCAAATGAAGGAGTTCAACAGAGGTGGTTTATGGGGAGCTTAAACTGTCTTATCCTACAAGAGCCCCAGGAGCCTGCTTGACTAATGTCATCACAGAAAAGTAGTTTATATGGGCCACAAGTGAACCTAAGTGAAGAACACACTTGCTTCCTACCCCCTCACACTGCCTCTGATTGAAAAGAGCCTGTGGGTTTCTGAAAAAGAGACATTGCTCCAACAGCTAGAATGTAGTTCTCTTTTAGTTGATACCACTCTACCCAAGAAAGACAGAGGGGTGCATGTCACATAACATTGTAGATGACTTCTAGGAAAATATTTTTGCCCTTGCTCATACAATCCTCCCCCAGAGAGGGGATCCTGGAATTTAAAAGTTGCATACAACCAGGGGGGGGGGGGAAGACTTCTATGAAGATCAGTCTTAATTGCACCACATGGTGACTATTCATAGGTTTGCCCTCCTAAAGAGGTTCCCAGTTCAAACCTTAATTGTGCCACTAGATGGCTCTTGGAATCCACATAAATATTGCCGCTCAACCCAATATCATTTTTTCACAAAACAAGAAATCTGATTGGTACACATATTCAGCTTCGTCCTTCAAGCTGTCCAACCCTATTCCTTCATTTGCCCGGGAAACTGATGACTACGTCATCAAGTTTTGCAGCCTAAGAACGGCTGTGGTTCAGAGGAATTATTCAGTGTATACGTTATTACATATTTCCCACTTGTTGCTGATAATCTTCTAATCTTTGTTATGGTTACACCTTGAAGTACGTATTTTGGAGTGTGTGCAGTTCAACACTGGGAGCCAGGTAAGAGTTTTCGATTATTTATTTTATGTATGTACCATATATACTCAAATATAAGCCAGGTTTTTCAGCCCCCTTTTAAGGCTGAAAAAGGCCCCCTCAGTTTATACTTGGATGAGGGTCCTGATGGGAAGGCATGGAGCTGAAAGAAGGGCTTCTTTCAGCCCCATACCGTCCATCCAGGACCCTCATCTCTCTGCTCAGCAACCTAGCTTTCTTTTCTCTCCTCCTCCCTTGTGGCATCTTAATTTCCTTCTCCCTCACCCTGCCCTGCCCTCAGTTTCCCTGCTGCTGCCCAAGATCTGATGTCACTCTGGAGGTGGATCCCACCCTTGCCTGCCTGCCTGCCTTCAGCTCCTGGCTGGGAGATCTGCTCAGACTGCTGCACTTGCTGGTCTGGCTTTCCAAGCATGCTGGGCTTTTTGCTTCCCCCACTCTCTCTTTGGGACTCAAAACCTCCCTGGGGTTTTAGACATTGACTTCCTTGGTGGAGCAAAATGTGACTTCACCATGAATTCACCCTGTGCCCAGCTGGCTCCAAGGCTTGTGGTGAGGAGGAGAGGGGAGGGGGCATTGCAATTAGTGAAAGAGAGGAAGGGTGGGGGGAGAGAGAGAGAAAGGAGAGAGAGAGGAGGGGATCCTGATGAAAGCGGAACTGCCTGGAGCCCATACAAATATAAATAAGAATGTATTATTATATGTATTATTTTACTCTATTATTATTATTGTTTTATGCTATTTATTATTACATTATTTTACTCTATTATTATTTCATTTATTATTTTACATTACGCCTCCACAAAACTGTGGAACTCTCTGCCACCCGACATCCGAGCCAGGCGCGAATTGAGATGTTTTACTGTCACACTGAAGACTTGGCTCTTTGGCAAAGCGTTTGATAAGTTGTTTTAATGATAATTTAAGTGTTTTATTTATTTATTCTGTAAGTCACCAGAGCACCATTGGTGGAGGGTGACTAAGCAAGTAATAAAAATTGATTGATTGATTATTATTTTATGCTATTTATAATTATTACATTTATTATTTTACTCTACTCATTAGTATTTTTACTCTTTCATTATTGTTATTATTACATTTATTATTTTACTCTATTATTATTGGAAGGATACGACTAAACACAGTTATATTGAAGAAGGTTAGATTTAATCAAACAGTCTTATCTTAAATTACAGTTTTATGTAAATATTAAAAAATCATTTAAGTCGCCTGAGGGCTGAGAAGGGTGGTATACAAATGCAGTAAATAAATAAATAAATTTAACCTATTGCTGCATTTCCCACTTTTGGCTTATACTTGAGTCAATACTTTTCTCAGGTTTTTTTCCCGGTGAAATTAGGTGCCTTGGCTTATATTCAGGCCGGCTTATACTCAAGTATATATAGTATTTGTATTATTTTGTTCTAAATTGCATTGAGTACCTTGATTCCTATTCATGGGAGATAGGTGAAATATAAGTTGAACAAATGAACAAATAAGGTTATTTTATGAAAAACCAAAAAATGACAACAGAACAGAGTCTAATGGCAGACAGAGAAGAGTGAGAACTTGATAAACCTAGTAGGGTGGGAGGTGGTGTATTATTTGGACTCTTAAGAACAGTTTTCTGGTTGATACCCCTGTTAGAGAAAATGCTCAGGTGTCCTTATTTTAATTTTTTCAAAAGTAGTTTTTCCATTGCATTAGCGGTAACACAGCAGGTTATTGGAGGAGGATAGTGTCATCAAAATCTTGCTGTTGTCCTTCAGCTCTTATTCCAAAAAGATACTTTGATTGCCATGGGATGTTCTAATTCCATTTCTGTTTGCTTTTTATACCTTTATGAGATTTTGAAAATATAAATTTATTTACATATATCTTTATGCCAATACCACAACACAATCTCTGTCCATTGGCAATTAAGGCAAGCTATTAAATCAGATATTATTGTGATGCTGTGTCTTTAACCATACTGACTAACCCTTGCAATCCCATGTTCAGTTCATTCCAGATAATATTTTTTGATCAAACTAAGCCTCAGGCAAGAGAGTGAAAATTCGTGCCCAGACAAAAAAAAGCCCAGCAAATCTTTTCTGCACAGTATTGTGCTTTCTTAAGGCTATGTGTCCTTTCAAGATGGAATCCAAACATATAAAGATGTCTGTAATGTAGAATTGGAGAGGAGCTCTGGAGATGCAGCTGCAAGGAAGATGGGCATACTTTTGGCACACCTTTATAATAGCTATATTTCCTGGCAGCAATAGGCACATGAGCAATGGCTGGAGAATGCATACCCTACTCTAATCAGGCAAACAACCAGCAAAAAGAAAATAAACTCAATCCAACATTACTTCTTTCTTAGGACAATATGGCCTTGCACATGTTTCTGTTATTAAAGGATAATATCCTTGGTGTACTTTAATTTCCTATTTAACCTACACCGAGTGATTTTTAAGATGAACAGCTAATTGGACTGTTATCTATGCCAGGGCTTCTCAAATTTTTAAAGCCACAGAGCCCTTTTTAAAGGAAGTTTCGCATAGAGCCCCAAGAAAGTTTTGGCCACAGGGGACGCATTGGTTTTCAAAATTTGGCAGATGGGCTGGGCCAGTGGCAGATAGATGGAGAATATTTGTGCGAGCTAATTGGAAAAAAATTGAACAAATTCCTATGCACATTGCACATATTATTATTATTATTATTATTTCTGGTATTTCTATCCCGTATCTTTTCTACCCCCAAAGGGGGGCTCGGGATGGCTTACATTTAATAACAATACAATTCTATTACATAGCAATTACAATAATAACATCACAGTTAAATACATACAGCAATCATTAAAACAGTAAAAACAGAATTAATTAAAACCATAAAACAGTATTGCAATATCATCAGCTGTAATGTCATTCCAGTCCATATCCAGCTAAAGTGCTACTTAGGTTAATTGTCCAAAACTCGAACTAACGACAACATGATAGTTAATTGTTTCATCATAGCCAATGCTTACTGGTAATGTAAGAAATCATTTTCAGTGGATTTTTTTTAAGCTGCTTGGAAAAGAATTTATAAATGTTCCAAATATTGTCATATGCCACTTAATTTATTATGAAAGTGCATACATTCTTCACAGAGATTAAGTCACTAAATTGTGGGTAGGGCCCAAATGCAAAGGACGTAGTCTACTTTTGTGACACCTAGGACCATTCTGATGAATCCCCCCCCCCCAAATATCAATCTCCTTACATATCTTGTTTGTAGTGCAAAAGTAAGAAGAAGAAAAGAACAATACAATATTTAAAACGAAGAACTATTTTAACCAATATAAACTTAACCGTATTTCAGTTGAAGATTCCAGGGGCCACCCAGTCCAACCTGTTTCTGTCACATAACGCCATACTTACAGCATTTACACTGGCTGCCAGTCGAGTACAGAGTCCTTTATAAGGCCCTGACCCTGGCACTTAAGGCCTTGCGGGGCCATGGTCCTACATACCTAAAAGACCATCTGATACCATCTATCCATCTGAGAGCATCACGGCCAGCCTACGAGAACCTTCTCTGTGTCCCGGGTCTGAGAGAGGCTCATTTGGAGTCCACGAGACAGAGATCTTTTTTCCGTTGTGGCCCCTGTCCTGTGGAACTCTCTGCCGCCAGACCAAAGAGCCATCTTTGACCTGCCTTCATTTCTGGCAGCACTTAACACGTGGCTATTTAGAAGAGCATATGCATAAGTGACAATCAGTGACCTGGAACCTGTCTATTCTCATATTTTAACATTTTAATATTTTAAAATTTTAATATTTTAGTATTGTAGATGCCTAGCTGTGTAAGTCGCCCGGAGCACATTTGTGGAGGGCACCTCATAAATAATAAAATTAGTTAGTTAGTTAGTTAGTTTCTCCCATGCAGAAAAACTACAGTAAAAGCACCTCAACAGATAGCCACCCAGTTGAAGAAGAAGAGGAACCCAGGGGCCACCCAGTCCTACTTGCAGGAAAATCACAGTTAAAATAGTGCAAGGGAAGCAGCCCATGCGCAGCCCCTGACTGGGCTTCATGGAGCACAGTTTGAGAACCGCTGATCGATGCTATGCATTGAAGGCCCCTTCCATGTCGCCCTATATCCCAGGATTTGATCACATCCCCTCCCGTGTTTATTTTTGGCTGGGAAGAAAATTAACTGAAAACAAATTCCTTTTTAAAAAATCAGTGTGTTTTGGCAAAGGGATATGGGAGACTTTCCAAATGCCATACCTATTTCTCAATAGTGATATACTGTAAATTCCTTTGATCTTGCTGTGAGTCTTGTGCCACTACTAAGGTGGCATTCTCTATCATGAGAGTGGGCAGAATACAATCCTTCAGATTTTGTTAGACTACTCATTCCACAAACAGAAACAAAGATGGGAGATAATGGGTGCCCTCTAACTACGTATTATTAACACAGCTAGCCCTTCCCTGCCCTGTACCCTAAACTTTCAAGTCATTGTAGATTAAGAGATGTTTCATATCTACTGGAATAACATTAGAGAAAACGAACACAATGCAGTACAAATCTGTGGGGTTTTTTCAGAATTCCTGTAGTGCCCAGGTGTATTCCTGCATTGAATCTTTAGAGTCATTTCTGAAATTGCTTATCATTGACAATAGTGAAAGGGGCTGTAGTGATATATTTTATTTCACAGACGTTCTGTTCTAATACTCATTTTTATCTTTTCATCTTACTTTCCTTATAACTGTTTTTCTCCATTCTTCTTTGCTTTTATCACCCTCTAGTGGACTGTTTAGCTTACTAAGTTTTAGTTTAATGAAACATGTATTGTTACGTGACACAAAGTTGTCTTCTACTTCTGATCCCATGAATGAGAGGCTTCCAAGTCACCCTGTCACCAATAGTTCTGCTCAATTCAAGCCATAATATCCTTGATTGAATCTATCAATCTATGTTGCCATGTTCCTCTTTTCCTATTGCCTTCTATCTTGCCAATCATTATTGTCTTTTCTAAGGACTCATGTCTTCTCATGATATGGAGAAATAAAATATTCTCAATTACTCATATTGACCTCCGGGAAGGTTTCAGTTTGGATTTGGTCTAGAACCCACTTATTTGTCTTTTAGACAATCTGCAGCATCCATAGAAATAAAAGAGCAGGAGTTGTCTTCAGGCAACTATTTATAAAACACACAACTTTTTACAAAGTGGCTTTTAAACTTCCAAGGGCTCCTGCACTGAGGTATAAAACAACAAGGGGATTTTGTGTTGGTTCTTTTTAATCACAGAAAGTTAAAGCACAGTGATACCTTGACTTAAGAGTTTAATTTGTTCTGCGACTGAGCTCTGAACTCAAAATCTCTAATCTCAAAGCAGATTTCCCATTGGAATGCTATTGATAAATTGTTGCACCCCAAACCCCCTTTATGTTATGTGTTTTAAAAAAAATAAGAAATACTTAATAAAGAACAACTAATGTATAAATGCACATTCACATGGAACAATAAAAAAGATAAACTTTAAAAATGGCAGAAGCACAAAGTTATGGCAACCAAACTAATTTGTGGTAACAAAATATGTGTTGGCCAGTGTAACAACAAGGAACAATAAAAAATGGTAGAAGCATAAAGTTGTGGCAAGGAAGCACGAAACACAGAATGAAGGGCAGACACATAATATTCTTCATACTGCACTCATCCCTCCCCCTCCCCCCTTTCCTCCCTCTTTATGAAGCCAAACACACCAGGAATAAAAACTACACAAAATCAACTAACTCAAAGTTCCTCAAAGTGAACACGAGCAAAGCAGAGAGCAATCTCCCAAAGCGGACAAGAGCACAAAGCACGACAGCTGCTGTCTTGAAGCCCTGTACCCTCTGCCACTAGCTCTCAACTCAAAATGCTGCTCCTATGTCAAAGCAAAACCCAGGCTGAGCAACAAGTCTAAACTCAAAATGCTCTTAAGATGAAGTTAAATTGTATTCACAAAAGCATCATTTTGATAACTAATAAAACATCCACTAAAGGACACAAAATCTACATATATACCAAGCAAGGCAGAAAATGTTGTCCTCTTGTGGAAATAGCTCCCCACCTCCCTTAGTGGCATTACTACATAATATTTTCTAGAGAAAGAAAAAAAATCCAAGAAAAACATAATCTCCAAAGCAATATTTGGAGTAATAAATAGAAAATCAAATGTTGCCTATGCAGATTATTGCCAATATATGGGGGAAAAAATACTTGGCTTCTATCTGTATTTCGCCAGTATGTAACCTATCTTCAAAATGTAACATTTTGGAGCAAATAATAATATTTTTCAAATAATTTATTTATTTGTTCCATAATTTTTGGAGTTGAAGATTAAATGAGAAGCAGTCCTGGAGGTCCTCATTTATAATTTACATTTAGGTTTGATTATTTGTTTGATAAACGGCAAAGCTATAGCACTGGCATATTTCAGCTCTTCAAAATTCTGTCTCTTCTGCATATCTGCATGGATTCTCTTTGCAAATTATGCAATCTATATTTTATTTTGAGATAGGGTTAAGCAACCCAAATGCAAGGCTACAGATTTCCTTTTGAAAACTAACTGTTTCTCAATTTATAGCAAGGAAGCAGATGGTTGAAATTGGTTGGAAATTTCTGTATATAATTTGTGAATCCTCAAAGTACATTGTCCCTGAGTGTAAACCACATTGAACTCAGTAGATACGTTTCTTATAATTTGCCATCAAATCAACTTCAATTTATGTCAACCCCATCAACGAGAGACCCGAAAGAGCACCGGTTGACAACTGCTGTGTCCAGGTCTTGCAAAATCAGAGCTGTGGTCAGCTCACATAAATCAATCTTCCCTCTTTTCCTACTGTCCTCCACTTTTCCAAGCATTTCGAGTCACAGCATCTCATGACATCTTCAAAGTATGACATTGTCAATTTAATCATTATGGCTTCTAGTGAGAATTTAGACTTGATTGGCTCTAAAACCGAATCATACTTCCTCTTAGCAGCCCGCAGTATCCAGAAAAGTTTTCTCCTGTAACAAATTTCCAGTGAGTTAAATTCACTTCATTTCAGCTTTCTTCACTGCCACACAAGCAGAAAAATACTAGTATCACATGGCCCCCGTGTAATGGTTTGAAGTTACAGTAGAATAGATTTTGACAGCAATGGAAATAATTTTCTAGAGAGGTAATGGGGCCAGATACCTACTGGAGATGCTTTCACTGGAGATCATGCCTTCAGTACAATTAGGCTTGAAGCCAATTTGTAACAGGTCTAGATCATCAGTCATATCCAGAAATCTTTGGAGCTGGGAGGTCACTGCAATCTTGAGAACATTTCCCAAAAATGAAATGTTTTGGATTGGTCAAATAATTACTCAGAGTGAAGAAATCCAGGGAGGCCCCCCTTTTTTAGTAACACCCTCAGCATAGCCTCTCTTAGGCAGGATGAAAACTTGCCCTGCTGGAGTGAGACATTCACCATTTCCCTTGCCCAATTGTGCATTTCTCACAATTGCTTCCTGGAGTCAGGAAGTACAAGGATCAAATATACAAATGTGGCTCTCACTTCTTCTAAGATCCTAACATCCTCAGGTCATACAAACCATACTGTATCCAATAATACAATACAAATAGTTACCAAGATTGCATCCGTAGAACTTGTCTTAACTACAGCATCCATGTCAGAGCAGATCCAAGTGATTTTGCCTTGCAGATTCATCAGAGTAGGCTGTTGAGTGGTTTTTGTTCTCTTCTTTTGGGCCAGAGTGCAAACACTTCTGGGTTTAAATTTTTTATTTAAACAATAACTATTTAATACCTTCTATTACTATTACTGCTGGCAATTACATTTCTGAATATGAAGTGGCTGAAGCTCTCATTCTTCCTGTTGGAATCAGACGCCGCTTAACAGCTAGTCACAAGTAGGTGATAAAAAGTGTTTATTGTCCACTTAATCACTGTGGTTGACTAGCACCTAATTAACTAAATTTTAACTGAAAAATAGCCTTTTATCAGGACTTCCGGTTGGGTGAGGTGGCAGCGGGACGGGCACCCTGAGGCTCCTCGGAGTGTCGCCCGTCTCTCCGGTCAGAGGGCGATTCACGCCCCCCCCCCCACGGATGCAGAGGCGTCCGGCGGGAGAGCAAAGCCGGCAGGCAGGCTCTGACGACTCCAGAGATCTCCCCCCCCTCAAGAGGGGGGATCGAGCGAGCCCAGGCCGCTGCCGCGGCGAGCAGGCCAGAGAGCGGGAAGCGGGCGGCGACCCACACGCACCGCCGGCCCAGCCCGGCCTCCCCCTCCTCCCCACCAACTTCAAGCAGCGGGCAGGAGGCGAGGGCACGACCGAAGAGGAGAACAACAGTAGGTAAGGAGATCAGCAGCCCCGCTACAGCTGGGAGGCGCCATTGGCGGTATTTGGGGAGACGCGTCCGCGATCGGAAGGGACCAGGGCAGCCCCACCGAAGCCTTCAAACAATGGGGATCAGGCCCCAATGACAATGAAACAACCCCCCCGCACAGAGAGGCCTCACCGGGGGGCAGCCAAGCACATTGGACAGAGCCGAGCCAAGAGAGATAAGAGGATCCAGAGGGACCCAAGATGGTGGACGAGCCTGCCTAGATCCGAGCCCAGAGAAGGAGAGCTTTTGGCGGGAACGCCATTTTGTGGAAGGGAAAGGGGGCAGCTTCCACTGGAGATCAGGGAGAGAAAAATAGGGCTGCCTAAGACTTCGCCCTGTAGAAAACCACAGGGAAAAGAATGCTTAAGAACAAAGAGATAGGAGCAGACAGCCCAGGACATAGAGGGGCAGCAAAGGCGAGAAAGAGGGGACTGAAGGGGACAAAAACTAGAAGACCCACTAAACATAAGAGGTGGTCAGGGAAGACAAAAGCTCAAAAGAAAAACCCAATTAAGCAGAGGGACAACCCCCCCCCCCTCCACCACCTGGGCAACAACAGAAAGACCCTGTCCAAGCAGCTCAGGAACAGAACACAACCGCAAGAACCAAAAGAACTAAGAAGGGCCCCCCTAGCCCCCCGACTCTGAGGTCTTCTGGGAGACAGGAGACACCAGCAAAAAGAAAAACACCAAAGCACCCCCTCCGAACGGCCGAAACCCTGCGTCAGTACCTACAGAGGGCACTCAAGCCTCCTAGGAAAGGAACAAAGTGGGTCTAAATAGAGGAACTGAGACACAACCATGGCCAACCCCAGAACCGGCATGGACAGTAAAGGACCCACGAAAAAACAGCCACTCTCTGAAGACACGACACTCAAAGACATCCTGAGGGAAATACAAAAAATAGCAGAAAGACAAGAACAAACGCAGAAAAAAGTGGATCTGATGGCCAGCAGACAAGAGCTGCAACTCAAATTAGTACAAGACCAACTGCTGAGCATTAGGTCGGACCTCTCAAAAGAACTGTCGCATATCCACAAGGAAATCAGGGAGTTAAAACAAGACGAAGAAAAACTGGCGAGTGCCCAGGGAAAGATGAAGAATAGGCTGGACAGTATCGAGGCCAAAAACGCGACGATCGAGCAGGCCCAAGAAAAACTAGAACAGAACGAGCTGGACTCATGGCTTCGTTTTCGAAACATAGTTGAGGAACCGGAAGAGGATTTACAAAAGATAGTTCACAGGCTGACAGCCACTATTCTCCAGAAGGGAGAAAACGAGACGGCTCAGGAAATCGACAGGGTGTTCCGCGTCTCCACGGCCTATGCAAAAAAGAACAAGGTACCACGAGATGTGGTAGTTCACTTTGAGAGACGGAGATTAAGGGACGGGATCCTCCGGGAGAAAAAGAAGGTGGAACCGATGTACAAGGGAGGTAAAGTGACAATATTGAAAGAATTCACGGTGTCAGCCATCAGCAAGAGAAGGAACTACCACTTCCTAACAGAAGAACTGAAAAACAGGAGAATCCGCTTCAGGTGGGAAAAGCCAGAAGGAGTCATGGCCACATATAGAGACCAACGACACTGGATAATGACCATCGAAAAAGCTAAAGACTTCCTTGAAAGAATAAAAACAGACCACAAGCAAAGAACGCCGACACTGATGGGCCAAGGCGACTCCTCGAAGAAGAAGCGGTTTAGTTCCCCGGACCACGAGGTGTCCCCGCCCAAGCGAGACCCACAAAGCAAAGGCAAGGACGAGGGCTTATGCAGCGCGGAAACAGGATATGACGAGCCGGATCACACAATAGAAATGCAAGATGAGTGATCTACATGCACAGGTGTCTTGCTTCTCCAACAATATTAATGGCCTGAACTCGGCGCCCAAAAGAAAACGACAATTCAACCTCCTACGAAGAAAAAGATACGACGTAGTAGCACTCCAGGAGGTCCACATTAAAAAGCCCCATGCGCATCACCTGGAAAACAAACGGGTTGGCAACCTCTTTCACTCCCTGGCAGAAAAGAAAAGAAATGGGGTGGCTATCTATGTGAACGACAAACACCCAGCTGAGCTAGCCTTCACTGACCAAGAAGGTAGAATGATAGGAGTGACGATCAGGATGGGCCTTCAAAAACTGCTAGTCTGTAACATCTACGCCCCGAATGGCCCCAAAACAAACTTCTTCAAGGAGCTCCTGAACCATTTCGAAGAACAGGACTTTGACAGCCTAATGTTGATGGGAGACTTCAACGGGGTAATAGATCCAAGGCTGGACAGGTCCCTGGAGGGAAGGAAAAACCAAGGTAAGAGCTCTGAACCCACCGGCACGCTCCCAAAGGTGTTTTTACAGATCAGAGATAGCTTAGGAATTCAAGACGCCTGGCGAGCGCACAACCGAAGCCAGAAAGATTTCACGTTCTTCTCCCACAGGCACCAGAGCTGGTCGAGGATTGATATGGCCTGACTCTCTAATTCCCTGATCACTAAGATCTCAAGAATAAATATACTACCAAGAGACCTCTCCTATCACTGCCCTTTAGAGATGATAGTAAATCACAGGGCCCCCCTCAAGACGATGTAGAATGAACAACAATCTCCTGAAAAAAGAAGACACCCAAAAATACAAATCAATGACAAAGGAGTACTTCAACCACAACGACAACCAAGAAGTGGCACCCGAAACAGTCTGGGACGCATGCAAAGCGGTGCTGCGAGGCCATCTTATCCAGCACAATGCAGCCAAGAATAAAAGCTGCAGAGAGAAGATGCAAGAGCTGCAGGGGAAAATTAGGTCGAAGGAAACAGCACTGAAAGCATCTCCCAAAAACCGGGAGGCGGCCCGCAACCTGACCACCCTGAAACAACAGAAACACCACCTGGAACTGGAGCAAATGGCCAAAGACCTGAAGTTCCTAAAACAGAGGAACTTTCAAAACGCCAACAAACCAGGCAGATGGCTGGAGCGGAAAATACGGAAAAAGAGGCAAGCAGGTTTCATCACTAAAATCAGATGCGGCGATAAGCTGGCCTCGAAGGAAGAAGATATTAAGGTAGAATTTCAACGGTTCTTCGCCAATTTATACACAGAAGAGCTCGTAAAGAGGGAGGACATCCTACGCTATCTGAGAGAGCAGAATCTAGGAAAAATACCAGAGCACTACAGGGCCACTCTAAACAAAGAAATCTCGGAAGAAGAGATTAGGAAGGCGGTCAAGGCCCTAGGCGCAAACAAGGCACCGGGACCAGATGGACTGACAGCAAGGCTATACAAGTCCCTATCCGATGAACTAGTCGCCTTCATGAAGATAATATTCAATAGAGTTCTAACAGAAGGAGTGATTCCTGACTCCTGGAAGGAGGCCGACATTACCTTAATTCACAAGGAGGGGTCAGACGAAACCAACGTGGCCAACTATAGGCCGATATCTCTACTCAACAACGATTATAAGATCCTAGCAAGCATCCTGGCTGAACGTCTGAAATTTTGGCTAAGTGATTGGGTAGGCACGGACCAAAATGGCTTCCTCCCAGGTAGACAAACCAGAGACAATGTCAGGGCAGTCTTGGACCTCATAGAGTACTATGAGGCCCACCCCAAGAAAGAAATGGCCTTCCTCGCCCTAGATGCGGAGAAGGCCTTCGATAATCTGAATTGGACCTTTTTCCAAACTCTAATGTCGGAAATGGAGATGGGTGACCACTTCTTGAACACTATAGGGGTAATATACAAAGCACAAGCAGCGAACATCTGGATCAACGGGCAACCAACGGAGAGGTTTCCTATTCAGAAAGGAACGAGGCAGGGATGCCCTCTCTCGCCCTTGATCTTTGTACTCTCAATAGAATAGTTTACGCGAGAAGATGGAAGAACAAGGAGATTCCTGACACTGAGGAGTGGTTGAGTAAACTAAGGGAAATTATGGACATGGACAAACTTACATACTATCTAAATGAGGCGGGGGGTAGCCCACTCAAGAGAACGGACTGGACTCCAGTTAAAGACTATCTAAAATCCAGGAACGACACCCAACGAGCGACGTGATTCCCCCAACCAGCAACAGCCAAGAGGGGCTCGACATAGGATCAAAAATAACCATCCATCAGGAAAGGAGAGCCCCCCCCCCCGCCCAGAAACCCATAGTCAGTTTTATCAAAGAAAGGACATTGATCCCCCCCTCAGAGACTGCCCCCACTCCATCTCCCCCCTTCCTCCCTTTCCCCCACCCGCACCCCTCCCGGTTACGCCTCCCCACTGCACCCGTCTTCCCTACCCTGGCCCTACCCAGGTCCTGGCCCCACTCCTCCCCCCACCCCTCCCTTTGGCTCTCCTCCCCAGATACCTGCTCTTCCCTCACCCTCCCCTCTCCTTCCTCTCTCCCCCACAGCCCCCCCCAATATGTGTAAAATCCGCAATAAAAATCATTTAACAAAATAAATAGTCTTCTTCGGCACAAAACAAACAGTCTTTAAGCAGTCATTAACAAGATAAACACAAAAGCAGTAGGATTCAATGCAACGTCTGTAGGCAGTCCTGGTCTTCACGAATAGGCAGTCCAAAAGGGTTGAGCTTCAAACGTTGTCACGGATACTGGGTCAAAACAGAGGGAGAAGGCAAGCCGAATGTCCACAGTAGATCAAAGCAATTCAAGCCACGCCAAACGTGGTATGGGCAGCAGAGAAGTTACTCCGTATAGGATACAGGATTTAAGATACAAGGCAGAAGTCCCAAACATAACACCTTGCCTGCTGCAAAGTGAAACGTCTCCAAGCCCACAATTTATTAGTCTTTCACTTCAGACCCACCTGAGCTTGACAACGCCTCTTCATTAACAGGCTCGGCTGCTATTGTCCCCGCAGCTGCAGACCCTCTCCAATTGTACCATTTTCTATCGAGACTTAGATCTCCCCAACAGTTATCAGGATATCCTGAGGGCCATTCGGTATCACTAAAGAACCCTAAAAAGGTGTCACTGCTTGTGGATTCCTCACAAACAGCATGGACTTCCCTCACCCTGGCCCAATCCAGCTCTTCATCTGAAGAATTCCCTTCATTCTGACTCCCATCCTCCCCAGGGAAGCCCTCAAAACTCTCCTCATCAGTAGGCTCTGTAAGTATTTGACTTATTCTCTTGCACTGAGAGATCTCCTCTGCACTTTATTCTCGAGTAAGCCTTTTGCTTCCCCTTTGAGGCATAGAATAGCTCTCATCAGCCCCACACAGTTCCATACTACTGCTACGGTAGATGCTGAAGAATCAGCCCCACCCAAGTCTCTACTACCAGGAGCAACAAGAGCTTCAGGCTCTACTACAATACTTCCCTCTTCCTTTGAATAGAAACACTACAGCAACTATTTGTTTAAGTTCTTGTGCTATATGATTTTCCTCACACTAACATCACATCACAAGGGATGAAATATACTTAAAACCAATGCCCACTCTATAGATTAGTGGGAAAAGATAATAAATGTGTGTTATTCTCAGGAAATAAAGTTGAATAGCTACAATGAAATTGTACTTTTTAAAACTCAGGAAAATTAAACAGCAAGAGTTACACACTTGCTTTGGATATTTTCACCGTGTCTTGTTTAGAATCGCCCCCTTCTTTAGATCCACCCACTGTGCTTTTTCTTGACAGAAGATTGATTTCAGCAGTTCAGCATGTCTTGGCAAGACGCAATTTAACCGTATACAGGGCTTCACTTGTAAAGTATTCACATGCCTCCACTTGCACAGAAAGTCTATCAATTCATCTGGCTTATTATCAATTTATCCCCATCCTATCACTCTTTTCATTCACAAGTCTCGGAGAACTCTTCCAGACAGGATTAAATTCCCAAAGCAACTAGGATTTTAAAATCTGGTTCTTCTTGGAAATTGGGCCACATAGTGGGCCCAAATCCCATAACTTTCAGGAGCAAGTGACTACATTCCCCCCTGTGTCAGATTTGGCATGGGGGTGGTATGGCCTCCAGCTCCCTATCCTCCCTTGCCCCTTTTGTATTTTAAACCATTTAAAAGAAGGAAGTTACCGTTCCTGGAGGCTTAAAAGTAATCTGTTGTGCCTGGAAATACCACAACTGAGCTTTTGGAGCATTTCCAGGCACATCAGAGTGCTTTTAAGCCTCCAGGAATGGTATTCTACTAATTCTTATGTTTATTTATACACTGGTTATTCTCTCCACAAGGAGTCCCTAAGTAGCTCTCTTCTTTTAAATTATTTCAAAATAGGAAAGGGGTGAGTGAGGAAAGGGTAGCAGTGCCACACCGGGGCTTTGGCTACCGGAATCTGAAAAACCGGTATGGCAGTCGGAATTTAGTCTTGGGATTGTGGAAGGCAATCCCAGGACTCAATCCCTACAGGGCCCACAACTACCAAGATCTGGATTTTATTGAAAGGTCCATATTTTTCATGTGGTTTTTTTTGGCCTGGAATTGGCCTGGAAATCTGAGTTTACTCTGGTTTAATCTGGATTAGCATTGATACCTCAGGTTAATCTGCAACTCATCATGGGTTTTGATCCTGTTTAAAAAGGCCTGAAAGAGACTCTCATTTGATGAACTTGACCTTGCTGATTAGGCAGATGTTCATCCAGAATAAAAAGATATTCATGCTGTTACTCCTCACAGAATTTTCTGTCCCATAATGCTTTCTTGAACACCCACACTTTTTTCTCTTATTCTGTTTTTACTCTGCTATAATTTTTTCCAGTACTTGGGAGCTCACACAGCTGCATTTGCTGTATATTTTGTGGGTATTTACTGCTGTGAATATTGTTTTGAATAGTTGTATTGGAGTTTTCCCCCATTTTTATGGGTGTGTGCAAAGTTTGGTAAATTCATTAGGAGGAGACATGAGTATGAATGTTTTAATGTAAATATTGAGATCAAATGACTAAGGGTCCTTCCAGACAGGGATGGCATCCCAGGCTCTGTTGAGTTTTAAACTAAGGCATCCAAATAATGCCTCAAGTAAAAATGAAGATATTTGATAAATTATTTAGATAACCCATTAGATCCGGGGGAGGGGGGGGCAAGTAATTTAATGGCCTAAAGGCAGAACAGTAAGTTTTCTTTTAAGGTTTGGGGGTGGGGAGTGGGTGGCCCCATGGCATTCCAAAACTTTTTGGGATGCCATGGGCACACCCAACCACAAAAGCCTGGGTTTTAGGGGGAGATGTGGGGACTTAAACCTGCTTCTGAGCAGGTTTCCTTAACTCACTCCAAGCAGGTTTAATGCTAGCTTAAACACTCTAAGAGAAATAAACACTTATTTGGAAGCCCAAAGTTAATAGGGCAGTGTACAATAGAAGCAATGTAATCTATACCAATAATTTAAATAAATGTCATATTGGCAGATTGCAAGCTATGAATCTAGATTTGTCTCTCTGGATATGGCAGCTTCCATGCTTCTTCTCTGTACAAATTAAACTTCTATTAAGTATATTTTTAAAAAATAGAAGCAACAGCTTGAGAGCAAATACTGTTTTTTATGGCAGTCAGAACTTCCTCATCTTTGCAGAAATGGGAAACGTAAACCCAGTGCTGAAAATGTGAGACAAAAAGTTTGCAGATACTTTTTCAGTTCAGAAAGGGGAGTTGGAAGGAAAGATTTTATAACACCCCTCCTTGTGGCTTTATTGATAAGTTGGATAAAAACTTAGCCATTGTTCACAGCCTCCTTTTTTAGTTGCAGATCCTGTGAACTGTATGGTGAAGGCCAGGCACAGTGTACTTCAATTCTGAGTACAACAAATGTAATCTCCCTAAGACTTAAATGCTTCTTTGAGGAATTGAAATATACTGTGGGTGACCCAGCTTCCACGTTAATAAATGAACAACTATTGTGATGTTCCATGTCAAAAAATCTTTAGTTGCCTTCTGCCTCATGTCATAATAGTTTTCAATGGGATTTGGAATGTTACTTAGAGCACTCTATAACTATCAAGCCAGGGATTTATTTTTTGGTTGGCCCCAAGATAATTAATTAATGTTGTTTTTGGGAGGAGGGGGACAATGCCACTCCTCTGGGCTTATCTGTATTGTCACCAAAGCATACTCAGCCTAACACTGGCATGATGTAATACCATTAAAGACCAGAAGGGTACATACCAAAAAATAATAACTTTATTTAAATTCTGCCCTATCTCCATGGAGGGACTCAGGATGGATTCCAAACATAAAAGGCAAACAATCAGTGCCCGAACACAACAACAATACACCACTAGTAATGAAATGTGGCAACCCAATATATAAAAAAATATGATTTAACAACTAAAATTAAAATTTACAAACCTCAACCTGTTATATCAGAGATAAGACAAAACATCAAACATTGAACAGAAGCCTCCACTTCCCCGTTCCTTGGGGGCAAATAGATTGATCATTGCTCAAGAAATCTACTGAGCTGATACAAACTACAAGAAGCAAACAGAGTGGAGAAGGTACAAAGTAATGGAGCAGAATGGAGAAACAGAAATACATGGAAATGAAGATGAACTTGTCACTAACCGCAATTCTCTTGTATGGCAATGCTAAGGTACTAGGATACAGGCACAAAGGATTGTGTTGGGCATGACTGCTATTTCAACCATTGAGCATGGATGTTGCCAAATATGTTTGCAGAAAAGTTTTGCTATCAGAATAGTTGCACAATCACCCAAAACATTTTTCCTTGGTCAACCATTCTTTATTTAGAAATTCATGATTTATGATCAATTATTGCAACACTCTTTCTCTCCACCTTCCCTTCCTTCTTCTCTTTGCAACTCCTCTTCTCATAGTCCAGCTGAAGGCAAGAGGAAGTGGGGGAGGCTCAAGCTCACTCTGCAGAAGCCTACAGGTAAGGTGGTTGAAGGCCGCTGCCATCATGTCCTACCAGCTGGCAGAAATGGGGGATGATGCAAAGCATCCAATTTGCCTGCAAATCCCCCCCCCCCCCCCAGACTTTTGAAAATGAAGGTGTGCATTACAATCAATGGCACACTAGAGTAAATATGGGGTAATCCACACTTAGGGCACTTAGGTTGGGTCTACATTGCCCTATATCCCAAGAACTGACCCCAGATTATCTGCTTTTAACTGGATTACATGAGTTTACACTGCCAGATCATCTGGGATACGAAGATGATCTGGGATCAGATCCTGAAATCTAGAGCAGTGTAGATTGAATCTTAGTTTATGATTAGCTTAATGAAAGAGTATGTCGCTGTTGCTGTCTTTGAAGTAGAACTCAAACCATAGTCTCTCTGGAAAAACTGGGATCACTGTTACAATAACAACAAGAACAACAACAACAACACTTCATTTATTCCACCCTTCTCACCCTGGCATTGTCCCCCTCCTCCCAAAAACAACATCTCAGAGTGGATCACAGTACACATACACAGCAAACATTCAATGCCGTTTTTGAATGGGACAAAGACAGACAGAATAGAAAAAATGTATATTGTGTTGTGTTGACATCCAGTTGAACATCCAGCTTGTTGTCATCTTTTGAAGTTGCCAGCCAAAGGAGAATGCTATCACTCTATCATCTATGAAAAAGAGCCATCAGGACTTCCTCCTTTCTTTTGGTCACCAGCATTATGTGATCTTTTTCTTTATGGCGTCATAAAATACCTCCTTCACATTAGTGGTACCTAATTTCTCTAATCACAGCTGTAAGCTGTTTTCTAACTGCTTAGGTACAGTGAGCAGGGCTGAGAGTCGGGTGCTCACGCCAACCTGGGGCATTGAACTTGCAACATTTTGGTTGGTAGATCTTATCGTTGCTGGTGATTTACCAGCTGTGCTAAAGCCCCAGACTCAGAAAGAAAACAACTTTTCCATATTAGTGTTAAATATATAGAAGCCCTGTCACCCTGGAATGACTGATCAGGCTTGCCAATTTCTCTCACCTTGATCTAGAGAAAACATCAAATGACTTTTCCAGAAACAGAAGATAAGCATTTTCACATATACATTGCCTTTCTACACATGAGCAATCCATCTTTTAAAGCACAAGCACCTGGCAACCCAAGTGATTGACATCATAACATATTCACACACAAACCAATGTAATGGTTGAAAACAGAATTGGGAAGAATCCGTATCTGGTTTTGCTAGTTCAGGAAATTTTCAAAGCTGGGCATCCTATTTAATGACTAACACTCCCTACATGTTTTCTTAATACACCAAGTTCAGCTATTTCTAGTACACTGTAGTTACCATAGATATTGACCTGATAAGATCAGGATTGGCATACCCTAGTACAATTACCTTAACATCAGAAAAATCTTACATCAGCAGTTGTAGCACATGATACTTCCTCTAGTATGAGTAAGAGGTCTATATGCACTGAACATGTTGCATGTTTCCTTCTCTGGTTAGAAAGGAAGTTGATCATCTGACTCAATCATATTCTGCATGCAAATTCTTCCAATTGAACGAGGAAAGGAGAATAACTTGTCAATCTATATGGATTACTAAAGTTGGGAAGATAGCATAGAACAAACTTTCCATACTTCAGAATCTCTTACATAAGAAAATTATCTCAGAAGTTATAATATGGGTGTGAGTCAGACAAAGTCAAACATTTTGACATTGCATTGCTATTTACAGCAGAATTAAACCATAAATATACTATTCTTCAGTATCCCACTGAAAACTGTGTAATGTGTAATGTTGGCAAGACCATACAAGCAATAGTTATTATTATGAAAATTTCCTATTCATTATGCAGTATGTTAGAAAACTTGGCAAAATGCCCAATATAACAAGACGATTATGTACTAGGCATGAGAAAAATGAAACGGAAATTAAAAGGATTCGTAAGAGATTCGTATGTAATGGGACTTTTGAACTTTTACGGATCGCTGCCGCGAACCCGGAAGTAGACTTCCTTTTACGGTCCTTGAGGCCAACAATTTGCGTTATGATCGTAATAAATTCTGAATTATTGTACTACGTACTCACTTCTCCCTGTCTTCACCCCCCTCATTTCCTTCCCGCCTTCATTCAGCTTCTTCTTTTTCCCGCATTTCTATGGGGAACTAGAAGTGACGCTGCTGCTAGGTAGGCAATGCATTCTGGAAAGTGTAGTCCTCCACGCTTACCCCCTGTCTCTTCCCCGTTGCTCTGCTGCCATGCCCCATTTAAAATTGTAGATGCATGCCCCATTGAAGCTTCAGCCCCCTCCAGGTAGTAATTAAGCCTCAGGCCTCTTCCTTTCCTCTCAAATGTAGGATTTGCAGAATGCAAGTTCTAGCTGAAATTCTCTATTTTACAGAGGTATTAAAGACAAATTTTTGGGAAATTTTTGTGATATAATCAACCCCCCAATTTTTTTAGATGCAACTAGCAAAAAAATTGGAGGAATAATTAAGGAAATGTAGTTTGCAGTTTCTAGCTGATTTTAAGCAAGCTTTTACACTTTAGAAATGCCAATAGGCTTTTAGAAATGCCATAGGGCAGTGGTGGAAACCTATGTCGTATGTGTCAGAAGGGGCATGTGTGCCATCCTCATCCCAACTTGCCATCCCAGCCCTGCTTGCATGCCCCCCACTCATCCATTTTCCTGCCTCCTTGCTTGTCTGCCCACCCACTTGCTCCCTAACCCAGTTGACACCCCCTAAGTGCCCAACCCCCTCCCCCCTGGTTTGGGCACTCCATCCCTAAAAGGTCCACCATCCACTGCCCTAGGGGGTATTTCTGAAATAAACACTAGGCTTGTTTGATCAAGGAAAAAATGGTTCAAAACTCGTTTTGGATATGGGGGGAGGGGGGCTGGTGTTTCAAACCTTAAATTATTTCCTAAATTTTCTGAAAAAACTTCCAAAATTTCCGAATTGCTTCGTTAATGGTGGGCACGATCGCGCAATACGCAAAAATCTGCAAACAGGACAGGCAAAACTTGCAGGGTCCTCTTTCCCTCAGTTTTAGACAGATACTGACAAAAATATGCCACAGTGGTAGAAAAGATTCTCCTCTGACAGCGTATTAACTTTAGACATGTATAGAAGATTCCTGGGGTTTTGACAATTTTAAAAGTAATTTCAGTAATTTAATAAGGAATATTACAAGAAGAAATGTGCTGTCTCCAGGATTCTCTTGGAAAATTTAAATCTGTTTTGCATATTTGTCTAGAGCACACCCCTCTGAATATGAGAAAATGGAATTTATCTCATAACATTAAATTAATTTACTACATTGGCTTGTTTCCAAGATAAGCGGAGGCCAGACCACTGTTCAACATTGCCCCATCCTCCCAAATCAGGAGGGAGGACTCCTCAGAATACCGATTGCTTGACTGCCCTGTGGATGGCAGTGTCCCACCCTGGCCCTCCAAATTGTGGCTGCCCACTGTTGGCCAGCATTCCGCCCCGATTCTTTCTTATCAGATCTAAAGGGTGGTGAGCTTTGCCAGCTAGCACTAGTTTCATTTTTAATTTCATATTATGGAATGGAGCATAAGAAGAGAGGAAGTAAAGCACTAGTATCAGCAATGAAATACAATGCCATGCTCCACCCACCAAAGAAAAATAGAAAAGGTGTGTGTGGGGGAGATAGGAGACCATTTCTTATTTCCTCTGACTAGTAGTGGCTCTTCTGGAATGCAACTGAAATATTTAAATGTAAATAAATGTCCTATAGATCATGGGACCAAAATCTGGTGGAAAGAGCCTAAATACAGATCTTCCTTGGTGTAGGGAAGATAGATTCAGAACATTAGGTTTAGTGCTGCTCTCTAGATCAAAGCAGACTGCTCCACTTCAAGCAGCACGGGTAATGTCTAAACCTCAAAATGTTGGATTACAATATATTTTGGCCAGTGCTGATGGGAGTTGTAATTGAATAATATTGAATGTCACACATTTTCAAGAGCTATGTGTTCATCATCCTTAATTTATAGCCTATGAATAACAAACCTCAGAAGAACAGCAAATCCAAAAAGTGTGTGTGTGTGTAAATAAATACGCACATACACACAACCCAGTCACCACATTATGTAAATGTGAATGCAGCAAAAAAGAAAATTATGAACAACCTGATACTTCTTCACTCAGTGGGCAATATAAAATAAATACATTGTTGAAGTTACACGTGAGCACATGTTACAGTCGTATAGTGTCACTATAAACTAAGAGGCAAGACACAAAATAATTATGAGACTATTGTCTCTGCCACCTACTTATGACTCAGTCAATCCTACAGTGAAGAGGACACAAAAGGAGAATGAGGAACATGCAGCTGTTGCTGTCTGCCAATGACACTCTTAGTATGCAAATAATCACAGGATTGTTAACTTCAGAACTATGTCCAATGAAAGTAAAATTTCATTTCCAAGGAAAAGGATAGAAAGAAATATCTGAAAAGTGGAGAGAAGTGAATCACACAATAAGCACAGACTAAAGATGAAACAATATCCTAAAATTAAGAATAAAAACATTTTGGCCTGTTGTGACATACTGCTTTGTGCTGTACTAGTTTCTTACTACAAAGCAGTTTATTTCTATAGTATTCTATTCCATGGTATTCAACATTGCATTCAAAATCTGTTATATAATGCATTGTACACCATCCCATTTCTATTTCATTCTGTTCAACACTCCTGTTCAACTCCACAGTCTTTGTCTTGTGGGGTTCCTCAGGGCTCAGTATTGTCCCCCTAGTTGTTTAACATCTACATGAAGCCGCTGGGAGAGATCATTCGGAGTGTGGTGTCATCTGTACGCAGATGACATCCAACTCTTTCACTCCTTCCCACCTTCTACTGAGGAGGCTGTTCAGGTCCTGAACCTGTGCTTTGTTGCTGTGATGATCTCTGGATGAGGGCGAACAAATTGAAATTGAATCCAGACAAGACAGAGGCACTCCTGGTCAGTCGCAAGGCTGAACAAGGCATAGGGTTACAGCCTGTGTTGGATGGGGTTACATTCCCCCTGAAGTTACAGGTTCGCAGCTTGGATGTGATCCTGGACTCATCGCTGAGCTTGGAACCCAAGTTTCGGTGGTCACCAGGGGAGCATTCGCACAGCTAAAACTTGTGCACCAGCTGCGCCCATACCTTGGGAAGCCTGACTTGGCCATGGTAGTCCACACCCTGGTTACATCCCGTATAGACTACTGCAATGCACTCTAAGTGGGGTTGCCTTTGAAGACTGTCCAGAAGCTTCAAATGGTCCAACTGACAGCAGCCAGATTGTTAACAGGAGCGGCGCTCAGGGAGCATACAACTCCTTTGCTGTGCCAGCTCCACTGGCAGTCTGCTACTGGGCACAATTAAAACGGTTCTGGCCCATTTTACCTGTCTGAACGCATCTCTCCTTATGGACCATCTAGGACTTTAAGATCATCTAGGTAGGCCCTGCTCTTGATCCCACCCTCATCACAAGTACGTTTGGCGTGGACGACAGACAGGGTGGCGCCTCGGCTATGGAACACCTTTCCTAAGGAGATTAGATCGGCTCCCTCACTCTTAATGTTTCGGAGACAAGACATGGTTATATGAGCAAGCGTTTACAAATGCTGAGTAACTGATATAGGAAATGGAATCACTCGACAATGGAACTTGGACAATGTTATTTAACTAGCAGATGCTGATGATAATGATGTTCGTTTTTATTGTTTTTATTGCTTCTATTGTGGATTTTTACTGTTTAAATGTTTAATTTTTATTTTGTTGTTATGTGTACTGACTTGTAAACCGCCTTGAGTCACTGATAAGGCTGAGAAAGGCAGTATACAAGTATAGTAAATAAATAAATAAACGTTAATCTAAATATGACTTGGCAGCCGAGCTGCGACTCTTATCATAACTTCCTCCTAAGCAAAAGCTGCAAGTGATATTATTGGTGTAGTGAAGAAGGAGGTGTTTATTGCCATTCACCTTTACATTTTTAAACAGACACCATATTACAAACCACAATTCCATTCCCTGGATTGGTCATGAAAGTGTTATTTTAAAAAGTATATAATTGTAAGATATAGGTGCCATAGAGAACAGGATCAAAAACCTCTGCCTGAACACTGGCATCTCTTGAAAATGAGGCACAAAACATTAATTAACGAGAAAAAGAGACCTGTTTGGAGAAAAAAATATAATGTTTAATCACTGCATCTAGGATGCAGGATTCAGTTGTATTCTGTAAGGTGGTAGCATTAAGCCTTCACAATGAAATGAGTTGGTTAACATGGGAAATCTGTTGAACTATTTGGGTAGAAAACTTACATGCCTCTTGTTATCCACAGGAAATACATGTCCTAGCAATGGGCTCCAGGGACTTCACACTCATAAACAATCTAAGGTCTAACAATGACACAACTCCTATTCCATGGTTTCTTTAGCAGGGATTTGATTAAATGAACCAGTGGTAGGCACCTCAGTTTCCCCACTTTTCATCTACAATTCAGATGCGCATCAGTACCAGCTACTACAATGGTCCCCAACCTGCTGCCTTCTTGGTCTTCAATATTTGGCTTCTTCATATTTTCTTCTTTTTTTGCCATGATCTCAAAAACATTCACTTGCTTTGATAGACATTTACGCATTTTTCTGGTGTCAGGGGGATGAAAGAAAATACAGCAAATAACAGAGTTTTGAGTCTTCACGTTGAACATATTGATGAAACATCCACATTGTCAATACTTGGTCGTGTCTACTATTTTGGAATGGTAGGTAATGCCAGTCTCAATACTTTATCCAAAATTGGTTGAGATGGTGTTTGTAGTTTTGGAGGAATTCTAATTTTTACTTCTCACAGACTTAGCATGGGGATTTGGTTAACCAGTTAAATTCACGAGTAAACCAATTTTTAACCTAAAATTATTAGGTTTGGATAGCACAGGAGAGGGTTAACTCCACTGTGGTGATTGTCTTGCTGTCTGTGACCCTGTATGAAAGATTTAAGCTTGCTTTCTGATCCTGTGACAATTGAATTAAGAACATTTTGGCTTGTGGGAACAAGGATAGGTGATAAAGCTTAAGTGGAGATACCTTTTTCCATAATGACTCTTACAGGAGCAAATTTCCCTTTCTAGAGATAGATTTCTTCTAATATCCTGTTGTCTCACCCCCATTCTAAATTATGAGTCATTTGTAAGTCAGGTGTTTGTAACTTGAGAACTGTCAGTATAGAGCTCTATACTATTCTATAGGTAATCACTCTTGGTCGGGTATGACAATGAGGACATAGATTTCCAAATGGAAGGTGATCAGGATAAGGATTTGCTTGATGTGCCTTCTTCTTGGCATGTTTCTATCTTTTGTCCTCTATTTATGCCTCTTCAAAATCCATGATACTGCTGGTAACAGCTGTCCTCCAGTTAAAACACTTGGATGTCAGAGCTTCCCAGTTTTCAGTGTTTATTCCACATTTTAAGGGGTTAGATGAAGGGTTAATTATTAATAAGGGAGAAAGCATACTAGGGCCCTCATCAGATGGGTGGGAGGGAAATGGGGAAAACCATTGGGAAGAGGGGGGACCTATCTTACCCCATTTTCTCCAAGCAAGGTCCATCTTCGCTGATGACCACATCCCATGTCCTTTCCCCCATCTTCTTCCTGCTTTATCCTTCTTTCTTGAATCAGGAGTTTGAGTAACTCCCATCTCCTGAAAATGGTGTCTTCTCTCCATTTTAGCACACCGGCAATCTAAATTCCCATGGCTGCCCACTGGAATTGCCCATGCATCATATGATGGCCAGCATACTAAAACAGAGAGAAAACGGAGGACATTTCCATGTGATGAAGTCCTAAAAGAGGCTTCAGCAGTTTGCTTTTCCCTGAACCTACTGGGACAGCCAAAATCACTTCTCTTCTTTTCCTTTCTGCACTGCCGAATTAATTGGGTGTGAGCAACACTGACCTCAGTGTAAAGCAATTGAAGTAAGTCAAGGACAAAGGAAGATAGTGGAAAAAATATGAGAGAGAAACGGGGGCATTTTAAAAGCAGCTGAAAAAGTGGGATGGCAGAGGATGAATTGGGACTGTCACTGCCAAGTTGAGACATATGAAGAATATTGGTAATTATTTCCAAATAATTCCTGGTATATATTTTTAAATGTCTTGCCCACACATATTTTGTTATTGGGCAGTTAGTGTATTTTATGTGTGGCCCAAGACAATTCTTTTTCTTCCAATGTGGTCCAGGTAAGCAGAAAGGTTGGACACTCCTTCCCTAAAATATTTTTTCCTGGCCAATGTTGTATTTAATTTTGCAATCCATTTTGAGGTGATGCTTGAACAAAGGATTGATTTTTTAAATACAGTTCTCAGGCTTTCTCCCCAAATGAACATCAGAAACAGTATCAAACTTTTGTTGTTGTTTTTTAAAAATAAAACCCTCTATACTTCTTTTTTGTTGGCTTATTTTTTATTCTTTGGCAGAAACTCCCATTTGCATATCTCTGAGTAACATTAACACACTTCAGAACTCCAGGAGAGTTGACATAATTCCCCAATGAGCAGACTGATATTTTTAAAGAAGTAGTAGTAAAAGGTATGGCTGAGAGAGATTCTTGTTTGTGGGAGGATGATGTAATAAAATTTGCATGTTTTGCAAAACAATCCTTACAGTTTTTCAAAGCCAGTTATGATTTGACTCAGTTTGCCAATGCCATAAGGAAGCAGAATAAAATACGAGCTTCATCTAGTGTACTCTAAATTTTCCCATTTTTTAAAATGACATCACATTGGAAAAACAACCTGTCATATATAGAGCTCTTTCTGAACCAGGCTTTCCTATGTAAGAAAATTCCACAGTCCGGATCATACTGAACTTTCTAACAATTCAGGAAGTTCCACAACAATTTAGGAAGTTCCACTCTCATACAACAAGCCTGCCTTTCTATGGAAAAGAGTATTTGAGACAGATTTTATTTCAACTAGTCTATTAGAGTCACTAGAGTGTGAATATATGTGTTTGAGACCTTTTTTAAAAAACTGTATAGCACACATTTTATATGTCATTCCTTTTATTCACAATTATTTATAGTGGCAAGAGAGAGGAAAATAGCAGATTGGTGAGAGATGAAAATCTAAAGGCTGAACTGCTACAAATGTGCCTTCCTTTAGAATAAACCTACCAATTATTCCTGATGGGGTTATGGAAAGTGAATTATTTTAGACAAAATTATCCGTAGAAAACTGCATGCCAAAATACCAGTACTATGCTAAGCAGATAATTAAACAGACAATATGCAAGCACTTAGAAAGGAATGCCATGTTCACTAAAATCCAACACGAGTTTCTTAAAAACAAGCCATGTCTGAATAACCTTACCCTTTTCTTTTTTCTTATAGTTGCAAGCTTGGTAGATGAAAGAAATGCTGTGGATGTAGCATGTATCAATTTCAGTGAGGCTTTTGATAAGATCATCCATAATATTCTCACAAAGAAGCTAATAAAATATGGGCCAAACAATGCTACTGTTAAGAGGATTGGGAACTGGTTGACTGGCTTAAACCAAAGTGTGCTTACCAATGAATCCTCTTTATCCTGAAGAGACGCGACCAATGGGGTGCCATTGAGCCCAGTGCTATTCAGCATTTTTAACCAATGCCTTGGATGATGGAATTAAGACATGCTTATCAAGTTTGCAGGTGACACCAAATTGGGAAGGATAGCCAATACTCCAGTCAAAAAGATCAGAATCCAATATGGCTTTAACAGATTAGAGAGCTGGGCCAAAACTAACAAAGTAAATGTTGATGAGGGAAAATGTATGTACTACACTTAGGGGAAAAATTAAATGCACAGATATATGATGGGCGATACCTTGCTTGAAAACAGTACACATGAAAGGGATTTAGGAATCTTAGAAGACTGCAGACTGAACATGAGTCAATAGTATGATTTGCGGCTAGAAAGGCCAAAGCAATTCTAGGCTGCATCAATAGGACTGTAGCATCCAGATTGAGGGAAGTCATGGTGTTCTTCTATTCTACTTTGGTCAGACCTCACCTAAAATACTGTGTCCAGTACTGGGTATAACAATTCAAGAGGGTTACTGACAAGCTGGAATGTGTCCACAAGATGGCTAAAATGATCAAAGGTCTGGAAACCAGGCCCTATGAAGAGTGACTTAAAGAACCTGCAGAATTGAAGGTTGAGAGGAGACATGATCACCATGTTTAAATATTTGAAAGGCTGTTTCATTGAAAGGGGAGCAATGGATTCAAACTCGGGGGAGGGGGGATTCTTCTTAACATTAAGAAGAACTTCCTGATAGTAAGAGCTGGTCAGCAGTGAAATGTGCTTCCTTGGAGTCTCCTTCCCTGGGATTTTTAAGGCAAAGGCTGGATTAGCCATCTGTTGAGGGTGCTTTGTTTCCATATTCCTGCATGGCCAAAGAGGGTTGGATTGGATGGCCCATGTGGTCTCTTCCAACACCATGATTCTATGAATATAACCAGCTTTATATCTCTTTTTATATTAATACCTTGTACACTGTGGAAGTGCTGAATAAAGTCATATAATAAAAAACAGGGTTTGGGTCCAAAATTATGGATTTTGATATAACCCGTAGATAAATTGCTAAGGCTGCTGCTGCTGTATTGTTGTCCCATACTTCCCCTTATAGTCCGAAGGAAAAGCGGAGGCTGCTTCCTCCTCGCCCTGGCCCACTTTTTGCCTCACGCTGGCTCAAGTGTGAGACGAGGGGACGGCTCCTCTGTGCAGCCGCATCTTCCCCTCGCGCACACACTCTCTCTCTACTGCTGGAAGTTGTAGGCCAAAACATCACGGAGGAGGTGCTCTTTCCCCCATCCATTATCTTCCACCTCGCTCTCTTCCCCCTCCCTTCTCTTCTGCCTCGCTCTCTCTTCCCCCCTTCTCTTCCACCTCGCTCTCTTCCCCCCCTCCCTTCTCTTCCACCTCGCTCTCTTCCCCCTCCCTTCTCTTCCACCTCGCTCTCTTCCCCCCTCCCTTCTCTTCCACCTCGCTCTCTTCCCCCATCCCTTCTCTTCCACATCGCTCTCTTCCCCCTCCCTTCTCTTCCACATTGCTCTCTTCCCCTCCCTTCTCTTCCGCCTTGCTCTCCCTTCCCCCCTCCCTTCTCTTCTGCCTCGCTCTCCTCCTCCCCCTCCCTTCTCTTCTGCCTCTTTGGGCATATTGAGGATTTGTCCCAAGTTTGGTCCTGATCCAACATTATTTGAGTCCACGATGCTCTCTGGGTGTAGGTGAACTACAACTTCCAAACTCAAGGTCAGTTCCCAAGCAAACCTTTTCAGTACTTTCTGTTGGTAATGAGAGTTCAATATGCCAAGTTTGGTTCAATTCCATTGCTGCAAGAGTTCAGGATGCTCTTTGATTAAGTGTTAACTATAAATCCCAGAAACTGTAACTCCCAAATGTCAAGGTCTATTTTTCCCAAACTCCATCTGTGTTCACATTTGGGCATATTGAGTATTCATGCCAAGTTTGGTCCTGATCCAACATTGTTCGAGTCCAGAGTGCTCTCTGGATGTAGGTGAACTACAACTCCAAAACTCAAGGTCAATGCCCACCAAACTATAAGTATTACTGTGTTAGAGTGTCATTTTGTGTCATTTTGGTTGGTGGTGTGCCCCAGAATTTTGTAAATGTAAAAAATGTGCCGCGGCTCAAAAAAGGTTGGGAAACACTGCTCTACACCAAAGCACAGCTTCTTTTTAAAAGAGTGAAATGTCAAATCAGATGTAAAGTGTGCATTACTAGAAGAGAAAAGTTCAATTATAAAAGGGCCTTTTGGTAGTTCAATAATTTACATCATGCAGAAGTTGTATTAGAAAAAAGTGACTAAAAACAGTGGAAAAAATATAGTGAATCTAGGTTCCTCTAAAAGTGTCATTTTTTCTAGTTCTCATCTCTACCAAAGTCTTACACACATATCCTGAACCCATTGCTACTGTCAATGTAGCAGAATCCATGGTTAAAAGATGGAAGAAAAACATGAAGCATTCATTTCTGAAAGTATCATCAAAGAAAAATAGTTAATCTGGGGGTCAATTAAGAGCTTTTAAAGATTTTTAAAGGCTCTCGCCAAAACAGCCCAACAACAGAAGGGGCAAAATTATTGAACTCTAAGAACAAGTAACACTTCCATCAAATTATTTCTTATAGCCATATGTTGATTTAACAACAAAAAACCCTGCATTTACAAGAGAGAGTAGCCAGCTGGGGACTACAGTAATAATTGTGTCCATAGCAGTAGTTCTATGCCGACGACACTCAGCTCCTCCTAAAGCTGGAACCTGGAGCAACCTCGGTGCCTGACAACTTTACCCAGTGCCTAGGAGCAGTGACGAGATGGCTACGGGCCCACAAACTGAAAGTAAATCCAGCAAAGACTGAAATTTTGTGGCCAGGCCGTCCATCAGAACTAGTCAATCCACTGCCACCTTTCGAAGGGGAACCGCTGACTCCATCTTCCACTGTGAAGAGCCTCAGTGTCATCCTGGACTCTAAAATGATGGTGGAGGCCCAGATTGCCTCCATGAGCAAAAGGGCCTTCTTCCACCTACGTCAAGCGAGGCAACTGGTGCCCTATCTACCAACGGAGGCGCTAGCTATGGTAATCCATGCCATGGTTACATCAAGGCTGGATTATTGCAACGCTTTATACATGGGTCTTCCTCGGTCAGTAACTCGCAAGATCCAGACAGTAGAAAATGCTGCCGCCAGGCTCCTCACAAAAACACCAATGAGGTGTCACATAACGCCATCCTTACAGCATTTGCACTGGCTGCCGGTCGAGTACAGAATCCTTTATAAGACCCTGACCCTGACATTTAAGGCCTTGCGGGGCCAGGGTCCTACATACCTAAAAGACCGTCTGATACCACCCATCCATCTGAGAGCACCACGGCCAGCCTACAAGAACCTTTTCTGTGTCCCAGGTCTGAGAGAGGTTCATCTGGAGTCCACAAGACAGAGATCTTTCTCCATTGTGGCCCCTGTCCTGTGGAACTCTCTGCCGCCAGACCAAAGAGCCATCCTCGACCTGCCTTCATTTCTGGCGGCACTTAAGACATGGCTATTTAGAAGAGCATATGCATGAGTGACAATCAGTGACCTGGAATTCTGTCTATTCCAATATTTTAACATTTTAATATTTTAATATTTTAGTATTGTAAATGCCAAGCTGTGTAAGTCGCCTGGAGCACATCTGTGGAGGGCGACTCATAAATAATAAAATTAGTTAGTTAGTTATAAGTAATAACAGCACAACCTCTGAGGATGCTTTCCACAGATGCAGTGAAACGTCAGGAAAGAATGCTTCTAGAACATGGCCATACATCCCAAAAAACCTACAACAACCAGTGATTCCAGACATGAAAGCCTTCGACCTTACAATAACAACATTATCTGAAATCCAAAATGTTCCAAATTTTGAAATTGTCCACATGGATAGCTGAGGTAGTGACATGTTTGCTTTCTGATGTTTCAGTCTCCACAAACTTTATTTCATGATAAACATTATTTATAGTATTGTTTATAGAATTATCTTCAGATTGGCTGTATAAGGTGTATAAGAAATATGAATGAATGTTCTGTTTCAGCTTAGATCCCATCTCCAAGATTATTTATTTATTTATTTACAGTATTTATATTCCGCCCTTCTCACCCTGCAGGGGACTCAGGCCAGATTAAAATGTACATATACATGGCAAACATTCAATGCCATAGACACACAACACATACTGTATAGACAGACAGTCAGAGGCTATTTAACATTCCAACTTTTTCTGGTCACCAGGGGAGCTGTCGCTTCACCGTCCATCTACAACACTAATGAAGTACTTCTTCATTCCTCGCATGCTTGCTGGAGATTTTTATGGCCTTGTAAAATTTGTTAAATTAGCCTCCCCACACATAGTTTCCTACTTGACAGATGCAACTGTCTTTCGGGTTGCAAAGGTCGACAACAAGCTACACAATTTTGGTCGGAAGCTCACTTCGACCTGGGCTGGCTTCGAACTCATGACCTTTTGGTCAGTAGTAATCTTAATGCAGCTGACTCCCAGCCAGCTGTGCCACAGTCCCAGTGCTCCCTTGTTATATGTTTATATGAAAATACACTTTGCCCTCCACATTAACTAGGGTTAGGGGTACTAGACTCTTGGGAAGTGGAGTCTAGTACCCCTAACCCTAGTTAATGTGGAGGGCCCGTCCTTGTATCCTATTACCGTACCTCCTCCTCTGCCCTCAGATCTTGCTCCTGAAAACTGCAGTGAAGCGGTGCAGGTGCACATATGTGAGATCTGAGAGGCAGAGAAGGAGGTACAGTAACAGGAAAATTACCATATTGAAATCAAATCTGATGCTTTTTAAATGTTTATTTGATGTGCATTGGAAGAGGGGTAGTCTTATACGCTGAGTATATCCCAAACTCTATATTTTAACTGGAAAAGTTGGGGTCGTCTTATACGCCGGAAAATACGGTAATAATGACCATCACTTTGAAATTTGCCCAGCTGCAAATAGGCAGCCAGTGGAACTGCCGTAACATGGGAATGGTTCGCTCTCTGTATAGGGCCTCAGTTAGTAATCTGGCTGCTGATATTTGGACCAGTTGCAGCTTCAAAGGCAGCCCCATATAGTGTTTGTTGCAGTAGTCTAAACAGGATAGTGAATGGCTTTTCACCTGCCATTCAAAAATACTTCCTTCTGTCCTTCCTTCCCTTTCACAGTGCAAAACCAGCCCAACCAGAAGAACCCACCAAGCCCATTGTGTCCATTTCATTATGCCCATTGCCTCTCTGTCTGCTAAGTCCTGCCTCTAGAAGAAACTGCTGTAATCAGGAATTTAGAGTTCATTTTCCTCTCCTTTATGCTCATACCGCTTATCATTCATCACCCTACCATTCTGAATCAGGTTAGAATCACTATAAAGGGAAGTTATTACCATTGTTCTTCAAAAATTAACTGAAGTACACCCAATAAATCTGTTTCCACATTATCGCAGACAGCATATATCTTTTATGATGGCAAAACATATTTTGAAATTACATAATGTTGTCAATATCCATGTTAGTTCCTCTTGCAAAATCATGAATCACAGCTTTACTTTTTATCTATTCCACTGGAATTGATCGAGTGTTTTCCATTTCTCTCCTGCATCTTGTAATCTGGATTCCCAGTGAGGTCACACTACGGTTTCTTTGGGTGTCTGTATTTGTGGCCAGACAGAGAATGAAGTAGGAAAGGAATTTCCCAGTGCATAGGACAACTGGCTATCGAATAATCCAATTTCCTCTTCAGCAATTATTTGGGACTCCCAAACTTTTACCCAGTGGTTTCTTCTGTATTTAAATTTTATTGCTTATTTCTAAAAAGGGAACTTGCTCCATGTGTTGTAATTTTGTGGCCCTGTGGCTAAGTCAAGTATCTCCTTGGTTTCAGAACTGAAAAGGTATTTAAGGCAAGTGACACTCCGCAGCATTCATACACTCCAGTTCACAGAGGCATCATTGCAACTAGCAGCAGCAGGCCACCGCTGAAAAGGTAAGGATATCTTTGATTTTCTTCCATTCTAAAGCATTAATAAGGATATTTTAAAAGCAAAGCTGGTAAATATACAATGCTGCAATATTCATGAAACAGACCTGATGAAACCAATCATTCAGGTAGGAATCATTCAGGTGTGAACAGCTATTATTCTTGAACAGCAATGTAGGAAATAAAAAAAACAATAAAGGTTTATAATATAACAAATAGAATGAACATCTAGCCTTATGCCGATTCGACACACAGACTACACAGTAGCTGTTTTGTTTCAAACCAAGTAAGACTTTTCCTTGAACCCTCTCCATGTTCTCAGCCTCTCAAATATCAGATCTTCTACATTCACTCCTCCTAACTGGCCTGTAGTTCTGACTGCCCTCAACACTACCCTATTCCTAGCTAACCCTTTTACAGACAAAGCTCAAGATCATATCCTCCCTCCACCCCCCCCCCCCAAAACCCTTGTAATTGGCTGATTTTCACCAGATTTGCCAAACTTCTCACTTTATATCAATTTGTCGGGTTTTCTTTATGTCTAGTAAAGCTATTGTACATGGTCCACACATCCTGTAGATCTGTTGTGCTGTTAAAACAGAAAAGCTGCACAACTTTCCTATCACAGTTTGAAAGCATTGCTTTTGAGGCAACTATCTTGAAACAAAGAGGTAACTTGCTCAAGTTCTGGTAGCAACTTAAAGCATAAAACTAAATGGATGAACAAATTAAAGAGAAAACTCTGTCATTTTATTTTTATTACTATAGAAAGGGAAAGATGGTCACAATTTCAGATAATTTTGCTCTTGCTGCCAAATTAATATTTTATTTCTTTTTTCCCCCTGTGATACAACTTTTTATTCTCAGTTTACAGATGCAGGCATATCACTACACGATCTATTTTACACCATTATATTTCATTAACATTGTATCTCTTCTGCCCCTCTCCCACTCTAAATGAAGTCGGGTAACAAACCTAAGTGTATTAAACAGGTACATGAAGGATATTATGTCTTGTATAAACCAGTCTACATTTTCTCCAGAATCTGCAGCATCAGACTAAAATCTATTGTTTATGGGGAAAATATAAAGCTACCTGAGATAGAGATGGAGCTAATGCTCATCTTTGGTAAGAAAGGGTATCTCACTACATTGAGACATCCAATTGAGAGAATGGTCAACTGCCACTCAATTTTTCGTATTTTGGGACATTGGGGGAGGGTGATGCACAAAAGATTTTATACAAACATTATTTTGGGACAGAAAACTCTATTTTGTACAAAATAAATGTTTGTGAATTTTTTTTGCTTTTGCCAGTACCAATATCAACAAAGTTTTGTGTGTGCACAAATTTTCATGGAAAAAACAACTGAAAGAGCAGGACAAATAATATGTGGTTTGTGATGACTAAGACATTTTCTCAAAGAGAAGAGCATGAGAATACTATTGAGTATTACATTGTATTCCATGCAAATCATTTGGACAAACTAATTTAAACTTTGTTTTTACTTTTTGTGCAGGGCTAGATCCCTTGTAAGGTTCTCCAAACATTTTTATGTATTTCTCATCATTCTTAACACTTGGCCTTATATCTACGTCTATATATACATAAATTTATTGGCATTTGTCATTAAAAACAAGTAGACACTTCAATCCTGTAGTACCCTTATTTGTAGCCAATGGAATCCAAATGATGAAATTCATCAAATTGGGACATGCTTGCCCAGGCCAAATAAAATGTACTCACCTTGAACACGCTGCAGGTAGTCCAAACGATGCATGGCCAGTTCCAGCAACTGAAGCACATCTTCTGGTATTAATCTGACACAAAAAAAGGCAAGTTACCCTGGAAGCTAACTTGTTATTTTTGACATGTGGTCAGCTGGATCAGGCTGGATTCAGGGTCCACATATCTAAAAGACCCACTCCTGGTTTGTTGGCCATACCAGAACCTTGCTGGTAATGTCTTTTCTGGCGATCGCATGGCTGGGTGCCCTATTGAGACCTCCCCAGAAGCAATGCTACCAGTGGTGAAATGGCGGTGTCCCCCTGGTGAATAGAGCACTGATGCCAATGGGCGGATTGCTGTGCTCATCATCTGCATAGCAGAATGGCTTTGGGGCACTCCCGTGATGTATCTGGGTCAGCTCTGGAATAGGCTAATCTGGATTATAGTGCCTGGTTAGACACATTTTAAGTAAAACAAGTAAAGACATCCCACTGGAAAACATTTAGGTTTCTTAATTAGACCCCTAAATAGTGCAATCAGATAATCAGGTGTTCCTTTTTCCTTCCTTTGAAGATTCTTCAATATCCTTTTTTTCTTTAACAGATGGCAATCCTAGCATTCATTCTGATTTCTGTTGTGACCTTGAGCATTCATTCAGAAGCAAAACAAAAAATAAAAAGGAATGGTAAGTCTCCCTCTCTCACACACACATAAACACAGTCACACGTACACACATTCATGTGTGATTCTCCAATGATGGGGTAAAGGTGCCTCCACTGAAGCTTTATTATCAATTCTTTTTTCCACAACAAGGCAATTTTTTCAAAATCCAATTATCACAGGGACAGAAAGTGTGATGAAATCTTCTGGACAGGGGCATAAGCAGCAAAACAAACACCACAGGAGTGATGATGATGATGATTATTATTATTATTATTATTTATACCCTTCTTTTTCTCTCCACCAGGAGATTCAAAGCAGTGTACATTAAAAGCATTTACTTGCCATTTAAAATCTACAAATATACAAAAATTAAAACAGAATTAAATATCATTGGTATTTTTAAAAAATCAGTTAACCCTTCCCTATGCTATCCAAAGCCTTTACACACACACACACGCACACACACACAGTCCCCAAGTTACAAACAAAATAGGTTCTGTAGGTTTGTTCTTTTGTCGAATTAGTATGTCAGTCAGAACAGGCACATTTTTAAAGTGTAACTCCAGCCAAATCTATCTATCTGTCTAGTATTGATCTATCTAAGAGCTTTGTATAGCATAGAGAAGGGTTAACACCCTTGGTGTTTGTTTTGCTGTCTGTGCCCCTGTTTAGAAGATTTCCCTTCACTGTCTGTCCCTGTGATAACTGGATTTTGAAAAAATAACTTGTGGAAATAAATACTGATGATAAAGTTTCAGTGGAGACACCTTTTCCCCATGATAACTCTTTCAGGAGTGAATTTCTGTTCCTGGGGGCAAATTTATCTCATTTCCTGTTGTCTCACCTATTCTTAATTATGGGATGTTTATAACTTTGGGACCGCCTGCATATTTGGCTGGAGTTATAATTTTAAAAGTACCTGTTCCAATTTACACGGAATCTATCTTGCCTGTATTTACTTCAGATTAACATGGAAATACAATAACCAAAATCCTTTAAAGACAAACAAAAATAAGCTTAACTTAATGTAATATGTTTTTACTGTATTATAAAAGCAGCTTTTATTTCTAGAATAATTTCTTTGATTGTTTTTTCCAGTTGCTTGAGTTTGGATTAACTGAGAATCTACGGTATACTAAGGATACAATGCTGAGCATTGCTTTTTTTAAAAAAAACACAAACAACAACAACAACAAAGCTTTGGGAAAGGGCTCTCAAACTTTTTAAAAAAGAAACATTACTTAGTAACAGATTTTAGAAAGTTCCAATTCAATTCAATTCAAAACAGATATTAGCTATGAAAACGAAGGAAATGGGTCATAGTAGGGTAATAAACACCTCTCACATAAAATTAAAATAAAATATCTGAACAAGATATAAAGTGTATACTCGGGGGGGGGTCACCAATTGTTCCTGTGGGGGGTCCCCCCCCAGTGTCAGGAGCAATTTGAGAAACCTCAAGTAGCTTCTGGAGTGAGAGAATTGGCCGTCTGCAAGGATGTTGCCCAGGGGATCCCCAGATATTTTGATGTTTTACCATCCTTGTGGGAGGCTTCTCTCATGCCCCCACATGGGAAGCCGGAGCTGACAGAGGGAGCTTAATCGTGCTCTTAAACCTGTCTGTCTTCAGTCCTGCCAGCACAAGGCTTTAACCCATTGTGCCACCGAGGGCTTCTGTGCACAGAATACTGATGAGCTTAATGCAGTTTTAGGAGAACGGTGCAGTGAAATGTCCTTTTCACATAATAGTTATCAGTGAAATAATTTGCAGAAATAACTAACATTTTAAAGGTATTTTTTAAAGCAATGCAACATGTTTGGATTGCACATCTAACCCTGTTTGGAGAACAGAAATAAAATCTAAAACTGTAATGTAATGCTTATCCTTGTGAAATAATTCTCTTCTAAGGGACTGTAAATTATTACGATGTTTTAACTTTTTTCTCAATGCCATTAGGAAAAAGCATTGTGACCTCTCTTCTCTGGAGTCAGAACTACCAGACTGGAATAAGTTACTTTCTGAATTACAGTGCCCAGAATTTGGCCACACTGGTTAATGGATTCTGGGAGTTGTAGTCCATTCTTGGCCCAAGCTCTGCATATTGCATCAGCAATTTCCTGGTCCCCTGTTTCTGAAGAAGATGGAGGGAAATAGTCCTCTGGAGGAAGAAAGTGGCAGGAAAGAAGTAATACTTACAGTAGGCCCTCTCCGACTGAATGTTTATTATTTCTCATATTTTCTGCCCATTTATGCTGCTGGCTTGAAAGTATGCCCAGTTGAAGGCATGCAGGGAAGGGATGTAGCCTCTCAGAAAGTGGCCAATTGGGGAAGAATTAAGCACTACTCTCTCAATGTCTGCATTTCTTCCATCACCTTAATTTGCATGACAAATAGGGAGCCCATGTCCTTTGGTATCATTTGCTAAGAAGAATTTTACTGTGCACCAATGACTTGTGGGTTGGATCTACTCTTATTTCAAATAAACCTGATGTGGAAATCATGCGGCCGTGCATCTATGTTGGACTACAACTCCCAGCAATTCTGGCTAGCACCATCAATGGCAAGAAACGTTAGGGTTGCAGTCCATCACTGCCAAAGCTTGTGTATGACTTCTAGCTCTGAAATAGGTTAATTGAAATTAGTAAGATACACTGATTGAAATTCCTTTGATTTCCACAAATCTTCTCTGAATATGGCTAAATAATGTAGATCTAATCATTAGCCATTAATGCATCTTAAAAAATGCATGATTCCAATTTTGACCCAGTCCAATGCATGGCAGGATGGATATGTGATCCCTCATTAATTTGTGTTCCTTTGGCCAAAGATTCTTTTGAAATCATGTACCCTTTTATTTTCAATTGAGTGTGTTGATTTATTTAATTGATACAGTAAGGTGAGTTAATTTGTCTGTAAATAAATATATTTGCTTGTATTTTATTTTTAAGGCTCCTGGGACTAGGTGATCATTGTTTTATCTGGTCAGATAACACTGAGTTGTTTTTTTCTTCTCTCTCTCTCTCCCCCCCCCCATGTAAACATTTTACAATGTTCAGTTCGACAAGTAGAATTAGAATGGTCTATAGATTCTCTACCTAAGAAAGAAGTGGTTTACTGCAAACTACATAAATCTGTCTATTGGGAGAAAGGCGGGATATGGAAAGGAAATGGAGAGCCATTGGAACTCGTTCTCAAGGAGCCCCGAGATGCGGGTACTTATAATTGTCGGAGTAATGAGACACACGAACTTTTACATTCCGAAACCATTTATGTAATGAAGATACTTCCTAATGGGAAAATAGCGGAACCACTTCTCAAAGGTAACTTCATGACTCACATTGTTGTCTATACAGTGCTACTGTATTAGGACTTTTCAAATAGTTTCTCATTTATGGCAACCTTAAGGGAACCTATCATGAGTTTGTATTAGTAGGATTTGTTCAGAGAAGGATTGCCCTTGTCTACTCTGGGGAAAGAGTGCAATTTACTCAAGGTCATACATGAGTTTCCAAAGGTTTCCAAAACTCAACTACTATAGCTCTTTGTGACTATTGTAGCATTATTTAAAGATAATAAGCTGAACAGGCCCCATAGACAAAGGTACATGAGAGTGGAAAAGGATTGGTCTTTTTATTGTTTTGAAAGCCATATGGTTAAAGTGTTGGATTAGGACATTGAGAAATGAAAAGTTGAATCCCCATTCAGCCATGGAAACCTACGGGGTGACTTTGGGCAAGTTACTCACTTTCAATGTTGGAGGAAGGGAAAAGTGACCACTGCTGAGCAAATTCTGCCAAGCAAAGCCAAAAGTGAGAAATGACTTGAAGGCACACAACTATAACTAATTATTTGTTTTATTTTAGAATCAAATGGGGCCTTCTTCAGATGTACCACAAACAACTACTCTGGTAATTTCACATGCCTTTGGAACTCAGCTATCAAAGACTTGAAGTTTGAACCTGGGTGAGCATCATCCTTCCCCCTCATCACTTCCCACGCATAATTTAATCCTTTTTATGTGTTGTTTATTTATTTATTTTATTTATTTCTGGTATTTCTACCCCGTCTCTTCTCTAACCCCGAAGGGGGACTCAGGACGGCTTACACTTGGCAACGATACGATGCTGCTACATAACAATTACAATAATACAACCACAATTAAAATACATAAAGCAATAATTAAAACAGTACATAAAGAATTAATAAAACAGTAAAAATAGTATCATCAGCTATGTCACTATTCCAGTCAATGTGCAACCCAAGTGCTAATTATGTCTGCTGTCCGAAAGCCTGGTCCCAAAACCACAATTCTAATTTCTTCCTGAAAGCCAGGAGGGACAAAGCTGATCTTACCTCATTTGAAAGCTTGTTCCATAGGTGGGGGTGGGGGGCACAGCTGAGAAGGCCCTGTGTCTTATCCCCGCCAGACACATTTGCTATGTTTACGGGCGCAAGAGTAGGGCCTCCCCGGATGATCTTAGAGAGATGAGATGTAGAGGCAGATGCATTTGGACAAGTAAGGAAAATGGATATGTAGACAAAAAAACCTGGGCAGACAATTGATGAGAAGCACTCCCCATTTGAAAACTCTGTTTTGAGAGGTTGGAATGAACCTGTGGGACAGTTACTAGTCTCAACTAGGGCAAGCTCATTGAGTCAATGTATCTACTAGGAGTGGTTGATCCATAAAAAATTTGATTCTAAACTCGTGGGGGGTGGGATTTCCCTTGCTGGGTCGTTATAGAAATTATCCCGAAAAATTTTAAATAAATTTCGTAATTGAAACGTAATTAATAACGAATTTTCATTATTATTCGTTACGCCAGCTGGGAGGCTAGAATGGAGGGCTTGCTCTCCTCTCTTCCCTCCCCTTCCCTGAGCTCAGGAGCATCGCACATTATACTCAATGCGTGATGCCTTTAAGCTGGGAGGGGGAGGGAGGAAGGAAGGGAGAGCGTCAGCCCCTCCTCCCCTGCCAAGGAAATAAACCGCGCCAGCCAAGGCTTGCCTGCCACGATTTATTTCCTTGGCAGGGGAGGGGGATGAGGAGCATCAAAGATAGGATAACACTGTCTAGGAACAGTTTTATTTGAAGGTGAAGGCCTTCCCAAATGTGGATGTATCTTATGTAAATGCTGGCATGGAGTCTACCCCATGAAAGCTTAATTACGTAATGATTTAATGAATCTTTGATGTAGCATGTGAATTGTTTAATTTTAGTTGGAGACAGTATATGACTACTTCCCTTGAGAGCATTGTCTGAATGGCTACATTTAAATTTTCAATGTGCTCCTGCTCCTAAGATAAACAAAATTAGGAAGCAGTGTTGTTAATATTTCAATGGGAAAAATGTAATAACTTGGTCTCATCTTAGTTTTGAAGGCAGTTCCAAAAGTACCATATCTTGTGGAGATCTTGAAGGGACTGAAGGAATATACTCTGTTTCCTGCAAAAAAGAACAAAACTGCTCATCCACTGAGGAGTATGAACCAATTGAGATGTATCTACATGTTTACCGCGGAAATGTATATGAAACCCACAATCAGACCTTCTTTCTCAAGGACATAAGTAAGTTGTGAAAAAGTATCCCTTCTCGGTTTAGAAAAAGCTGGGAAAGAGATAAGAAACAAAGTCCATGATCGGGAAACATCGTCTTCCCTCATCCACAATATTGGGTACTAGCACTAGAGGGCAGTATAAGGTCTCTTACATAGCAATTTAAATGAGCATACTCATTCCAAAATCAGCATTTCAGATAATTTGGTGAATGGTATAAAATTGAATAATATGTTGTAGACAACCAGTTTATCAGCTCAGTAACAAAATGTCTAGCAACCTTATCAGAGTACTATATCTGTATCGTAGTAGGTTTACTGGTGTTGTTTACATACTGATACCCTTTACATTTGTTTAGATGATATGATAAATTGTCTTCCTTATGCTCAATGGTGAAAGGGTAGTAAAATAACAAACACACCCCACTACTCTTCTACAGAATTTTTTCACTCTTCTACACTATTTTACAGAATAGTGATTTCTATCTACATTACTATTTAACCAGAGCCCACACCTTCTTGTGGGGAAAAAGAGAAGTCTCTGTTAGTTGTCATAAAGCCATACTTAGTTCAATGCAAGAGCCAAGTAGGCAGGAGACCTTGATGCGAGTTCTTTTGCCATGACATGCAGGCAAGAATACGGAATGACTAAAACAGTGGTTTCTTAAATAAATGAATGAGAAGGGCCAATAGTAATCTTATAGTCAGTTTTGGTAACAGCAGGTGATAGGCAAGGTGATATGTCCCCCGATTCACACTTAGAAGAGGGTTCTTTTCCTGTACTAAAACACTTAGGTCTAAACCTAACTGCTATTCCCAAATAGAATAGACTCGTATGTATGTATGTATGTATGTATGTGTGTGTGTGTGTATGTATGTATGTATTTCCTGCATTCATAACCCGCCCTTCTCACCCCCAAAGGTAACAAATACTGAATGTTAGATCAATTCTTAAATGAATCCAATTGATTCAATAAAGTTGAACTAGCATTTGGATTTAATCTGGGGTGAAAATGAAGTGGACCTTCGGAAATTGTTGATCTCCAAACTCTAGCAAACCCAAGCCAGTATATATAGTACAAAAATATGTGGAAGGCTTCACTTTGCCCCCTCCCTCATTCAGACAATATTGAAAAGACCTGAACTTGTGCACACACACACAAATACATGCAACATGTAACAGATACTTAGCTGTCAACCCTAACATGAATTTAGTTCCTCAGCTATGGCATATTTATGGTAGTATTAATACTACTAGAGACCAAATGCAAATGCTTTAGTGTATACAGTAAAACTGATGGTGATTTAATTTGCTCTTCCAGGAAAACCTGATACAACTGAGTGCTGGGTTCACCAAGGTGGTCTCTTGACATGGACACTCCCTAAGACCTGGAGCACCCCGCATAGTTATTTTGGACTAACGTACGAGATCAAAATAGCAAGACAACATGGAAAGGAAAAGGTAATAATCATGGTGAGATGTTATTCCTTTTAGGATACTTTGATGCACCAGTCAGAGAGACAGCTATGTAAGCATGTTTCAGCACAAGAAAGCATAACATCATCTAACTGGTTTATCCTAGCATTAGCATTCCAGGATATGAACTTGGTTCTTCAGATGCATCACACACTTTCTATCAATGGGAGGTGCAGAATAGGAACTATAAACAGCTCATCTGCACTTCAGATTTGCCTCACATATATCCATACACTCCATGACTGTTCTGTGGCAGCAGAAGTATGAAATCTACACAATAAAGCCAGGCCAAAACAGATTAGACTAAACTGAAATATCAACTTCCCTTCCCTCCTTCTTCTACTAATGCCAGTTTGAAGTGTCTGTGACATCTCAGAGCTCTCCCAAAGAACTATGACCATCTATGGTGTTGATGGTGACATGGGCTTGATCTATACCCTTTCCCCCTCTGCTGAAGAGTGGATGGCAACAGTGACCACATTAGATCTGATCATGCTGTCTACACTGTGCCCAAAATGTTTTTACCCAAACTCTGGGGCATTACCCAACTTTCTTTAGTGTAGGGCTAAACGGGTTTATCTCAATTTATTTTTCAACAAGAAACAGAATTCCTTGAACATTATGAAGATATCCAGGAGTGACTACTTAGGCATTTCAGGGTATAAATCCAGTGTAGCCTAGGTCTGATGAACAGCAACTATGAAGATAATTATTCTAGCCCTTTCCCTTTTGTTTTAATCTGATGGTGTATTTAATATATTTTATCCTGTTCAAATTGTTCTGATGTTTTTCTCTGGAATTCTTATTATGTTGTATGCTGCTCTGAGGCTTCACTATAGAGTGTGGGGTAGAAACATTTTAATTAATATATAAATGCAGACTTCATGCCCTTTGAACTAGATTGAATTCGAAAGGGAATCAAAAAGATCCTGATAACAGAACCAATCCACATGCAGCAACCTGTCCTCTCTCTGATATGTGAACTGTATATCTATTTGATCAAGAGCTCTTCTTGTCCACTAAAGTTGTTCATGCTTTTATTTTCAGATATGTTATGTTACTAAGGATGCACTATATCAAAATGAAGATCTTCTAGCCTGCTACAAGCATGAATGCCAACATGCAAAGTGCTTTATGAGATCCAGGGATCAATATAACAAAAGTTCTCCTTGGAGTGATTGGTTGATGTGCAGGTATGATTAAATACACCATTGATCTCAACATCTGAATGTACATCTTTGAGATTTTCCTCATGTCCTGCCCACTAAGGGTGTAGGTCGGATTCAGACAAATCCCAAATTCCTAAATGAATTGGTATGGTTTGAAAATGTGATGTGACAATGAAAAGCAGAATCCTTGATGTAATGTCAGCCTGCTGCTCCCGAAACTACAGAAATGTTTAACTTTAGACATGTATTTCTAACTGCTTTAGTGAATTTGGCTATAATTTAAAGCTATGAATAATGCATACAAGGATAAAGAGATGACATTCATGCCAGTTATGTATATAGTGGCAACATGTATGTTTTTCTCTAACATTTCATTTTTCATTTCAGAAGTGACTCTCACAAGAATGACATATCACACATCCATGAGGATAAATCAAAAATAGAAAAATGCAAATGTCAGAACGGAAATTGAAAAGCTGCTGGACATGGATGAAGTTTACCATTGTACTTGTTATTTATTTATTTATTATTCTATTGTTATTATTCGTATTATTCATGCATACTTGAATATGATAAGTACACCCAGCTTGTTCTGAAGATGGAAGGCCGATCGGACTCCGTACCCTCCAGTTTCCATCAGTGCCTTGAAGGCGTTCCTGGATGGCTGCGTGCCAGCAGATTGAGGGTGAATCCAGCAAAGACGGAGATACTGTGGCTGGGGCGACCGGATGGTGGGGTGGTCCAGCTACCTACCCTGGATGGCGAGGCATTACACCTGTCATCTTCAGTAAAGAGCCTTGGGGTTGTTTTAGACCTTTTGCTCACAATGGAGGCACAGGTCTCCACTGTCAGCAAAACCGCTTTCTTCCACCTGCAGCAGGCTAGGCGGCTGGCCCCCTATCTATCTAGGGATGACCTAGCCACGGTGATCCAAGCCATGGTCATCTCAAGACTAGACTACTTGTAATGCCCTGTACATTGGCCTGCCCTTGTCTGTGATCTGGAGACTTAAGCCCGTCCAGAATGCCACTGCGTGACTTCTCACTGGAGTTCCAGTGAGATGTCACATAACTTCCATCCTGCAGCAGCTCAATTGGCTTCCGGTTGAGCACCGGATCACCTTCAAGGTAATGGTGTTAACTTTCAAGGCCTTATATGGTCTGGGGCCGATGTATCTGAGGGACCGTCTCACCCCCTACCAACCCCAGAGATCACTTCGCTCTGAAGATCTGAACCTTCTCGAAGTGCCTAGTTTTAAATCCATATACTTAACATCCACTCGGCACAGAGCTTTTTCTGTGGTGGCGCCATCTATTTGGAACACTTTCCCAACCAAAGTTCATGCATTGCGAGATTTGTCATCCTTTTGTAGGGCCTGTAAGACCCATCTCTTTTGATTGGCATTTGACTGTTGAAACTTGTAACTTTGTTTTAGTTTTATTGGATGTTTTATTTATGTTTTTATGTGGATTGTGAGCCGCTTCGAGCTCTCGGGGAGTGGCGACATACAAAATCAAATAATAAATAATAATTAAATAAATAATTAAATAACGGTTTACATTTCTTAGCATTTTTACAAAAATGTTTCTAGAAAATGTGTAAAAATAATGATCTGTAGGAAAAGTTCTACATCTGAAAACAAATGATTGGGTTTTTTTTTGAAGAATGTATTTTGTTTTTAAAAGACATTAAAATTTTATTTGGTCAGAAACCAGTCCTCTGATCTTTTTTCACCCACCGCACAAATCTTATAAATATAATCATATTACTTAGAAGTGTTACTTTTTGGACTACATTCACCTGCCTCCCCATTCTAGCATTGCTATACTGGTTATACTAATCTATAAGAAAGAGAAGGGAAGGCCTTTTTGTGTACAGTAATAACCCCTCTGGTCATGGCAGTCCAGAAAGGTGCCCTAACCATAGTATGCCTCTCTTATTCCTTAAAAGGGCTGCTCAGTCATATATACAGTTGCTGGACTATTCAACTTCCTCAGACCTTGAGATAGAAGGACTGAATTTATATATAAGACTCTGGTCCTAGCATTCAAGGCCTTTCGAGGTCAGGGTCCTTCATATCTAAGAGACCATTTAATGCCACTCCACCACCAGAGACTGCCACGGTCAGCTCATGAGAATCTTCTCTATGTCCCTGGCCCTAGAGAGGTCCGTTTGGAGTCCACAAGACATAGATCTTTCTCAATTGTAGCCCCAATCTTGTGGAACTCCCTACCGCCAGACCAAAGAGCCACTCCTGATCTACATACATTTTAGGGGCACTTAAGACATGGCTCTTCAGAAGAGCCTATGATTGAGTAACACGCTGTGACTATGTAACCTGTTTATTTTAATTGTGTAAGTCACCCAGAGCACCTTTGGTGGAGGGCGACTCATAAGAAATAAAGTTGATTGATTGATTGATTGATATCCACCATACATGTTCCAGTCAGTGACTAGAAGCTTTCAGATTTCACAATCCTGCCCCTGTTGCCACTCGCTGATTAGCATGGGACTTTTTTGGTTTTATTTTTCTTGGAAGACGGCATTTGCATGTGAATTTGATTTATGTGTGGAAATGAGTGCACAGCCAATCAACACACAGCCTTCACAGAATGAGGGTCCCACCAGTGGCATGATTAACATGACAACGGTGGCTTCTCATCTGTTGCAACCCCCCTGGGAGCACATGACTCTGACGATTTTACCAGAAGATTAATTGGAATACGCAAGTCCCATCACAAGGTGACAATCGATCAAGGAGCCAACACCTTGTGGCCCCCCCCAAAAAAAGATGAACCATGGAATGTATAGTCATTGCTGGAGAACACAGACAGTGAATGCCCTGAATGCAGGACTGCTATTATTGCAAGGGAGCTGAGATGCTTTAACATTGACATAGCAGCACTTCAAGAGACCCAGTGAGCAGGAGAGGGACAGCTGAAGGAAGAAAAAGGAGGTTGCACCTTCTTCTGGAAGGGACTTCCTGAACAAGAGCAAAGAATACATGGAGTTGGCTTTACTACCAAAAATGATGTGGTGAAGCATCTTTATGAAGCACACATCAGCATCAACAAACTACTCTCAACCCTCAAATTAACCTTGCCAAAAATCTACAGGCAACTATCATAAGTGCCTATGCACAAACACTAGATGCTAATGAAGACATCAAAGAAAATGTTTACTGTCAGCTGAACACCATCCTGTCAGAGATACCTAAGGAGTACAAAATCATCCCCCTGGGTGATTTTAATGCGAGAGTTGGATGATATTTTGGCATGTGGCCAGGGGCCATAGGAAAAGATGGGGTTGGAAATAGAAACCCAAATGACATCCTGCTTCACACAAAATGTATGGAACACAACCTTGTCATCAAACACACTCTTCCACCAGTAAAACAAGATTAAGACATCATAAAAGCACCCCGGTCAAAGTAATGGCACCTCTTAGACTATGTACATGCCAGAGACTGCTACAATGTGCTTCTCACAAAAGCCATGACAGATGCTGATGACTGATGGACAGACCACAGGTTAATTTTATCCATGATGGCCATTAGGATCGTCCCCAAACACAGACTCCAAAGAAGAAAGATAAGTCATACAACGAACACCCAAGCCCTTCAAGAGCCTTCTAAATTACCTCTTCTCCAAACAACAGCCAAGGATCACCTACCCATAGAACTTTACTTACTTACTCAGGCTAGGTTCAACAAATTGGTTTGATGAAAAATGTCAGAAAAAAGAGGCCTTAACCATTCTTATATGGCCTACAGACAGGTCAAGCGAGGGCCATCTTTAGTGAACTATATCATAGCTTAGGCTATGTATATAAAACCGCGCCCAAACCATGCTTGCGCGCTGGTTACAGCAATTTTACTATGCTCTGTTTTACCCTGATTTTACTTATTCTGCGACTCCCACAATGTGAGTCGCCCTGAGCCTACGGGAAAGGGCGACTAATAAGTCGAAGAAATAAATAAATAAATAAATAAAAACAAAAGAAGAAGAAAGAAAAATATAAGGCCCTACTGATTCATTAAAAAAGCAAAGCAGATCAAAAGCTTGGTGCACCCTGCCTGAAGCATTGAGTAAGAATGATTCTAGATTTTTCTGGCACCTTATCTCAGGTGCTCTTAGCTCACCAGATAACATCCAGAAAGCTATTTTAGAGACATTTTCTTCGATAATAACTACTCCAATCTGCAATGCTCCAATCCTCCAGACTTATTACTCACAGGGCTCCCAAACTGGAGTGTGGTTACCAGAAGATTCATTAGAATATGCAAGTCCCATCACAAGGTGACAATCCATCAAGGGGCCAACACCTTGTGGCCAAAAAAAGGAAAGATGAACCTTAAAAATGACAAAGCCCCAGGGAATGTCTTCATACCAACAGATTTTATAAAATTAAACATACAGTGGTGGTGTATGTTTAGTTTTTATAAATTTAAACATACAGTGGCCCGGCCCGCACATGCACACTTGGAGCGTGCGGCGGCGCGAAGACAAGCCACAAGGGAGGACAATATCAAAGCCGCACACTCCAAGTGCGCATGTGCGGGCCGGGCGTCCACCCCCTCCTTTGCTCTGCTGCCCTCCTTCTTCTCCCTCCCTCCTCCTTAGGCCACACTACGATGGCACTGAGAATGAAGACGGGGGAGTCGCCTCAGGGGCAGCATGAGGAAGCCCCGAGGGAGATACGGTGCACATGGGGCAGAAGCGCCCCACAGAAATCCAGCAGCGAGTTCATCTGCTTGGCCAAATTGATCAGCATTGAATGGCCTTGCAGCTGAAAGGTCTGGCTTCTTACTGCATGTTAATATATCTGTGGAGTATTGTCAAGGGTGGGAGAAGGAACTCTTGTCTGTTGAATTCAAGGCTGAAAGGCTGCTTACTGCCTATTTATATATCTCTGGAATGATGTCCATGGTGGGAGAAAGAACTCTTGGTGCTTGAGGCAAGTGGGAATGGGGAGTGGCTTAAAGAGCTGGGCATGTTTAGCCTGAATAAGAGAAGGCAGAGAGGAGACATGATAGCCATGTATAAATATGTGAGGGGAAGTCATAGGGAGGAGGGAGCAAGCTTGTTTTCTGCTGTCCATGAGACTAGGATGTGGAACAATGGCTTCAAACTACAAGAAAGGACATTCCCCCTGAACATTAGGAAGAACTTCCTGACTATGAGAGCTGTTCAGCAGTGGAACTCTCTGCCTCAGAGTGTGGTGGAAGCTCCTTTGGAGGCTTTTAAACAGAGGCTGGGTGGCCATCTGTTTAGGTATATCATTGTGACTTGGTTGTTTTATAAGTAGCTTGCATGCTGAAAAAGTGTGAGCACCCCTGGCTTAACTCTTTCTCTTCCAGCTCCTGCTCCTGATCTGCAGCCTGAGCTAAGATGGGGCTGCACTATTCAATTGAGGGCACTGTTATTTCTTCACTGTTTGGCTGAGATACTGTTGCTCTCTGTTTTTGACCTCAGTGACAATTTTGTGATGGCTATCCCACAAAAGAGTTTCATTAGATTTGATGAGGAAAATGTCCCTTCTTCCAAATCTGATTTTTGTTCAATGTGATTTTTCTTCAACTACATATATGGAGTAGGGAGGGATTGAGGACTTTGGTGGATATTGGTGATCCCAAGAGCCATGCTGGACCTCCATGAAAAGTGGCAAGTGACTCATAGGCTGCATAATTTTCAAGTTTATAGTAAGAACAGGGAGATGCAAAACATAATGACAGATGTAATTTGACTTTGGGACAACTAGCTTTCCGGAAATATCCAAAGCAGAGAACAGTCTAGACGGGGGGGGGGGAGGCACATAAAGCAGGGCTGGAAACAACTTAAAAAGTGCTAAAAGGGTAGGTTTAATACGTTCTAGATGTGATACCATTCTTCATGATTAGCAAGAATAGAGAAATATTATTAGGACTATACTCATAATTGATCCATAACTCAGTCAATGTAATAACCTGTCATCTTCTGTAGTGAAAAAATGTTGAAGAAACTGAATGAGCTGGATAAGCTAGTTGATAAAGGAAAAGAATGAATAACAGGAAAGGGAAAGAGGTTTTGAAGAAAGGTGTTCTTTAGCATTCCATATGAACACATTTTGACATTGTGATCAGTCTTCATTTTCCTGTTCTAAATCATGTGCCATCATTCCAGCTGGTAAAATGTTTGCCCCTAAGTGTTATTATTGAGTGGCCTCTAACCTCAAATATTCTGCAAAAATTTCTTATACTTTGGCCTTTTATCTTCTATATGCCTGCCTGCATTCTTTGTAAAGTAATACAAGGCTTGAATGAAAAGTAATGCCTCCACCTTCATAACTCATCAACAGATGGCAATACTGGTATACAGCAGGTACTGGCTTGTTCAGTAAACTCTCTTCTACAGTTCCATTTTGGTGGGAAGCCTTAGCATTGAATGGTTGTCTTGTTAAATTGGGAAGTATGGAACCCTTCCATACTTCCAAAGGAGATTCATCAGATAATGCAAGCTGTTTATGGTGATTGTGTTGATGTGAGTACTGTGCATCGTTGGGTAAATAAGTTTTAAGATGTTGAGGTAGGAACATCTGACTTGTGTGACAAAAAAAGAGTTGGACATCCTGTGACAGCAACCACCGAGTTTCATAAGCAAAAGATTGACAGATTGATTCAGGATGATCGTTGTATACTCAGATAGAAATTTCAAGCATAATCGGCATTTCACAAGAACATGTGCATCACATTATTGCTTTGTTTGGCTATCAGAAGATCTGTGCACGATGGGTACCCAGGATGCTGACGCCTGAAATGAAAGCACACAGACTTCTTGTTCATTGTTGCAGAAATGTATCCAATTGTCTGGTGAGTATGTGGAAAAGTGAATAGTGGACATTTAAGAGCACATTCTAAGGACTATTTCTGCGTTTGATTTATTAAAATATTCCCATCCAAACCCAAGTAACGAAGGTGGAGGCATTACTTTTCATTCAACCCTCGTAGAATAGAAAGCACTGCAGATGGAAAAATGCCATTAGCAATGTTTCCTTCTAACTAGATCAAATAGTTCTGAGAGGCCACTTTGAGAGCTGAGGAACTGTAGATCCATCCAACTCTTAGCTGAAGTTTTGATATCAGTGAACAGGATAGAGGTGATGAGAGTAAGGGACCCAGATCATATCCTTCTCAGATAAGGACAAAATCCTCCTCAACACAGTCAGTCAGAAGATCCATGGCTAAAGCAGAGTTAGCATGACACAAATTGTACTTTTGTTTAAATGTGCCATGGTTAATTGTTAAGTCATTTTGAAATCAACAGTTTTCATGTATATCTGTGATTTTTCTCACTCTTGCATACATACTGGATTGGGTTTTTTTTTTTTACAAGTATGGTACAGAAAAAATGAAAAAAGATATTTTCTTCATTGTTCTTAGCAGCTTATTGCCAGCTACATTTAAACAAATGCATGGAACTAGCATTTTGTCTTTGAACATCTTATGACGAAGTTCAACACTTGCCAAGGTAATCCATGCAACCCTGGAACATTTTATACAATGCTTATTCTTCATTCAATTGTTTCATCTTTCAATGTAAACGCTAATAATGAACTCAAGATGAATGCACCATAAGAAGGTACACAAAGGAATACAATCCAGTCTATTGTACTAATGCTGTAAGATTCAACAATAAATGCATGTTTTCTTTAGGAAAGCAGTCAGTGAAATATTCATGGGTTTTCTTGCCAAAAATAAGAAAAGTTACTATGTTTCTAAATCTGCCTGAAAGTATTTTCAATAAAACTTGATGCAAAAATGTATAGTTCACATTAATATAAATGCAATAAATGCATGGCCTCTATACTGGTATTTTTATAGCCCAGTTCCTCCTTTCTCATGGCATAGTGTACTAGAGGATTCCTGACTTCAAAATTGGTAAGAGGGCACAGATCCCAGTTTTTAAAACAAGCCACCACACTGTGCAATGAACAATAATGTCAATAATGTCAATAAGATCTTAGGACATTTGTTGTTCTTATTGTTATATTGCAAACTCTGTCTCATATTCACTTGGAGGTAATGTAAAAGACACTAGATTAAGTTCAGACAAATCCTAAATAGGAATGGAAAGATTATTAAAATATTTATTCTTGAGTAAAAATGACAAAAACAACAACAACAACAGGGTTTTTTGGCCATTCTGGAAAACTTGGGGCAAATCTAAACTGGTCCAATATACTGGAGCAGATTAGACGTGGTGTATTCCACACTGGCCCCCATATGGGTCAGCAAGGCACTCTCCCAGCCATTGTGGGGAAGTAGGGAGACCTGATTGTCCAGTGGATTGCCAAGCTTACTATCCACTACCATTATCCATTTCATAGCAGTCTCCAGCCATAACATGGATCCTACCTGTCAGCCATTGCCTACAGTGACATCAGCCGAGGGGATACGGAGGGGAGAGAAGGAATTGTTCCCTCATTGACCCCTTCCCTTCTCCAGTTGCCTTGCCACCTCAATCAACATCACTACAGGCAACAGTTGAGTGGTAGGACCCATATTGTAGGTAGGGACCACCCACCAAAACAAGAAGGGCCAGAGGGAATGATAATTGTCACCCATGTCCCTAGAACATCTAAACCTGGGAAGGACCAGATAATAGTGAGAACAATTGTAGTTGATTCTGTTCAAGAAATGGCCCAATTGTTCAAATGGGCCCAGAGTCAGGGGTTTCTCAGAATTCTGGGCCAAAATTGGAGTATCCAATGTCCACCAACATCAGTTAATACAGGATGTGTTAAAGTGGCTTTGCCTCATGCTACCCTGGATGAGCTCTATGCAGAGTTTGGCCACCTCAGCTGATCCAGGGCCCATTTGACCTAAGTGGTCAGTGTAGATGTGCCCCTTCGTCAAGAAGAATTTAAAAACACTGAAAAAATGGCACTGTTTTCTCCTGATAATCAATATTCCAAATTCCTGCAACCTCCAATGTGTAATGATACCTCCACACATAACTCTAAATATAGATATATGCAATTCATGCATTCTCCCTCTTTCTAAATAGGGATGTAACCAAGGACCATGTAGAATTCTTGGGCCCCACATTACCAATTTTCTATATACTGTACACAAGAAAAAAAATCTTATTATTAACTACTATAAGTTTTTTGCTATGACCTTGTATTATTTCATGCAAATAATGCTACTGAAGCCAGCAATAAAGAAGAAAATAGAAGAATGGTCACATTTGAGACCTTAGTATCAGCAGACATAAATTACACAGCCCAATTTAAAAAGCCTTTTTTTTTTCTTGTTGTCTTCGTTTTTAGACCTGATTCTGGGGTTATTCGGGGTGCTGATTCAGAAACTTGCATTGCATAGACCACATCAGCTCTCGTTTGTTAGATATGTTTATTATGATTTTCTATGAATGAGCATTTAAAGTAGCATAAAAAAGCTAGAGCTGATAGGGGGAAACTGATGCCATTTTTAGAATCCACAGGTGAAATGTACCCAGACACAGTATACTTGAGACACCAAAATGTGTGTTTATCAGTATTATATACCATGATTATTAACAATATTAAAAAAATCCTTAGGCATAGGGAATGCTTAAAATAGTAAGTTCATTGTTAAGCTGTAGCCTTTGAGAAGCATCCACTTCACGTCAGATTGAAGTGAAATTACGTAGGAATTTCCATTGTTAAAGATCATTCTGATAAATGATGTCATGATTTCAGCAAATAGTTGATTGTTGCTTTAGATATGGAGTGCTATAAGTATGGCCATGCATGCTGCAAGTGAACTCTTGGGCAGAACAAACAATTTGGTAGCTCTGGAAAGAATAAAGGTGTGCCTCCATTAACCATGAAGACAAGACAACTGCTTCTGATTCTTTTTCTAGCAGACAGCTTCTTCCTTTTAGGTAAGTTATGGTTTATGATTGCAAAAGCCACATCTACACTACACTACACTGCAGTGTAAATGGTCACATCTACACTGACCATTTTCAAACTGTGGTGGCCAGGCAACAAACTTCCACAAAGGCACATGAAAGACTTGTGCATCAGTGCTCTGTGGTTTGTGTAACCACCATATGGGTCTCAAACTAATTCCAGGATTTCCAAGTAATTATCTGCATAGTGAAAATACTTTCTTCAATACTGGCTTGAAACTGCATTAAATGGTCAATATAGATGGGTCTTTAGTCTCTATACATAAGGACCACTTATGTCTCCCCTCCCCCTTTCCCATTAAAACAAAATCCTAGGATATTTGAAGATAAATAAATGTTGCATGTTTTTGCCATTTGGTATACATACAGTATGTCATGGGGCTGATACCTCATTGTATGTCTGGTATATTAGTCTGTGATTAGGAAATGAAAATGCTGAAATAATATACACACCAGGACCTCATCACATGGATATTTTTCTCCATTTTAGCATGCTGGCAAAACAGAGTCCCATGGAGGCCACAACACATGAACACTTTTGGTAGCCACCCATGGGAATCTGCCTTGTCAGTGTGCTACAATGGAGAAAAGGGTGTTACCCAGCTCCTGAATCAAGAATGCAGGGGAAATGGGGGAAAGTGGGGAATAGATGGGGAAAGTTTGTGGTTGTCCATCCCCAAAGGCAGCCCTTGTTGGGGTTAAACAGGATAAGACTGGTCCCCACTCTTCCCAAAGTTTCCCCCCGCTTCCCACCTGCCTGTCTGATGAAGTCCTCAGTCTTCTACTAGATTTGTAATACAGCAGCACTATAAAATGAATGCAGTTTGACACCACTTTAACTGTGGATCCTAGAAGTTGTAGTTTGGTGAGGCACCAACACACTTTGTCAGAGAAAGCCCAAGACCTTGGAAAACTACACCTCCCCTGATTCTATAACATCGAGCACGATAATTAAATTGGTGTCAAACTTGATTAATTCTACAAAGTAGAGGAACTCTTTGTGATACTTCAAGTTGACCTATTGCGGTAAGTAGGTGGGTTACTGTAATAATAACTAAGGCCTTTTCAACATTGACACTATAATGCATCTTGGAACCAGTTTGGGACGGACAGTTTATGTTGCAAAAGTGATTAGAATGAAAGGTCTAGAACTGGTATGAGGCCAGATGAGTGATTACATTAACTATGGAACCTGGTCTCAAACTGTTCTATAGTTCCAACATCCACTCAATTTCTAAAAGAGAGGCACTTCAGTGGCATAGGAGGTGAAAAGGGGGACGATTAAGAGTGGAGGCAATAAGTTATGCATCTCAGATGGTCTCAGAGCCTCGGGAAGGGCGGTTCATCAAATCTAAATAAATAATAATTACTCCCCTGTTAGCCAGCCATGCACTTGTGGCATTTTTAGGTAGCCCCCTTGCCTCCTTTTTTTCTGAATTCTATAAAGGTTTTCTGCAAGGGTGGGTATCTACAATGTGCTTGACATTCTGCTGAGCCGATTTCTCCCTGGGATCTAGAGACATTAGGATCTGCTGCAGGACATTAAAGCAGTGTTTCCCAACCGCTGTTCCGCAGAACACTAGTGTGCCATGAGCAAATACCTGGTGTGTCACGGGAAAACCTCCCCCCCCCTTTCTTTCCCCTCCTGCCGAACTCCTGCTGCTGCTGCTTGGGGGGGGGGAGGAAGGGCTGGGCAGTGGCAAAGAAGGGGCTGGGGCGCCGCTTCCTTCGGCCATTTCCACAGCCAGCCTCCAATTGAGGGAGGGCAGGGAACAGAAGCAGAAGTGAAGAGCGCAGTCCGAGGCAGGCCCACCGGCTTCTTCTTTCGAACCACAGGAAAGAAGGAAGGAAGGAAGGCAGGCAATTGCAGACCGAGTGAGTGCCTTCCCTTCTGGTGTGGAAGAGGGAGACATTCAGGAAGGGAGCCACCTGGGGGTTCTGTGTGGGAAGTTTGGCCCAGTTCTGTCATTGGTGGAGTTCAGAATGCTCTTTGATTGTAGGAGAACTATAAATCCAGGGAACTACAACTCCCAAATGGCAAGGTCTATTTCCCCTGAACTCCATCTGCGTTCATATTTGGGCTTATTGAGTATTCATTTCAAGTGTGGTCCAGATCCATCATTATTTCAGTCCACAATGCTCTCTAGGTGTAGGTGAACTACAACTTCCAAACTCAAGGTCAATTCCCAAGCAAACCCTTTCAGTACTTTCTGTTGGTAATGAGAGTTCAATATGCCAAGTTTGGTTCAATTCCATTGTTGCAATAGTTCAGGATGATCTTTGTGTGTTAACTATAAATCCCAGAAACTGTAACTCCCAAATGTCAAGGTCTATTTTCCTCAAACTCCATCTGTGTTCACATTTGGGCATATTGAGTATTCATGCAAAGTTTGGTCCTGATCCAACATTGTTTGAGTCCACAGTGCTCTCTGGATATAGGTGAACTACAACTCCAAAACTCAAGGTCAATGTCCACCAAACTTTATAACATTTTCTCTTGGTTATGGGAGTTCTGTGTGGGAAGTTTGCGTCTTTCTGCCATTCCTGCCAGGATATCTATGTTGTGTTCATCGAAACAGGCCCAGGTTTCACACTGAGTGTATAAATACATTTGAAAACATATTAACTATATGTATTAATGTGTTAGAGTGTCATTTTGTGTCATTTTGGTTGGTGGTGTGCCCCAGGATTTTGTAAATGTAAAAAATGTGCCGTGGGTCAAAAAAGGTTGGGAAACACTGCATTAGAGGGCTGAATGTGGACTTTCCTGTGACTTCCTTTAATGATTTGTTTATTCTTAAAACCATATTGAAATGCACATTGGCAGTGTGCATTTTGTGGTCGCTGCAGTTACAAGTCATGTGAAGCTGCATTAAAGTGTCATTACACTGAAAATGCCCCTCTGAGCAACCCCCCCCCCCCCATCACCTTCTTCCTCCCAGCACCTTTCCCCATGTCTGGAGAAGAGGTATGGGACTCAATGGAAACAAGAAATATGGCCTCTTATCCCATTTCAATGTTGGAATACTTTGCTGGCCTTGAAGGCTTCCAAGTAAAAGTTTCCCAGGAAGATGATTTTGCATCCAAGCCTATAATAGTTGAAGTGGCCAAACTGGATGACTGTCCCTGCCCTACTCTGCCATCTTATAATCTTATGCAGCTAGCCAGTGTGAAAACTCAATGGAGAAACCAGGCTGTTTAAAAAATCTTAGTAAGCAAAATATGAATCTAATGTTAGGAAAATATATTGGACTTCAAATACACATTTTCCAAAGCAACATAATGGCAGTGGCTGGGGTTGGTGGCCAGATACCTTATTTCACAGGCCTGCATTCTGAAAAAATGTTTTCTATTTCTAGTAATTATGTAGTCTTTGAAATCACTCTTTGACTCAGTCCTTAAAAATTTAGCAGTGCCTTCATATAGTTAAAAAATCAGAAATACAATAGAAATAGAAAATATGTTAAAAATACTCAATTACAAATGTTTAATTGTTTCTCAAATCCTTTTTCAGGGGCTGTTACTCCATTAAAGGTCGGTTATTTTATTTGATAATACATTTTTATATGTTTTTCAAGAAATTGTGTTCATATTAGAACTAAGGAAGAAGTCAAGTGAAAAAAGACTGAAGAGTCTGTAGAAAGAGATTAAGAACCTCGTCACTTTGACTTCTGGTTCTGTCCTAGGATGCTTACAGGACGGAGCCCACCAGACCCCTTCATACAATGCAGGGTTACTTCCAGTGGGACTCCATCCTGGCTCCATCCTGGAAGCATCCTAGGACAGAACCTTGAGAACACCGGTGGCTACCCGTGTTCTCATAGCCTACAATGGGGCCAGTGTGGAGAGAAGATGAGCAGAGACACTTTCCCCCATGTGATAGGGAAGGTGGCAATGTGAGTGCTGAGGGCTGTGGAATTATGGTTTCCTCCACTGCCCCACAGATTGCCACACTGCCCGGTCAATTTCCCTGCTGAAGCCCATGTTAGGGACCTGAATGTGATGAGATCTCTAACGCTAGGACATGTGTGGCATAACGGGAAAGGAAAAAAACTTTCAGTACTGCCTCTTTACTAAGAAAAAAAGCCCAATTCAGTTCAGTAGAATGTAGCAATGGATTTTCTGGGTTATAATTCTGATTTGGCATACATAGTATTGTGCTAGGATGCAGTAGTCTGTTTTACAGGAGCTGCACCAACTAAAATGTTATTAATAAAATAATACATTGGCCAGCTGAGGTATTGTTTCTGTTTCAGCTAAAAAGAGGAAATTGCTCACAATGACCAATATTGAAATGGAAGACAGACTACAAGCTTTCATTCACATAGCAAAATGGGTGTCTTTTCACCAGGCAGGAGATGGAATATCATGCAGCCTGGAATATCATGCAGCCCCCTCTCTGTTAGTTACCTGCAATGCTTCCATGTTGGTTGTGCTTGTGGCCAGAATAGAAACTAAGCAGTGTGCTACAGCGGACCTGTCCAACAGGCGGCCCACGGGCCGCACACGGGCCACCAGCCCCTTGGACGCGGCCCGCCTACCCTCCTGGGAGAAATCATTTTTAAAAATTGAAAAAAATTAATTTTTTTGAAAAAAAATTGGGGGCGGCGTTGCTCGTAGGAGGCGGGGGGTGCTCGCGGGTATGCGCGGCAGGGCGGGAGCGGCGAGGCGGAGAGCCCGGCGTCCTGCACAGCCCGCCTCTATTCGGCAAGGCTGGGTGACGTCAGGCGTGGCGCTGGCGGCAAGCAGGAAGAGGTGGAGGAAAGCTGCGTCCTCTGCCTTCTCCCCTTCTTCTTCCCCTTCTCCCGCTCCGGTGGGGGGGCCTGCTCCGGGCGCTGGTGCCGGGCCTGTATGGCGGCGAGGCTGGGGCCCTCCAGCACAAGATCAAGAGCCCCATCTAGTGAGATGGGCCCAGCCTGGCCCTCCTCCTCCCTTCTGTTGTGTTTGCAGCCATGGCGGAGAATGCCGCCTGACCCTCCTCCTCCTCCCTTCCCTTCTTGCTCTGCAGCAGGCAGGCAGGCCCAGGCTGGTTCCTCCCTCCCTCCTTCTCTCTCTCCCTCCCACCCCAATTATTATTGTTGTTATTGTTATGATGATGATTGTTATTATTTCCTCTGTGCTGCCAAAATGGGGAGGGGTCTCCTTCTCCCTGCCCCCTCCCTCTGCCGCATGCTGCCTCTTGCTCCCTCCCCTTCCCCCTCCCCTCCAGGCACCGCCTTGTTGACAGCTTTGGGAAGGAGGGAGGGGGTCTGGGAAGGGGAGGGGATTGGAGGGGGCTTGCGGGGAGGGGCGGGGCCTCCACTGCAGACCACCCACTCCCTCCTCATTTTCTTTCCTTGTTGTTGTTGTTGGGTGGTTGTAGGTTTCTCTGTCCATTCTCTCCTGACGTTTCGCCTCCATCTCTGCCCAAAGGCAGCCTCAGAGGTTGAGAGGGATCTGTTGGAAACTAGCCAAGTGAATGGCCTTGCAGCTTCAAAGCTTTCTTGCTTCCTGCCTTTGTTGGGAGGTGACCACTGGCAAGCATCCTTACAGGTTGCGAAGGATTCCTAGGATGGGAGAAAGAACCCTTGCCTGACAGAGGCAAGTGTCAATGATGCCATGGGCCACCCAGATTAGCACTGACGCCGGGCCCTCCGCCTCGCCACTCCCGCCCTGCTGCGCATGCCCACGAGTGGCCCCACCCCTGCAAGCACCCCCGCCCCCGTGAACGGCCCCGCCCCTGCGAGCGACCCCGCCCTCGCTGCGGCCCCCCAGGTGATCAGTCACTGGAATTACGGCCCTTGGGCCGGTAGAAGTTGGACAGCCCTGTGCTACAGGAAGGAGGGAATGGTCCATGCCTTCTCCACTACCATGCTCACTCAGATAATAGTTCAACCAATGGCTTTTCAGCTGAGTTAGCTCCCATAGGGATGGGGCTCTTGCAACTGCCAGCAACTCTAGAGGAGGACTCCTTGCCCTCACTTGCTTACCCCTGTTCACTCATCTTTATAGAATTCCTCATAGGCTATGACTACCAGTGTGTTATCAAATAATTATGTATAAAACACAAAAAGTTTAGATGCTTTTTAAAAACATAACATTCAATTAAAATCAATTAGAAAGAAAATAAATAAATGTCATTGGGATGGGATAAATGGCAAACTTTCTGAAAGCCTACCTAGTCTTTCTGCTCCTAAATCAGAATCTCTTCTCCCATCAGCATGGGATGATTGCTCCATCCAGTTTGTCAAGTTTTACCAAGATTGGCCACATGCTCCAGGTCCAGGTACAGAGACCCATTGTCCAGGTCCAGGTACAGAGACCCATTGTCCAGGTCCAGGTACAGAAACCCGCTGTTGTTATTAACAAAAGGTAAGTCACTAATCAACACAGAGCAAGACATGAGACCAAATGATAAGGCAGTATTGTACTTGGTTTCATGGAGAAGCAAGTCTGAAGCCTCACCATTATTATGCCCACTGCAGAAAATCACAACCACTCAGCTAATGTATAAAGGAAGTTCTGTAATGTCCATAGATATAAGAAATAGATTGCAAAGATATCCTCAAAATGCTTTTCTCCCTGAAACAACGTAGGGACGTATCATTTTGCCTCCATAAAACTCTACCAGGGCTCACAGTTCCTAATAATAATAATAACAACAACAATAACTTTATTTATAACCTGCCCTCTTTCCCCGAGGGGACTCAGGGCGGCCTACAAAAATGAAAACAAATTAGAGATAAACAGCAGTAAAAAAAATTAAAACAAGAAATTATTTTTTTTACAAATAACACAGTAATTGTTAAAACAAGTAATAAGTTCCATAAATAACATAATGAATTAATTGGATCAACATGAGAAATGAACAATAAAAATGTGCTGTGCAATGAGATAGGGCAATATGTTTTCAGTCAGTCTTATCAGACAGAATAGAAGCATAAGAAGTTAATAAAAGCTAACCATCCTCCTCTCTGAAGACCAGAGTACAGAAGTAATTGCTTCTTGAAGAAGAGGAGTGAGGAAGCTGTTCTTACTTCCAAGGGGAGGGAGTTCCAGAGGAAGAGGCACTTTGTATTTAGCCCCAAAGTGGATCGGCAGTCAGTGGAGCTGTTGTAACATGAGAGTTGTCCACTTCCAGTTAGAAACCTGCCAAAGTTCTTTTATCATATGAGAGATAAAATCTTACAAGGATCTCTCCTTCTTCCTGTAAATAAAAATCTTCAGTGTATCAAACAGATGTTTTCTTTCCCTACAAGTGGAATAGTTTCCATAATTTCATAGCATTGAGCCATGACAGTTATCAAACTGCATTAATTCTACACAGTAGATACACACATCATGTCTCTCCTGCTCACTTTTGATTATCCCTGCTAGTCATTCTAAAAGTGCTGTGGCTAATTTAAGGAATGTGGCAGGGTCCTATACATTTTAATACAATGTATAAGAGCTGGAGGAGAAGGGGGGGTAGGAATTGTGAGGAACAGTCATTCTAATGGTTTATTTATTTCAGACAAAGCAAACAATCTTTGTGACAAAACATGCAAATAAAACCTGTCAATCTTTAAGATGTTTTTTTAATTTTTTAAATATTTACAGATGAGGTGAGATTGGCTGGAATTTCCAGCCAAACATCCTCCAAAGAGACCAACTACAAGTGGACATTGGTTCCAACAAGACTGAAAAGAGGGCAAAATGAGAGCACGCACTTGCACAAACATAGAGTAAAAGCAAATATGAACAGTAGCAGGGAGAAGGGCCATTTAGAAAGGATGCAGCTCACGATACAAATAGATTGAAGATTATTTACCAGAGACAAACGTCTACTGTATACACTTGTAGGCTGCATATACATCCAACAGCAATCCCAGATATCTGCTTTTTCAACTGAATCCTTCCCAAGATGGCGATTGGAAATGATATTACATCATTTAGTTGGGTTTTTTTTACAAGGGGTTAGATGAAAATAATGATATTTATGGATGCTAATGGTTCTGGTGTGACAGCATCTAACTGTGATGTCAAAACATTCTGTCTTTATCACTCACAGAATTAAAAATGTCAATGTGAGGGGAGTGGTTTGAAACCAGGTGTCTGTTTATTTAAGAGATAATATAGAACTAGAACATCACAGTCTTCATAAATTGCTGTGGGACATAAATATATTTTCATCTTCTTGATTGAAAAATATCCATTAATTCCAACATATCTCTTTCCAGATGTGGATCTATATTAGATCTGATGTTTACTGGACCATGTGTAAGTACTGTTGCTATTTAATCCAAAATTAAATGAGTGATCATTCCTTTGGAAAGAACCAAATATTTCTGCTCAAATCCATATTCATGACTTTCAATATTTTGTGCTTTGCTTCCTAGGACCAGTGCAGTCGATTTTCTGTGTCAACGCCAGGAGTATGCACATTAGAGTATCGTCCTGTTTGTGGCAGTGATGGTGAAACGTATGGTAACTTATGTGTCTTTTGTGGAGCAAGAAGGTGAGTTTATATGGTAATATACATAATACTCAAGCTTATAAAGATCTCCAGTCGAATTTATCACAGGAAGATAGATGTTTTCACAAGCAGCTCTGTTTACCTCTTGGTTAAGCTGGCTTCATTGTGTAAAAGCACTATGTTGACCAATTTTCACCTGCAAAAAATATAACTTAACGGACCTATTATAAGAGCCGTAATAGTATTTTATCAATATTTGTTTTGATCAGTTTATGGCATGGATGTTAAATAAAAAGAAGAGAAGTCTGCAAGGCTGCAAATATAAACTAATGGTTCTTCTACACCAGGTCTGCAGAACTTTTCAGTAGTAAGGGGCCAAAATTAGACAGGCTAAGCCTCTTGGGGGCACGAATTGGTTTTTAGTACCTCACTTTCCAAGTAAGGTATAATTAATTATCAATTAGGATTGTTGTTGTTGTTGCGGCTGCTGCTGCTGCTGTTGTTGTTGTGTGCCTTCAAGTCATTTAAGTTTCAGGGCAACCTGAAGGCGACCCTATCACAGAGTTTTCTTGTCAAGTTTTATTCAAAGGGTATTTGTCTTTGTCTTTCTTTCTCCCTTTCCTTTTCTCCCTTTCTCTTTCCTCCTAGGGAAATGTTGTACAGGCCTGTTCTACATTGTATTGCTTCAACTTTAACTGCTATGGCTCAATTCTATGGAATTTGGGAGTTGTAGTTTAACAAGGCCTTTAGCCTTCTCTGCCAAACTACAATTGCTACTTTACCAAATTTCCAGGATTCCACAGCACTGAACTATGACAGTTAAAGTGATGTCAAACTGTATGAAGTCTCCAGTTTATGACTGGCAGTTTGCTAAAAGGGAGCCCTGAGTATACTACCTGTTGTCTCATTGAAAAAGCTGGGGACAGTGAGGGAGGAACCATGGTAAGGGGACTATCCCGTAACTTCTGGACCTCCATCTGATGATGTCCTTAGATGCACCCAGAACTGGTATCTTAATCTCATTACAAAATGGTGAGGCCCAAGGAGATGGCATTATTCTCCCTGAGGTTTTGGCATAAATGTCCACCAGTGGCCCCCAATATATAATGAATTTATTTACCTACATTAATTCAACCAGTAATATGCTTTCTGGTTGGTGATCTGCACAGAAGAGATAGGTAGTTATTTTGGAAAATTAAAGGAAATGCCATTCATGGCATGCTGTGTACTTTATTTCCAAAGAAGCAACTGAAATGAGAGACATTCTTTTAGCTGTAATAGGAACAGCCTTCTCATAATCTTTGCAAAAGAGACCTTTCTGAATTATGTCCCTAAATCTATCCTTCTCCTCTTTTTTGGATATTACTCAGTTTATTTTCTCAGTTGTTGCAAAATTAAGGTAGCTTTTTCAGCTAGGTTTTCTAATGTCTGAACCCCTGTCTGAATCAGATCACGCCACTGAACTGCAATCAATAAAGTTGTGGCCTTTTTTGTTCCAAAAAGTGTTGCATGTCTGTTTAAAGACATCATCAGATGAGGGCAAAATCTGTGACATGTGCCAGTTCTCCTTCTCCTTTATGTTCGAGCTTGCCAGCTCCCATTCCACAGTGTGCTGCAACTTTCAGCGGGGTTCTGTTGTAAACACAACAAAATTTGAACAGGCATGTGAACACAGACACATTGCAATGATTCTAAAAACAATCTGAGGAGAATTCTAGACCAAACACAGACTTCCCACATTGCCTTGGATCAATGGGGGAAGCTGGGCAACAGAGACTCCTCCCTGTGGGATGGAAATATGAGTGAGTCAGGTGATGTGGGGCATGGGACAACAGGCTCCCCATGCCTCCAGACGGGCACTACCGGAATCACCATGATTTGTGGTGATTCTGGCGGCATGTGTGAAAAGGTCCTACAAGAAATTTTCTGGCTGTCACTGACCAGACAAATTATATTGTCATGTTGATTCAGCTCCAAGTGTAAACAGAAGTCAGTAAGGAGAACAAACAGCTAAAAATTTAATTTATTCATGTTCAGATGCTGTGTACCCTTGTAAAATAATGGTAGTTATTTTTAGAATTTGTACCAAAGAAGAATACCAATGTATCACAATTCCCAAAGATTGCTGTTTGTCCCAATAAACCTGAGATGAAACATTTTACATGAAAAATGACAACTTGGAAGTAGCAAAAGGTCTCCACTTTACAAGTTTGTGAAAATACACAAGCTTGTAAGTAGCAATGGTTGTTCAGAATCAAAGACCATAGGAAAATTTGGCCTATGATTGAAAAATGCAGCCAGAAACCAACCTAATGAACTGTGTGAGGCCAACAAGTGGTTCATTGCAAACACAAAACAAAAGTTATGTCCTATCAATTAATGCTCCAAGGTGTCAAGTCTTCAACGAACTCTCAGATTTCCTTTCCAATACAGCAAATTAATACCTTTAAAAGTCAATATAATTGATACAAAATCTAACAATCTTGCAAATTTTTTTTCAAAGTCAAATCAAAGTTTCTTCTTGCAAAAAAGTTTTCAGTGTTAATTTTTTTAAATGTTCTTTCACATTCATCCATTACTGGCTGAAAATGCACTGTGGCAATGTTAAATGCACCATAAACATTGCCACATAATGCAGTTTTAAATAGTCTTATACAATCAGGGATACTCATATAATGCAGTTAACGTGCATTATATGAGACAACACAACAATGACCAATAATGACATATTAATGAGGCCTAAGATGGCATAAACACAGTAACAAGAAGGGTATTGTAGGCTCTATCTATCTCTTTCCCTTGAGTAGAAGAGATTTAAGGAAATCTTTCATCCTAAACAAGCAATTTTACATTAGTAAAAGAGACATATTCCTACTGGGATTATATAGCAACATAGTATGACTCCTATAGCTACACCAGATATAGTCCCAAACTTTATGCGGATATGCAAAACCATGGATAATAGTGAGCCTATTGAAATTAAAGATATCCAGCCAAAGGACACCACAGAATCATGCTGAAGGGCTTAGAAAATGCCATTGTTGTTGGAGATAGATAAATGAAATCACACATACAGATCTTATGGATACAGAAGTCATATTGTACTAGTTACAGAAACACTTTGAATTATATTCATCCAAGCTTGAAAAGAAAACATAAGCTCTAATGTGGCTTACTAAACAATTCTATTAATCATATCAATGGTGCGCTGGGTCTGTTGATGTTCATGGGAAGCTAGGAGATTGGACTCCTTATCAAGCTCCCATAAAGATGGTGAAACAGGTGCTATGTTTCTTACCACTCCTTCAAACTCAATGTCTCTCGAAGTTTCAGTCTTCCCATGTGGTACAGTATTTTTAAAATCTCTCATCTGAGAATCATCTGGGAGCTTTCACATGTCTCACAAGCCCATTGGACAATAGTCTTGTGTGACCTTTGTTGATCCTATATGATGTTGGCCCACAATAAATGTAACCTAATCTTTAATATCATTAGCACTCTGTTTACCCCCTCCCACTCTGCTCTTTTATGGGAGTGGTTATAATCCCCCCCCCCCACTCTGCTGATAATGGGAGTGGTTATAATTCCCAAGTTGGGGGAGGGAGAGAAAAATAAAAGGTTCAAGTACCAGAATCCTCATTATAGTCATCATATTTTCCCTTCCAAGCAACATTCCACAATAACCAGTCTTACCAATAACTTCAGTTTTACGTAGCCTCCAAAAAGACTACATAAAACTCACATTTTCTCCATGGTTTGCACTGATGTGGCATTGGGAGCTGTGTGGTGATGGTAGGCTTGTGGAGAAATGGGTGTGTTGTTTTGTGGTGTGTGCTAGGAAAGACATTTAATTTTGTTGTGCAATAGTACAATAACAATAAAGCTATTCTATTCTATTTTCATTTTCCCTCTGTGATGGAAGTTTTGAGTCCTATAGGATTTATTTCCCAAACAACCTCTAGGTACCACCTTTGTTAGCCTGAAAACTAGTTGTGAAAGGATAGGAATGGTAGACCAACCAACATATCTAGCAAGGGCACTTTTTGAAAAAGTAAGCTAATAGGACTTGGTTTCCTGCACTGTGATCTTATGAAATGTTTTTTTTTAAGGAATAATAAAGGTCTTACCATTATCCATGAGGGTCGATGTGTGCAAAAGGTAATCTTGTACTATCTCAAATCCTCTACTTTTTTCCAGCATACTTTCTATTGATTATTTTAGATGATTTATCAGGAACAAATCAACCTAGAAGTCAAAACAACCAAGCTTTAATCACCTTTCCCATATACAAATTGAAAATATACATTTCAGCTATCTGTTTCATATGTCAAAATTGAAATAGTTATCTAATGTCAATTAACATTTGGTGAAATCGGGCCTTCATTTTCTGGTTTAATGCATCAGAAAAAGAATTGTCAAAGTCTTGCTAATCTTGGTTTTCTCTATTGATTTATACTATATCATTTTGGTTACAGGAGTGTTTTCTTAATGAGAAACTGCCTTTGTATGTGCAACCCAACACTCGTATACTGTATATTTGTGTTCTGATGCATTCATTTGTAAATCTAAATAGAGCAAGGTAGAAAGAGGGGAAAAAGAGGGAAATAAATGAGGACAATGATGAAAAAACAAGAATGAGAACATGGGAAAAAAAAATAATTAGTTATTGATTGAAAGATTTATTTATTTATTTATTGGATTTGTACACCACCACTCCCAAAGGCTCAGGGCAGTTTACAGCATAAAAGTCAAACACAAATGGATAAACAATAAAACAGCAAAATTCAGTAAAATTTAATAAAACACATAAACCACTAACGAGAATCACTAGCAATCAAACGCCTGCCTAAATAGGTATGTCTTCCAAGCTCTGCAAATTGTTCATTGAGTTGACTTTTTAAAAAATGGGCAGAGAAGTAAACAAGCTGCTTTCACAAGAATTTCCTTCAATTCAGAAGTAAGTGAAAACAAAGACCAAGCTTTATTTTATGAATTACTTGAGAGATAAAACTTTATGAAATTAACATGGTTGAAATCCATTCGGTTTTTATATTTTATTTATTTATTTATTTCTTCGACTTATTAGTCGCCCTTTCCCGTAGGCTCAGGGCGACTCACATTGTGAGAGTCGCAGAACAAGTAAAATCAGGGTAAAACAAAGCATAGTAAAATTGCTGTAACCAGCGCTCAAGCATGGTTTGGGCACTGTTTTATATACATAAACCTAAGCACCGAACGCCTGGGTGAAGAGGAGGGTCTTGCAGGCCCTGCGAAACGTTAGCAGATTGGCCTGCGCTCAGACTGTAGGGGGAAAAGCATATTGCAGGGTCCATATCTGATTTGAGAGAAATAGAAATAAAGAGAACGAGATTATGATTAAAAAGTGGAAGAATAAGAGGAGGAGGAGGTAGAAGAAGGGGAAAGAGGACAGAAGTTAGAGGATGGGAAAAATAAAAAGTTGGAGGTAGAAAAAGAGGAAGACCCAGAGAGAGAGGTGAGGGAGAAAGAAAGAAAGAAAGAAAGAAAGAAAGAAAGAAAGAAAGAAAGAGAAAAGAAAGAGAAGGAACAGAAGGAGGAATCACAACATAAAGAATAAAAGAAACTAGAATAAGTTGTAAAGAAGGAAGAAATTGTGATGAAAGACAAGAAGGAAGAAGAGAAAGACGGAGTAGAAGAACAGAAGGTTGAACCCTTAGGAGAAGTATGTGATGTACAATCTATATAGCTACAGAGAGTGTATTTCCTCTCACTACACAATCTTAGCAAATCTAATTAAATTTCAAAACAGTCTTTATTTGTGTGTTCATTTGTTTAAAGGTAGACTATCTTCTTTCATCCTTATAATGTTTATACAAATCTATGATAATCTCATAAACTTACATTTAGTTAATATCCATGGATGAAACCCACGATTATTAATCCTGAACAAGCCCAGGACCATACATGATCATTCTTCTGAGTTTACTATGCATTTCATTTTTGGCCATTGATCTAAAATCTGTTCAACAACTACACTTATGGAATGAACTGTACAGGTTTGAGATTCCGATGAAGTTCAATTGATGATTTGTATGTAATCCTGGAAAGAACCAATTGTGATACTACTTCTTCCCAGGAAAGGGGGGGGGGAGCCTGGCATCAAAATAAGAATCTTTTGTTTGTCATTACAGGATGATTGCAGTGCGTATCCCAATCCTATAAAAGCCTGCCAAGATGATGGCATAGAAGTTTGTACCACTTCAGATATAACCATGGGCAACAGATGCATGTTCTGTTTTAGGAAACAGTAAGTCCCACAGCTAAATCAGCTGGAATTCTGCAGTTAAAGCCTTGGTGAAAATGGATAAAATATGTGCACGTGCTGTCAAGAATGATCTATTCACATGGTCTGAATAAGAAGCGTGAGATTTGCAAAGTAAAAAGGGGAAGAAAGGGGCTAATAAGGAAGGGCTTTCTTCTGTTCATCTTATTTGAAGGTGTTCCTGGTTGTGGAATGGGTTAAACCCTTGTGTTGGCAGGATTGCTGACCAACAAGTCAGTGGTTCAAATCCAGGGAGAGCAGGTTGAGCTCCTTCTATCTGCTCCAGCTCCCCATGTGGGGACATGAGAGAAGCCTCCACAAGGATGATAAAAAAATCAAACATCCAGGCGTCCCCTGGGCAATGTCCTTGCAGACAGCCAATTCTCTCACACCAGAAGTACTTGCGGTTTCTCAAGTCGCTCCTGACACACACACACACACACACACACACACACAAACACCCCTTATTTGGAGGTTCATTTAGTGTGGAATCATCTCCCTCCTACCCTTAGACTACTAAAGTGAAATGGCCACCTACATGGAAAGAAGGCAAGAAAACTAAAATCTTCATATGAATGACCCCTCTAACATACTGTAGATGTTAGTACCCTCATTCCTGACATGGCTACTATTTTAGCTGGGTGATGGGGAGTTTGAATGAATTGAATTCATCTTTCTATTTTGGCAATATAGCACTAAAACTGAGTAGTTTCAGAAAATATAACTGTTGACCAAAAGAAAAGTGAGGAGATGCAAGAGGATTACACACACCTACAGCAGATATCACCAGAAGAAACCTACAAAGGAACATGAATAACATTTTGGAAATAAAGTTTCTTTAAATTATCAGGTTTTAACAGAACGTTGGGGGGAGGGGAAGCAAAACAAAACAAAAACCAGGAAAAAAAAGATAACAATGTTGATGAAATCTTAGGGAGGAGGAACAATAAATACAGCACAGAAACCCATCACTAGAGTCACACATTTGTGTGATAGGAATAGATAAAGTAGAATCTAAGAAAAGATGAGATGATTTGCTGGAGATTAAAAAGGTATTATGAATCGCCATGATCGAATAACGAAAACAAAGTTTCTCCAGCCCTGATCTGTAATGTAGTTTTGTGAAATGTGTAAGTTCGAAGAAGCATCATCATACTAGATATTTTGTTTTCTTTCCCCAAGGTTAACGGGAGAGGATATGGGCATCGCATATATAGGTGCATGCAGCAAGAAGGTACCTTTATATTTCCTTCTGACTTTATGTGTGTCTGGTTTTCTCATATGGCAGCGAGACTAGCATAGTGGTTTGAGCAATGGGCTATAACTCTGGAGAATGGAGTTCAAGTCCTTATTCAGCCATGAAAACCTATTGGGTGACCTTAGGCAATATGTCCAATCCACAAGTATTGCAGTACATTGCCAGAAAACAAAGGGTAAATACTATCATTTCATACTCTCTTGGCTCCGGAAAATCCTGTTGATAGGTTCACCTTGTAGTTATTTTTGCCTTATGACACCTCTAAGCTGGTTTGTCTTTGGGTTGCCAGAAGTCAGAAAAGCCTTGAAATAACACAAGAATGGCATTTTCTCAGAGTGCAGAGCTGATATAGGATACGAAAAAAAATGAACAAATCACTGAAAGCAGTGACAACAGGCCTATTTTAGCTGGTCTTTTGAGGTTATCAAATGAAAGTGTTAGGGAGATTATGGAAGAAAATGGAGAAGTCACTTGGTAATGTTTGAAACATAAAATTCAAACACATAAAACGTTAAACAATCCATGTAGAATTAAATCCTTTTAAAAATCCATTCAGAAACAAAAGATAACAACTAGTCAAACAGGACACAATTAAGAAGACACACAATGAAAAGTTCTAGCAGTCAGTTCACAAAAGCCTGTCAAAATGTGTCAAATTCTCTCCATAAATAAATAGTTTCAAAACTATGTAAAAGAATCCTGTATATCAATGTACATATTGATATTTTCCTTTGTTTTGTTTATTGTGTAGCTTTATTTAGTTTTCATATACCAGTATTAAAGTTATGTTTTCCTGATCAGGACCATCTTCTCTAATATTTTGCATGTATCATTCTTATTGGCACTATTATATGAAAGTGTCTCCTTAGAAAGCAATTTTTTTTAAAAAATCAGGATTTAAAGAAATGTTAAATATTTAAAATTTGTTTAAAGTTATTTAACCTTAAGTTAAAAATCAGCTTCCATGATGCAGTTTTCCCAGCAAGGGGAAAAATCAGTGCAGGATTAATTATAACTATATATGAACTAGAATTACTAATCTGTACTAGAAACATTGTATACAAACTGATACGATGTCAGCTACCATTATGAATACTCTCTCTGAGATATTCGTGCGTTGTAACAATTAATTTGCTTCCAAACATATTTCCTTGGGCTTATGTGCAAATGTTTTTTCAGAACGTTCCTCAAAAATACTAAAATTTTACTAATACAAAAAAATATTTTTGAAAAAAATGTTTTCAGCCCAAGGGGGTAAGGGAAAGAAAGGAGAATATGGTGGCAAATGCTCTTCATGCTCCTTAGAAGACATCTGAGGAAGTTTGGAGCAAATACATATATTAGCCAAAGGGTAACCTGTGCCTACATTGGTCTAGAGCAGTGTTTCCCAACTGCTGTTCTGCGGCACACTACTGTTCCATGACGGATCACCTGGTGTGCCGCGAAAACCTCTCTTCCCCCCCCCCCTTTCTTCTCCATCCTGCCTGCTGCTGCTTGGGGGAGGAGGAGGAAGGGCCTGGCAGCGGCGGCGAAGAAGAAGGGGCTGGGGTGCCACCTCCTTCGGCCACTTCCCCTCCGCGTGCCAGCCAGCCGGCCCATCCCAGCTGCCAGGGGAGCCGAGTTTGCCCGTCTCGCGTCTTCCGCCGAGCCCGGCAGGAGATGCGAGTCGCCGAAACCTGGCTCCCAGGCAGAGCCTGTTCCTTTGCGTTGAGCCTTTCTCCTGGTTTGCGGCTTCGCCAAGCCCGGCGGAGCCGCAAACCAGGAGAACGACTCCCCACAGGGCCCAGGCCCTGCCTGGGAGCCGAGTCTGGCCGCAGGGCTTGGCGGAAGACGGGAGCCAGCAAAACCCGGCTCCCAAGCAGGACCTGCTCCTTTGCGTGGAGCCTTTCTCCCAGTTCGCAGCTCCGCAAACCAGGAGAACGACTCCCCACAGGGCCCCGCCCCTTCCTCCTCCCCTTCCTTCCCCTCCTCCCCAGTGCACATGAAACCGCTCTTGGCCTTTGTCTGGCTCCCTGCCCGCTGCCACCTTCCTTCCTGGCTGCTTTGCCAACCCCGAGTCCAGAGTGCTCTCTGGATGTAGGTGAACTACAAATCCAAAACTCAAGGTAAATTCCTATTAACTATATGTATTACTGTGTTATAGTGTCATTTTGGTTGTCGGTGTGCCCCAGGATTTTGTAAATGTAAAAAGTGTGCCGCGGCTCAAAAAAGGTTGGGAAACACTGGTCTAGAGAATTGTCCTATGCTCCTCCAGAGGGATGTTTGCAGGATGTTGAGAACCTACCGTATTTTTCGCACCATAAGACGCAGTTTTTTCCTCCCAAAGTAGGAAGAAAAATCAGCCGCGTCTTATGGAGCGAAGATGCAGGCAGGGAGGGGGGGGGAGGCGCTGGAGCAGGGGGGGGGGCGGCGATATACCGGTACTCACCAAAAGACAGCAGGAACTTTATTTTGCCCCCCAGCAGCGCGGAGGAACGGGGGCGGAAGAGGGGACTCACGGGCTCGCCGCTCACGGACCCGAGGAGGAGCAGGAGGAGGGGGGAGGCCTCGCCGGAGGAGGGAGCCCTGTGGGAGGCGCTGCGGCCTCCTCCTCCTTTGCTGCTGCGTCTCCGTGGTGTCCCATACAGTAGCTGTAAGGACACCATGGAAGAGAGGCCGGAGGGAGGGAGGGAGGGAGGGAAGGAGGAAGCCCCCACAAGTGTCTCATATAGTAGCCAGCCCCCATTTTTTTTCCAATTTTCCTCCTCTAAAATCTAGGTGCGTCTTATCAGCAGGTGCGCCTTATGGTGCGAAAAATATGGTACTTCTTTGCTTGTGGGCTAAGGTCAAATGTACACCTTGTTTTAGAGCCACTAGCCTTCGGGTTGCTCTAGAAGGGCTCCATATACAATATCCTGTCTTGCTAACTTCCATCTCAGTTGAGAAGTAAAGGAAACCGAACACTGTACCTTCATGATATTGAGTATTACATTTTTCAAGATCCAATTCTTATTGCTATTTGGAGTACTATTACTGGTTGCTCATGTCATACATTGCTCACCAAATAGATCCCCTGTGGAGTTGGCAAAGAATTATGAGTGTTTGACTTTGAATTTTGCTTTCTTTTTTTACATCTAAACAGCCTGACCGAGAACCAGATCCAGACCCCAAACCAGAACCAGACCCCAAACCAGACCCAGACCCCAAACCAGACCCAGACCCCGAGCCAGATCCAGACCCCAAACCAGAACCAGACCCCAAAAAAGACCCAGACCCCAAACCAGAACCAGACCCAGAACCAGACCCCAAAAAAGACCCAGACCCCAAACCAGATCCAGACCCCGAACCAGAACCAGACCCCAAAAAAGACCCAGACCCCAAACCAGACCCAGATCCAGAACCAGACCCCAAACTAGACCCAGACCCCAAACCAGAACCAGACCCCAAACCAGACCCAGACCCCAAACTAGACCCAGACCCCAAACTAGACCCAGAACCAGACCCCAAACAAGAACCAGACCCCAAACCAGACCCAGATCCAGAACCAGAACCGGAAAAGCCTGAAGAATAAGTTGGTCCTGAAGAGTTGGATGATGACAAGGACTTCAATTAGGTGCACAACTTATATGTGTTAATATATAACTTTTCAATGTGTTCTTGCTTCAGAATCATATTTTGCTTCAGAGCCATATATTCCAAATGTAATTTTGTTAAGATATGTGAAACTAACGCCACCTGAATCCTAAAATTTCTCCACTCACCCACTGACCCATTTCCACATAAGATGGAAAAGGCTTTTTATCTTTTGTCTCCCCCTTGAAGATTAAGGGTTAGGATCCTCACTAAAAAACCAGAAATTTAAAAAGCCACCTTATATCTGATTCCCTAGGTCCTCCAGTGCAAATATATTAGCAAATTCTGTGACCATGGATTTACACTGGATGACCTACATATGCCGAGGGCAAAAATCATCCATACATTTGTGCTGGAGGACCTTAGACAGAATATATTAATCAAATCCATTGATAATGAAATCTATAAAAGGCAAGCCTTCAAATTTGCAAGGCTGAATATAGTATTAATAATAATAATCTTTATTTGTATCCTGCCACCATCTTCCCAATGGGGACTCCGGGCGGCTTACATGAGGTCAAGCCCGACAATACAACTACAAGGTAAAATCAAACATAAGGCAACATAAACAATTACATAAACCATAAGCTATAAAATACTACAGCCAATAAAAAATTACAATAAAATGAAACCGTTCATAACACAAAACAGTGAGCGGGCCACACGTACAGATTAAAATAGAAAAGGGATAAAAACAGGGGGTGAGATAGCAGTGGTGCGAATTATTTGTGAAGGAGAAAAAATCCTTCAAACTGGAGTTGAGCGCAAGAACCTTCATGTAAAGGAGGGAGGAGATGTGCGTTCAGAGCAAATATTGAGGGTAAATGATAGCATGATTATATAATTAATCTCTAAAAGCACTGCGGAAGAGCCAGGTCTTAAGATTCTTCTTAAAACTTTCTAAAGTAGGGGCTCGCCTAATCTCACCCAGCAGTGCATTCCATAGACAGGGGGCCACTGAGGAAAAGGCTCTCTCCCTTGTTCCCACAAGGTGGAACTGAAACAGTGGAAGAGGTGAGAGGAGATCTTCCTCCGAGGATCGTAGGGAACGGGCAGGTTCATGGAGGGAGATATGGTCACGAAGGTAGGAGGGTTTTATAGCGCTTTATAGGTGATGACCTGGACCTTGAATTGGGACCGGAAAATAAAGGCCAGCCAGTGGAGCTCCTTAAACAGGGGGGTTGACCGCTCCCTGTAATTCGGCCCAGTCATTAATCTGGCCGTCAAACGTTGGACGAGTTGTAGTTTCTGGGCCGTCTTCAAGGGTAGCCCCACGTAGAGCGCATTGCAGTAATCCAATCTAGAGGTAACTAAGGCATGAACCACCGTGGTCAAGTCCACCTTCATGAGGTATGGTCCTGAGGGTGGCCCCTGCCCCTCGCTAAACCCACTGCAGTGGAAGGATAGCATCCACAGAGTCTAATAAAGCTGAGACTACACTGGCTCTGCATCATTTCACCTTTGTGTCACTAATGTTTCTCCCAGCAAGCCACAGATCTCTGAGCAAGCCCCTGGCCATTACATACCCTGTTGTGACATCATCAACCATGAAGGAGGGGGCTGATCTCCACTCCTTCGTCATGCAAGCACTTCCATTGATGTGACCACACAGTTTCCACAACAGCCAGGAATTTGCATGTAAATCTACAAGACAAAAGCCAGGCCTTTCCCCTGTGCTAAGGAGCTCAAGGAATAGGTGATACTGGTGATGTATCATGGGAACCATTTACATTCACATAAAAATAGAAAGAAGCGGCACCAACATGGTGGAAGGCCTTCAAAATAGCAACATGAAGTTTGAGAGATGAAAAGATAGCATGAACCGATGTGTTCTGTCTGTGATCTGCTTCAGAGAGCTTTTTTTATTTAGGTATGTTTAAATAATTTGACACTAGACAGCTAACAAATTAAGATGTTAACTAAAATGTTCATTAAGAATCCAATACATCTTTATCTGAGACTAAATACACATGGTTTCAATTTTAAAAATTAATTTATAACTTTTTAACATGTCTTTTTCTACTTAATAAACTAGGGGTTTTGGGGTCTCCTAAAATTGTTTTAATGATTAATACTCTTTTAAATCAATTTTAGATCAATATTGTTGTACACCAGAAATCTCCAGATAGAGGACAATCTATCTATCTGTCTGTCCGTCTGTCCATCCGTCTGTCTGTCTGTCTATCTATAAATAAAAATGATTCCAAAGGAAAATATAGATAATATTGATAACCATTAGTTGGGGGAGAAATTGAAAAAAGATATAGCTATGAGATCATTAGATAAAATACCCCCTAGGCCCCTACCTCTTTGGATTCCTCTCTGACCTCTATCCAAGAAGACTAACAATTTCTCCAGTTTCGTGTAATACAGTCAATGCTAGATAAGTCTTTGAAAGGCTTATAAATATTTTTTTAAGTTTGATGAGATTTTAAATGCACAGGTTCTTCAAAATGAATGGTAATTGAACAGAGTATATCAGGGAAGGCAAAAATAAACTATCTGCTGCCAAAAAGAATTAATGACAGCCAAAAAGCAAAAGAATTCAAATTGGACACCTGAAGCAACTGTTCAGTTACTTATGGAAAAGACAAGGAAAGGTACAACACTATAATAATCAATGCAGAAAAATACCAGATTGCAACTAAAAGCAAAAACAAGATACTTTTCCCACAAGATCTGAAAAATCAAAGGAAAATGTAGATCAAGCTCAAAAACCAGCAGGAAAACAATGGCATGACCCAGGACAAAAAACAATCTGATGAAAACAATACACTAAAGAAATATATCAAAAAGATGAATGAATGACATATTCACCCAAGAAAAGCATTTTAACATGAACTTATGGTTTTAAAAATGAAGTGGAAACTGCACTCAGAGGACCTGGGAGAGAGAAACCAGGTACAGATGGTATAACAATAGAGCTGTTTCTAGCTGCAGAGTCAAAATCTTCTAACTAAAACCGGTCAATAAATAAGGAAAATTAAAAATGCACATATTGGAAATATTCAATATACATTTCAATTTCCTAAAAAGAGGAATATCAGAGATTGTAGTACCAACAGGACCATTGTATTGATTTCCTTACAATAAAGACTGTTACCTTTCCACCTAAAGCCAAGGAAGCTATCCTAGTCCTAAACTAATGTCCGGTGTCACTAATAGACTGTATGAGAGTAAACAAATTGAAACTTAATCCAGAAGTGCTCCTGGTCAGTTGGAAGGCAAATCAGGGAATAGGGATTTGGTCCATGCTGGATGGGGTTACACTCCGCCTGAAAACACAGGTCCACAGCTTGAGAGTCATCCTGGACTCATCTCTGAACCTGAAGGCCCAGGTATCAGCAGTGGCCAGGAGAGCCTTTGCACAATTAAAACTTGTGCGCCAACTGCGCCCATTCCTTGAGAAGTCAGATGTGGTCAAAGTGGTACATGCCTTAGTTACATCCTGCCTGGATTACTGTAATGTACTCTACATGGGGCTGCCTCTGAAGAGTGCTCAGAAACTTCAGCTGGTCCAAAGAGCACTGTTGCTGCCTACAGAGAGCCCCCTGTTGCAGCAGCTTCACTGGCTGCCCGTCTGTTTCCAGCTACAATTCAAAGTGCTAGTTGTGAATTTAAAGCCCTAGACTGTTCAGCTCTGGGCTATTTAACTGACCGCATCTCCTTGTATGAACCTGCCCAGGCCCGGAGATCTTCACGAGAGGACCGTCTCTCACTTCAACCTCCATCTCAAGATTGGGTGGTGAGAATAAGAGAACAGGCCTTCTTGGTGACTGCCCCTCAATTTTGAAACTCCTTACTTTCCAAGGAGGCCAGAATGGCCCCCTCCCTGCTGTCCTTCCGGTGGCAGGCTAAAACCTTTCTATTCAGGCAGACATTTAAAGAAAAGGGGTTTTACAATCAAGTTGGATTGGCTGTGGTTTTTAGTTTTGAATATGTTTTTATGAATTTTAACTGAATTATTTAATATTAAGGATATTTATTTCTGTTTTAATATTTGTATATTTGCATATTTTAAATTGTATTGAAATGCTTTTAATATAAGCTACTTTGAGACCCCTGTGGAGAGAAAAATAAACATCATCCAGACTATTTAGCTGTCCACATCTCCTTATACAAGCCTACCTGGGTCCTGATATCCTTAGGAGAGGCCTTTCTCGTGGTCTCACTTCCATCGTAAGCTCAGATGGAGGGAATGTGAGAGTTGCCCTGCAACTCTGGAACTCCCTGCCCAGGGAAGCCAGAATGGCCCCCTTTCTTCTGTACTTCTGGCAGCATGCTAAGACCTTTCTTTTCAAATAGAATGTGAAGGAAGAACATTTTTAGGCAAAGCTGGAGGTGCTGTGTTTTAATGTAGTTTAACTACATATCTTAATATTTGTATATTCTATTTTAATATTTATTAAGGGTGTCATGATATCATTTTATTGTCCTTCAATTTGCGGATTTGGCTCAATTGAAACAAGCCTGAGCCTCTGTCCCTCCTCCTGGGGCATCCTGGGAGTTGAAGTTTTTCTCTTTTTTTCAGCCAATCAGAGGCCTAGTCTCCCCCTCCCCTTTTTGTGGACTTCAATTCCCAGAACCCCCTCATGTAGGTATATATTTAAAGTTATGGTAAAAACTTTTTAAAGTTCCCAAAAATCTGTGGATTGGTTTAATATTCTGAAACTCAGCAGGCTTGTAGCCATCAATGTGGCCTACATGTGAGGTGAATTTTTTGCTGATAGGCCTAAAAATGGCAGAGCCTCTAAAGTTTCCCCATTGGTGTTAATGGGCCAAATTTTACTGGTACAAAAATTGATTTTGGGAATCAGAGCTGGGAGAAAGGAGGACCAAAAAAGGAACTGAAAATAGCATGCGTTTTTGCCGAGTCACACATCCCTAATATTTATATGTTTTTGGCTTTAATTGACACATTGCTTTTTAGTTTTGGCCACTTTGCATCTTCTTTAGGACTATATATAATAACAATAACAACAATAGAGTGAGAAATGCCATATGTTTATGCTGAATTCAGAAAGAAAAGGGGACTAGGGATCATATTATAAAGATACGTTAGATAAGAGAACCAAAAAATTTCAGAACGAAATCACCATATGCTTTATAGATTACAGTATTTATTTATTTATTTATTTCGGCAGTTTACCCTGCTCTTCTCAACCCCCGGAGGGGGACTCAGAGCGGCTTCCAAAAGGCACAATTCGATGCCCCCATAACAACACAGTATAAAAACAGTATAAAAGCCCTCAAACATTGACACTAAAATACATTAAAATACAATTACATTCATACAACCTATGTATTCACCTATGTAAAACAGTAAACGTTTTGAATGTGCAGATCATGCGATACTATGGTTCACTGCTAAAGAAATGGGTATGCCATAACCTGTTTGTCCTGGGGCTTAAACCTGTTCCCAAGACAAGAGAATATTATCAGCACAAAATACAGGGAAATGGAATTGTTTGCATTTGGCAAGAGGGTCAGGCAAAACTGCATTCTAATACCGTGTCCAGTCCACTAATCTCTATGCTGAACAGAGCATACAGAAAGAAAAATTAGACTCGGTGGAAGGAGACATAAAATTGGAAGAGAAGGGGACATCCTTGTCTTGTTCCTCGCTGAATCCTGATTTTGTCTGATTTCTGCCCATTAACTGTTATTACTGCACTTTGGGTTTTATATATGCTGGTGATGGCGTTTATAAAATAATGTCCCATGTCCAGCTCCCGAAGAAGGATTTCAATTGTCTCCCAGTTTACCTGGTCAAATGCCTTCTCGGCGTCTATAAATGCTAGCGCTGCCTTAACTCCTATATTTTTATCTAAATATTCCAGCACATTAATAACATTTCTAATGTTATTTTTCATAAATCGCTGCGGAAGAAAGCCATTTTGATTAGAACAAATCCACCCAGATAGAAACTCCTTGAATCGTCTGGCTAGAATAGAAGTAAATATTTTGTAGTCCTGATTCGTGAGAGAGATTGGTCGGTAATTTTCGACTAATTCTGGATCTTTACCTTCCTTCGGAAAGATCACTATATTTGCTGTTTCCCAAGAATTTGGAATCATACTATTGGTCAGTACATTATTCATAAGTTTTTTTAAATAAGGTATTAGTACTTCCTTTAGTCTCTTATAGTAAAGATCCGTGAGTCCATCCGGACCCGGCGACTTACCAGTCTTTAGGTTCTTAATGGTTAATTCTATTTCGTCCTCCGTTATTGGGGAGTTTAGTTTCTCTCTAATCTTTTCATCTATTTTCTCCAATTCTTGTTCATTTATATATGCTTGAATCTTTTCCTTACTCACTCTTTTAGCCGTATATAAGTCTTGATAAAACTCTCTGAATGCCTCCAGAATGTCTTTATCCTCCTTTAGTTCTTTTCCCCCTCTCTTTATTTTATTGACTACACTCTTCTGTTTCCTTTTATTTAGTTGCATTGCCAGCCATTTACCTGGTTTGTTTGAATTCTCAAAATTTCTTTGTTTTAGGAATTTCATTTTTCTTTCAATTTGTTCCATATTTATCAAATTAATCTGTCTCTTAATTAGGTTTATTTTGGCTTCTATTTTCCTATCTTGTGGATTTCGTTTCAGTCCTTTTTCTGCTGTCTCTAATGTGTTCTCTAGGTCTTTTAGTTCTGCCTTTTTTGTTTTCACCATGTGATTCTTTTGGGAGATAAAATGGCCCCGCATAACGGCTTTACTTGTATCCCACAAATTCATTATCGTACATTCTGGCTGATCATTCAAATCAAAAAAATCTTTCAATATTCTAATATTTTTCTGTATTTGTTCTTCGTTCCTTAATAATGCATCGTCCAATCTCCAATTAAAACTCCTATTTCCAAAGCCTAGGGTCACTTCAGTGGGAGCATGGTCTGATACTATCCTGGGATGTATCTTAGCTTCTTTGCTGTTTAACATCAAATTTTTGGAAAGTAAAATTAAATCTATTCTAGACCATGTTCTCCGCCTACCCGAAAAAAAAGTGTAATCTCTTCCCTTAGGATTATGAAACCGCCAGGAGTCTTGTAAAGCGCATATTTCCAGCCAGTTAAATAAAGCTTTCGGGAGTTTGCCGGAAGCTGATTTGTTTTTGGGGTTATTATAATTTTTGTCCATTTTTGGATTAATTGTCCCATTAAAATCCCCCAAAATAATATAGCCATCACATTCTATTTTGGAGATTTCCTCCATTATAAACTCAAAAAAATTGACCTTAGGACCATTTGGAGCATATAAACTCATCACAACAATTTTCTTCCCTTTTATCTTGACCGATACCGCCACCACTCTGCCCTCCATATCTTTAAATTCAAAAGTAGGATTTAGATTTGCATTTATGTAAAGTACTACCCCTCTATGCTTTTTTTCCACAGTAGAAGAAAACATAATTCCCAGTGACTTATTGTCTATTAGGTCCATTTTTGATGTTTTTACATGAGTCTCCTGTAGGGCATATATTGCCGCTTTTTGTTTCTTTAAAAAATGGTAAGTTTGTTTTCTCTTTTCCGGAATGTTAAGTCCGTTAACGTTAAGGGAAAAGCACTTTACCTCCATGCCGCATTAAATTTCCTCGTCCTCTCCACCACCTGCCTCTCCCACCGAGCCTGGTTCCAATTCGCCCTCCTCGTCTTCATCCTCGTCTAGGTCATCCTGTACCACTTTCTCTCCTTCCTTTTGCTCATCTGCCTCCTTAGCCTCCTTCCTCCAATCGGCTTTGCTTACATTTTCTTTCTCCGAAGATTTCTCCGAAGATTTCTTGTACCTTCCTTCTTTATTACGATCTGCTTTGAAGCTGTCACTCCTTCTTGTCTGGCTTTGTCGTTCTTGTGGGGTTAGGAGATGTTTCCATTTTTGTAAGAAAGCCTCCGCCTTCTCCCTGCTGTTTATCCAGTATCTTTCATTATTTAGAGTGACCTGTAATCCATCCAGTCTGTCCCATCGGAACCTGTGCCCATGTTGCTTCAATAGATCCGTTAAGAAATAATATTTTTTCCTATTGTCCAATATTGACCTGGGGATTTCTCGGAGTAGCACTACTTTTTGATCCTTGAGGCAGTATGGATTTTCATTATGATTTCTAATTATATCTTCTTTTAACTTTACTGAGTTGTACTGTATCAGAATGTCCCTTGGGGATTTGTTCTTCCTTGAGTATGAGGTTTGTACTCTGAAAGCCTTGTCAATTCTTTCCTCAAAGAAAGCTGCATCTTTCCGCATTACTGCTGCAGTCATTTCTATGGCTATTTTCAACGTATCTTCTGCTGTCTCTCTTGTGCTTTCCGGAGCCCCTCTCATTCTCAATTGTAGGTCCTTTTGGAAGAGTTCTAATTGTAAATTTTTTCTTCCCAGTTCTTTTTGTACTTTATCTAGTTCATCCATCCTTTCTTGTTCCTGGTGTAGCTTATTTCTAGTATCCTCCTCTTTTCTTTGGAGTAAGTCTACTTTCTCATATAAGGCTATCATTTCTTTTCTAACAGTTTGAAAGTCTTTCTTCATATCTCTCTTTAGATCCAGTAAACTTTCCTTTAACTGTTGGCGCTCCTCCGCACCCCTCTCAGCATTTTCATTTAATCTTTTCATCTCATATATGATTTCCTTTAATTGGTCTTTAATTTGTGCCTCATCTTGCAACGAGTCTCTTCTACCTGTTATATTCTTCATATCTTTCTCTGGTTTTTTTCTCGTGGCCATTACGTACATTAGTACTAGCTCCTTCTGGTTGATAAGTCCCTTGGATTCTTTCCAAAGCAGCTAGGCTATCTGTCTATCCTTAGTGGCTTGCTAGCTAAAGCTAGAGCCTGCAGCGCAAGTTCCGCAAGTTCCGCTAAGACGCTGTACTTCAGCGTTATTGATACTAATTCAATAGCGTAATTTGCGCCCGCTGCGTCTCCTGCTTCGGTTACGTTGATTGCTCAAGATGCGCTAATTGCGCTAGGTACGGTTCCTGCGTCCGCTGCGCTGCCCCTCGCACTTTCTTTCCCTCCTCCTTCCTCACCGCGTTGGACTCCTCCTCCTTCTTTTACTGGCACAGCTGAAAGCCTTCGCCGAGAGCAGAACTAATTGCTGGCTGCGGATCCTTCCCAGCTGTTATACTCCAGCCTCTGGTAAGCTAATTATGCAAACTTTCTCTTAAAGTGCTGGCCCGGGTTTTATCACAGTTTAAAAGTCTCTTTTAAAGTCTCTTGAAGTCGTCTGGATTAACATTAACATATTTGCAAGGTCCCTCTTCATATAATTAGTTACGTCTTGTAGTTTGTAACTTACAATTCTTAGTTGAGTTAGAGAGGGAATCTGGGGCGGTGAGGTGCTGTGGCGTCTCAACCATCCGATATGCGATCGCCTCAGGCCGTGCTTGATCCTTGGCTTCCAGGGGGGGAGCGCCGGCCTCACCCGCTTCCCGGGGGCCCCGCAATCCCAACCCCCAAGCTTGAGTTGTCCTCCTTCCTTCAAGGACAGCCGGGGTTGCCAATTTTTTACCCCAATCTCTTCGCACTGGCCTCTGCTCCACGGAGCTTCGCTTTCACGCGTCCACCCGCACCGCTTCCCAAACCGGAAGTCGATCTTGTTTGTATAATCCAAGATCCGAGGGAGAATATTAAGGTATGGTTAAATAAAATAGAACAGTTCGGAGAAATTGCCGGCTTTAAGATGAATAAGGGGAAATCGAAGATACTAGTTAAAAATATTGGAGGACAAGAAAAGAAGGAAATAGAAGAGAAAGCAGGCATAGAAATTACCAACAAGGTAAGATATCTTGGAATATACATTACCCCAAATAATTGTCAGCTAATCAAAAATAATTATGAAAAAGTATGGATAGAAATTAAAAGAGATCTACAAAATTGGAAAACGCAGAATCTATCTCTGCTAGGAAGAATATCAGCCATAAAAATGAAAATCTTCCCAAAGATTAATTTTCTTCTCCAGATGCTCCCCATTTTAAAAAATGATCAAATTTTAAAAAGATGGCAACAGGATCTCAATAAATTTATTTGGCAGGGAAAGAAAGCCAGAATTAAAGCAAAATGCCTAGTGGAAAGGACGGATAAAGGAGGCCTAGGGGTTCCGGATCTACAGAAATATTATGAGGCAAATTGTATTCATAATCTAAAGATATGGGCAGAACTAAAAGATAAAAAGCTACTGAAATTAGAGGGTTTTGATATTAAATTTGGGTGGCATGCTTACCTCTTTTATAATAAAATCCAACAAGATAGGGGATTCAACAATCATATCATACGGGCCGCCCTATTTAAGGTGTGGACGAAATTCAAGAAAAAGTTGTATGAGAAACTTCCCAGGTGGGTCTCACCGACTGAAGCCTTTAAAATTCAGAGGTATGAGGATAAGGAAGAACCAAAATATGAGGATATATTAAAAAGAAGGGCCAAATGTAAGGATAAAAGAGCAAGAAGAGTTGGGATACTGGAATTTAAACTGGTTCCAGTATACCCAACTAGTTAAAAGATTTAAAGAAGATGAGAAAATAGGAAGGGAAACCATAATTTCAGTAGGGGAAAAGATGTGGCTACATACAAAAAGAAAAAATGTTAGCCTATTATATAAATTTCTGGTAGAATTTGAAAACAAGAGGAAAAAACCAATGGAGGAATATATCCAAAGGTGGACAAAAAATTTGGGTTATAATTTAGACTCTGCTGAGTGGGAAAGAATATGGAAAGTAAACCAGAAATATACGTATGCAAGCTCTTTAAAGGAAAATGTATTAAAAATGTTTTATAGGTGGTACCTTACCCGAGCTTACTGGCTAAAGTCTATAAGAACTCAAATGATGTGTGTTGGAAATGTCAACAAGAAAGAGGAACTTTTTATCACCAGTGGTGGACATGCCAAATAACAAAAAAATACTGGGATAGGATTCACCAAACGATACAAGAAATGCTCCAAATTAAATATCAGAAAAAAAACAGAGATATATCTTTTAAATGTAACAGCATTTATAAAAGATAAAGATATGGAAAAACTTGTGAATTATCTTATAATTTCAGCTAGGATTTGCTTTGCTAGGTACTGGAAAATCTCCCAAATTCCTGAAGAGGATGAATGGCTAACTAAGATCACCGAGTTGGCAGAAATGGACAAGCTGACATGCTTACTGCGGCCAAAATCCGACTAAAGGCTACAATTCCACATGGGCTCCATTTGTAAAATTTATGAAAGAAAAAAAAGAAATATTTGTTTAAAAGGGTTTTATATATGATTTCATGAATGAATAACTCCTACTAATGTCAGTCGTCTGGAATAGAAATGTATTTAAATAATCAAGATGTGAAGTCAACATCTTTAACCTCACTATCTATCCCAACTTTTAATCTATCCCAATTCTTTTTTATTTTCCCCTCTTTCCTCCCTCTTTTTACTATTACTTCTTCACACATAGGAGGATGGAACTCGGCGGGGTTCCAAAGCTAATAATTGTAGGTACAACTGTATAATTGGAGAAAAGATCCTATGTGTGATTTTAATGTACTTCTTTTTGTTTGTACTCTGCTAACTCTAATAAAGATGTATTTTAAAATTAAAAAAAAAAAAAA